>OY743224.1:67259535-67957035 GCA_963555765.1 Orthonevra nobilis
TATGCAAATTTGTAGTTAACAAGGGGCTGTTTCCTTTAAACCATAATAGGAAGACACTAACAATTTTCGCAAAATGTATGCACTTATGACTTCTATAACAACAACTAATAACAAAAATACATAAAATGTGTTTTTGTAAAATTACAACTCCATTTGACGCCAAAAATAAGGCCATGAATACTAAAATTTAAACGCAACACAATTTTACGGCAAAAATTCGGCACCCTTCGTTTGCATGTTCGACTCGCACTTGGTCGCTTTTTTGTGTTCGCTGCATCATAAATAAAAACAAACCCTGAGAAAGTTAAGGCTCCGAATACATTGGCAATCGTAGTTAGAAACAAGAAGTCTTTTAAAAAACGAGCCTGTTTTAACCGATTGATTGGTTTTAAAATCGACCTATGAACAATAAAAAGTGAATAAAATTACCAAATATCTGTTGATTCTTTAAGATTTACTACAAAACTTTTCTCTGCTCGAAATCAAATATTCTGAACCAATTTTCCGCCAAGAACAATCGAGACGCCATTAAATTCGTTCCGCCTCATTCTTCCCACTCATTTGCATTCCCTTGGCCTGTCAAGGTTAAAAAGAAAAACCTGAAAATAAAGTCACAGACCCCTTAGTACACCTACTTTCAAGCATGAATCACGAAATATATTTTTAATAAAAGTTTTTTTTCAATCGAATTTGAATCGCGATTATGATGCTGACGAAAAACTACTCCGCACATTCATTGTATAACTTACTAAATCCGATTTTTGATATCTTTTATTTTCAGGTAAGTCATTTACACTTCTCACTTAAAGGTGCGATAAGTGAACACCTACAAATACAATCTGGTAAGTTTAGAGACGACATAGAATTCAATTTCTGAGGATTGAACTCCTGATTCAGGGATAACAATTCACAGAATTCGATTTCGGGTTCCGCACATTAGAAACTTTTGTAAACTTATTTTTGCGTGTGTATGTTTGCTTGCTTGGGAAATATTGATTTAGCTAGAACGGAAAACATAACATTTTCCTTATGTTGAAGAAATTTGTTTGTGTGGGTATGTCTGCCGTAAACAATAAAATCAATTCCGAATTCACTAAAAATAGTTTGGATGGTAAAATTCTTCCATGAAGGAAATGTCCTATCTCATTATAAGTATGTGGTCTTGGGTGCGGCAAGGGGGAAAACAATTGTTGTATGCCCAGACCAGACAGTCATGCAGTATATGAAACTTTCATCTGCGTCTCTGTGGCTAGACGTCTTCATTGGGTTAAAAATGTGTGGACAGTAGACTGGATAAATAGTCCCTCCTCCTTGGACACGAAGAAACCACATACATACATGAGATGATATTTTTGTTTTTGTTTAATTAATGTGATGAATTGAGAAAAGTCCTAGTTGGGGACGGATATATACTGCACTTGAAAATCTATTTGTATTAGTGTGGGTAAACAGAGATAAACAGAAACTTGACCAAATGAAAAGGAAATAAGCTGAGCTAACACTTTAGACCACAGAATGCAATACAACTACATAAGTGAAATAGGAAAGTCTTATCCTGATTCAACCGAAGTCGGCTCACTTCTTGGGCTCTTTTTTCGTCTTTGTCTTTCGTTCAGCATTGCAAAACAAGTACGAGTATGGTGGAGAAGAAAAAGGGCACCAAGTTCTGCCTGTTTGCATAAATAGCAAGAGAGTGTCCTGCACTTGGTTGTATTTGTGGGCGAATGATACACAAGATGCAGAAAATCTGTTCAAGATTTATTGGGATTTCCTGGACCGCACAGCATCGGGCAACTTGAGGTGTACAATGGAAAAATTTGTCTATTATAATTTGGGTTACGTGTTAATTGTTAAGTTCAAGATGTGAAGGTGTATGGATAGTTTTAGGTTCAATCTAATTCTTTTCCATTTGATTGATTTCGATTTTCGGTTTTATCAGGCAATCCATTATTGAGCTTGAGCTAAGGCTGCCCTTCTATCTTTCACCGACGCTGGTACGTTGTTCCTTGTTGGTTGGCCAAAGGCATCATTCGTCAGTCCATAAAATCTGATCAGCAGTCTTACTTTATGTCCATCATTCGGTTTCAAATAGAAGAAGTGTTTCGTTGAGCATTATTTTTGCTCAATCAAAAAGGAGGTTTTCTCCTCGTTGTTTGGACAAATCGAAGTAGCATCAATAAAATGAGTCTTCTTTGGATTGGTGTCGATTGCGATGATTTGTCCCAACTGGTGTTCGACGAATCGATCTTCTGTCCTATTCTACAACCGCCGTAGTCAAAACCTTCTGCCTGAAAAGAGTATTGCGTTACGTGTTGACCATTGTCGGTCTCAATATATGCTCAACGATAAGGATCAGTAAATTCAGATGACAGCGCATCTTATGATCGGAATCCAATACAAATCTGGAATTCTTCGCGTGTTTTTGAGCTTTGAGTGACATAACCGGATCAGTTTTGCCGGAATCCCAAATGATGCTTCACTTGAAATAGTTAAGTGCAACGCATACGGCCTTCAAATTGATAGATTGTCGATTTGGTGGTCCCGGAAGCCATACTGTTGCAAAGGTATCGGATAGGGGTCGATAGTTGTTACAAAACATAGGAACGGAGGAGGAGGGAACATTAGGAGAATCCGAATGAGTTGTTTCCGCATCGTGCACAGCAATCGAAATTATACCCGTCTACTTTGAAAAAGATTTTACGGAACGATTTGGCTAATAAGCTAATAACAATCAGGTCAAGATCGTGCAAGAGTTGAAACCGCGTGATCATCAAACGCGTCGTAGTTCCGGTGAATGGGCCGAACACATAATTCAGCTTGATCCTTAATTTTTGGTTATGTAAATATCGAAACAAGCGTGCAGTGGAGAAAATCCCAAAGCCTTTATCGAGACGCCCTTACGTCCATTAAAACTCAATGTTTGGTGAGGTCCGGCCAAAATGGAAACAAGATGGCATAAATTTTATTGCAGAAAAGATCTGCTGAACACATTATTTCCCGCAATGGACCTGTGAACTGGCCTCCACGATTCTGTGATCTCACATCTTTAGATAACTTTCTTTGGGAGTATGTGAAGTCACTAGTCAATGCCGATTCACCAGAAGCGTTAAACGATTTTGAACAACATTTGCCGTGTGATTGCTGATTTACGGCCCCAGGTTGCTCGATAAAATTGTCGAAAATTCGACTTATGATTGCGCTTCATTTCTAGTTAACCGTGCATATACCCGAAATCATTTTTAAATAGCAATAGCATAAAAAGTATCTTTTAAATACGGCTTATTTTATAAACATTAACATTAGTTTCAAGTATTTTGTTTAGACAAGTTGAATCTGCATTTTTATTTGTATTAAAAAGTTTTGTGTGTGTTCTGCAATGACGCTGGTTCGGGTTGAGCTGGGTTTTCTTCATACCACATCAATCTCTCTGCTAATTGTTTGAAATGCGGTTTGAATAAATCCACACTTTTCTGTTGTATTCGTTGAGAAGATTTCCTTCACAATACCAGACAGACTGGGTGCTTAGTTGTGCAAAAAAGTTTTGTTTCTGTAGGAATTATGTGGTTTATTTCTGCTCCGAATAGGTAGCTCTGTGCTCTTCTCTTCGAAATTTTTCTTTGCAGTGTCTTATGCGCCTCGTTTGTTTCCTTCCTTATCTGTATGCACTCTGCATCATAACAAACGCTTAACAAAAATACTACCTTATCTGGACAACACTTAAAAAAATCTAAAATACTCCTTGAAAAAGGGAGGTGACATTCCTCTCATGTAAAACACTGTTTTCGACTACATGATCGCCTTAACAGTTTATTTACTGAAAGGTCTGGCACAGATAGCCATAAATTGGCCAATGATTTAGCCTCTGTGCTTATTATAAATTTCTTTCCTTACTGGCAAAAATTGGCCCTCTATAAATTCACATCAGTCAGATTGAGCCATGATTACTTTCCTGTCGCAAACATAAGCATGTAGATCGGTGGATATTGCCCCTCACAACCAAATTTGCGTAGAGGAGAACGGATTCTGGACACAAATACAAAGGTTTTGAAATTGCTGCTGTGAGTTTCATTCTGGCTTGGAAAGCCATTTTTTCTCATGCTTCATTGAAAACTATTTTGGCAATGGACATTGTTTTTCCATTATGTGCTTTTCTCTTCCCAAAGTTCCTATTAAGTTTATTCCAAAGTTCTTTTCTAAAAGAAATAAACAATATGATAATTTGCATAAGTCTTAAACGGGTTGGGCGTGTGATTCTAAAATTTACGGTAAAATTTACGGATTGGATTTGATTGGCACTCCTGTTAACCCTACGCCTTTGTCCTGGATTTGGATGAGATCATTCCGAAAACTCTTTTTCATTCTATACAGCTGACTTGGGGTCGAAATTCATAAATTTGAGAGTTTTTGGTCGAAATTTAAAAGGTATTAATAAGCCATAACACTAATCAAATATAACCGAATAATTTCTTAGTTTTCGGTGCGTTCGTAACCTGATCAATAACCAACTCGAAATACTTTAAACATACCACGAAACATCGTTTTTATAAAATACAAACAGCTAGTTTTTTTTAAATCCTTTCGAAATCAGTTTACTGTATTGAATTTTGATAGAAATGGATCTAATCGTGCAGCCTTACAGTATCTCTTAATTTACCCAAGAAAAAAATTTTCGTTCTCGTATCCCGGACGAAGCAAGCAAGGTGTCAGAATAAAATAAATAAAATATAATGTTCGTTTGCTTTTCTAGATTTCAAATCTGTCTTACTTAATATAAACCAATTTCACTTTAAAAGTGGAAACTTTAATGACAAGTAACAGAAGGATTAAGGGAAGAAAGATTGTGTAGTTGGGTGAAACATATATTTTTGCTTTCGATTGCTCCGCACGGACAGGAACGGAGAATTTTACATCGACTAATTTGCATTCGCTTGGGTTCACAGTATTTTAATCGAAATAAGAATATTGTGTTTTAGGAAGATGGGTTCATCACCATACTGCCAGTGTTACGGAAAGCAAAGCCAATTACGGATCATCTACAAAAACTATTTTTGACGAAACGATCTTGGAGATTACGGAATGTCAAGCCGACCCAGTAATCACGGCAACAAGGCCACAAAAATGATCGGTATAAATGATGTCTTGACCAGATTCAGTTTAAGGTCATCTTTTTTTGTGTTCTCAAATTTTCCAGAATGGTTGGCCTAGTTCGAAAAGCACAAAACATTTCAAGTGCATTATTTCCAACAGATAATCGTATATTCCTGAATCGTGGTTACAAATGATACGAGTAGGCTTTAAGATCCTACGCCGAATGGCATTGTGTTCTGCCAGATAATATTGGTTGCAAAAATATTACTAAAAATAAGGCGGAGAATTTCGAGGGTTTATTCTATGACATAATGACTGAATGATTATGACGCAGATCTCGTTATCCTTTTATCTGTAGTATTTAGTGATTTTCAAATTCGATACGACGATGTTATTCGGCACAGTTGTTTTCCGGACACAATTTGAACTTCTGATAAGCCTTGAGATCCTGTAAGACAAAGAAATACACTTATTTATTTTTTCTGAGAATTTTTCATACTTGACAATCCTTACCATACCCAAACACACATTCAAAGAGCTGGTTATTCATCGAACAATATGTCTTCCTTATCTTCGTAAAATAATATTGACTCTATCCGTAGGGGACCACTGCAAATCATATAGACCTCTCAAGTATCCTTTCTTTTTCGTGTTTATTGTGACTCAAGCTGGTCGAATAATATGACTCATCGGAAAGTTTGGCCCAGAAATAGAAAACAGGACCCTGATTCATTGCCTCCTTTGCGATATATGAGTAACCTGTTATATGCTGCGATTAATTAAGATGTTTCAATTTTGCTTCTTTGTTTTCAACAGGATTGTTAAACCATTTTGAACAAAATCATTGGATCTTCTTCACTATTATAAGTGACATGAATATTGATATTTTTTGTAAATTTGCTGTTGCTGAAAGCTTTTAAACTATTTTGTCCACAACACGATAAAAGAAAAAGAAAATGAATTTAGCTGGTGTCGGCATACCAAGTTAACAGCATCTTGTCTTGAAGTCAGGTGAAAGGTCGCAAGGCATTTTCCTAAATACTGAGGATGATGCCAAGTTGCCAAATTTTCAAACGACTCTTACGAGAGGTATGAATAATGACAAAAGTCAATGAGACTCATTGAAGTCGCGACTGTCCCAAGCCAAAATTAAAAGTTAGTTTTAAGTCGATTACAATACCAACATCTTTGACTTTATTCAACCTGTGTAAAATATTGAAATTAAAATAATAGTCATGCATCGAAACGAAAAAAAAAAATTTTGATGTTTGATTAAAGTCGATTTTCACAGCGCCATTTCACAGTCATCGACACATTTTTTCCTTTAATAACAATTTAAAGTTGACAGCGTACACTTAACACCCACAAACCCGAATTTTCTTTATAATGGCGTAAATGCAAATTATGAAAAAGAAGCGGACCGAAGTGACTCCCTTGAGGCACCCCAGAGTAATACAATATTTGAAAAAAAAGATTTTTTTTTTATTCACTTTTTGAAACGTAACGATTTAAAAGAAGATTACTATTTTAGCATAGTTGAATGTTTAACTTTTTTTAAAGAATACCATGATCAAAATTTTCAAAGGCGTTCTTATACTGGTGTAAATGACGTTGCATTGACAACACAGGACGAAATATATGAGATTTTACATAAATGTCTATAATTCTAATTGTTACTTTTTGAGCATGATTTAAACCATAGAATTTGAAAAAAACATTTCCAGTTATTCCAGAAAAGTGACAAGGGCACAAGGATAAATTTAACATTTCAAGCCAAGTATAAAAAAATTGATTGACAAGCCCGGCCGATTGGTTAGGCTGAAGGGTAGGTGGGGCCAATGAGTTTGCCTGATAGTTCAAGTCGTATTATATCTGCATCAGTTTTAACATCCGTAGATTCAATGTAATGGTAATTCCCAAGTTAAGATGTAAATTCCCAGACTTAAATCTGCCATCTTTATAAAAAGCTTCAAAACCTACTTTGGACCACAATCACGCAACATGGCTTATTAGCAAGCGTAACGAAATCATTCCTTCTTCAATCCCTTTCTCATAAATTTCCATCTCAGATGAAGAAAGGTCTGACTCACTTACAACAATAGATAAGACATCTCTTTTACCAGAACTCGGGCTTTAAAACAAGACGATAGCATTTCTAACTCCTTCACTAAGAGACGTCTTTCAAGCGCTAGTTAAGTAGGATAAAATACATGCTATCGGGGTCTTACCACCGCTAGGTGGGTAAAGCTTAGAGAATGACTTGCAGGTGTTTTTAAATGGTTTCGAAAGTTGCATCAACTTCACCTATATTTTTTCTGGTTTTATGTTTATCATTTCTTCGAGCCGGAAGAAACAGCTGTCAAAGACCAAAAGAATTGACAAAACGGCAATCCTCTCTTGTTTCCTCCTTCCATAAAAAACACGAAATGAACCAACGAATCGAGAAGAAGGAAACAGCCAACGTCAACGAGTACTTTCCACGGCGTCGTCGTTTAACTAATCTCTCTCATCTGAAAGCCATTGAGTTGCCATTTGAACACTCAATTCAAACAGCTTACATATGCATAGTCATATATATCATATCATTCATATAACATACAAAAGATAGTCTACTAATTTTTCGAGGATGACAACTGTGTCGGCGACGACAATGTCCACCACGACTACATCGAAAAGGAATGAATATACATCGAGACTGCACACAATCTTTCCTAAGGTACCTACTACTCCACCAAAACCCTAAGTGCATGCCGAGGACTTGAATCTGGAAACATTGATATGTAACTTCGCTTATACAACAGTCCTCTCAATAATGACGGCTAACGAGGCTGGCTTGTACGTTTACAGGCCAGAAGAGATGGTTGTAGTGCGCGGCGAAGACAGGCGGAGGACGTAAATCTTTACGTGACACGAAGATATAGGCGCAAATTTAAGATTACGTATACGTCATCCGCACCGCCATGAATTGCTGTCCTACCACGCTCTCTTGAGTCCCCATTTCTTCAACATTTCACATAGCCTTGTTTGTGGCAGTGGTTGATAGCAGAAGCCGAATACCACCAGGATGCAGGAGCTTTGCCCGGCACTTGAGTTTTTTTTTTTACTGGTTTTAATTTGTCTTCCAAAGAAGTTGGTTTGGGAAGAAAACGTGAAATCAATTGGTGTTGGTAAAGCCGAATGAAGTGCTCAATTCCGATCTGCAGTACTGTCGGCTGTCGCCGAATACTTTTCACACTACACTTACACGCCTGCAGTCGGACAACCATTTTCTGGTGGCTCCCTGGCCATTCAATGAATGCTGAATGGTTGACATACGTAAGTGGAGAAGGCAGTATTTGCGAGTTTAACATCCACAATAAGAAGTATCTTAGGAGTTTTCTAAGACTAATTGTACTGTTTTTTAATTCAAAGTCTTTTTAAGCGCTGACAATCAACGAGGAGTGTTGTTTTCGAGGTATAGCCTTTTAAGTGAAAGAAAACAAAGTACCATGGTAGTTCCTTTGTAGGAAGCATAAAAAAATGCCTCTTCTGTTTAATTGTCATATCGCGCAACTGAAAAGAAATTGTAATTTTCAATATTTGTATTTGTTTTTGAAAACCTGTGACAAGAATGCGGCACATGTCTTCGAAGTTGCACATCCCACAGGAAAAAATCAAAAGATACGTTACGATAACTCTTTCTATCGAATGTAACGTTAAATTATTTGTTTGTGACACGTTCTGTGCAACATCATTTCAGTACAAAAATACAAAATACATTTTTTTTCGACCGGCCGCGCGTGCTCATAATAGTGTAAAATTCTCACTCACTAAAAAACCTCCCATGTCTTGCAGACTACGACTTAGTTTCCTTATCAAGTAGTTAAAGTTTCTTTAGGTTATCGCGTTTGATAGGTTACTTTCCAGTGAAGGCACCTACTTGCTCCGTTATTACATGCAGTTCTTACTTAAGGCGCTAGATCTTACGGTCTTGTCCATTGTAATCGGCGCGTAAGTTTAGTCTCATCCAGAGTTTGCATAATTTCGCTATTGCAGTGATCTAGAGACGAGCACGAAGCTTTTCAGCAAAGTAAGTTACTTTGTCGGACACGGTAGCAACTCCCAAATATTTTTGAATGTTGCTATTTCTTTTCATTTCATTCACGATTGCTGTTTACGTTTTGTTTTGAAATGTTTGAATTGTCGATCTATTGCTTGCTTTGGTACAATCCCATAGTTGTATACCGTACGTCCAATTTGGTTTTAGCAGTTTGTTTTGTAATGTAATGTTTAATTTCATCTCAGAGGATGCAAAAATGTGGCGCAAAAAGAAGATCAAGAAGACATGTCCTTTTTCAAAATCCGCTCGTTATTTTGTTTTTTTTTTTTTTCAGACTGAACCCTGACAGCATGCACGGACGGAATGTCTTGACCATTTTGTGTCCTGTGTTCTGTAAGAGTTTCAATAGAACAGCTGTCGCGCTTCAAACGACTTGCTAAACTCAACGTTCTTGGGTAAGGGAGACTCGCTCGAAGATGATCAAAATCATCACATACGATATTGAAAACTCCTGATACAATTACTGAAGTTTAAGAGAACAAAGAAGGAAATCCAGTCCAGAAACAAGACACTGCTAGTGACCGACTGATCATTCGGTTTCGGCCAGATTCGGCCAAAAGATTGGTATGTCCTGGAACCCCGTAAAGGTGAACCTAAAAAAAGTCCGCTATCTCCTTAAGGGATACGTGGCGTTCCTTGACAAGCTTAGATGTAGATTTTATGGCAGCTTGGCTGTCGGTCGAAGTGAATATTTCCAGAAATGTTACTTAACAACAGCGATTTCCCGGTCGTGGTAAAACGTGGAAGGAGAATCTAGACTAAGAATGACTCAAAAAGATAAACTTCCACTTTTCGTTCGAGTTCTAACCCATCGGTTGCTATCGTGATGTAGCCGACCGATATCGAAAAATTAGTTTTTGTGAGTATATAGTCTATAACTGTTAGAAGGGAAATCTACTCCAAAGATTGAGGACTGATCAAAATGAACTCTGGTGCATAGCGAGATTGCATTAATTCTTACCGACACAAATCTTGTTTTTTGACTAGCACGATTAACTTCGCGTGAGTTCTTGGTCCCCGAGCCGTATTTTTGAATTCGTTTATTTTCACGTGCTTATATGGCTAGGTAAGTGCTTGCGTGACTTCGGACGAGATAACTTTCTGTTTGTTAAAATAAAGTAAATTTATATAATAACAATTTAAATACGTAAATTTCAACTTGTCTAAAAAAGGTTCGGTTTCGGCCGAAACTTAGACCGAGGCCGAATGTTCGGTTACGGTTTCGTTTGCTTCTTCAGTTAGAATTCACATGCATAGTACTCTTTATCAAAACATAAATACATGTTCGTAAAGCGTACAACTAGTACCTTTTGTTTTTTACTCCTTGGCAACACTTTTCGTTCTTTCTACAACCATCCACAACCTTCCTCACCAATAGTCACACCAATACGAGATAGAACATACACATACACAAATCCACGTTTAACACAAACAGCTGTAGCTCACATAGATACGAAATAACACAGAATACAGCTATGTCTGGTTGCAAATGTATATCTGCACCGCTTGTTTTTCATCATTTCTACTTCTACTACGTGCTCCCATTCACAGATACAAATGATTCAGTTTCGCTCTACCTGTCGACACGAAAGTATCGCCATACGGACGGTTTAATTAAAAGCGGTTAACTTTTTTTTCAATTTTGCGTTTTTATTTTTTACGTTATTCCTTTACATACAACTTTCGAATGTGTTTTCCGGCATAAACATATACAACTACCACCCCCGGATATAATTCATTTGCTTTGCGAATTTGAGCAGCAAAATAAAAAAACAAAAAGTCTTCCATTCTGTCACCGATCACATTTTTTTAAAATCAAAAAACAAAAATTTTTCGGTATTTGAATTTGTGCGCGTTTTATACAAATCAAAAAAAAAAAAAATCGCATCAATCGAAAAAGAAATTTCCAGCAAGCATCTGCGCCGGGTGTGCGCGAATACAGGCAACAATTTATTTCACAAAATCCTTTTGTTATCCTTCGAGGACACGCACACATTCTCGCGCATATTACAGTGCAGATAAGTGAAAGATACAAAGCAAAAGCATCTGCGAAATGATCTGAATTGGCAAAGTTTTGTTGTGTGTACGGCCTTGCTATTTGTTGTTGTTATTATTTTGTATATAGTGCCTTAAATCATTTAAATATATCCGAATAAAGTGTTTTTGTTTTTCATCCTTTTTATTATTAAAATCCTTATTCTGGCGTCAGTGGTCAAAAGTGAATTTAAAAAAAAAAAATTAAGTGCTTTTGCGAATTTAATTGTAATTAAACAAAATAAAACTACATTTTGTCATCAACGTAAGCAACTTAAACGTATTATTTGGATTAGAACGTGTTTGCAAAGTCTCTCTTCAGGAAACGTCTGTTGAAGGTAATCTACATTGTTTTATTATATCTGTCGCAATAATAATTGATGATGGTCTGGTATTTCGATAATGGCGATATGGTGAAAAATAGATTTTAAAATTAAACCAGAAAGTTTAAACACCAACAAAGAAAAAAAAAATAAACATTTCATTATTTTTAATGCGATGGGAAGCATAAATTTTATTTTAACAACCACACTGGCTGACACATTTGGGAATTTGTTTTTTTTTTCTGTTTGTATTTATGTACCTTATTTTATCGGAAGTTAAATGATTGTGAATGTCGGGCTATATTTCCGCCTACGATATGCTAATGTGTTGTCTCTATAAAAAAACCTTCGCGACTGGCTTTCATAATTTTTTTTTAATAAAACTTTTTTATTTTTTTATTTTTGTCGGAACGATAAGGAAAACTAAACTGCATAGTGGAGGTTGTTTATATTGCGTTAGCATGTTAATGACACGATTTAGTTGAATGACCAAATCCGCTTGTCAGTTTGAGACTCATCATTTGACACTGAAAAGATAAGTGACTTTGTGTTTTTATAGAATGTTGTCACATGTCACTTCAAGCACTTGTTATGTCTGTTTTTATTAGCTTTGAGACAATTTTATTTAATTCAATAATGTGATTGATCTATCGATTGTATGCGTACTCCCCCACTGCATATCACACCAAAGGTTATTGCGTGTTAAATTTCCTCTGGTTACTCATAGAAGACGAATGCCAATAAAACAACTAACCAAATTTTCATTGGATCTTAAACGCCGATTCGATATTCAACGATTTCATGGAATATGAAATAAATGTTTAAAACTCAAACATAATACTTGACATGGACGTGGACTGAACATATAGTACATTGCACGCACCTATCCTGGCTAGCTATCTTGACATCATTTTCTCATCAGATCCCAAAAGGTGCATGTCCATTTGAGAGCACTATCGCTAGTTAACTCTCGAGAGCAGCTCTCAGGAGGCTGTCCATTCGCGAGCAAAAATTTGTGTGATTTTACTCTCCAGCGTCTAATGCGAGCGTTTTATAAGCAAACTCTCGGTGAAAGTATTCTGACCCGTGTCCACTTGGTTTATTTTTTTGATAGTGGCAGTTTGAAGAGAGTTTGAAGAGTGATATTATGACATCTTACAAACAAGAAGTTGCATCAGCTTATGTGGTAAGCATTATTCGAAAAAGAAGAAACCTCAAAAATTTACGAAGTTTTTCCGACTGAAAATTAGTGATGCGGAGTATATACATAATTCAATCCGTTTTTGCCAACATTGATCTCCAGAAATTGAAGCTGATCTGAAGATGATGATGTTGAGGCATTGATTGCATTTTCATCTGCTCCGTAGTTCCTGTTAATGCTCATCCGGTTCCTTCGCTAAAATTGGTATAGCAACTTTGAGAAAATTCCCTTATATCAATTTAATATTTCCTTTTCTTGGTTGGCGATTCTCGAAGACTTTGAAAGCTACTTTAATCTTTAATTTAAATCTCCTTCATAGCAAATTGAAACACAAACTCCAAAAAATAGTGGACTCATAAAAACATAAAAAACAGAATTCATTTCTTCGATCTAGAACAACTTTCTGATAGTAACATGCTGCATGGTGCTTTTGTATTTAAGCCTGATCCGTTTCGTTATCAACTAGCACCAAGTCGTATTTTTTACTACGGTTTTAGTAGTGCACGAAGAATAGTACATGGAGTTTGAAGAACAATTTGGAAAATTCTTATTTTTGTCTTGAGCCTGGAAAAATGCCTTCCAAAACAGCATCATTTATAAAATTATTACTGGTTTCTCAAATTATGAATCTTTCTTTTAGTTTAATTTTCAGGTCATGAAAATTCTTCTGCGAATTTTTTAAACAAACCATCTAATCAATTAATTTCATGGTCTCGTCGCAAGTCCAAAATTTCGCCATCCTACACGTTACTTAACGAGAGAGAGAGTTGATATTGTGAGAGTAACTGCCCGAGAGTGGATCAAACATCTTTCCATTAGCGAGAAACTGTCAGAAAGTCCGACTCCCTCTCTCAACACTGTGCTCACTCACTCACTAAACTACTCTCGAAGCTAGCCTGGGAGCTACTCTAAGACATTTTATTATCAAGTGCAAATGCACCTTAAAGCTGTGTTCTTGACCGGCTTCACCTCTTTTACCGGGTAAATTTTCCTACGAACTCGAACCAAAAGTTTTAACCCAGAAGTCTCGTTCACCATTATTAAAAAAAAAAAAAAACAAGACTTCTTGAAACTAACTAACTTGTAACATTTGTTTGACCATCAAATGGTCTAATTTTTCTTGCGCAACAGAAGTAAGATAAAACAATGCAGTCGAACTTCAATTCGTAAACGAAGATATTGTTTCAGTTAGTTAATTAGAAAAGAAAGTCCAACAATTATTGGCAATCCTTAAAGTACGAGCATCTGGTTGAATCCTCTAAACAATTGTCAATTGATTCGTTAGTTTCTACTATTATTTTTCTGATCACAATTTCGATCATGGCCGAAATTACTATGTACCAAACTTGATTTAACCTCTTCGTTAGTATCCAGTTAGAAGGAACAAATCCATTTAAGGACTTTAGTAATTGGGATGGGTTTTTTTGAGTTTTAGGTTTCAAAGGAGCTTTGATTCCTACTGTAAGACGATACATCATCACTTCGGCTGCCGTACATGAGAGTACATTTTTCATGCAACATTGATGGCCTCGGATGTTCAACGGCAGCTTTGAGCCTTCTTTAGCTTAAAGAAGATTTTTTGCGTTCAAAGAACCTTTCTTCGCTCTCCACTGCAGTTTTCCAGACATTTCATTCATGCGACGTCTAAGCGATAATTGATGCTGTTA
The DNA here is from genome assembly GCA_963555765.1 of Orthonevra nobilis. NCBI lineage: Eukaryota > Metazoa > Arthropoda > Insecta > Diptera > Syrphidae > Orthonevra > Orthonevra nobilis. The sequence continues at coordinate 67,273,948 of OY743224.1, forward strand.
CAAGTTACTTTTCAATTGCCCATAAAATAAGATAGGTCAATAGGTCTGAGTGGAGCAAGCAGACTGATATATTCAATTTTTTGGTAATCATACCCATTCTCCTCTATCTCGCTTATGACCACTTAATCGTTCACCAAAAACGAACAACACCATCTTTTCGCTGATACCGGCGAAATATCCATCTCTGGCCTTTGCTTACGCTTTCGCATCCGATAGTATCCGTGCAAATATTTCTAGAATTCCTCGTATCCTTACCGCCACTTACATTTTTAAATCTCTTGAATGTGTATCGAATGTTTTCAAATAAGAATCATTAGCCGTCGTCTCCCACGTTTTTTTGAAATTAACAATGGGTTGGGATACTTCCATACAGTTCAGACAGGCTCTTTTAAAGTGTCTTTGGGCAAATTACTCATTATCACGTCCTTCAAATTACAGTCGCCACCTTTGGAAAATTTTGTCACCATCCATTTATCAGTCATGGTACTTTGGTGGATTCTTTCATTCAGTGCCGGAAAAACGCAAATTTCTTCGAATCAATCTGGATTTTTAAAAGGCGCCGTTACTTTTTGAAAGGAAGGGTGTGATTCACAGCGACTTAACTATGAAATAGTTGCTCGAAAAATAATATAACATCGATTGAATTATGCCTCAAAGATTGGATATTCTGTTCCTTTCAGATCAGATTCCTGGAATCTTCTCGGGTGGAGCGCAAGGTAGCTGGTCATTTAGTTGAATATTCTTTCCTCCGTTTTAACCCTAGCTTACGGAATATACACAACATAAAAGTGTATTTCAATTATCCCACTGACATCTGACTTCTAAGATCATGGTCGCCAGGCAATCAGATAAAACACGGTTGTAGACTTCAATCTTATGTTGACCTTATTCATTTCCAAAGAAGTTTTGAATCGTTTCTTCACTTTAGACATAGGCATCATGTTCTTTCCAAGACTTCTTGAATACGGAAGCCAAGTCTGGTCTCCGTATTCGAATAAAAGAGGGCAGATTTATCCTATTCTGTGTTCCAAGGTCTCCGATTAGCAAGCACATACACTTATGGTAAAAAAAAATAGACACAAGATGAGTTTTAAATTAAAGAAGGACAAATTATTTTGTGTGGAACTGTGTTTTATTAACAAATAACTAAGAAAACGAGAAAATTAACAAACATAAATAAAATCTTTAACGAAAATTCATTGGTCAAAGAAACAGGTCGACATGGAAATTACTTAACGTGCTGCATTCTGTTGTTGACTTAACATTTTGTGGATTTTCCTTTCGATTGAAGAACTGCGTTGCATCTTGCTGGCATAGGAGTACTCAACTTTTGGCAAACTGATGTTGGGAATGATTCCCATATTTTTTTACTTCTACCCACAAATCTTCTTGTTTTTTCAATCTCATAATTCCCAAAGCATCCTTTGCATACTTCCAAAGGTGCTAGATTGGATTCAAGTCCGGGGATTGTGATGGTCAAGCAAGAAGATCAACCTTGTTCCTTTCAAACCACTCGCGAGCAGCTTTAGCATAATGCTTGTGATCATTGTCCTGCTGAAACTTTCAAATGACTGGCATGTTTTCCTCGGCGTAAGGCAACATGATATTGGCCAATAAATTTACGTATACGGATTGATCCATTGTTTCCTTAATCCAGGGAAACGGACCCACACCAGACCAAGAAAAACATCCCCACACCATAATATTACCACCTCCATGTTTAACTGTTTTCCTGGTATATGCAGAAGAAAATTCTTGATTCGGAGGACGTCTTAAAAATGTACCAATTGGTTCCTTGCAAATTAAATATACTTTCATCGCTCCAGAGAATGTTAAGCCATTTCTTTCCATTTGTTCGCCACTTTTAGAAATGTGCTCTTTCGCAAACATTTTCCTTTGCTTTATGTTTCTAGAAGGAAGGAACGGTACTTTTTTGGCTGCTCTTCCATCGGTTAACCGTTTTCTAACAGTTCTGGCCGATATATTTTCTTCTCACGCCTCTTGCATATCCTTTGAAGATAAAAATGGGTCCCTTTTCGATAGTTCTGCAAAAAAGATGGTCGGTAAAAGACGATGTTTTTTTTAGGTCTTCTCACGAATATTTTTCGACTTCATTGCTATTCGGCTATTTCTCGAAAGGTTTTTCCACTTTCGCGAAGATAAGCTATAACTACTCTCCCTGCGTCGTGTAACGGTAAATTTTACAAAGAGATTTGAATTGTCCTATTTTCTGACTTAACCGGTGGTGTACAATTATAATGAAAATTTATATTTGACATTTTTGCTTTAAATAATTAGGAGTTAACAATGTTGTACACTTTGTATCTATTTTTTTGACCTTACCTGTATAAACTACTTCTGTGACTTCTTAAAAATTTATAAGTCCAAACACTTTTCATTACCGGCGCAATATTTCTGACGTACCCTTTGTCAACCAGCTATTGGCTGGAAATGTCGAATGTAACGCACTTTCACATAAGCTAAGGATAGTTCCACTCTTCCGAATTTCCCTAAATCAGCCTAGTTAAGGTGCTTGTGCACCGTTGTCTTGATTAATGGGCTAACGAAGAACACCACTATAAGGTAAACTAAGACGGGTAATTGGCCTGAGTTCTTCCCCAACGAGTGTAATTTGAATGTTAGGGTAAGGTTAACCAAATGTACAAATGTTAAATTTTTCCTGCCTTTCACCAATGTCGGATCTGCTAAAAAAAGTATCCTTCAAATAGGCCTTGTTTTTATCTGCTCCGGCTGTAGCGATATTTTAAGCGAAATGAGATTTTTGGAGCGCTTCAATTTCAGCTCAAGCCATCTTTGATGTCGCTTTTTTCATTTTAATAGAATTATAGCACATTGGTTAGTTAAAGCAAGTGGGTTTTGACAAAAATTTCTGGTTCTAGATACTTTAAAACTTATCCGAAACTTCCAAAGAAGACTACCTAGGCACTTATCGCTAAAAACTGCATTTATTAACCTATTTTTCAGTTGGACGTGAACAAGTCCGCAAGGTAAGGTATCGACCTTAAGCTCAAAAAGATATTTTTATATACTCCTTAAATGACAAGAAAAGCTTCCATAGAAAATGAAATGGTTTTGATGGTGCAGTTCCGACAGTCAGTATATGTCGATTCTTCTTAGGAAGTGGAACTAAATTTTTCTTCTATAAAGAAATATTGATTCACCAATTGGTCTATCTTAACAAAGATAAAAAATCGTTTGCTGTAAACAACCCAATACTCGTACCCAAAGAAGGCTTAACACGATTTTCCTTACTTTTTTAACACGTTGGATCCATCTAAATGTATCTTAATTTTCGAATTCGTTGTCTTTCCTTCTCATAGGTAAATAATTTGGGTTTCCTTTAACGAATACTACTTGATTTTAGTTTATGGAAGTAAAATTTCAGTTAAACTACCTCGTAAACTTTAGCAATTTCATTATTTTAATAAAACACATAACGTGAGAGAATTGTGGAAAAAAGTGTCAGAAATTTGGGCGGTCTGGCTAAAACTATATCACCTCTCTCTTCATCTCCTCTTCTCTTAAATTATTTGAAAAACTGTTTTCTTTTTAGCAACATTTTCGAAAAAATACATCGCAATCTCAACTTTTTTATTTGGTTTTGTCGGCATTTGAATTCATGTGAAAAGATGTTTGACTGTTAATCCGAACTCGAATCTATTAGATTTCTTCCATTGATCTCACATTATTCTGCTGAAGTTCAAGCAAATTTGGAGACCTGCTTGCACAGTTTTTTATAACTCTAAGCAATAAGCTGCTAAGTCACTATGTAGTTGAATTAAACCCAACTCATCACCTCGTCGCGAATGCTTGCATTTGTACTGCACTGGTGACTAGATTCCAACCTTAAATACCCGTAATTAAGATAAATTATCTATCCTATTTATCTACACCTCTTCGACGAGCAAAAATTGTTTCAACTGCTTGAGGTAAGCTTGCTCTCATGTTCAGTGTGCGCTGCTTGGTTACGACTTACAGTAAACTGCAGCTTTAAGAAGCCAGGCGCTACTTGATTTACGTGAGACAATCGCCACAATGTTGGGAAAATGTAGTACCCGATGGTGATAAACAAGTTTGACCATTTTTGTCGCACTTATGCAACTTGAATGGCTATTGGCATTTATTTTTCAGTTAACAAGTAAGCGTTCGTTGGCATTTGTAGTGGTAAATGGTACATAGTTTTTATCAAACAAAAAAAAAACGAATAATAACATAAATTAAACAATTAAATTTAAATAAATTTGTATATCAAGACTTTTTTTAATCGTTGCAAGTATTCAGTCGCGACGGGCTGGCTAATTTCTGATATTAAATCAAATTTAATTTAGTTCAGTCAATCAATAAAAATTGGTGTGTGTAAATTTTTGGTACAACTCTTCGCTATTCCAGAAAGTGATTGCCATCAAAACGCCGGCCAATGTTTTCCTGCCTTTTGTCCCCCGTTCGAATTGTATCCCTTTTCAGTTCTAGCACTTCCACACTCCTGATTATATTAATGATTGCTCTCAAGGGATTATCATTACCCTTAAAATGAAAAACAAAAACAGACTAATGTCGCCTCCTCCTCCAAATAGCCATAACTTTTAAATTTACACCCTAATGCTGACCATCAAAACGTTAATACCAAGTTAATAATTGTATTGCAAGTCCTGACCAGTGACTGTTGAGGGGTCACTGCGCATTCGCGGTTGACTAATTAAAACGCAGTTACTTGGTGGTTAGTTTTGTACGGATTTTAACTAAGTTGGTTGTGTGATCAAAAGTAAAGCTTACACAAGCAGCGACGTTATACTTCGTGGCTTATGAGCGACGTGAAATTATGCTCCATATGAGAACCATCGACACTCCGCTCACCGGAATTATCTCTGAAAAATTCTAGTACTGCAAGAAGAAAGAAAATTGAGGAATTGAGGAGTAAGAATTGACTGCATTTTAAAACAAAATTGAATTGAAAAAAAAAAAATTGAGAATAACGCTGCACTTTTTTTTTGTTTTGTTTAAATGTTAAACATGAAAAATATCTGCTGGACAACTCTAACCCAATCACTTTCGAACTTGCAAAAAAAATGTTGTTTTGTCATCATCAGAGGGGGTTGTTAGGTATTATGTGTGACAAGGTACAAATGGCAACGTTACTAAAAGAACCCAACCAAGTTGATTAAAAATTTGGAGCACTTAATAGCTTTCTTGCGCATTTTCATCGATTACAACTCTCCGTTTTGCGGATACTTCTCTTTATTTTATTTTTTCCTTCTGTAATTGAGGTCTTCAAATATTCAATCTGAGGGATATTTTTTCATACTCGTAAAGCAGCAAAACTTCTAAAAGATCTTCACATTAACAATTCCGCTGGTCCAGAAGGTATTCCAACATTCTTCTGAAGCGGTCGTTTTCTGCGTTGGCAAAAACATTGCCGAAGCTTTTATCAAACTCGACCTTATTAAGGACTACATTTTTCCGTCTCGAACTATGGACGCATATCAGTAACTTTGTGAGGTCATGGAAACGCTGGTTAATCGTCAGCATACGAAATATCTCGAATCACGATAACTTTTTAAAATTAAAATTAAAAAATTACACCACTCCCTGCACCTTTCTGGTGGAAAGTAAGATTGTTTCGCTTGATATTTCAAACGCTTTTGATAGTGTCCTGCATCAGGCTCTTTTTGTCGAAAATAAATTCATCAGGCATTGACGATACTCTTTTCCAATGGATTGGAAACAATCTTGCGAGCTGATCATTTGGAGAAGTATCTGCAGTGCCCCATGACGCCTTTTTGTCTCCGACAATCTTTTTGTTTTTCATAAACGATCTCCTGTATGATAAACATCTATTCCAATTCAATCCTTCGCTGATGACAGTATACTCAGTTCATTAATTCACACCCCTCATTTTGGGCTGAGGTAACGAAGTGGCACGTTTGATATTTCAAACTAAATTTATTCCGATTTTAAAGCTTAATCATGTGGCTCTATGAGCAGAGCGGAATCTAATTCTGTATAGGAATGGAAATCCTCAGCCATTATCCATGAATGAAACTTGCATGCTTGAGTCTCAAACTCAATGGGTGAACTGGCGCTCCAAGAACTATTTTGAGTCTGCTTGTTGTGAGCTAAGGAAGGCCACGGAGGCATCTTTGATGTAGGTCAGGAGGACGGCGGCACGCTTGTGGTTGCTCGGCTGAGCTCGTCGGACGGGGTAGTCCTTGTCCTCCTTTCCATACATCTCCTGCTCAACAGCAAAGAAAAGATCGTGCCAAAGAGAGAGGGAGAGAGAGAAGAGAGAAAGGTCATAGAGCGAAAGCGGAAAAGGCGGTGTTCAGGGTTACCTTCTAAATGGGGGTCTAATGAAAAGAACAGGGGACCAACTTACCCTAGCTATCCTAAACTATCCCTAAGCTAGACTAAAAACAAAAATAGTAAAACTATCCTAATCCTAATCTACCTTAAATCTATTCTAACTACTTATCTAACTAGCCTATCTAACCTAAATAACCAAAAACAATTATAACCTTAAGCTATACCTTAACTAACTTAATACTACCTAAGGAATCCTAGCTAAGTTGATCCCTACCCCTCCACTACAGACCCGTCATCCAGGGTCGCACCGTTCCATGGATCTGCCAGTGGATGGTGTTTCTAGCTTGGCCTTTGTTATCTCCCTGGCCAGAGATTTCGGGAGATAACTTCCAAAGGCGGCATAGTCCAACCAAAAGATAACTGTCCGTTTGGTCATCGTTGAAGTCCTGTGGAAATATCCTAGTCTACGAAATGGACGGCCTTCCCATTAATGCACACACACACACACTCAAACAAAAGAACTCACTCGCACATCATGTTGCGCAGTCTTCAAACAAAAAAAAACAATTTTGTGGGTAAATGCACCATAAATATTTCATCTATTTACTCCACACTGTTTTTGCTTCTTAAAATTTAGTAAAAAAATTATAAAAAAAAGGAAATTAAAGATCATACTAACTTAACCCTAACCTAAGAAAATGAATTTAATATAATAAAAAAAGGGAGCCAAAAAAAAAAGGAAAAAAAACTAAAAATTTTTGTGACTCACGCTTTTCATCCGGATCCCTCGATGTCCTGCCGGCAGCACGATTCGGGAACAGTCACTGCACTTAACATTAATTACAAACTAAAATTCACTTCCTTTTACATTATTTGTTTAAAACTAAATCTACAATAATTATCAAGGAAAACTATTAAACTAATTTTTAACTTCAAAATTTCAAAAAAAAATTATATTATACAAAAAAAAAGGAAACCAAAAAAAAAAAAAAAATCAAAAAAAAGCACTCAAAAAAAAATATTTTTTCCAGCATCCCCGGATTCTCCGGCCGCCTAAGGATTTTTCCTCTATGCGCTTTTGTTCGTCCTTTGTCTTGTCGTGGTCTTCTTTGTAGTTATTGTTTTTGTTTTCTTTGTATGTTCTTGGTTGTAAATGGCGCCCAACAGTAATTCTTAGGCCATTTAGCTTCTCTAAATGGCAAGACTTTAAATTAATTAATAATGAATAATTTTGATTAAACTTCTTTTTTGCTTCAGGTCAATTAAAACTACAAGGGGATGATTTTCCGCAATCGAAGATCATTGCCTTGAACTTTTAATAACCTTCATTATAAAAATTTTGATTTCTACCTTTCATCTTTCGAATGCTGCTTTTCTGTCTCTTCTTCTGGTGTTCAATGGTCGCCTATGCTCTCTGTCACAGAATGCTTCAAAGACAGCTGTCCAATCCTCAGGTTAATTACCAGAGGATCCGGTGAGGTAGTTGGAGGGGTATTCTGCCACGGAGGGCGGAACGTGGTGGATGAGTCGAATAGCTAGCTGCCGTCCGATTTGCTTAAGGACATATTCCTAAGTTATCGTGAGGCGTTAGCGTCGACTTAAACATCATGTTCGTGTTGAGATACATCTCAGAAACTTGGCCAGCCTTGATACACAGGTTAAATTACCAGGCATCAAGTTGTGGTAAAGTGGAAAAGATGAATCGCAACACTCGCTAAGTTCCTTGGATCTCGGGCACAGTCCAAATAGAAGACTTCGACTTTGACGACTACGTACTCAAACCATATCCTACTAAGTCTACCAAATGTCGACTGGAAAACCTTTTCATTCTGCACACACACCACCTCACGTTTCATAAATATTCATCTTCGTTTCTTTAATTACTTAACTTTATTTTTTTTTAAACTTTTAATACCTTTTTTTTTATTTTTTTTTATTTTTACATATTGAATTTTGTTTTGAACTTAAAATTTTTTTTTCTATTTTTTGAACTTTTTGAATTATATATACATTTTTTTTGGTGGATCATCCTGTAGAATTTCATAATTTTTTTACCTGAAAAAAAAAAGAACAACCAATACAAAAGGCAAGAATGCAAAAGAAAAATTTAGGCGCAATCCCCAAGGGTTCCTCGACCTCTACGGAATTTACGAGACGGGTAACAAGACAATCTGTACAATTCCAACGAGACGTTTACGAGGAACAGGACGATAGACTCGACACAGGACGCAAAGACGGCATATTAGACTTGAGTATGACGGGAAACGAACTATCATACAGGGACGCGGACATAATGACAGAACGTAATAACGAGAATAGAACGTACTCAGACGACGTAGACACAGAGAAGACGAAACAAATTCGTCCTCATCCGTTGACCCCTATAAGAGAGGAGTCAAGGGATGTAGGACCGACTCAGCGTGAAGCAATTGAAGGCAAGATACAACAAACAAAGACGTCCACTCCGACATTTAACACAAACAGAGTACAAGACGTGTGGACGGACGAACCTTCAACTAGTACGCGACATAGGGAAACCAACGAAATAAGACGAAACAGCGGAGGCATACGCGACTTGAACATACAGGTAAACGAGAACCGTAGGGTAACTGACAGATACAGTACGGAGGACAATTACCATGGACCGCCTTCACAGACTTTCAATAAAGAAGCCTATACGGCAAAGGACGATAAGGAGACGCGACTGATGACAATGTTGACAGAGAGCATAGCTTCCTTAGGGAAAGAGTTACAAACTATGCGAGACGATCTACGCGACCTAAAGAAGACGGTCAACACTCAACAAGAACATGAACCTGTACGCCAAGGACAAACATTCTCACGACAGGCCCCGACACACCCAACCAGACAAGAACTACAGGACGCACGATACGCATTAAGATTCTCAGACGAGTACGTACGACAACCACGGGGACTTGACTTATCAGACTTGGCCAATCAGTCGACGCCACAATTGTACAGACCAACGCCCAACCCGAGACTTGTAGTAGCCCGCGAACAACCTACCCCACACTATGCTGGGAGAGTAGATGTGCACAAGTGGGGGATCAAATTTGATGGGTCACCCAAATCCATGTCGGTGGAAAGTTTTCTTTTTAGGGTTGACTTGCTCCAAAAAGAAAACGGCCTTACCGACAGACAAATGTTGGCAAACTTCCACCACTTGCTGCACGGTCCGGCCGAGAAATGGTACTGGGAGTTTAGGGAGGAGAATAGGTTTAGCGAGTTAATAACGCTATTCGACCTCAAGGCAGAACTGGCTGAACGCTTTACAAATGACCAGCCCGACCCGGATATTAATGCCGCCTTTGGAAGTTATCTCCCGAAATCTCTGGCCAGGGAGATAACAAAGGCCAAGCTAGAAACACCATCCACTGGCAGATCCATGGAACGGTGCGACCCTGGATGACGGGTCTGTAGTGGAGGGGTAGGGATCAACTTAGCTAGGATTCCTTAGGTAGTATTAAGTTAGTTAAGGTATAGCTTAAGGTTATAATTGTTTTTGGTTATTTAGGTTAGATAGGCTAGTTAGATAAGTAGTTAGAATAGATTTAAGGTAGATTAGGATTAGGATAGTTTTACTATTTTTGTTTTTAGTCTAGCTTAGGGATAGTTTAGGATAGCTAGGGTAAGTTGGTCCCCTGTTCTTTTCATTAGACCCCCATTTAGAAGGTAACCCTGAACACCGCCTTTTCCGCTTTCGCTCTATGACCTTTCTCTCTTCTCTCTCTCCCTCTCTCTTTGGCACGATCTTTTCTTTGCTGTTGAGCAGGAGATGTATGGAAAGGAGGACAAGGACTACCCCGTCCGACGAGCTCAGCCGAGCAACCACAAGCGTGCCGCCGTCCTCCTGACCTACATCAAAGATGCCTCCGTGGCCTTCCTTAGCTCACAACAAATATCTTTTGGTTGGACTATGCCGCCTTTGGAAGTTATCTCCCGAAATCTCTGGCCAGGGAGATAACAAAGGCCAAGCTAGAAACACCATCCACTGGCAGATCCATGGAACGGTGCGACCCTGGATGACGGGTCTGTAGTGGAGGGGTAGGGATCAACTTAGCTAGGATTCCTAAGGTAGTATTAAGTTAGTTAAGGTATAGCTTAAGGTTATAATTGTTTTTGGTTATTTAGGTTAGATAGGCTAGTTAGATAAGTAGTTAGAATAGATTTAAGGTAGATTAGGATTAGGATAGTTTTACTATTTTTGTTTTTAGTCTAGCTTAGGGATAGTTTAGGATAGCTAGGGTAAGTTGGTCCCCTGTTCTTTTCATTAGACCCCCATTTAGAAGGTAACCCTGAACACCGCCTTTTCCGCTTTCGCTCTATGACCTTTCTCTCTTCTCTCTCTCCCTCTCTCTTTGGCACGATCTTTTCTTTGCTGTTGAGCAGGAGATGTATGGAAAGGAGGACAAGGACTACCCCGTCCGACGAGCTCAGCCGAGCAACCACAAGCGTGCCGCCGTCCTCCTGACCTACATCAAAGATGCCTCCGTGGCCTTCCTTAGCTCACAACATGCTCCACAGAGTTCGAATTCGAGCGATAAAACTTATACAAAGAATAAGTTTCAACACCGGCTTGATCTTTTTGTTTTGATAAAAAGGGCTCCGTCAATTAGGGAGCAGCATCCTTCCGCCTTGTAACTTTCACTGTAACACCAGACCCACCGGAAATGATCACCAGTTCACCCCCAAGCCCGACTTCTGTCCTACAGTCAAGTATAGAGACCAACACTCATTCCAATTTGTAACAGTTTAAGTACAAATCGCATCAGTACCCGTGTTACGTATCAGCATTTTAAGGGTATTCATAACCCCTTAAAAGAAACAATCAATTTGTCTTCAATCTTGTATACCTTTATCCTTATCTTAAATAGTCAATTATTTCAGATATAAGGACATGCTTCCATGAGCTCAAATTTCTGCGTCAACAGCTCATCTGATTGCCTGATATCAAAACAGTTTTCATTTAAAAGTCACTTTGAAAAAACAAACCTTTTAAAGGTTTTACAATATCGTTGCAGTGATGCGGCATTCGCTAATTGCTCGTTTGCACGTGGCCAATTGAGGATCCAAAACATTCCAGAAATTATACGAACAAATGCATAATTCATGTCATTAGGAACTGTCCCCTTAATCATGCCGTCACCCCGAGAGAGCAATCGGTCCCGGCAATCGTCACGGTCTCTTGCATGGAATTTAAAACCTTAGCTCCTAATGCCGAACGATATGTGCTAAACGTGTGCGGTGTGCCAAACAATATGATTCGTGTGACGCGAACAAGACTGAGGAGACCGCAGCGACAAACGTCGTCGGCGGCTGCGACAACGCGCCGCGACATCGGCAATAATTAGTGCGGATTCATTCTGTGGTTGAGCGGAAGATGCAGAGGCTGCGACTGCGGCAGCGATATTATTAACACGACCGCTCTGGTAATTGCGTCTGTTTGCATCCGAAATGAGAATTAGATAGAATATTAATGCGGTTGTTGCTGATGTTCAGACGATGACACTAATGATGATGTTGCTCCTATTTGATCTCACTCGGAGAAGTTCTTTGGTGTTGTGGAAAGGAGATAGGAGGAGAACTAATGAATGAATTATAAATGAAATTCAGAAAGTGTTACAAGCTGATGATTTGTATCTAGATGCGTTGCTGTCAGCCGTTGTGTCTGTGGTAAGCGTTATGTCTATGTAATTATTATAATTTGTTAATTATGTGGTGAGAACTTGTATGGAGTGCTGCTTGTGAGTGGGATGAAGATACATTTGTGTCAAGTCAAAGCGTCAGGTTGTGGTATAAATCTGTGGAATGTTGTCGGCACACGAGAGAGTATCTTGAGACGTCTGTCGTAACAATGAAGTAGATGGGTTTATGTCCTACTTCCAAAAGTCAAACAATTTTGTTTTTTTTTTTACACAGAAGTTGGCAAAAAATTTGATTTGCTCGAAGACTACCTCTGTTCGTATTATTTCATTTAGTTAGATTTCAATTTCTTAAGTATGCAAGGTGTCAAAACTCAAAGAATTGGATCAACTCTCATTCGTTTAATTTCACCTCCCGGCAGAAAATATGTTATTATATTATTCTTAAAGTCTTGAGTAAATTGCAAAGTATCATTCCATCACGATAACAATATTATAGAATCAACAGATTTTGTTTTGTAACTTGTTTATTTCCACAATATTCTTTAAAAAAATTCTCAATAAGAAAGAAGATAAACGCTAAAATAATAAATTTACATTCTCGTAAATGGACAACTGGAAATTGACACTAACTACATAGATTTTAATAATAATTAAACTTATTATTTTCTGCTTGAGAAAAAAGGTGGAGGCTTGAGAACTCGTCAGCGGTATAGATTTAGCGAAAAAATGTAGATTATACAAAAGAATCCTTACAACCTAAGACAATTAAAGAAGACTTAACCTTATTTAGTCTTTGTTTTTGCGCTGCCAAATCTAGTCTCCAGAATTTATTTTATTTTATCACGTTGGCAACTAAGTAATTGCGGATTTTTTTTTTTAGAAAATAAAAGACTTTTTCCATGGAACGAAATAACTTTATTCTGTAATGATTTCCACATTTTGAGCAATGGCCTTTTGCCATCTTTCAGGCAGCATCATAATTCCAAGTTCATAAAACGTCTAGTTTTTATCAGCAAAAAACGGAACCAGCTACGATTTGACTTCATCATTATGATTGAAATTTTTACCATTCAAGGAGTTTTGCAAAGATCGAAATAAAAAGCAATCAGATGGCGCAAGGTTAGGACTGGTGGGTGGCAAAGCATCCCAACCAAGCTGCAATAATTTTTGCCGAGTGACTAAAGATGTGTGTTGCCTTGCATTGTCATGATGGAATACAACAACTTTTCAATTTGTAAATTCGGACCGCTTTTCTTCAACTGCATTGTTCGATTTTGTTAGTTGTTCAATGTAGACATATGAATTGATCGTTCGGTTGGGTGGTAAAAGTTCAAAGTAGACAATTCCTTTGTAATCCCACAAAACTGATAACATAACTTTCTTTTGATGAATATCAGCTTTTGATATTGTTTGAGCTGGTTAACCTGGTTTTCTCCACGATCTTTTCCGATTGACATTGTTGTAAACAACCCATTTTTCATCACCATTTATCAATCGTTTCAAAAATGGATCATTTTCGTTACGTTTCTTTAACAAATTGGTGATGTTAATGCGTTGTGTTAAATGATTTTCTTGCAGCTCATAAGGAACCCATATATCGAGTTTTCGTACATAGCAAAGTTGTTTTGAGCAATTTTCAATGCATGTATGTGATACATGAAGCTTCTCTGCAATCTCAGGTGTTGTACTGTGACGATCCGGATCGATTATAACTTTGATTTGGTCGTCATCAACTTCAAATGGACGATCAGAGCGTTTTTCATCTTTGAGTGAAAAATCACCAGAACGAAATTTGGCAAACCAGCTTTGACACTGCAGTTCTTTTAAAGCTTCGTCACCTTAAACAGCACATATTTTTGGTGAGCTTGCGAAGCGTTTTTTCCTTTCCGGAAATAAAAAAGCAAAATGTCGTTTTGATTTTCCATTTTTCAACAGACGCCAAACAAATACTACACAATCGATGAAAAATTTTTTTTTACTGATTGCCAGTTGAAGTACCAACTATCAAATAACAAAATGTGTTTGACATTTCGATTACGTCAGCAAACCTAAAAATTCAAATAAAGCCATCTTTGAGTAAAATCCGCAATTACTTAGTTGCCAACCCAATAATTTGACCCTTTGTCAGTGCCATGAGTTTTGAAAAAACATAAAAATTCAGTATTACCGTTCTTAAATTACAAATTTATTTTCCAAAAGGGTATAGTGAAAAAAGTATTTTGACAAAACATATTTGTTAATAATTATTAATAAAAAAATGGGCTGGTAAAAAAGTAAAAGTATTACTTAAAAGAAAATGAAAATTCGGTTGCCATTGATGGCTTTCTGCAATCGGTCTCGTATTGGTTTAACCAAATTTTGGAGAGTCTGAAGAGAAATTTCCTTCCACAGGCTTTTGATCTCAGCGATTGTCTCTTCGCGCGTTCTTGTCAAACAGGGACTTCTGTTCCGCTTTATATAGGCCCACACATTCTGTATTTTATTTGAACCCGGGCTATAAGGTGGCCATTTGAAGCTCTTTGTTCATCATTCCCTCTACCGGTATCAAGTCTCCGGTGCCATCAACGCATCCCCATAACATAATGGTGCCACCACCATTTTCGCATTTTCCTAGGAATTCTGCAGAAAGTTTTCTTTTTTGATGCTTGGTACTGAAAAGAACTTGCATCAAACAAATTTTTTGGCGAACTCAAGGCGTTTAAGTTTATTTCTTTGTAACATTTGTGGTATTGTTCTGGCTATGTAAGTTGCAAAATCAGCCTCTTTGTAACGATTTCTCATAGTTTTTTCAATATTTTACTTATTTTTCATTTCAATTGCTGCAGATTTTGTCGTTAAATTTTTTGATAATTAAACGATCCGCTCTCCTGGTCGTCTTGCGAGGGCGCCCTTGGCTTATTTCAGACGTTTTCCCATTTTTTATTAATTAAATATTAGTGAAAATCATTAACATTAATAAATTGTTATAAAAAAGTCTCTATAAAGCATCCAATGGTCTTTTGTTAGAGTTGCGATGCAGAAAATCGGAATAAGCGAAGGCATTTCCTCTCCAAGATTCTTTACTTCTCCATATAAAATGGGCTTATGTTCCACCATGCTGGACTTGCATGAGTCAAAATTGGAAGCACAAAAACTTGATAGCAAATAACATTCACATACAACAACATACTCCTATAGTTGAATTAAAATAGTCTTTTGAGCGACAAAAAACGCTGCCCCCTACAACAATTTTTGATTCGATACGAAGGCCATTTGAAGATGTCAGAACCAAAATTCTTCAATTTCGTCGCTAATCTATCATACGCTGCATTCTTCTACGAGGATGCGGATTCGTATGGTTTCTGAAGTTTCCAGCCTTGCCAGAATATTTCAAGGTTATTAAAATTTATTTCGATCTAAAATAATACAGAATGACATCGTCAGCGAAGGTGATTGAGCCGTCCATACTAAAGAGTATTGGCGCCGACACTGCGTCTTGTAGCGGACTATAAATGGTATCAACAGCTTTTTCTTTCGTGTACCTTGTATCTATTACAACAAATTTCGATTTACTGATCACCTTGGCCTTAAGTTCGAAGGATCTGGAGGAATCCATGTTTTGACTTTTTAGTTTTGGTACCGAGGACTCCTTCGCTTTCTGAATTACTGTATTAATTTTCTATGAAGTAGATTCACACAATTCACAATTGTAAGGCTCCTGTTGTTTGCAACTTCTCGCGGCACAGCTAACAGATATGCGCCAATCTGTGCTCCTTAAGCAATATTCAGGAACCTCGTGTTCGATCGACTGCAATGGATGCCTCAATAACGATTGCGTTGTGATCACTATCATCAGGCAAAGGCGGTTTATTCTATATTGTATATTCTAACGTGCGTCTGCGATGCATAAGTCTAGATATAAGTTTTTAGAGGGAAAACAGGGTGTAGCCGAGCTATGCAATTTTAATTTTTACTCGACTTGGTCCGCATCAAGGAACACCGTTGAGGTTGGAACATGAATTAGACCAAGTCAGCTGCTTCGGGTTTCCATCCGCTGCTAAGACGAAATTAACAGATTAGATAGCTTAAAGTCATTTCAGCAGCTTACAAACTACAATGACTTGAATCTAAACTAGTAACAGTCCGACTGAAATGAACAATTTCACAATATTTGTGCACCTCATTTATGAGGCCTCTCTCCTCCTCGACAAAGTTGGATCCGGGACCAATATATACCGAGTTTCCAACATTTCCATGACCTTCCTGTAGCACGAAACGTTCATGTCTTACAAATACGCCTTGGTTTCTGCGATGACTTCCTCATTCGATCTGAATCTCTTTCCCGAGCAACCTCTCGATTTTTGGGACCAGATAATAATCGCTGGTAGCCAAATCTAGAGAAAACGATGGGTGAGCAACCATTTCGAATCGTAATTGGTCCCATTTCGGTATGGCGCTCAAAGACGTGTGCGCCGGTGCGTAGAAAACTTATTTCTTCGCCATTTGAGGCCGTTTTATCTTTATGTCGTCGTTCAGTTTGTTCTGCAGATGATCGGTAAAGAATAAGCCATGATGCTCCTGTTTTTCCATTGTTTTAACTACGGCGAAAGCACATTTACTCAAAGGACTGAACTTGCAAAATAAAGAACGAAATGTCTTCATACATAACTAGTAACAGATAAACTAGTGACAGATGAGATGAGTCATGAAAATTTTGTAGTAGCGCCAGCCCATGATTGAGGTGTCTGCCCAGGCCCACTTCTGTGTGTGAGGGGAATGTAAACTTTTCTGTTACATCTTTGTCCCTCTGGTGTTCTTTTGACACGTAGAGTAAATTTATTTATTATTTTTTAAAATATGGGAACCAAGAAATACATTGAACTGTAAATATAATGTGAGGCGGCACTTGGATAAAACTAAACTATTTCTTCATTCGCAGTCAGAAAACGTCGCATAAAAACTGAACTTAAATAAATAATCGACATAAGTATTCATGAGGAAAGCGCAGTTAAAATGTCAATAAAAGATTTTTATTAACAAATAATTACATTTTGTAAAACCCCTCAATGTCATCAATTCCACGGCTATATGATGGTCCCTTTCGAACATTGACGTAAACCATGGGTAGTGGACTGTTGAAAGCATCCACTTGAATTGCGTCAGTTATTTTCACAATCGGTCCATATCTGATTCTTATTTTCTCTAGAATGAATCACATGCACGAAGCAGCTTCAAGTATAAGAACGGTGGTGCGGCAGAAACTAGCCGTGATTCGGATTTTTTTTTCTAATAGCGTTTTTATGCCAGCGAATTGTCTGATCAAAGAATTCACTCTTTTTCTACTTCTTAGATGTTATAATAAGGTTTGACAATAATTTTATGGGTTTTAGTGCTTTCAATATTATTTTTATTTAATTTGAAGTTATATGGTGAATGTGATCTTTTATCAATATATATTTATTGCTTCTTCTAAATATGATCTCATAAATAGCTATGATAGGTTTGAACAATTCAAAAATATACCAGTGGACCCGGAAAACTTTCCGATAAACTATACATTTATTGACACAATTATTCGGACATCGTTAATTTCAAGTTTTTTCTTATTGTGAAAGATTTTCTTTTAATTCTGAATCACCTTCTACTGTCGATGAGTTTTCCCGCTTTTTTTGTATGTATTCTCTTTTATGTTTTGATTCACTTGAAAAATATGCTGCAAAAGTAGCCATATCTTTTGACTGCGTCGATTTAGAAGTTTGGTGTTTTTTTTCAGCCTTAAGGGGCGGTTCCTTATCATAATCTACCTCCATGCATTCATGAAAAAAAGACTGGTGACACACATGCGAACAATAAAAAGGTCTTTTAGTGGTTCTGTTATTTCTTTTGAGGAACGAAATTAAAAAAACAAAAGGGAAATCCAACCAACATACAAAAGAGAGAACATTTCATGCATAAACTTTTCTGATAGTTAATGCCTCTGAATCCTGGAAATGTCTACGGATTGAATCAGTAAGTTTTTGTTCAACATCCTTTTGAATGCAACTCTACTCTTTTATATACCGATCGTCCGATTTGTTCTTGAATTTTTGATTTATGAACGGAAACAAACATTCTCAATTTCCTTGAGATTCAGACTCCGAGGTGGTCATTTCAACACATCCTGCGATATGTTCGACATTTTTTTTTTCTACATAAATACCAACTCGTATGAATTTATAAATTATTGATTGAAGCATAAGTATATCGGGTTTTTCAATAAGAGCGCTACAAAAGTTTTTTTTAAATAAAACAAAAACGGCTTTGGATATCAATGAAATTCGATCGATGCCATTATGTATGGAACTCGATTTCTTTTGCATGGCCACCACGGGCACGCTTGCAGAAGTCCAGACGCTGACCCCAATTTTCGACGGTTTTCAAGCACAAATCGGCCGATACTGCTGCAATTTCACGTTCGATATTCGTACGAAGTTCATCAATCGTCGCTGGCTTGTTGGCATAGACCATAGACTTGACGTAGCCCCACAGGAAATAGTCTAACGGCGTCTAATCGCACGACCGAGGCGGCCAAGCGACTAGACCATTTCGTGAGATAACACGTTCTCCAAACTTGGTTTCCAATAAATTGATTGTGACATTCGCTGTGTGGCTTGTGGCGCCGTCCTGTTGGAACCACATGTGTTCCAAGTTCATATCATCCAATTGGGGCCAAAAATATTCGGTTATCATTGAACGGTAGCGATCTCCATTCACAGTAACGTGCTTGTCTTGATCATCACGGAAGAAGTACGGCCCAATATCGCCAGCGGCCCATAAACCACACCAAACCGTAATTATTTCGGGATGCAATGATGACTCATGGAGTACGTGTGGATTGCTGCTTGACCAATACCGCATATTTTGTTTATTGACGGAGCCATTCAGCCAGAAATGAGCCTCATCGCTGAAGATGATTTTTCGATTAACGTTCAGGCCACTGATTCCGAATTTCGGTAGTAAATTTTAATAATTTCGACTCTTTGTTGGCTCGTATATCTTTCCATCATGAAATAGCAAACCTTACTGAAGAGAAATATCAAAAGAGCGGCAAGAAATATGGCGTCGTTTGCTGTCCCTGTCGCTCTACTTTTGTAGCGTCCCTGTTGAAAAACCCTTTATTTTCAAAAAAGAGTTGTCCAACAACTTTGCAACGTCGTGTCAAATTTTAAAATGATTTTATCATATTTTTTATGCGTTGTAGCCTCTTACAAATATTTTGCCACCTTGAGAATGTCGAATTAGCTAAATTGCTTTCTGATTAATCTTTCCTTTTGGTCAGAATAAAAGTATTTCCTTCCATAAGTACCGTCTTCTGAACACACACTCTCATCTTTCCAGAGCATGGTAGTCGAAGCCGCTGGTTTTTGGGGTTTATGTGGTGCTTTTTCTACACGATATAAGCCTCTATGACCTATTCTTCCAATCTTCTCCGTACTGTACTTGTACTAGATTTTAAAAAATCGGTCTCTATTGACTATAGCTACAACACTTTACATCCAATTGCAAGAATTACTCTTAAAATATTGAATAGTTTTGCTTTCTCTCTTATCAGATATCACCCTTCGCCCTTTGAGGTTGTGCTTCTTTTTTTTTTGCTTTTCAGTTTTGTAATAAACAGAAATTCTTCTGCAATGGTATTTTTTGCGAGATAAATGAATGCACAATTTAAGAAATATCTCCAAACACGTATTTATTTTTAATATAAAATCCTGAAACACCCCATAAAAATAAATTCCACTTCAAAATAGCTGTCACTAACTCCAAAAGTGGCAAAAAAGGGCAGCTGAGTTTTTCAAATATTGTTTTTCAAAATAAACATTATTTATTTTTTAAAGTGGACTCTTAATTTCAAAAACAGTTTCAAAGAAAAAACAAACATTTAACAATTTTTTTCCTCATTTTTATTCACAATCATTTAAAAAAATAAGAATAATTAAAAAATAATAATTTACTGAGCAGATTTAAGGAGTTTTTTAAAATCATCGAGCTTTTGCCGGCTCTGCAATCTGAATGACTCGTCAAATCATATATTGATTTATTTTATTGCAAATTTGGCACTTCGAAAAATTTATTAAATCTTTCTAAGTAGCAATGGTAAATCTCTGAATGTCTTTGTTCCGAATATACCAAGAAAGAAATTCGACAGGCCGAATTTTGTGTTAGTACAACCAAGCCCATACAAACACAAGCACAGTAGTAATTTGTTCGCAACATTTCACAAATAGCCAATAAATTTCTCTGTACTTAAATACAAGCTTAGAGCCTTTCTTTTTCACGTGGGCTTTCTATTACAGTATCTAGTGGCAGTCCTAGTTTCGTATGAGTAAGGAGTTTGTACCGAATTAATAAAAATAGCTTTGTATTGTAAAACTTAATGCAAAGTTAACGAACTATTCGAAGAGGCATTATCCACTGAAGTAATAGTAGCTAAGAATAAGTAACGGGCCAAGGACACGTCCTTTTGGAACTAGCTCTCCTGTAGTATTTAACATGAAAGAGTCTACTTTATAGATGGCGTCGAAAAAACCTACCGTAGTTTATACTTCACGCCTTTATGCCATACTTCATCAGAGGCCTGATAGACGTCAAGAAGGTTTTTTTTCTATTTCGTTCTGTAATAATGTAATGAAAAAATTTACAGGTTGTCGAAAGATTTGCCACGGAACCAAATTGATGGTCATCAGGGATGTGATGTGTTTTTGCGATGATCGATGGAAGACTGTTAAAAAAAGCTTTTCAAAAATTTTCAACATAATTTCAAAAGCCAGTTTGACTGGCTTGGAAAGTATTGAAACTTCATTGCAGCATTTATTGTACTTAAACTGGTTACTACAGCTTTGCTTTCAAGACTTTTAGTTTTTTTTTTTTTTTTTGCTATCGATTGACAAAAATCGGTCAGCGTGACGAAGTGTGTCAAGTACTGTAACCAATTCGTGAAGATCATTCGTCAATTTCTGTCTCTCAGATTGCTGATGTATAAGGATGATGGGCTTGCAATGATTGCCCTATTTTAGACACACTCGTCTTTTCGCGGACGTTTTTGTAAACACCTCTCAAAAAATTGAGAAAATTGTCCGGCATAGATCGTATAAGTTAAATCCTAAAATCAAAATATAAAATCTTCAAAAAACCATACCTTTATTAGTATCACATTTCTCTTCTCAAAGCTCTTTTTTAAAACGGCTTTCAATTATTGCCTGCGCTAGCACCAAAAAGGCATAACGTTATTTGTATTTGATAAATTATCTTTAGAACAGCTTGCAATAAATTACGAACAATAACGCGATGAATTCAATCGCTATAAATCATAATAACATGCCAGCCTATTCTGTTGTGCCCAGCACACTACCAAAACCAACTGCAAAATCCAACAGATACAGCAAGTTCTTGATCTTAACAACAAACACGAGCCTCCGTATACAAACAAGAGTGTGTTTCTGTTTATTACAAAAGTTCACAATGAATCTGAATAAATCAACAAAACAGCTCATTGCGCGCTTGTGTGCATTTTTAGATCATCACTAAACAACTTATGTAATCGTAAGCTTAGTGCACACCAGTAGGTCGAATAAGTTTCTTTCTATCTACGATTTGAAGGCGCCAATTTTTGCAATTTTTATTGTATCTTGTAGCTGCATCTGTGAGGAATGTTTTCCAAGGATTCGCTTCTCGAGGTGCGGATTGATTATAATTGGTGGTCTCGGGTTGTTATTCACGAGAAGTATCTATTTATCTGGATGTGATATAATTTCATGCAGATATACTCGTATCTACATACATGTAGACATGTATCTAGATGTCTAGGACTTTCAGCTGTTTTTTGTTGCGTTGTTTTTTTTTTATTTTTTGAATTAAGTGCCTGCGGTGTGTGCGATGCTGATGTCGTTGCTAGCTTACTGCTGCCGTGCACGGTGGCAGTTGTTTGCCACCAGTGCTGTGAAGGAAAATTTATTTTGGCATATTGCCTTCATCTGTGTTCATAGTTCAGTCCATGTGAGAGGTGATGGGGTGGCGCAGGATGAACAGTGGCGACAAGCGAGCACCGAACGTGAAACAGATTTTCGAGAAAAGTGCATTATGCTTGATTCAGTGTGCGGCAATAAATTGTATTTAAAATCGATGTTTGAGGTACTTTTCCGATGGTGATTCACAAATGGCAAAAAATAAAATAAAAGCCAACATATTTTCATGAACTAATAATTTACTCGCAAATTAATGATCTCCATTTTGCTAATTGGATCGAATTTATTAATTTCATGGTTAAAAGTAAACGAAAGCGTTCAGCGAATTTAAAAAGCATTCAATCGAATTATAAAGTGAGTTTAGTTAAATGAATTTAATGGGCAAGACGCAAATTGACGTTCTGTTGGCGGCAGTTTGACATTAAGACAATAAACAATAGGGCGTGAATAGGGCTTGTAAAGAAATGTAACCTCGGATTTTGGATAGGCGTTTGTTCGTTATAATCGACCTCTACAAATTGTGTAGATTCATGCGTTTCACTTTGCCCGCATTTGTACTTTTGAGCGCTATATTTGCTTTTGCAAAATCCTTGGTCGCGCATATTGGCAGATTTTTACTTAAAGTTTCTAAAACCTACCCCGAAACCCATCAAAGCGCGACGAACCTAATGCGCAATGCGCTGTGGAAATAACAATTAAAGCGGAATTGGTTAATACATTAACATTTAAAAGGTGCCCTTTTTGACATTGAAACGAATCATATTCAAAAGTAGTGAAAAATTAAATGCAAAATGTAATGTCACCTAATTGGCATCTCTTATTCTAAATATCTTTATTTTGTTATTTAATGCGCAATCGATTTCCGTTTAATGTATATAATGTATATTACATGGCGAAAAATAAATTTTCAAAAACATAACTTTTTAACAATTGCGAAAAAAAATACTGTGACACGCGAATGCAAATAAGTCGATGGTAAATTCTCATGCAAAATCTTCATGCAAAAAATGCGCCTCAAATGGTCCATCCGCTAAGTCCAATTTTGGCATACTCTTTCCAACATTTCGGCCGGTGTTTCACGAATAAATGCTTCAATGTTGTCTTCCATTGCGTCAATTGAAGCGGGCTTGTCTGTATAGACATGAGCTTTAACATAGCACCACAAAAAATAGTCTAAAGGCGTTAAATCGCACGATCTAGGTGGCCAATTGACCGGTCCCGAACGTGAAATAAAATGTTCACCGAACTCGTCTCTCAATAAGTCCATTGTTGCGTGTGCTGTGTGGCAGGTGGCACCGTCTTGTTGAAACCACATGTCATGCAAGTCAAGCTCTTGCATTTTGGGCAAAAAAAAGTTGGATATCATCTCACGGTAGCGCTCAGTATTCACAGTTACGTTACGATTCGCATCATCTTTGAAGAAGTACGGTCCAATGATGCCACCAGCCCATAAACCGCACCAAACTGTGACTTTTTCTGGATGCATTGGTAGCTCTTGCAATGCTTCTGGTTGATATTCCAACAATTCTCCAAAATCGACAATTCTGCTTATTCACGTTCCCATTGAGCCAAAAATGAGTTTCGTCGCTAAACACAATTTTTCGGTAAAAAGTGGGTCTTCGGCCAACTTTCCAAGAGCCCATTCACCAAAAATTTTACGTTGCGATAGGTCGTTCGGCTTCAATTCTTACACCAGTTGTATTTTGAAAGGCATCACACCTAAATCCTTCCGGAAAATTTTCGACGTTGTTGAGTAACAGAGGCCCAATTGCTGCGAACGGCGATGAATCGATAATTGATGGTCATCATTAACACTGGCCGATACAGCTGCGATATTTTCTTCAATTCACACTCTATGTAAGCTTGTTGGTGGTTCAATGTCCAACAATGTAACTTTCTTGCGAAATTTAGTCACAATAATTTAGTGAACAATTAGCCGCTTCAGTGGGTCGATTAAACTGACCATAAAATGGAAGAAGCGCGCGATGAACTTTCTTAACAGAGCACGAATTTTGATAATAAAATTCAATGATTTGCAAGCGTTGTTCGTTTGTAAGATGATTCATGGTTAAATTATAGACCAAACTGAAGATGTTTGACAGTGAAACAAAACACGAAACATGCGTCAGCTGTTGAAACCAGTGTTGCCAGAAGGATAATAGCTAAAAAATCACCCTTTATTTGACTCCGTAAGCAAGATTGGAAAAATCAGTCCAAGGAGTAAGGATCTAAGTATTTTCGACAAACCGAAGAAGTGACGGTAAAGTCTCCATCGGAACTCCACTGTGGGGACGTCTCCTCCTCTATCTCAAACTTGTAGCTATCAATAGATATGTTTTGGCCGAGATAATGTTCGACTCGATTTTAAGCTGAGCACAACATTGAAAAGGATGGTCATCCATGGTCTCGTGTAGGCTGATCAATGAAGGGCCATCCGACATAAATTGTCACAGTAAATGACAGTATTCAGAGGATCCTTCAAAACGAAGCTCACGATACCGTTGATTACCCAGAGTTATAATTGGAGGAATAAAATCAGATCGGGGGATCTACCAAGTTGACGATGGCAGATTTATGAGGTGACGTGTAACCATGAATAAGGCCTGGATCCATCCAATTCTAGAACCGCGAGCCTCCTTTACGATACAGCCCAAATCAGAACATGCGCTAAGCCATAGAGGGGAAGACATCGAGCACAATTCGAGCTGGAAGGCTGTTTGACCAAAACAATGCACCAGTACGCAAGGGCGAAATTACTATAGCGCTGCCTGTGAGTTCCGAATTTCTCGAACATCCAGCAGATTAAGAAATTCGAATTCCAATGATTATGTGGAAGCCCCTGATGAAGCATTTTGGCTGCGTAGAAATTAATATTTTTTTTTTTTGGCTTTTCAAAAGGGATCTGTGCACTCTAGTTCAGAATGAATTTAGAAGATTATGTTGAAAAAGAAATTCAATTTTGAGAGATTAACATTAAAATTTGATGGAAAACGTTCCTGAAAACAGTGCAGTGATTTTCTTTAAAAAGGATCTTTTGGATAGGTTGAAGTATGACTTAATGGCGTTCCTCTCAGAATGATTTCCACAAAGTTTACTGCTTCAGATGAAGTCTGGCATGAAAAATGTATCACTTGGTGTGGAATCAGAACTCTCAATCGTGCTCCCAATCTTCTAAATTCCATGTTTGAAAATAAATTTTTATGAATTAATCCGTTTTCTAAATAAATGAAAACAAATTAAATTGAAAACAATTTCGTGACAAATTTGATTTTTCCTTCAGATTTTTTTTTTTGTCATTTTCACTTCGTTTATAATTTTAGATTTCGAATTTATAAGAATAGAAAATTTCCATTAACTCGTAAAATAAAAACCAAAGCACGAAAAATGCGGAATGAAGATATTTCAAATATGTGCGCATTAATGTGTCGACTGAGTGAGTGAGTGAGTGAGTTGACTCGACTGGTGGAGTCAAAATCAAAACATCTTTCAACTCTAGACATTCATAATGAGTATCTTATCGTGACAAAAATTGACTTACAAATGATCACGATTAATTTATGCGAGCGCGGGACTGCAGATTGTTTCTGTTCAACCGCATGAAAAATGTTAAGGCACAGAAAAATAGGAGGACTGGTGTGTAGATCTCGTCGTGATTTCACTTTGAAAGATTAAAAAAAGGGTGCGACTGAAGCATATAGAAATTATTTATGATAATTAGTCATTCTGTTTTTTTTTTTCTCCTATTCTATTTATTCATATATGTACATGTATAAGTCGAATAGCAGGTTAAGAAACAAATGTATCTATGAGAATATGTTATTAAACTTTATAATTAAGTCGTTTAGGCAAAAAGTGGCGTTGTTGATGATGACGTGTATTGGTTTGCTTAATTATTAGCATATCTGGTTTGTTTGGCCAATGAAAGTCAACGTTTTATAA
Organism: Orthonevra nobilis; assembly: GCA_963555765.1. Taxonomy (NCBI): domain Eukaryota; kingdom Metazoa; phylum Arthropoda; class Insecta; order Diptera; family Syrphidae; genus Orthonevra; species Orthonevra nobilis. The sequence continues at coordinate 67,299,854 of OY743224.1, forward strand.
TTATATTTATTGAGCTATAAATTTAGAATCCATCCCAGACCATTGGCAACGAGAACTCAATATAAAATGAAAATTTCTCGAAAGACGAGTTTAAATTAAAGGCATACTTTGAATCAGTTAACTGCGTTAAACGTCGTTAAAATACACTTTTGTGCTTTAAAATATTCCTCCTAAATGTCAACTTATACGCAGATAAAACTAAACGGATCTTGTTCTAACAAAAAAAAATAATTCTGTTGCTGTCTGAATTAGTATTTAGTAGCCGTCGGCTCGGAGTTTTTTCTTCTTTTTTTGCGATAATAGGCCTTAACTTTTCGAAAAAATTTTATTGTATTATTGAATTTATTTAATTTACAAGTTTTTACAATTTTACATCTGAGTGTCCTTTCAACGAGTTTTAAGTGGCCTTTTAAGGACTAAAGACTACCCTTACAATGTATTTTGCAAAGAGCAAGTAGAAGAATTAGGCGAAGAATGGAAAGATTGCAAAATTTAGTTTCAGTGGCTCTATGGTTAGAGTCGGAGTAGGGATTGAGAATTTGATATCGGCACTTGGAATTCCAAAGTGGAAAGTCATTTGTCACCCTGTTCCAGTAATAATGCCCTAAATTTGATCCCAAGGGTGACTGGATAAGATTCAAAAACTAGATAAAAGTTAAAGACCTACTCTAGGATTCAAACCTGCGACCTGTCATTAAATCAAATTGAAAGGCAGGCGCTTAACCAACTGCACCGCCCGTTTTTAATCATTTTCTCAGCTTTCGTTGTTTTTGGTCATTAAGTTCTAAGGTCCGCAGTGTTTAAACGCCACCCATGCGCTGGTACGCATGTTTGATCTGGCTCTGTTCTCGCATAAACATCAAACTAGCACAATTATCACAATGCGGTTTAGGTGCGGTCCTTGCAATGCCATTTTTAGGTCTTTACATTTTTTTTTTTTTTTCAAAAGAAACCAGTAAAGCTTTTTGAGTGCGATTTGTTTCTTGCTTTTGTTCATGCTTCACAGAACTTCAAACATTTTTTAAAACAAAAGTGGAGCCCGTTGCAGCTCCGCGAAATAAGGTCCTCAAATCGCGGGATGTAAACGGCTGACATCACTATCCCCTATTTGTTGATCTGAAACACAAATTCAAGGCATATTATCAATCTGTGACCCTTTGGTCATGGAATGACGGATGGATTTTTCGTCAAGTACAAATTTCGGAAAAAGGTGGCAATTAATAAAAAAAATCGAATTTTCGCGCTTTTTCGCATAAAAAGTTTAAAAATATGCAAAAATGTTTCTATCGAAAAAACGATCCGTCCTTTCGTGAAGACAAAGTTTCTGAGTATGCTTTCAAAATTTCCGGTCGATATGTTGATTACAGCGGTCAGGAGAATTTCAGCCATTTTTAAAAACTTGTTTTCGAGAAAAACGCATTTAAAGTTTTGTGAGGAACTAACACAAATGTGTTTATAATTATTGATAATCAGCAATGCCTGCCAATGCATTCCTCCTCTTCTTCTAGCTGCTCATGTTGAGCCCCTAACATCTCCCGCTGCTCAAGCCGGGCCTTTTTTGCTGCGTTGGTCACCTGCCTCTCTACGCTCTCGATCCTTGCTTTGTCCCGCTAATAGTCAGAGCGCGCTGCCGGTGTCAATTTCCAACGCGTTTAAAATATCTTAAACGTTCAAAATCCAGGAAACGCCCAGACAGATTTATTTCTAATTACATGTAGATTTAGAATCCGTAATAAAAAACATTTGATTCTTTGAATATTTCGAGGACAAAGTCCCCCATAAGTATGGGACTGCAATTGAATAACATTCAGCTTGTTTCTGAAACACCCAGTAAATTCATGTTAAGAATTTCAACACTATTAATTTTGAAAATTAAACCACATATTTTGTTCATATCGTTAATTAATCTGAAATAACCGCATTCTCAGTATTGTGCCTTGTGAAGTACCTACACTGACAGGTATCACCGCCGATATCTTTCCATTTACAATTGCGCGGTTCGGACGCACATTTAGAAAGGCTTTGAACAATTTAAGTTTTTGAATTGAATTTCGTCTATCAGAAGGTATTCCACTTTGATTAACTTGCCCTTTTGTACAAGACATCATTGGGATAGAATATTTTATACTTGTACACTGGAACTATCTAAGCAATGGAGTCTGGTGAACCCCAAAAGCTTGTTCACACCCACATCGAGTTGGTTACTGTGAAACAGTCCCAGTCATAAGCCGCTCTAGCTTAAGCCAGAGAAGCATCTACATGCTTGCTAAAATACAGATCCTGATCCAGCCAGACTGCAAGTTCGGCTCAACAGTGGCCGTCGTCGTTTTGCCCAATTCAAAAAGGTTCTCCATTTCTTTTTAGAATCCTTAGATGCCTCAGACAACGGCGAAGTTGATGTTCAAATCTTAAACAGATAAATGACGCTGAAACGTATTGTATTGTATTTACAGTGCAACAGATTTACAATGACCTCGATCTTTGGTCCTGTCCTATATGCCATACGCTATAGACAGGTGAAGAGAAATCTCGTTTTTATTCCACGTGGATCATTCTCGATACGAAGAATCACAGAGTGCATCGACATACTTGCTTTTTTCGTATTAACAGTTAATATTGAGTTAAAATAGCCCTGCCCGTAAATCTATTTGTCACTCTAGTCTGCCAAAGTCGACCAAATATATAGGCCCTATTTTGAGCGTTGATGTTTATGCTGCCACGTGACGTATACACATATTGTATTTCACTGCGCACTTGAAAATATATATTTTCTAACCTTGTCCTGCGGAACCAGAGGTATCTACTTACATGCACCATCCCCTAAAAACTGCTGCTTATGTTTTATTTCTTAACACGTCATTTATCAACAGACACACTCTCACATAAATCTACATCCTAAAATCAGGCTGCAAAAAAGCAATACAAACATAAGGTAGTAAATCAAATTAGGGACAATCTCCGGCTTCTTTCTGCCTCTAAGAGGAAATAATAGACGCTCTGCTACTGTACGGACAAAAAACAAGACGTCACTACCTTCCGCTATGCAATATTTGTATACCACTAAAGTGCCTCAAATACAAAGGACAAAAGAATGTCGTTCCATGTAACCTCTAACACAGGCATAATTTTTTTTTTCTTTTTTTTCTGTGTGGGGCTGTTTTTCGATACAGATATTTCCATACAAACATATTTATACCACCTGGTAAGCTGATATTCTTGTGAATTGCATTATTTTCCGGTTCAAGAAAATGATGTGCTGATGCCAGAAATGGATTACAATGCGGTCATAAGTATTGTGGAAAAATGAGGTTGCGAAAAAGGGTAACATCATTTTGTCCTGTAGCTATATAACTTATCGAAAATCCTTTTTTAGTTCATAGAAGTTGCGAATCAATTCTGAACCGATTGTTATGCAATAAGTATTTAATAATTTCCACATATTAAACAGTTCACATACTTGATTTAGTTAAATCTTGAATTTCACATAAAAATAAGTAAATTAATAAATAATTTGTATTAATAAAATAAAATTTACAAAAAATCGAAGAATTTCAACGTAAAGCACATCCATATGAATTTTTGATTCTTAATTTTTTAGTTAGACTTTAGAGCTTCAAGTGTTCTCCACACAAAAACATGCAAGCGTAAGATGATTTCGTTTAGTTCTTCTTTTTGCAGTTTCGTCAAAGCCTCAATAGAAGAAGTATTCTTAAATCAAAAATGAGAACATCTCTTTTAACGAGTTTTGTGTATCTTCAACTTCTTTTTCAGACATCTATGATACAATTTTATCACATGCTGCTTGTTTTATTATGCGCATCTCTATCACAAAAATTTTGTGCAATGAAATGATTCTTTGCAAGCTTTTTTGATTGAAGTTTAGTTAAAACTTCAACTTTATAATTTGGAAGTAATTAACGAGCTCCTCCGGAACGACATCAGTTAAAGAACGCTTACCGCAGCTTTTCCGATACTTTATAGAAGCCAATTTCAAATCATATCATTGTCATTGTTTTTACCTTCTCGAAGCTAAAATGAAAGGCTTGAATTAAGAATAAACGCAACGCAAAAATGATCACAAAACATTGAAAAGATATGATTTAAAGTTGCAAAAGTACTAACCTGTTGCATAAGGCGTCTCGTCAGTCTTCCTGCCGGTTAAACAAATGTGATTTCTCAGCATGGTTTCCAGTTGGTATCATAAGTTCTTCATATGCATAAACAGTACCAATAACTGTCTCGTTTCTCTGAAATACAGACACCTTATTTTGGAGGTTAAAGTCGCTGTGTGGTACAGCTTTTTTTTTACACATAAGCGTGTTCGTTGACAGAATTGAATGTGCTTTTTTTAGGGTTAATTCTACGCACCTATCGCTGACTGTAGCTCTTTCTGTTCTTTATTTTCAGGGGTATAATGACGATTAAAAGTCTCATTAATTGAATACAAAAATTCATCGAAAGTTCGATTGTAACAATTTTACCAATCGCCAAGCTGCACAAAAAAACATTCTAAAAATTACATATTCGTTCTTTTGACATTTTCCAGCACGATTTTTTTTTTGTACTACTGTGTCCAAAAAATAAGGTGACATTGTATTTATTTTGAAAATTCTTTATTTATTCTTCCAAATCAATTTCATCCCCTTCAAAGTAATCCCCTCCCGATGCATTGCACTTATGCCAACAGATTTTCCAATCTTTGAAACACTGGTTGCAGTCACTCTCCGGGATGGCCTTCAGTTCCGTCTTCACTGCGGCTTGAATCTCCTCTATCGTATCAAAACGGTGTCCCCGGAGCGGTCTTTTGAGCTTGTTGAACAGCCAGAAGTCGCACGGCGCCAGATCAGGTGAATACGGTGGTTGCGGATCGATATGGGTTGAGTTTTTGGCGAAATGATCACGAATTACGAGTGCGGTATTCCCATACCGTGGTGCATTATCGTGGTGTAAAAACCAAGAATTGTCTTTTCACAATTCCGGCCTTTTTAGGCAGATAGCGTTACGCAAACGACGCATAACGTTCAAATAATATTCCTTGTTGACTGTTTGGCCGGTTGGAAGGAATTCATAAAGCACAACACCACGATAATCGAAGAAAACAGTCAACAGACCTTGATTTTTGAGCGACTATGGCGCGGTTTTTTTGGTCTCGGCTCTCCTTTGGCACGATATTCGCTCGATTGATCGGTTGTTTCGGGGTCGTAAGCATAGATCCAAGTCTCATCGCCAGTTATAATGCGTTTCATGACATCCTGGTAGTCGTAAAGCATTGTTTCACACACTTCAACGCGACGCCTTTTTTTCCAAAAAAATTCAATGTTTTCGGTACCAGTCGAGATTTGACGCGCTTGAGGCCCAAAGCATCCTTCAAAATGGTATTGACTGAGCCTTTCGATAAGCCAACTTCATCAGCAAGGTCTCTAATCGTTAATCGATGGTTTTTCAACACCAAATCTTTGATATGTTGGAAGTGAGCCTCATCGGTTGAGGTTGATGGTCGCCCAGAACGCTCTTCGCCTTCGACACGTTCACGGCCGGCTTGGAAATCACTATACCACTTGTAAACATTTTTTTTAGACATAGCCTCATCATCAAAGGCTTTCTGCACCATCCTCAACGTATCCGCAGCAGAAAATTGATTCCGCAAACAAAATTTAATGCAAATTCTTTGCTCAATAAATTTCGACTTCGCAAACGAAAAACTTACTTTTAGCAGCTCACAAAACGACGCGTATCTCAAACATTATGAATATATTTTGACATGAAATTTCACATAGATGTCACTGACAGTACTACCAACCTAAAAAGAAAGAACAATTTCCAAATCCTTCGACGCGCGCAGTTTAAATTCATATGTCACCTTATTTTTTGGACACAGTAGTATTATTCCTATTATTTAAGAAGCTGTCACGTCTACGGTAGACGTCCGAATTACGGCTGATGTAAAGTGTATGTGCTTTGTGAGTCAAATAAATTTATTTTCACCACTCTGACTTTTCGTCGGAATATGAAAACGTTTTTGTCAAAGGCTTGTCAAGCTAATACTGACCTGACCTTATGCCATTACGAAAGTTAACCTGTTAAAGTTTTCAAAGCGTGGGACTTATCACCGTACCGATATGTATGCGATCAATGTCGGTTGGGTGAGGATAGCAAAGTGGGAATGCGACCTGAAACAGGACAACACTCACGGAGTCAATTGGTGCATTGTAATTTCCCATAAGGATACTATTCTCATGTTTCTCAAAAGTCTCTATTGGCATCATTCTAAACACTTAATTGAATTCTGAATCTTTTGAGGGCTCTGAGTGATTCCCCTACTTTAAAATCGGAATTTTGGATGATGTTTTATCCAAAATAATATGGAAGATTATACACGTATGGGTGCTTTGCTCCAGTTTGGGGGCGAATGTAAGCTTTGCATATGGTAGCCTGATCAGATGGGAAAATCACAGTTCAATACACCGGTTCCTGTACTTTCCGCCCCGTTTGATCGATCAGTATACTGTGGTAAAAAAGCTGGATTCTTAGTCTTCTCCGAAGCGAAGGTCAAGGATAATTTCAAGACTTGCTTTGCTCACACATTCTAGTCTTTGAACCTAGTCTAGGTATATTTAATGTTGGTACCCTTTATTAGAGGTCGCACTATCGCTACTCCAATCCAATCAATTTTGTGCGATTACGTTTGCCTGCATATGCAGGAAGCCTTTAATATATTTTTCATCTGTTTCTCTTTAGCTTCCGGAGCTTGACCCTAAAAATACTCAAACTTAATTGAAACTGAAACTCCCTCATTGCCAGTTCCATTAAAACGCTGATATTAGGATCACTTCATCGTCAGCATATGCAAGGATTATGTCAGGTTTTCATGTAAAATAAGGAGTCACAAGAGCAGTGACTGACACCACCTTGTGGTGCGCCAATTTTCGCTGGTTTGCTTTGTTTCTTTTATAAAATTTCATTTGCGTGCAAATTGAGCAGATTTAGGAAATTTTGTAAATTGTTAAATTTTCTTGTAGGTTTGAAAATGTGTTTGTTTTGTAAAAATATTATATTTATCTACATAATGCCACTTATATCGCCAAACGTCACGACCAGCCATCATCATCATAGTCCACGTACATGCCAACTTATCATTCTTAAACTAATTATTTAACAATCCCTTCTTGTTCTTTCGGCTCTTTATAGGATTTAGTGCAAAGAGGAATCAGTGAGACGATAATAAAGTCGATAAACCGCAGAAAGTTATAATTAAATGACAGCGCGAATCCCATTAGTGATTAGCCATAATCATCCGTTTCATCGCTGTCCAGTGAATCAACCGAACAAGTGATAATCCCAAAGCGGAAAAGTGTATACAATTGAAGTGAATGAGATAAAGTGGAAGAAGAATAAAATAGAATCAAACTTTGTTTTTTATTGCAGTTATTTAGTTGTTATTGTTAATAGAAATTATTTTCTATAATTGCATTCAATGCATTTTGTTCCCTTTTGTGCCTAATTCGAATTCGCCGATACAAAAAAAAAAACTATATAAATTTAAACTGCATCGACACCAGCAGGAAACGAATACAAATCCTTGTCGTGGAATGTAACCAAGAAACTAATTGATTTTTTTATGGATTTATTTAATGATCACTGCGGGAACAAGGACACACAGGATACATCAATATGTGGATTAAATTTGGATTACCAGTATTGAAATGTTTGTATATGTTTTTTATATATATTTATTTTTTAGAATTATGGCGAGGGGAGTAAGGCTAATTGTTTTGTTTTTTGTCTTATAGTAGATAGTTATATTTCTTGTATTATTTCAATTTGCTTTCTATAAAAAATATTTTATTATCTCATTTTGATATTGCAACACTTTTTTTATTAATTGACAACTTCATTTAAAAACATCTTCAACGAGTTGTGCGGTTTATTTTTTTAACTAAGCATTTTTCGGTGATTATATGTGCTAGTTAGTTAGCTAGTTTTTCCATCATGAATATTGTTTCGAGTTCTGTAATCAGTAATAGTAGTAGATAGTTTAGTAGATAGAGCTTAAACCATAAGAGGTAGTATCATAATTTCCATATTCGACATGAGACCAAACTAACGTAAAGTTAAACAATTACTCTGTTTTTGTTAAATATCAAATAAGCATTATCAATTATTGTTAACTTTTTCTCCTCTGATTCGGCATTGAACCGAAACTATTGCTTGTCGATTGTATGGTGAGTGACTTTACCTGGAATCTAGTCAAATTATGAAGAGCAGAAAGTACTTTAAACATTTGGAGGTATTTTATCAAAGCCGCAATCACCTAATGCACCTACTCCAAACCATAGATGGTTTTCATAACATCAGGTATAACTGCATCAAAATTACCAACCATTTGCAACCATAAGAAAAAAATTTCATTGTTACAGACTTTTTACATTCGCTAAAAATTCGCAGTACTTTATTCATCATAAATTTGGGATATGACCTTGGAATTTCAGCTTGAGAAGCCGATAATGTAACCATTACGTCGTGGAAACCGACTTAAGAATTTTTTAGTCTGTGAAAATTGTTTTGCAGATTTTTCGTTAAAAAACGACTTGGCCGTTTTCGTGATCCATAAAATTCTAAACAACTGCTTTGTTTTTTTTTACTGTCAAGGGCTAACCACACGAAATTACGGATTCAATAAACTTGAGCAAGGTCTGAATTAAGTTTTGGTGCGCCCAATTTTGCTTTAACGCAGGAAGAAAGTTTCATATTTGCAATTGTGACCTCAAGAAAGTGATCATTGCAGGGATTCGCAGTCCACCCAAGAGTCTTTCATACCATCACCAATGCCATTAAAGCTTTTGTTGCCATTCCTAGTGGCTCGGAAAAGGTTGTCAAGAATTTTTTTTGCTTAAAAAACTTTTATTGCAAGATCGTTCGACCGTTCTTCGGAAGAGTCTCAGCATAGAGTTGCTATTTTAGTCTTAGTTCATGACTCGAAAATAAGCAACTTTGTTTCAAAAACCGTCTGGCCTCCATTGGTCTTCTACTCGTATAGGATCACGACTGACAATCATTTTTTCTTTGGGAATGTGAAATATTTTCCCAGGGTTATGTGAAATATTTTCTGGACAAATTGCCAGCGATTCTCTGAAGCTCTACCAGGGTGAGTCAAACAAGCAATTTCCAGCTGCCAAATGGCTATGAACAAAAATTATATTTCCTGTTCAGTTCTGCTACGATATAGAATCGAGTCAAGACAAATTAACTCAAATAAGAAAAGGGGAAATTTTAACAATTTCATTTTCATTGATAGTGTACTTACGACCGAGCAGAAGTATAAGTTTAAAAACGAACTAATCCAGTTTTGCTGTATCGATCGCGTCCGGAGAATTTGTTGTAGACTTGCTTTGCAATCGCTAAAAGTCATAAGTCACTTTGTTATCGAGTGCGTTATGTTTTTGAAGACTACTTCGTAACTCTGCTGTCTTTGCTATTCCTTTAAAACAAAGCAATTGAAATATTATTTTCTTCAAACTTTTGTTTCGAGATGCGAATCCATTTAGGCAGACTACTGTTCTGGTGTGCCATTCGATTAATTGTTTCAAATTTCAAGACCTTCATTTGGATTTGATCCCGGATCCATTTGAAATCAAGGCACATTACTAGGACTTGTTAATTAACTGATAAGTTTAAGATCATTCATACTTACTCGGAAAGAATTAGAAGCAGATTGTCAGAGAAGGGAGGAGAACTATGCGTCGGTACAGTTGCGATTGATCGATAGATTCAATATCTACTATTCTTAAATATTTAATTTTTGGGTGGTATCTGCTTGATAAATGATAGTCGAAACTATTTTAACATCACTTTAGGAAACTCTGGCATTTCACAAAAATTTTTCCCAGAATCGATTTGTCATCGTTCATACCCAAAAAGGACATTGACATAAAGCCTGAAGATGAAAAGCCTTTCCGCCTCTGCGATGGTATGCGTCATAACAAACATATGATGATAATGGAGTAAATAAATCGTAAGAGAGAAGGAAGTGCATTGTATAAGATTTAGTAGATAAGATATCATTTGTAAAAATCAAAAAGGGGGGAAACACCAGCATTTGTGCAGAGAAATGCAGACTTGAAAATGATCCTTGAACGACACAAAACTAAGTTTTTCTACCCTCTTAAAAAGAGTTTGATGCTAAATTCATACGTTTATGCATTTTCGATACCTTGAAACGTTGATTGAAGGGTGAAGCGGTAACTACCACCAGTCAACATGTTGCTGACAAAAGGATACTGCTGATCTTTAATAAGTTTTCGTGATTCGACGAACTAAAGGGTAAAATTAAATTAAGATCCTTTTCTTACTTTTCAAAACATATAAAGCTAGTTTTTTTTTATTAATTCATTTTATTTATTTGTATGGTTTCAAACTTAAGAAAAAAATTATGCAAGAAGACACAATTCAGTGCAAATTTAAAAAAGCGTCTAAAAGAAATTGAAGAAATTCAGCTCTATAAAAAAGTCAACTTTATAGCTGGTGGCTCCTCCTTTATTACGAATTACTATCACAAATCGACATGTTGGCACGATGGACACCAGATTTTTTGAGCCTTTCTCAAAAAGATGTTAAGTTACGAAATTTACATTTTTGAATTCTCTCATCCAAAATAAATAATAGTGTCTTATTGGGTGTATACTGACATTCCAATACGTCAAAAAAAATTTGCATAACAAAAACTTCTAAGCCACTTTTGCTTTGAGTCGTTATTTATTGCGGGCGATATAACTTTCCATCAGTTTTATATCAACATTGACAAGGTTTCTTACGCCGAAAAATGAGAAAATTCTCAAGAACAATGGTTTTCAACCTCCGTTTTTTTTGTTTAACTTAAATTTTATATCACTGGACCAAGTAAAACAATTATCTTGAATGAAATAATCAGTTTCTTGGATTATTCCACTGTCTCAGCTGTAGATGAAGGCAACCACTCTATTCATAGATAAAAATGTAAATTTCGTAGCTCATCATATAAAGCATAAGGTAACTTTTTGATGACCTTAAAATGAAGAATAAAACTTTAGCACCTTGCATCGGTGGTGGCTCTTTTAATTCTTTACAGACTGATAAATTTTGTATTTAGGAGGTAAAAATTCTTCCAGCAATATTTAGAACGGACCTTCAGGGTGGACATATGCCATGTGTTATCCTGCTGTAATAAAAGTGCCTTTCGTTGCAACCGATTTTGTAACTAAAGTCAACGAAAATACGGTTTTCAACCGCTTACGATAAGAGATATTAAGTTGTTATCTGTTGAAAAGCTCTAGAACTCAAAACGGTGTTTAAAAGACCGCGATGACATATCGCCATATGTTTAGGATTAATTATAATTCACATTATTACGATATGACTTAAAATTAAGTAGATAATGTTAATAAATACTTAAGGTTATATCTGAAATTTTAAATCAACTAGTTATATATACTTAAACTAAAGTAACAAATCCTTATTTACAAACGGAAGCAATAAGCTCGACTTGTGTAAAAGGCAAAGAAGTAACATTTCCTTTGGGTGTTGTTTTCAAAATGAATACAAAAAGAAGTTCTGTATCGAATAAAAGAAGGCTATGTGGAAAAGACAACGAACAAAACGCAAAGCAACCACAAATCCCTCTTTTCGAGGAAGCTTACCGGTGACGCAGTGTAAGGAACAAAATACGGATGCTCGCCTTTGTATGAAATAAAATGAGAGCTTTGCTTTTTGTTTCTTATTCTAACCGAACAAATCCCCAAAGAGTATTTGGCAATTGATAGAGATAAGAAAGTTAAATTGTAGAAATTTATATAATACTATATATGTACCTTACACACAACACAGGATGCCATGTGAACCTGCGAGTCCTTTGGTATTTTTCAAAAATAAAATTCAATCGACAACCGGGGAAAAAATAAATAAATAATGTACTCTGAAGAGCAAACAAACAGGAGCAGGATGAAATTCATTTGCAATTCATCGATTATTTTAATATTGAAATAAATGGCAATGTTCTACAGATATCATTTTGGAATTTATGTCATAGGCAAGGCCCTTGAAATTTATGGCACGTAACAATGATTAACCAAGTTAAAAGACTCCCTACACACTGGTAATCACTAGATTGAGTTTTAATTTTTCTCCGTCCGATTTTCGCGATCTGGATCTGCTGGAATTTTTGTGCCCGTACAAACGGGTAAAGGCTTTCTAAAAGAAAATCAAGCTACGTTTTTATACCTTAAAAGGGGTGTGTTGCCGATCCTCTTAACTATAGGAAAAGCAAAAATGACGCCCAGTCAAAAGCAACAGCGTCCCGATAAAAGGGGTTTGCCTCGAGTTCCACTCAACAAGCGACTTAAATCAGTTTTTTTTATTTTATTAGCCAGCGCCGCTTGTGAAAAAAAACTTAGTTGTGTTGTGCCGCCGTGCTCTAAGACTGCTAAGATATGGGTCTGAACTCAATAACAATCTCACACCTCTGCTGCAATCAACCCATGATATCTTTCGACTAAATTTTAGTCTTTATTGAATAAGCCCCCATCATCCAACATGGCGCCATGAATCAACACTTTGTTTACAGTAAGTGATATGGGATGCCAACCTTATAGATCTACATACAGTTTTGCGATATCAGGAGCTTAATTATCAAATATGTCCGGATCAATTCTGTGCCAGCTCGAAATCATTTCCAGGATAATTTTAAGTCGATTTATTGAACTAAGATTAACGCAAGTGATACGAGAAGAGCATTCTGGGTGAGCAAAAAGTCTTCTGTACATGTTGCCATCAGAAGTATTCCCAAATACCGCTTTAAGAATCTCAGAAGACTCATTTATTTACTGTTTGAAGGCTTCTCCTTTCCAATTTAAGCATCGTCCGCAGAACGGGCTCGCCACTTTTGGATTAGTCTTTTAAAAGCAAAGTTAAGAACCGATTAAAAAAAATCTTCGTATCAAGAGTTAAGGGTCTGACCTTCAGAGCTTGTTTATTGACTACGTCGATTTCATTGAGCTCTGTCCACGCATATACCACCTCATGGTAGAGGCAGTGTTTGTAGCAGCATTGAAGACATTTCGATGAACCTTTTTTTGCTGTTCCATAAGAAGTGGACACTTCTGCAGGTCTAAAATGCGTGATTTGGCTTCAATTTTGTTGATTTCGTCTTTTGTGATATCTAAGATTCTCTAATGAATCGGGTACGTTTCGGCCTGCAGAATCTAGAACAAGGACTGGCTGTGTTTTGTCACATGTTTTTTCTTTCTTCGCGAACAATAATAACAACTAATCGCAGAGGAAGAAGGGAAATAATTTATTGGATGATTTGAGCTCCCTTTTATTGTTTTTAAGAAACCCTTCATGTTTGTGAATTGCGGCTGCCCATTCTATTTTAATCGCTCTTGAAAAACTTTTAATGATTATATACAATTTTTGGATTTTTGTTCGATTAGACATTTCAAAACGGTTGTAAATTTACTTGCAACATTGAAACCTTTTCATCTATTTTCTTTCCTTTAAAATCTTTTAGCAGTAGAGAGATTTATTGAGAATTATACGGATTCTCTTCGACTAAAACTCGTGGCAGTATCCAGCGAATCTGTAAGCCAAATAAAATATTAAATTAAAGTTAATTTAATAATATTTCACTCATAATAATGGTGGGTACTTGCGTCAGTTTGATGGTGGCAATTATGCCCATACAAAAATGTTAGCCCGACATTGGCATTCATATAAACATAAATATTATTGTCTTAACAAATTTACTAAAATTGTATGCTGCATAATAAAACGCCATTATCAAAACTTCCAATGTTGCCAGAATCTGGATTCTTTCTGCAACCGTGGCACTTTTGCCATGACCGCCCTATTTACCGGACTTTAAAACCAGCAAAAACATTTGGGCATGTCTATCTCGAAAAATGTATGAAGATGGTAAACAATTTGAAGTCATGGGCAGAATTTCCCGTAGCCATTTAAAAATAAAACTTAATATTTCAATTCAAAAACTTCTTTTGGAGGCTATGTCGAAATATAATAGCTTCATGGTTTAAACTAGGAATGTATAAGCATCTCTTTTATGCGCACATTGTAATAACATTTTCCAGTGTTTCAAGTTTTGACTTATGGAAATTCAAACATATGTACAGTGAGAATTAAAAATTTCTATACAGCTGGTGCAATAACTAAAGTTCAACTGCGCTATGCTAAAAGTGAAAAGATAAAATATTTCAAAACACAAATGAAGCTTACATTCTACTCTTTTATTAGCACGTTATTCTTTTCAAAATCAAACGAAATACGGGAGTTATTCATGTTGAAAGAAAAAATGGCATGAAAAATGCAGACAAATATTAGTTTATAGTATATCCGCTTTTATTTTTATACAGATCCCAGTAGGATGTATTAAAGTTGTAATTTATGTAGTCCACTAGCCGCTAATCAGTAATTTGAATTTATTTACAACTGATAAATATCATGTTTAACTTATCCTGGCGAGAGTAAATGATCTGCCGGTAGAAATGCGAAATTTATTCGTGCAGCATGGAAAAGAAGGCAAATCTCTCAGGAAAATCGCTTCAATTGTAAAAATAAAGTTGTGCAACTTTACAAAAAATTGTAGAAAAAAACAACTTGAGCTGAAATATGAAAACTGTACAACGATCCGGTCACCGTAGCTCTATGACAGACACCGAAGTACAAATCCCAGGCCAATTGCAGTAAAACCTGCACGACGTTTTCCAAGAGCGTTGTGAGTCAGTAAGTGCAGTAACGGCCCGTAGAGTACTGAACGCTAGTGGACTAATGGACGTGTGCCACGGAAAAAAACATGCATTTCTTCTGCCAATCATCTTAAACGCCGCAGGTTAAAAAAAAAACCATTCAAACACAAAAGAACGCTTTTGGAATAATGTTATATTTAGCGATAAGAGCTAGTTTGAAATTTTTGGACCAAAACGCAGGAATAAAGTCTGAAGATCAGCAAATTGCGAACTTCTACCCCAAACCATAATTCCCACAATAAAATATGGTGGAGGTTCATTGAATGTTTGGGTTTGTATGTCAGCTGCGGGAACCGGTATCTTGTTTTCATTGAATCAGCTATGAACAACAGAAATTGGGTCTTACATCTCCGTGGGTCTTTCAACAAATTATGACCTAAAGCATATCCCTAAGCAGCTTAACTCTCCACAACAATCTCCGGACCTTAACCCCAAAGAACTTTTTTGGGATATTATTGAATGATCAAAAAAATCACCTAATTTCACTAGGAACCTTGTTAATTCTATGTCCAGACGATAAGCGGCAGTAGTTAAAGCCCATGGAGGTCTGCCGAAGTGTAAAAACTCTGTTAGACGGAAAGTGTTTGCGTTTTATGTGTACAGGGTCTGACACTCGGGGTGTAACCTATTCAGATGGTCATAAATTCGGTTTGAAAAATGGTTTTCATTTATTTCAAAGAACAGAATGTGTGAAAATAATCAAAAATTCAGAATCAATTAACTTTGACTCGATATGACCACCTTTCAACTTTACAATTGCCTTGAGACGGAAAAAAAATGAAACGCAAGCTGCCCGAACGTAAATTGCTGGTATTTTAGCCCACTCACGGACAATAGCTTTTTTCAGCATCTCGAGGCTGTTGTTTTTTTTAGCTTGCTTTCCAAAATGGCCCAGAGAGAATAATCCACTGGATTCGCGTGAATTCGAAAGCCAAGTTCGGAACGTTGTTTTTCAACCATTCTTGGTTCACTCGAGGTTTGTGAGACGGTGCAGGAAACGTCCATGGTCTGTGACCGAAATGTTTGTCAGCCAATGGCTTTAAAGCAGCAACCAGAATACTTTCCCGATAATATGTCGCATTTACTTTAACGCCAGGCTCAATGACAACGATTGGAGAGCGCCCATCCGCGCTTACAGCGGCCCAAACCATTGTTTGTGGCGGGTGCCGCTTCCTGGTGGCGAACCGGTGACTTAAATTCTCGTATGAACGTTTTGCTCAATCAGGAAAGATTTCTCATCAGCAAAAATGATGTTCGGAAATTGACCGCTTTCGACCAAATGAAGCAACTCCTTCGGTCTCTGAAATCTAACTTGTTGCTACTTAAGTGTAAGATCATGCACCTTAGGCACCTCTCTGGCGTTTTGCGATGCTACCAGTATCGTTATAACGTGCTATGGTGCGATAAATAAAAACTTTATTTACATCGAGGTGTTTGAGCTCACGAACAATCGCTGGTTGTGATTTCCCAGAACTGTCACTCAGAAAATTTTTAAACAGCTGATGCCAGTGTCACAGCTGTGACAACGGTCTGATGTTACTGCAATATTTGTTGGGTAAACAGTCCAAGGTCGAATGATAACCTGTGAAATAGAAAACATCAATCTGTTGGCCAATCTGGCAAAAATTGTTAAGCTCTAAATTAAATTTTCAAGCTTGCACCCGTAAATGAAACAAGACAATTCGCTGAGGAGAATTCAACACTCTTACTCTTTTACTTCAACACATTCTATTTTGCTCTGAACTTGTCCATTGAAAAATAACAAGGTAATCCAACAAATGCAGGTGTCGCTAATCCTCTAAGCCACATACAACAGACTGCTGATAGCTATTATCTACCAGCAGGCTTCTGTGGCCCTATAATTAACTTCTATTAAAACGACGGCGCATGGCTCATGTTGCGGCCGGCATTGTGGCACCGAACACCAGGTACCAAGTTACACAGTCCCCTTTTATCTTTTAGTAGCAATCCACACAAGAATAAGGACGAACAACAGACGTGGCCTTTTGGGAAAAAGCAATTATTTTATTACCACGCATAATTTGCATTGGAAAGCCTAAATGGTAAGAACCTATGCTCAACAGTGTGAATACATACCCGAAGGATTACAGGTGGCTTTGTTATTTGTATGAAGAAGTTGTTGCCCATAAAGTGGAAAATTTCATCCCCGAAGGGTATTCGGGAAGAACGATTGCCTCAGCGGCACCGGGCTTCAGGAACTAGAGTGGTAGCAGGCAAAGCACATGGGATAATAACAAAAGATGCAATTTTCGTTTCGAACCAGGTAGGGACATCATGTTTGTTTTGAGTTTTCTGTCTGCTATCTGCATTGACCGTCGACATGTGGTGATGTTTGAACAGGTTTTTAGTCTTCAACATAATTAAACAAAACATTAAAAATAATAATGGGGAGTTGTTAGTTGTTCGAGGCACTTTTCGCGATTAAAAAAGGTAAAATCTTGCTTGTGATTATTTCTCTTAGCCAGATGTTTATGACATCTATTTCCTTCTTCCTTGTCGGTTATTCTTGATTTCTGGCTCTTCTATTTGGTGGCGTTTGCAATGTTTACAGTAAAATATAAACTACCATTTCGTAGTTTAAGATTGCAGGACAAGAAAGAATCATTGTAAAAAGAAGATTGCGAAAACGAACTTGTTGTAGTTTTTTCGTATTAAACTTTGGTATCACTCCTGCGACAATGTCTTGAGAAGAGTACCCTCAAATCAAAGAATTAAGAACTTTCGAGTTCAGTTTTTTTTTTCCAGTTATTTTATTACTTTTAAGAATAACTTAAAAACTAGTCAAAAACGCTTAAACTAATTTATTTCTCGTAAATTCTAAACTAGCTTACTGGCCACATGTGGGCGTTTTAAGTTGAACCTAATACTTATGCTTTTCAGCAATTGTGCATTTTCAAAAAAAAACTTTCTTTTCGAGTACAATCATCCCATGACTTCGCATCTTTTAAAAAAAGATTGTAGAAACGCGTTCAAAAATTACGGGCCAAGCAGGAAAACAGTACATAACACGCTTCGCCTTTCCCTCAAACAATTAATAATGTACAGGTTATTTTTCGTAGAAAAAAGGATACTTTGATGGGTGTTTCAAAATAACATCGAGATGAAGCACACAAAATAAATTAGAAAATAGGGTTCAAGTTTTTTAATCTTCATAATTGAAATCCGTACGAAAATCTTCGTATTGAGTCCTTATATTTTTCTGTCGACATGCGTTTCAACTCGTCTCTTGTTGAATTGCATCTCACAAAACTTCTTTGGCGACAACAATGACAGAGAGGCTTCTTCTTGGATTCATGAACAGCGGTATGCAGTTGGGCAGTTGTTTAAGCGACTTCATTTCAACCTGATCAATTGATGAGTCCCAAGTTCGAATATTGTTGTCGTCCTCGCTTTTGAGATTAAATTCAAAATGGCACTATCATTGAAGTGGCCAAATAGGTGATAGTAGATAGTCTGTATCGTTGCGTCAAGAAGCAACTCCAGATTTGTATTGTCAAAATAATGATTTTTTAAGAAAAAAAACACCGCGATTTGAGCGAATGTAAATAAGTCAATATCGAATTTTTTGTCTTGCTTCGGATACCACCCACGAAGGCATTAAAACCAAAATACACCTTAGTTTAAAAGCACTACAAATGTTTGGATTATATAGTATTTCATAATTTAAAATTAAAGAAGATAAGCTTTGTTTGACTTTTATTGAAATTGAAGAGTCTGGTACCTTAGGACGATATTTAATATCTACTCTGCTTTCCTGTTTTTAATTCGGGTAGTTATTTCTAAACTGCAAATCGCATCGCGTGTTATCCAGTGTCTTGCGTCACAGCTGAATATGTTTAAGGGGAATCCACAATTCGCTTTCATCTTGTATAATTCAAGATAATGAATGCTGTCTTGTGCAGCTGTGAAAACTTCAATTTCTTCACGTTTTTCAGAATTTGGAACAGTGTGGAATACCTATGAACATCCGTTCGGTAGAATTTATCACATACAGACAGGACGCAGACAGGCGTGGGATCTTTGTTTTATAAAATTTTGTGACCAACACTCTTATCGTCAAAGTTTTACGCAAAATGTAAAGTTTCGAGATCTACTTTTGAAAAGGAGAAAAGATTTGTAAATGTTTAAAAAAAATAGTAGAATATATCACAAACATTTTTTTGAAATAATATTTTTACGGATGAAGCTGAAACACTGTCACTGTGTTTTTAAGTCACTCTTTTTTGAGAGAGTAGTCATTCTCCAATGCCACTTTCTGTTGTTGAAGGGGCTACCCACAGTGACGGCCGAAAAATTAGTGATTTTTAACATTTTTTTTTCCGAGTGGAACTTTTGTCCAGTCCACAATTTTTTTTTAAAAAATATTAAATAATTTAAACAGGCCGTAGCGCCTGATGCCCCCTCCATGGTCGCATCGATTTTTCAAAAACCGGTACGTAGCAGATTTTTCTTCTGTTTTTTTATTTTTCACAAAATGGCGACCGATTGACAATATTTCAATTTTTTCGACCATTTTATTTTGTTTTTCAAACAGTTTAAAAAATAGTAAAAATAAAATTTTTCAAATCAGCTACGCAAAACCTTAAAGATTTTACTCTCGCTACAATCTCTCTCTCGCTCTCTTTCTGTCTCTCTCTCTCTTTCTGTCTCTCTCTCTCTCTCTCTCTCTCCCTCCCTCTCTATCTCTCTCTCTCTCTCTCTCTCACACTACAATCATTTAGTAACAAGCCTTACAACCTAGTTAATTTTTAAAATTTTGATTTGCAATTTTGTACACATATTTTTAAACATATAAACTTTGATTTTTGTTTTGACCCTTAAAAAGATATTCACTTTCGTCTTCAGTTAGTATTACGCATGGCCGATTATACTAAATAACTTCTCTTATTTTTGCTTTAATAAGTACACTTCGTTTTCGCATAATTTTAAAAAGTGTCTTATCATAGTAGATACCAAGCAAAGTCGGCCTGACATACAGTGGTGGAAAACTAATTAGAAACAATGGCAAAAATATATGCCGATTATTTTCTTTTCTTTGTTTTCAACTTTCGGTGCAAAATGTCTGCAACGGTAAAATACCGTTTTAGATGCAGCTGTCATTGTGCTATTTATTTCTCTTGCATCGATCACCGAAATGTGATCACATAAGAAACAATTCGCAAGCATAGTGGTGTCATTCAGAGTTAAAGCTGAAATTAACTGGAAAAATAATTAGAAACAGTGATCAGATTTTGAAATATTTGTACAATTTTCGGTAAATCTTTGCAGCTTCACATTTTCCTCTTAATAAGTATATCTCAACTTCATTATTTAGATTAAAAATGGGAAAAAATAAGAGTTGCACACCAGAGATGAGGAAGCTCATCGTGCAGAAATACTGCCAGGAAAACGCCTCAATGGATGCCCTTGCAAAGGATCTGCTGTGCTCCAAAAAGATGGTCTACGGTGCAATCAAAGTGTACATTGAAACAGGCAGCATAGAAAATCCCAAAAGAAAACAACGGGCAAGAAAAACAACCGCCAAAGAGGACAGGCTTATTTGCCGGCAGAGTAAGAGAAATCCTTTTTTCACCAGCAAGGATATTCACTCTGCTGTTTCGTCCCAACTAAGTGCGCAAATTACACCTAGGACCGTGAGGAACCGACTTCTGGAAGCAGGCTTGCTGGGGTGCATTGCTCGGAAAAAACCAAACGTTTCAAAAAAAAATTTAAAACGTCGTTTGGAATTTGCTAAAGACCATGCACGAAAACCTCTCTCATTTTGGAAAAGAATCTTCTGGAGTGATGAGTCAAAGTTTAATATGTTTGGATCCGATGGCAAAAAATATGTGAGGCGGCCAATGAGCAAAGAACTCGATTCCAAGTACACCATAAAACGATCAAACATGGTGGTAGAAATGTCATGGTTTGGGGAGCGTTTTCCTGGTATGGTGTTGGTCCCATTGTGAGAATAAATGGGCGCATGGATCAGCATGTATACAAGGATATACTGGAACATATAATGGAGCCATATGCTGATGACCATTTACCAGTATTCTACATTTTCCAGCAGAATAACGATCCTAAGCACACTTCACGGTTAGTGAAATGTTGGTTTGAGGAGCAGCAAATTGATGTTTTAAAGTGGCCAGCGCAAAGTCCCGACCTCAATCCTATTGAGAACCTGTGGGCTGATGTGGAGAGAGGTTTGGGACAAAAGAAAGTCGAGTAACTCTGCCGAACTCTTCAAAAATATTGAAGAAGTTTGGAAGAGCATCCCTTTGAAAAGATGCCAGGATTTGGTAGCCAGTTTACCGAAACGCTGTTCCGCTGTTTTCGAAAATAAAGGATACCCCACCAAATACTAGTAAAAAAAACAAAATTTGATTTGGTTTTGATTTTCTTTTTCGCTTTTTTATACGTTTTCAGACATCCAAAGAATTTTGTTTCTATTTATAATTCCACACAAAAACATACTTTATTCTTAATTTGTTTAAATTTCTTTCTATTAACGGTTTATTTCTTTACGTTTGTTATGAAAAATCAATAGTTGGAGTAATAGTGTAGGTATACACAAACTGTGTTGTAATAAAAATGTATTTAAGATTATAATGGCACACATTTTCGTAGGAAAAATATTTGTTTCTAATTAGTTTTCCACCACTGTATGTTCTTCGTCAACTGGAAGCTTAAACAGTTTGATATACAAACATGAAACTCCTGATGTTAGCTTTTCTTTTTTCTTTTACTAATAGATGTCGATGTTGAAATATTTATATTCTTATTTATTCTCTGACAATGAAAGATTCTTTTGTGAAAATCTTTCAAGACTTGCCATATGCGACGCACAAATATGGCAACCCTATAATTATATGCAAAATATCCAAATATGGAAAAGATATAGTCTCTGTCGTTGAAACGTCTCCTCTGCGGCAGTGTTCCTAGTAATTATGTACATATCCCTTCAGAAGAAAAAAAAAATGCAATTTGCAAGCGATGCAGCTGGCTGCACCCTCCTCCGTACATCTTGAGAAAATCGCAGTCGTGGATTCAATGCGAAGAAAATCATCGCCCGGCCAAGCAACAAAAAAAAGAACTCTCATAAAACGAAGGAGACGATAAACCTGTATTTCTATACGTTACACGTTCTCGTTCATAAATGCCGCTTCGAGGGATTCCACACACATTTCTGTAGACTGGACAAAACGATGTGTCTTCAGTCAGCCCTTCTCATGCTGGTATTATCAGTATCGTCGCTAAAACAAAATGCAAAAGTGCATCCGTTCCTGTTGTCTTTATAAGTTCACATTTGATTCCCAGGGTTTTGTGCATCTTCCAGAAAGACAAGAAGGCCAACGATTCCCTGGTGTGCGAATTCGAAATGATCTTCAAGCAACTCAACCTCAACAGCGGCCGCATAATGGCAAACGAATCGATGATAATGGCGAAGAATGAAAAACAAAAAAAAAAGAAGGCTGGACTGAAAAGGAACGGTAATAAGTCTTGAGACTTGCCTGACAAAACACCTTGCATAAACTCAGTTCCTGCGTTTCTTGCCGAATGTGCAAAACCAACCTGATTGCCGGCTGACATCTTGCGTTGAGTGCCCGTCTGTTGGTCGGTGACGACGATGACAACGGCGACAACAATGACAGCGATAAAGAGGGCGGATGAATAGCAATTCGCTTCAGCTATCTCAACGGCGGCCATGAAATTACACAAAAGAAAAAAGAAAAACTCGTAATTGTTTTTAGCACGTATTCCTGCCATACTTAATGTCTGTAGGACGATGGTTTAGACTTTCTCTGGGGGGGCTGACGTCAAACAGGTATTTCGTGTGTACCTCGTGACCGAATATACAATTTGAACATAATGAAAGGTTATTTTAATGCCACTATAAGCGTGAAAAAAAATATTCCTTCCATCATTGATGGGCGATGTAGGTTGACCACATTAAGGCCCGTTTTTTATTTTTACACTTCTCCTTTTAACTCTTTCAACGACAATTAGAATGTTTCTTTGCTGTTCATATTTATGAAGTACTATGTACTATACTGAACAAATTCAGATATTTACTCTCAACAACTTATGAAACTGGAAGAAGCAATCAGAGATGAAAAAACGGCCAGATTTTCTAAATCGTTGTGGAGTCGCACGCACATCTTTGGTAACTTTTGTGAAAAATTATTGATCCTTGGTTGAAAAGTCACATCCACCTTACAGTCCCAATCTTGCACCATCAGATTTTCATTTGTAAAACATTCACCAATGATGATGACCTGCAATTGGATTTGGTTGGTCCAGTTTTGTGCCAATAATGGCCAAAAATTCTATGAGCACGGAATCATGAAGTTGCCAGAAAAATAGCAGAAGGGCATAAAACCAAATGTAAAAATAAGAACAAATTGCTTTCTATAATATTTTGTTTCGAATTTTTTACAATTTGCCTCTGGGATCAAACCTGTCATCGGTTTCGAAATATCTGTTGTTGACAAAATGACTCCTGACTGCGGAAAAGGTGATTGTCTTGAGAAACATCAAAACAGAATGGTTGATGCGAAGCAGATTATCCTTGGTAACTTATGAGGGTCTGCAACTGTCACGTAAAATGAGTATGTTTTTGACCAACAAAGACTGTTTTAAGTCCATTAACTCTTAATTTTTGTTTCATTTTTCGATTCCCCATGTTGAAAAAATTAATATTGGCTTGGTACGGTCGACGTCCACCAAAACGGTACCAAAACTTTCCTTGGGTAAAATGATTCATAAAAAGGATAGATAAAATAGAATTTGAGGAAAACGATATAAATAATATAAAAAAAAATTAACATTTCTTGTATAAACAAAATGACCAGAAAATGGGATTAGACAATGTTCTGCAGCAAAATTTCAATTTCCTTGTGATCGAAATCAACGAGCCACGCTTTAATTTTATTTAAGAATTCAGAGGAAGTTCTTATTACGCGCATTTCTATAGGGAGTCTATTGTATAATTTGCAGGCGACAACTGTATATAAATTTCTGTAGTGAGTGGTGCGAAAGGTAATAATATTAATGACACAGTCTGAATTGCTTCTCAACCTGCGGGCATCATAGTTCGGACTTTGCATGTAGTCGCCTCTTAAAAAGAATATTTTTAATACTCTGTAATACTACAAATGTCTTACTGGCAATATTTTCAATGTCTTAAAGAGCAGTATAGAGTGGATTAGGCAGTAGGCGCCACAGATTCTTCTAATAGCGCACTTTTGTAGTATAACCAGTGGGTGGACTTTAGTTTGAAAGCACCACCCCAACAGCTAATACTGTACTGCAATTTAAGGTGAAATACTCCAAAGTAAACCATTCTCAAAGTCTTCTTATCACAAAATGTTCGAAGATGAAAGAGATCCCGAATTGATGAGCGCAGATACTGTTGCATGGACGAAATGTGGTCAGACCAATTAATATTAAGATTTCAAGAACTCGATCTTGAAACAGTTCGTTGTGCAGGGTACATCTTCGTCGTATGCCGATAGAGAAAAAGAGCTCTCTGAATTGCACCTACAATGTACATTGAAGTCCAGAGGTTCCTGCATTTTCAAGCCCAAGTCCATTAACTTGGCCTTGCTAGCAGCATCGTGAGATTGTGCTTGCCAAACTAGATCCTCAATAAATGTACATCATGATTTATACTAGCCATAAGGTGCAGCGGACTATCTGAATCATATACAATGCCGAGATCATTCGCAAAAGCTGTAACTTTCCCTGCAAAGTGTTGATTAAGTAAAGAGTTCTCAAAAATTAGGAAAAATATTGGACCAATGACAGACCCCTGTGGTACACCGAAATATAGCACTTCACAATCACTTAAACAGTCCCCAACTTTGACTCCTTCTTTTCTATCTTTAAGAGAGGATTCAAAACAACTTAGCACAAAACCACGAAAGCCAACACGATGCAATTTCTTAAGATGATTGTTATGATCAACAGTGTCAAAGGCTCTCGTAATATCCATTAACAGACCGGCGCAATATTTTCTCATATCTAAGCCCTTGTTTATTGTTGAACAAAACTCTAGGAGAGCATCTTCTGTGGAAAGTCCTTCTCTGAATCCAAATTGCTTATCACTAAAAAATTTGATTCTCTTAAGGTGAGTCAGTTTACTTCAAAGCTTCTTCAAAGACTTTTGAGGTTGAAGATAACAAGGAGATTGTCCTGTAGTTGTTAACATCATTTCTATTTCCTTTTTTAAACACAGGTATAACTTTAGCCATTTTTAATTTATCAGGGAAAATTCCACTGAAAATGATTTTATTTGAAAAATACTCCAGAATGTCGACTATATTAAGAGCAATGTTTTTAAGGTCTTTTTTAGAAAGGTTGTCAATCACCATGTGAATTTGAACTTTAAGGGATTAGATTATTCTTAACAATTCAGAACCATTTATTGGTTCAAAGAAGAAGCTTGAATGTGAATATTCTTTGAAAAAACATTCCTAAGTAAAGTAAAAATATTCAAAGCACCGTGGTTTTTGTGGAAATGTCGACGTATAGTCTTGTTGGATACTCCTATGTAGTGTCTCGAAGCTAACGCTGCTCTTAAAACATCGCCGTTGGCACCTTTTAATTATATTCGTTTTCGAGGTTTAATTCAACGTAAAATTCTGCATTCGTTTACTTATTACGCTTTTGCTACCAGGGATGATTTTTTAGCTATTATCTTTTTAGCGACACTGGTTTAAACAGCTGACACACGTTTCGTGTTTTGTTTCACTGTCAAACATCTTCAGTTTGGTCTATAATTTAACCATGAATCGTCTTACAAACGAACAACGCTTGCAAATTATTGAATTTTATTATCAAAATGCTTGCTCTGTTAAGAAAGTTTATCGCGCGCTTCTTCCATTTTATGGTCAGTTTAATCGACCCACTGTAGCAGCTATTCGGGCTATTGTGACTAAATTTCGCACCAAATTTACATCGTTGGACATCGGCCAGTGTTAATGATGACCATCAATTATCGATTCGTCGCCGTTCGCAGCTATTGGGGCTCTGTTACTCAACAACGTGGATAATTTTGCGGAAGGATTTAGGTTTGATGCCTTTCAAAATACAGCTGGTGCAAGAATTGAAGCCGAACGACCTACCGCAACGTAAAATTTTTGGTGAATGGGCTCTTGGAAAGTTGGCCGAAGATCCACTTTTTTACCGAAAAATTGTGTTCAGCGACGAAGCTCATTTTTGGCTCATTAAATAAGCAGAATTGTCGATTTTGGAGTGAATATCAGCCAGAAGCATTGCAAGAGCTACCAATGCATCCAGAAAAAGTCACAGTTTGGTGCGTTTTATGGGCTGGTGGCATCATTGGACCGTACTTCTTCAAAGATGATGCGAATCGTAACGTAACTGTGAATGGTGAGCGCTACCGTGAGATGATATGCAACTTTTTTTTGCCCAAAATGCAAGAGCTTGACTTGCATGACATGTGGTTTCAACAAGCCACATGCTACACAGCACGCGCAACAATGGACTTATTAAGAGGCGAGTTCGGTGAACATTTTATTTCACGTTCGGGACCGGTCAATTGGCCTCCTAGATCGTGCGATTTAACGCCTTTAGACTATTTTTGTGGGGCTATGTTAAAGCTCATGTCTATACAGACAAGCCCGCTTCAATTGACGCATTGGAAGACAACGTTGAAGCATTTATTCGTGAGATACCGGCCGAAATGTTGGTAAGAGTAGGCGCAGTCAAGGTCAACATTTGCATGAAATAATCTTCAAACAATAAATTATATGGATCGAATCAAATAAAGATTTCATGCATTTTTCTGAATTTTATGTGTTTATTTTTGAAAAACTTTCCTATAGCTTTTAAAAGATCACCCTTTAGTAGGGACATCATACGAATAAAAAAAAAAACTGCAACCAGTGGTCTCCAATTGTATAGGTCGCTTGCTTGTTTTATTTCTTTCTTATGGTTTAATAGTTAATAGTGGTTAATAGTGGCCCAAAGCATGCCTGCTTATCCAAACGACCCAGAAACAAGTCATGTGCTCAAAACAATTCGGTAAATCTCCGTCATTGGATAGCAATCCTGTTCCATTGGACATTGCATGGAGTAATCAAAATTAATCTACTTTGCATGTGCTCAGGGCATTTTGTGCACCACACCATGAAGCACCCAATCCGTTTGTGCTCGTGGCTTAAATAAATACATACACCATTACCTCTAACAGATTAACCGTACAAAAGACTTGCGTCAAAGTGACGTAAAATTCGCACGTTCTCACAAACAAGTTAACAATATCATGCGCCATTCAATCGCAAAAAAAATATATATATATACATATATCTTTTATACTCATCGTGTTACCACTCTAAATTCAACATTTCTATCGATTGAAAACACTATATTGCCGTTAATTGTATTAGAAACTGATAAAACAGCCAAATGCAAACGATAATAAAACAAATAAACAATTAACAACATGTGAGTCATGCGGTTGAAATATATTGTAGTACCTCAATGAAACAATGTTTAGCTAAAACAAAAATAATTTCTTTCAGTTTCAGCTGGAATTAATTGGCGTTCATGCGAAATATTCAAGGTCTTTAGAGCAAAAAAAAAAAACCCAATGTCAATAAACAAGAGTTCGTACGATTAGGACTTCAAAAAGGGGATTCTTTGAATATAAAATAAACGGCTACGGTTTATTTTATCAAGTTTTTATTGTTGTATTTCGAAATACTCGTAACTCTTGCGAACTCCATCGTACTTTGACTCAGTCTCTAATGAAAGAAAAAAAATCAAAGAAATACAATATTATTTCAAGCAATGAACTTTTTTCACTTTTTTAATATTATTCAATTATTTTTCTGCTTGATTCTGAGGATATATGACGACCTTGTTCGAATATTGGTGTCAATATTATACTTTTTATTTGCATATACCTTTTTAATTGAAAAGCCCAATTTAAATTGAAAAAACGTTTTATTTTTTAACCCAAATGCACAAAATGTCCCTTAAGAGCAAAACAGATATGAATGCGGTTTTTCATATCCTCGCAGCTTTTCTGATTTTTGCTTTGAACTCCTTCAGCGATGCGTCCCTTATTTTCTTAATCATGGGTATTTTCAGTGTTGGGAAGGCGAAAAAGAAGCAGCGGTTTTCGCGGCAATTCTTTTGAACAAAATTTAGCACTTTCGGAATAAACTTCGTGCCACTCGTTCATGTCCCATGTCAATCACATCGACATCATCAGAAACTTCATAACAATTCTCCGATACTTTTCAGCATTTTTGATCTTGTAGGATCTCTTCACCATGCCAAAGCGTACGCAGAAGATTCGATTGCGTACAGATTAGGTCCGAAGATTGAGGACATCAGTTTGAACTTGCAATGTGACTTACTGTTAAGGGCCTCTTGGGATACAAGAAAGAATTGGCGAAGTTTCTTAATGTGGGACAACACGGGCATCACAAAGAGACTATTTAATAGCAGCCAACTCAATGCCATGGTAAAAATCATCTGCTACATGGCTCATGTAAGACCAATTATTACTTATTGGTGTCCTGTGTGGTTCAACGTGACAGCAATTTCGATAGAAAAGATGGCTACTCTTCGCTTATTTAGAACTCCAGAGTCCCAGTACAAAAAATTCTATCTCAATGAGGTCCTATACAATGAAGCAAACCTGATCAGGGTAGATAATTTCGTAATAAGGCTTATCCGAAGGCACCTTGCAAGGGCAATGACTTCGATTAACAACGTGATCTACGGGGCTTTCAACCGCTTTAACGGTTTTATTACTCTGGAGGCGTTCCTCTACCTCAATTCTAATGGTCTGATCCAGAGCAAGCTGGCGGTGCCGCTAATCTTGCACTTCGCCCACTCAAGAGTAGACAGGCGACTTCCATACAACCGAGACATCGCACGCAGTTCCGAAGAG
The DNA here is from genome assembly GCA_963555765.1 of Orthonevra nobilis. Taxonomy (NCBI): domain Eukaryota; kingdom Metazoa; phylum Arthropoda; class Insecta; order Diptera; family Syrphidae; genus Orthonevra; species Orthonevra nobilis. The sequence continues at coordinate 67,328,579 of OY743224.1, forward strand.
TGTCTCCGTTTCAGCAGGGCGGTATCGGTCCGCGAAGTAGCAGATGTACGAAAGCAGTACCAGTAATTTTGGTGGCTGGTGTATAAATTGTAGGGAAGTCCCTACGAACTACCTATCGGGGCAAAGTTTGCCTCTTTCCTTTCAGAAAAGCCTTGGCCAGCTTACATTGATTTAGATTCAGCATAAGCATAAGTAGGATTTGCTGCTGGAATATATATAACAATATTATATAAATATTATATGTCTATATATAATTATTCCATATATTTTTTATACGTAGTCCTATGTATTTTTAGGTTATTCAAGGTATTTCAAGACAGTTTTATATAAAAGAATAAAAAAAAGTCCGGTTACTAAAGTTTTTCACATACATTTTTTCTTAGTTCATATCTTGCTGTTAATTTTAAGAATCAAATAAACACAAAAAGTTTGTTAATGTCAAAAGATATATCATGAGTACTAGGTTTAACTTAGAGCACCCGCATAGGGCCAGTAAATTAATGATAAATAAACTAGTTTAAGCGTTTTTGTCTAGTTTTTAAGATATTCATATAGAGTACTTCAAAAAATGCAAACTTCATGACAATTTTCTTCAACGTTTTGAATGGTTGTTGACCTGCTGGGCGTCCACGGTGGTCTTCATCATTACAGTTGACTCGACAGATTCTTTTTACTGATTATTATTAAGAAGCGTATTTTTCTCTATAGCGAAAAATTGCCAAACACACACAAACACATCAAGTTTGTATATCTGTTAAAAACAAACAAAGCAGCTGTTCGTCTCAACATTATGTTGGAAATTTATGTAAAAACATTTAAAAAATTAAATAACGAACAAGCATACTAGAGTTGTAAACAGAGCTAAATTTTTTGGGGTAATGATTCAGTTTTAACCAGTCATTGAAAATGATTGCATTCTTTTGAATAACCTTACTGAATTGACTTCATTCAAGCTGAAGTTCGCAGTGAATTCATTTGAAGTCTTTGAATTCAACGGAAACAATAAGAATTCGTTTGAACAGTAGGAAAATAATGAAACACAATTAATTTTCAGTGGGCTGATGATATTTTGAACTAAATGTGCCAAGATGTACATTTTTGTGCAGGTGATTCAATTGAATGAAACTTGGACTAGCTGAGCTGAGATGAGATGAATTTCTTGGCACTTCAAATTGAATATGGGTCGAACTAAGTTTTCGATGTTTTACATGTAAAAACGGAGCTTGCCGCTGCATGGTTTTCGAACAGTTGTACGGTATGGATTTGATTACCTTTCACACGTTGCATACTTACATTATATGCTTCACAAATTTTAAATACAATATTCATGGCAGAACTGAAAAACCCGTAAAGGATAATCCTTGAAGAACCAGATAATGTTGAAGTGCTTTTGTGATCAAATATATATCGATTTAATTATTTCTAATTTATGGTGAATTAATTTTTTAATTCAATTGCATCAATCAAAATTTAGTTTTCTTGGATTTCAATTCGGCGAATGCATTTCGAAAAGTATGTTCTTTTACAACTCTGACATTTATTTTAACATTAACATGAAAAGGTGTTTATAGAACAATTCTAATTTACAAATAACTCAAGCTGTATAATGTCTCTTCACTAAGGTCGAACCTTACCTTCTTTACTCATTAGCTGAAAGGTCATGTGCTCCCTCTTGTGTCGATTCGAAGACTCTTAAGAAGCGTATTTTAATTTTCTGCCATCTATAAATAGTAGAATCAAACAGTGGGCCAAAATATAAAGCGACCAAGTGCGAGTTGAACACGCACACAAAGGGTGCCGTGCCACAGTCAAAGTTTTTTTTGTACTCTATGAAAATTACCAAACTTTGGGTACAGAACTTTAAACATGGAAAGATTGAATAATGGACTAATAATGGACTAATTTTGCATTCGATTTTTGATGAATATGAAACAAAACCACGATATCAAACATGTTTGATTTCTCCGCTATCATCGCTTCGATTTTTACTGGATTTATGGTGGTTGCATAATGTCTTTTAGTAATTAATTTAATTTGTTTAACAATAATAGTGAAACTTTTGTGTGATCGGAAAGATCCTGTATATCACAGTTGGTACTGGGTACTGGGAAGCAAGTAAGAAATAGGTTTTGCCACTCAATAGCTTAAAATACCCCCTGATGAAACTGCGAATGCTTTGATTTGACTTCTGAAACGAAAATCGACTATTTTGTCATATAATCTCGACAGTTGATGCAGATCAAATTTTAATCCTTTAAGTTACTGCAAGACGTTCAGTAAGTACGACTTCGGAAGTATTTTTTAAAATTTTGCTGAATAAATGATGAAATTCAACGTGGACATTTGCATTGGTCAAATTTTCTTGTTTTCTTATATTTTTCTTATATCTTTGCTCCTTTATCTGGCTGGCCATCTTTGCTCTTTGAGAGTCAATCGTTGTACCAAGTGAGCTCTACATGTTCCAGCCCCTTGAGAAATTATACCTCAAACGTTGTGACTGATGAATTTTGTGCTGCATAGTTATTCCTTGAATCTTGTCATCTACACTTCGTCAATATTTTCTCGCAAAGCGACCAGGGGCATTTTCGTTCGTCCATGCGTCTGCGCGACCAGGGCGATTATCGTCTCCTCGGTTGGGTCCTTTTTTTTAGGAGCAAGAAAAGTCAACTATTGTGAATCCCACGCAAACGGTCCTCAGATAATTCGACGTTCACTCATTCGGATTCCATTTTGCCATTGGAATTAAAATCTTTCCATAATGTGTTTACTGTATGTTGGGAACAAAACCCCCACACACAACATTTTATAGTTAAGGTGCTTATCACTTTAGATCGCGCCCCTATAACGCTTTCTGCGAAGACTACGAATGAATGTTTTCTTATACTATATAATACCCTAAAAGTTTGAACTTTGTCCACACTTAAAATTTTAAGTCCCACACGTTTGTTTCCTGTTATTGACTTTCGTTTATGTATAAATGTATATAACCCTATTGAAACCTCAACAGCGATTAGAAAGTCCTCGTACAATTAAAATCATATCTCTCGTTTGTTCCTCTTGCTTGTTTCCGCATCCATGCTTTCACATCAATTTGCGATCCCTCGCTGAGCGCACAACATACAGCAAACATAAATTTCAAATTCGAATCGGCTGCTGCAGCACCACGAAACGAAAAGACATGCAACAAGCACCAAACTCTAACACTGGCCCGCACATCGTGACCATAAAACTCAAAAGTATCTTGTTAAATTCGAAGCTGAAATCAGACGAAACAGCAACCGCTGGCTGGCTGCCTCACCGAAAAAGCCATTTCATTTCATTTTCATTGGAGGTGGCCAGCTTCGGTTGCATGAATTGTTCGTCTTTCGTTTCACTTTGGACATGCACAACTATGATCATGGTCTCTTGCATTGGATCCTGCTTAAATCCAACCACTCGCGAATAGTGAAACGAAGCTGAAAAATAAAAAAAACTTTCTCCTTTCACTAATAGTTTTAAAAATTTGTACTATCGATGTAGTTAACATGTGAGGCGCAATTGTCACTAGATTTAACACCATGATGTGACCAGGATTCAAGTTAAAACAAAAAAACTAAATATTCAAGCAGAAAGTTAACGCGACTACTAAAGACAAGTGATTCCTGAATTTTGAGCTTTGCTTGCATTTACATCGTTTTGCATAAATCACCTGCAGCGCACGTAACCGCAGGAAGTCTGCACTCCATGCTATAGCAGGAGAATTTCACAGATAAATAGCGAAACGTGATGAAGGAATGTTTGTTTAGCAAATTGCAGATTCATCTCTGTCTAGGATTGCATGTGTATGTTTTTCTTAAGCGGAAACCACCCTACAGTGCAAACGAGTAAGTGACGAGAAATTTTTGTGGTAAACTCTGGCAGCACCCCATTACATTTTTTGACAAAGTCTTTTTCCTGTAAGATTTCCAAAATTTAAATACAAATCAATAAATTCTCAAGGATACATACGTTTTCCTTTTTGAACTTACATCACAGTTCACCACAGTTCCATTTCCTATTCCCTCTCGACAGCTTATAAATTCTTGGAAATTTATCTCTGAACCCATGTAATTTGTTATCTTATTCGTTTCTGACTTTTGAAGACTATTTCTGAGTGATAAAAAACCAAAACAAACTTACATCAACATTATTAAGCTCACCTCGAAATAGGCAATAAAACAACTTAAGATACGGAAATTCCATTTCATTTTTCCTTCGATTAATTTATTTAAGTAATAAGAGCACTTTATTTTTTTTATGAGCTTGAAGTTTTTTGACAGTCTCTTCAGTGTTCTTACCTCCAAGCTTAATCGTCAGTAGCCTACATTTTTGAGCCCCTCTAAGGCAATAAGACAACATCTCAGTAAGTGAGGGCTTTCCTGATCGCCTTTCCAAAACCTTCACTTTACGATTTACCTTTTAAGGAATGGCTTGAAATACAAGTGTACATTTTAATATGACGATTTTTGAATGTGGGGAAAGCATTACATTATTTCTGAGTATAAGATTCTGTTATGTTTTTTATATAAAATAAAAAAAAAGCAACAAAGTCCGTTTTATTTGTATTTCGCTTTGTCAATGTATTTAATGATTATCAATTTAAGTAATTAAAAACAATAAAAGCTTTGATGATTTGATTTGTATCATTCTTTTTTTCTGCGTTACCAGAGATTGGATTAAATTTTATCTGATTAAATATACCGTGCGTATTTCAAGGTGTTTCCTGCAGCTTATCAATGTTATCATACAGTCGGTGAAAATCATTTTAGTGCCGACCTTGATGAAACTTTGCAAATCTTATCAATAAATGAGAATGTCATGCATGAATATAAAAATTTACAAGCAAAAATTGCTCGATTTGTTTTCAATAACCGTGTCCGTAATACTTCTTCCAGATAAATGAACCTGCTCAGTTATCTTTTGCGTCTAATATATCTGCATAGATATTCTTATAAAACGTTCCTTAAATCTTATACTAAACGATATTATATTTCACTTCTTCTTGTAAAGTCACCCTAATTTATGAACTTATGTTCAATAAAAACTGCGAATTAATGCAAATAGTTCTTCATGTCGATTCGGACACCAACCATGAAGAAATTGAAACCAAAATTCATCTGAGGTTCAAACCATGTTTGCTCGCTGTGTGCACAATGCATTTGCATTTGAATTTGCAAGTAGAAATTGGCAGAATTAAAAGCAATAAAAATGATTTCACGGCTTTCGAGGAACATGTCTGGAAAACTTCAATCATTCTTTTATTGCTATCAAGTACGATTAAGATAACTCTTCGAATTCCTTTAATCTTGACAAGTAAAGTAAATTTTATTTAATCAAAAATGAAACTATCTTAAACATTAATATAATTACTTCTTCTTCCCATTCAAATTTGAATTCCCAAAGCTTTGAGAACGAATAATTTTGTCGGTGACGAAACAAACACCGAAAGCGGGACCCCCTAGCGATACCTTTGTGTGTGTTCCATTTTTTATCTATGGTAACCTCCTGTTGTTTATGATAAACTGCCCGAAGAGAGTAAGCACTCTAAAGTGTGACAAATGGCACAGAGCGGAAAAACACTAAGAAATACAAATGGAAAGATACATCTATTCGTAACGAGCAGAATCGTTTGTGAAGACTTAATATTTACATAACCGGCGAAGAGTTGACTAATTAAAAAGTCGATAATTGATTGGCGATACCAAGTTTGTTTGAGATGTTTGTACCTCTGTATAGATTGGTTAGAATACGTTCCGCTTAAAGTCCAATGACACGGAACAAGCCACTTGGAATTGATTTAATAAATATAGTTTACGAGTTAAAGGGTGCTCAGAGAAACTTGTTTTAATGCGTTGTTTTAAACGTTTTGTTTGCATTGATTAAGTTCAACAGTTTATTTCGAATTGAATGAGTTAAATCAATCTCTCATGCAGTTCAATGACTATAACTTAAGTTAAAAAGACGTACTTATGGCACCTAGCGGACCCTAATAAGCGAGCTATTAAATTTGTTTTTATTCAAAATGTGTGAATCCCTCTGAGCCTCTGAGCGAAACCAGTATGCAAACAAATTTCTCGTAAAATCAAAATTATTTGATCTTGCATAATTAGTTTTACATTTTATGAGCCCCAAGATGTTCATCATAAACCAAACAATAAATTAAATGGGATTAAGAAATCCAACTTGATAAGCTCTATTCGATATTTTTCTTTTCCGAAAATGGAAAAAAAGAGGGGAAAAAGTCATCGTGGATAAATTTCTGATGGAAAATTTCCAAAATGGACTTTTAACATTTCACATCGACTTATTTGCTTTCGCGTAATTCACAGTATTTTTTTCCTAATAAGTTTATATGCTTGGATGCTGTGTCTTAGTTGATTGGCTCATCTCCCGGCTGTTAGTGTTTTGCCTTCACAGCAGAGGTAATGGCAGTTCTTCTTCATTTGCCATTATTTTGACGAAACGAATTTAGAATTCTGACATGACAATCGGATACAGTAGTCGTTATAGAAGAGCCAACCACTTAGTCAGGCTACTATTGCTGGTCGACCACTGAAGCAATAGCGCCGTTAATTGGATTTCATCGAAAAATGGTGAGCGGACCAGTTTAAAAAACTTGATAAGAGCTCACGACTAACTCGAGCATCCGAACCTTGGACATGTTAATGGATCCAGTGTTAATTCAGGCACTTAACGAACCGCTCAACCAGCCATTGTTTTGTGAACTAACGACAATTTGGGCGTCACATTTGTTTAAACTTTATTTTTAAATCAAAAACACAATTAATTCTCCATCGTCATCATTATCGGACGAATTTGACAAGATTGCCAAAACTTGCACAAGATTGGGTCTATACAGAATGTCTCTGGAAATGCTGTGTATTCAATCGGGAATGCTATAAAAAACATTGTAAAGACTTTTGTTGACAAAATTCTGCCCGATGCTGATGATGCTGAGATTCACATCCATCAAGCTCCCATCTAACCAAGCCTTTGAAAATATTAAGTGAATGCATCTCACCAGATTTTCTACAGTTGCCTTTAAACTTCGTCAGGAAGTCCATCGATACCAGAGGAATTTTTTTATACTTGAGCTCGCACTCTCTGTCTGCTCGTCACGAATGTTGAATGGTTCAGTTTGTCTGACCGCCAGCCGTTGTGACAATTTTTCAGTACGTATCCCTAAAGGCTTCCGATCTGGGTCTTAAACCTGTCATGCTCGTTTTAATTACTTACTTTAAACATTTATCCCCGGTGCACTCTGCTTCAAGTTGGTAAGATTAAGCCTCCTGTCATCCGCAATCTCTTGATATTGGATTCGAAATGGATGAGTCAAGAGCAGGCAATATGAGTTTTGAAGTGTTCGAAATTTCCTTCCATTAAGAAGTTTTGATCCTCAAATTTCCTCAAAGATACTATCTGAATGTACGCCTGTCTTCTACTTAATTGCATGCGGTTTCTCGCACTTTTCGGCAAAAAAAAAATTTCCATGGTTCACCCTTCGAATCAGCAAATCAGAGGCGACGTATTGAAAACCCCTTTGACAGTGTTTCGGGCGTAAAGGTATAGCATGAGCGGCATCGGGATATGCGATCAGCTAATTCAATAGCAATCTCTTGTGATTGTAGCCCAACGACTTTTCGCGGAGTCTGGGATATCCTTGTTCAAATCCTTTCTGCAACGTAGTAGTGGTTATAGTCGATGAAGGTCCAAAGATACTTTCATTGTCGATCATCACGAACTATTCTTAAGTTGCGTCATCAGTATCTTCAGTTCAATCATGGGCTTAGGTGCGATATTGACTCTCGAATTTGATGTTGACGTGGACTGATATGAAACATTGAATCACATGCTCTAAGCTCAAGTCTTCTTGCGTAGATCTGCCGGCACTGTAGCGGTCTATGGCATGTGTTCGTTGTTTGACTGCATGTGAACTGTAAAGCATTCTAAGAAGTGAACCCTGTGATAGATTGGGTTCACTTAGTGACATCTGAGACGCATATTTCAGCCGATCAGATAGTTGTAGTTATATCCAGAGAGACCGTCTCAGTTGTCCAGCTACAACCTCAGCCTTCACTTCACTTCTCACTTGTAATATGGTCATCATTACAAAAAGAAAAAGTTATCCAATCGGCACCATACAGACGGAGGAAAAGATTCGATTTTTTCCAACCCAGTTTTTCGAAGTCGCTGTAATAGTTTTATTTACCAAGAACACAAAAAGCTGAGTGTCTCTATTATTTCTTATTAAAATTTGAGAATCATGTATCGATTTATATATTTATTTATAAATCTCCTTATTTATTCATTTATTCATTCATTCATTTATTTATTTACTACTGTGTCCAAGAAATAAGGTGACATTGTATTTATTTTGAAAATTCTTTATTTATTCTTCCAAATCAATTTCATCCCCTTCAAAGTAATCCCCTCCCAATGCAATGCACTTATGCCAACGGATTTTCCAATCTTTGAAACACTGGTTGTAGTCACTTTCCGGGATGGCCTTCAGTTCCGTCTTCGCTGCGGCTTGAATCTCCTCTATCGTATCAAAACGGTGTCCCCGGAGCGGTCTTTTGAGCTTGTTGAACAGCCAGAAGTCGCACGGCGCCAGATCAGGTGAATACGGTGGTTGCGGAACGATATGGGTTGAGTTTTTGGCGAAATGATCACGAATTACGAGTGCGGTATGGGATGGCGCATTATCGTGGTGTAAAAACCAAGAATTGTCTTTCCACAATTCCGGCCTTTTTAGGCGGATAGCGTTACGCAAACGACGCATAACGTTCACATAATATTCCTTGTTGACTGTTTGGCCGGTTGGAAGGAATTCATAAAGCACAACACCACGATAATCGAAGAAAACAGTCAACATGACCTTGATTTTTGAACGATTTTGGCGCGGTTTTTTTGGTCTCGGCTCTCCTTTGGCACGATATTCGCTCGACTGATCGGTTGTTTCAGGGTCGTAAGCATAGATCCAAGTCTCATCGCCAGTTATAATGCGTTTCATGACATCCTGGTAGTCGGAAAGCATTGTTTCACACACTTCAACGCGACGCCTTTTTTTACAAAAAATTCAATGTTTTCGGTACCAGTCGAGATTTGACGCACTTGAGGCCCAAAGCATCCTTCAAAATGGTATTGACTGAGCCTTTCGGTAAGCCAACTTCATCAGCAAGGTCTCTAATCGTTAATCGATGGTTTTTCAACAACAAATCTTTGATTTGTTGGACGTGAGCTTCATCGGTTGAGGTTGATGGTCGCCCAGAACGCTCTTCGTCTTCGACACGTTCACGGCCGGCTTGGAAATCACTATACCACTTGTAAACATTTTTTTTAGACAAAGCCTCATCATCAAAGGCTTTCTGCACCATCCTCAACGTATCCGCAGCAGAAAATTGATTCCGCAAACAAAATTTAATGCAAATTCTTTGCTCAATAAATTTCCACATCGCAAAAAACGAAAAACTCACTTTTAGCAGCTCACAAAACGACGCGTATCTCAAACACTATGAATATATTTTGACATGAAATTTCACATAGATGTCACTGACAGTGCTACTAACCTAAAAAGAAAGAAAAATTTCCAAATCCTTCGACGCGCGCAGTTTAAATTCATATGTCACCTTATTTTTTGGACACAGTAGTATATATATATTTTTTATATATATATTTAATTTTTTTTTTATAACCAAACAGAAGTTTTTTTCATTATTTACTTCTTAAGCAAAAAAATTACTTGACAACCACAAACCTATTTAAATTAAAATGTATTAATTGTTAGTAGAAGGATTAAGTTTTAATAACGTATCTCTGTGTGAATTATGCGGACAACCTCCATTGTAATTTATAGACGAAAATAAAATACCTATCTATATGTATCGATGAAGTTTGGAATTTAAATAATTTTATATTAAAAAATTAACCTAATAAACTTTGAAGAAGCGTTTTTAGCGATATTTTCCAAGGGACGATACTTTATGCAAACCCGAAGATTTTTTTGAAGTCCTTCGAACTATGAAATATTATTTAGTAAAAATGTTGGCTGTATTTGAAGTTTTTTATATCACAAAGTGACTGCTTTTAAGTATGAAAGCCTTCAAGAAGTATATCAAGGGTTCCTTGGCGAGCTGAACAATTTAGTTTAAAACAATGCGACAATTTAAATATGCTTGTTCAACTTTACAATTAAAATATTCCAGCACATGTTAAAGAACTTGGCCTTAAAGAGTGGAATTAGATCGTACACCACAATTATTTGTTGGATTCACCACAAAATTTTGGAAATATATGTTTACTTAACATCTTTGCAAAATCCTTCCTATAACACCCCATTTGATCGACAACATAAAGATACTGCTAAAAGCCACATTTAAATACCACATAAGTATGTATGTACATAATAAATTTAAATAAACCGGTGAAAGATAATCAAAGATCGTGTAGCTTAGTACCCAGGATTGTTGATTAAGAAACAAAAAAAAAAAAAACCAACAAAAATTGGGAATGACACAAGTTAAGCCGGTATCATTCAAATACCAAAGAGCATCAAGTCAAAATATGTGAGGCTCATTAATAATACGACAAAAAAGATGCGTGGATGGAATAAATTTGAGTCTTCTGATTAGAAACGAATAAGAAATCCGAAAATAAAAGAAAACTGATTGGTGGATCATAAGAGCAGTTGATAGGGCCACGCACATGCATAGTTTTGAATATCATTAAAAATATGGGAATGGGAAGTCTTGGAACACATGTTCAGCGTTTCCTCTTCGCAGTGTGGCATGAAGTGATTTTGGATGGAAAGGTTTGTTGATTTTAATGTTTGTTGCTTATTGAAAGTCTGTTTGGGGTTGAGTCAGCTTTTGGAGGTGTAAATAACCATAACAAAGGAAAGCATATGAATACTAAAAAGAAAATAAGCTTGTGTATATACGAGGACAGGTCAAAGATTCTTTTGATAAATCGGAAGGTTGCGTTGTTTCCTGATGTCAGATAAGTGACTTAATTCGTGATCCATTAGGTTTAATATTCTGTAAGTTTGTCAATGGATTATGTGGCGTTATGTTAGCTTCAGGGCGCTCACAGCATGAAACGCCAAAGGCGTATAAATCTGTCGGTTAGATATAAAACTGTTTGCGTCAATTCCCACACTTGACATGTACTGAAGGAGCCCCCCAGGAACGATTTTGTAATAAATTTTTACTTAAACGTTTGTTCATAATTCCTCATACATACTATATGTTTATGCAGTTGTGCTAGAGCTATATCCAAGACAAAATAAAGGTAGCAAAATTTGAATCTTCATCAACACAGAGGTAACATCAACAAAATTTGTCTTGGTGATTATTTTTATACTGAAAAACTTTGCTGAGACGATGGTTTGAAAGATGTTTTCGATTCAGTGAAAATCAGTGAATTTCCTCGCCGACTGAAACACCCTCAGCTTCGTAGGTAGTTGTGGGATTTATTTGTGCGACTGCAAAGAGGATTGTTTAGACGCGGGTTCATACTGCAGAAACCAAGGTTTGTCACAAGTCGAAATTGGAATCAATCAATCCACGTGCTGCGTTTTTTTAAGGCAAAAAAGCATTCTCGAAACCCACCTTAGCCATTTCAAGATGGTCCTGAAGAAAATTAAAAAATTGTTGCATCCAAAACTTTTACCATTTCAGCGAACTGTCTCATTTTAAGTCCAGTATTTTTGGACTTTTCAAGCTATTGCGGGATAAGTCACTTCGATGGGCCGTTCTGGTCGTGGGTTGTCTGCCATGTTAATCACGGATTTTCCAAAGCAAGAGTCTCCGCGAACCGATGCCATCTCTTCCAATATTATTTGATCGCACGGCGATGTACCATAAATATAAGAGGCTCCTATCTTGTCCTTCTGTGTAGCGTAAGGTTTTTTTTTTTTGTTAAAAATAACATCTTACTTTCCCCCAATCAATACCAAGAATAAAACAGTCAATGAGACACAATTACCAAAAATACTTCTTTTACTGTCAGTTCGATCACTTTGTCGGGCAGTTCTCGACATGGATGTTCTCGAAAATGGAAGATCAATCTCGAGGCTGTGACAAGTGATCGACAATGTAGTTACCTGATCACAAGTTGAAGATTCTGGGGCATATTTCATTTTTTAGCACTGAGGGTTGGACTTAATTTAGGACTCTTCTCAAAAGCGCCATTTTCGACCCTTTATCTTAAGGAGACACACAATCGGGAAGATCAAAATTAGAGCAATATTTTTTAAAATATCCACTTCGATTAACAGGAACTCACAATCAGAGTCAAAATTTGAATAGTAAATACTGAAGTTGAAGTGAGAACTTAATAATTTTTTTATCCTTCTTTCGACAAATACATCAGATTTATAATTTTCACACCTAAAGAGCGCAGCGGTTCAACCCATAAATCCATTAACTTGTAAAAGCGCCTCACCAAAACCACCGAAAAAATTGTTGACCGAAAAAAAACCCTCGAAGGTAATATTTTTAAAACCTTATAAAAACATCGAAATGTAGGTATGCTCTTTACCTCTGTGACTCTAGTTTTTGCTTCATACTTCCTTTTACAGACGAATAGCAATGAATGCACTCTACATTCTGGTCTCTTCAACATCTAGGCGATAAACGTATTCATGGGATCTACATACGTATAAAAAGAACATTTTTTCACACGTTTGGCACAGCAAAAACAAAAGAGATTTTGATATGGTAAACGTGAACACTCTTAAAAAGGGGATAGTGGTGAAGCGCCATTTAAAATATTTTCATAGAGGAAAAATCGGGTTTGCTTGCATGTTTATACATTCATTTTTAAGTCTAAAGGATATGCTCCTATCGATGTATAAACATGCAAGCAAAGCCGATTTTTCCTCTATGAAGCAAATCATATTTTAAAGTCGTCCTTTTTCGGGCTAACATATTGTCGGGTTCCGCGTGAAAGCTTCATTTGCTGTTGACTGGGAAAATAATCCTACTATCCATAGGTGATTTATATTCACACGATGTGCAAATATATTTTAAGCTGAATTTGACATCATAGAATGTTAGTCGGCAAACAATTTGGCCATGATATATTTATGAAAAAAAAGGGGTTTGGATTATGGGGAAAATGTTTTTTAAATATAATTCTAAATCTATAACATAGATAAAAATGTATATTTGTTCAAAATTATTCTGCCTTCAAGTGAAACAAATAGAGCATAAATGGTGAGCAATCAGCATTTCTCTTCTCCTGTGGACAATATCGAGGTAAAATAATCTCAAACATTTTGGACAGAAAATCACACAATTCGTCTGGCATTGATGGAACAACTACGTTCATCCTTGAAAAAACCCCGAATTTATTCTGGAACCTATCGAAAAAAGCTCTGATTTTTATCTTTATTCCTGTCCGGTGTTGTGAGATTGTACTGAAGATGCAGTTGATTCTTTTCTGAGCAATGTTCATGTTCCGCTTAAATATTATAGTGAAAATAGCCAAAAAGTTGTTCTTATACTGGACCTAAATAAAGCATTTGATATCTTTCATCAAAAGATACCTAAACGTAAATATAGCAGGTAAAAGATTTACTGAGTGTACCTCAAGTGGCAGTTCTTGGACCAATTCTCTTCTCATTGGGTGTTTGATTTGAGGTCCACACGATAATACTAAGCTAAGAATCAAAGACTATATGTTTCGCTGCCAAAATTTCATGTACTTAAGAGTCTCGAATACCACCAGGCAAGTTGTGTGAATCTAAGTTGCAAAGAGTATATTTTATGTTCGAAAGAATTTGTTTTAAAGAATTCAGATACTAAGATGTTATAATTAATAGACAATCAACTTAACTAGACGCCTCAAGCCATGGCAGTTAAAATAATAAATATACGTTTAAATATATAAATATAAAATAATTTATGTTTTTTTCATTGTAAGTCGATTCTTTCTCCAAATCAACATGGATTTTTTAAAGGGCGGTCGACAACTACCAACTTAACGGAATTTGTTCCCCGAACCCTTTGTGCCTTAGAAGAAGGAAAAGAAGTTGATGTTATTGCCACAGACTTCAGCAAAGCATTTGATAAAATCTCCCATAAAATAATCCCTCATAAGCTTAAAGCCCTTGGTTTCCTTGCATGGATTAAATCCTACCTTGAAAATAGGCAATATGTTGTGCTCTTTAGATCCTCTAAATCTGATTCGTTTACAGAAACCTCAGGCGTCGCCCAAGGTAGCCATGTTGGTCCGTTGCTCTTTATCCTCACAATTAACGATGTTGACCTCATCGTACATAGCTCATATATATCGATTTACGCCGACGACATGAAAACATACATGCCAATATCATCTCCAGATGACCATTCCCTCCTGCAAGACGACCTAACAAGGTTTTCAATTTGGTGCAAAAAAAAATTCCTTGAACTAAATATCTCAAAATGCCAATCCATAACACACACGCGAAAGCGTCTACCACAATCCTGCAGAATTTACTCCATCTGTAATGAACCTGTCTCTTCAGTCTCTTCTTTGCGTGATCCTGGGAGTTATGTGCAATAGTGAACTCAACTTTCGCTTGCACATTGACTCCATTAATAACAAAGCTAACTCCGCACTTGGATATGTAAAACGATGGTCCAAGGAGTTCTCCAACCCCTATGTTACCAAATCCCTTTATACTACTTTCGTTAGACCCATCCTTGAATATGCTTCACGAAAAAAAAACGAAAACGAATTGAAGCCGTTCAGCGCCGATTTCTTCGTTTTGCATTACGTAGTCTCCCATGGTCAGACAGGTACAACCTTCCGCCCTACTCACAACGCTTGAATTTTGATTTCCACCTAAGTAAACTCTCCCTAAAAAAAGCCCACTCTTGTCACCCAATAATAAGGTCGTAGTTTTTAGTTTTTAAGTCAGCTCGTATTAAGTTAAGTCCGGGGTAATTTCCCGGGCCACAAATAAATATATTTCCATCAACAAACATCGTTTCTCATAAAAGCGAATTCCACTTAGCTTTCTGATCTCAATATGCCAAACATCTTATCCTGATTATGGCATTGCCTATTGGGGTAAAGCGTTCAAAAAATAAGGTGACATATGAATTTAAACTGCGCGCGTCGAAGGATTTGGAAATTTTTCTTTTTTTAGGTTGGTAGTACTGTCAGTGACATCTATGTGAAATTTCATGTCAAAATATATTCATAGTGTTTGAGATACGCGTCGTTTTGTGAGCTGCTAAAAGTGAGTTTTTCGTTTTTTGCGATGTCGAAATTTATTGAGCAAAGAATTTGCATTAAATTTTGTTTGCGGAATCAATTTTCTGCTGCGGATACGTTGAGGATGGTGCAACGTCCCAAGCCGGCCGTGAACGTGTCGAAGACGAAGAGCGTTCTGGGCGACCATCAACCTCAACCGATGAAGCTCACGTCCAACAAATCAAAGAGTTGGTGTTGAAAAACCATCGATTAACGATTAGAGACCTTGCTGATGAAGTTGGCTTATCGAAAGGCTCAGTCAATACCATTTTGAAGGATGCTTTGGGCCTTAAGCGCGTCAAATCTCGACTGGTACCGAAAACATTGAATTTTTTGGAAAAAAGGCCTCGCGTTGAAGTGTGTGAAATAATGCTTTCCGACTACCAGGATGTCATGAAACGCATTTTAACTGGCGATGAGACTTGGATCTATGCTACGACCTCGAAACAACCGATCAATCGAGCGAATATCGTGCCAAAGGAGTGCCGAGACCAAAAAAACCGCGCCAAAGTCGCTCAATAATCAAGGTCATGTTGACTGTTTTCTTCGATTATCGTGGTGTTGTGCTTTATGAATTCCTTCCAACCGGCCAAACAGTCAACAAGGAATATTATTTGAACGTTATGCGTCGTTTGCGTAACGCTATCCGCCTTAAAAGGCCGGAATTGTGGAAAGACAATTCTTGGTTTTTACACCACGATAATGCACCATCCCCTACCGCACTCGTAATTCGTGATCATTTCGCCAAAAACTCAACCCATATCGTTCCGCAACCACCGTATTCACCTGATCTGGCGCTGTGCGACTTCTGGCTGTTCAACAAGCTCAAAAGACCGCTCCGGGGACACCGTTTTGATACGATAGAGGAGATTCGAACCGCAGCGAAGACGGAACTGAAGCCCATCCTGGAAAGTGACTACAACCAGTGTTTCAAAGATTGGAAAATCCGTTGGCATAAGTGCATTGCATCGGGAGGGGATTACTTTGAAGGGGATGAAATTGATTTAGAAGAATAAATAAAGAATTTTCAAAATAAATACAATGTCACTTTATTTTTTGGACACAGTAGTATAACGAATCTGAGACCGATTATACTTGCAAAAAAAGGGTTTAAAACTTTTTAGTTGGATATATCTAAGATCTTTAACACCTTTTTTTTTACAATAATAAATATATCTTTAAAAAAATAACATTTTTAAAAGTAACGCCTACTTTCCAGATCAGGTTGAGATTTAATAAATGTTGCACATTAAATGTTGTTAATGTTCATGTTCTGGTCATAGCTTTCGTAAATTAAAGTCTCATTCTTTTCATTTAAATTGTTTACATTAGAGCTTTATTTTATAAATTCAGTTTTCTCTTCTTTGTTGTTCTTTGTGCTATTTTTCTTTTTTTTTTAAACCGTTTTTTCTTGTCACAAAAAAATAAAAAAAATCTTAAGATTCCTTTAATTTCTTTTGGAGATGCCTTTTAAACCATAATAGTGGGTTACCTTAGTTAAGGGAGACTTTATCCTTAGAGTGCCATCTTTCAGGTGCTTACATTTTATTTATTTTTAAAGGAAACGAGTAAAGCTTTTTGAGTACAGGTTTTTCTAGTTTTTGTTCATGATATACATTTCATTTATTTAAAAAAATATCGGCCTTGGCAGCTCCGCTTAAACAGGCTGACATCACTGCCCCCTTTTGTTGGTGTGAAACACAAATTCAAAGCATATTGTCAATCTATAACCCTTTGGTCATGGAATGCTGCTCATGTTGAGCCGCTAATATCTTCCGCTGCTTTTTTTGCTGCGCCGGTCACCTGCCTCTCCGCGCGCTCGATTCCTGCGTGGTTCCGTAAATGGTCAGGGCGCGCTGACGGTGTCAATTTCAAACGGGTTTAAAATTTCGCAAACGTTCGCAATCCGGGAAACGCTTCGACAAATTTAATTTTCTACTTACATGTAGAAAAATGAAAATTTCAAGGACAAAGTCTCCCTTAAGTAACAATCTACATAAGTCGCAAAATTACTTCATTCAATTTTAATGTTTGCGGGTACCGTATGTACTGCCATATTGTCAGGTTAGCGCCAGCTTTATAGGCGTTTATTTGCATCTAGTTGTCGGTGTCATTTGTATATGCAGGCCTAGAATGTGCACCTCAACTTAAATGTCCCGCGTGAACAACACGCTGATTAGTGTTTTAGACGTCCCTTTAAAGGGTTCTCCGTCTCTAATAACTGTTGACAAAACATATTTCAAAAGTTCACATTGCCAACTTTCATGCAAGTCTGCTTTTTTCTATGGACAAATTTTAATTCAGACCAAAAGTATTTCTAACTGCACTAATGTCTACTTCCCTCAGCCTGAAGTACATGTCATGCCCATTCCATTCTCATTGTCATGGCACTAAATATTCGTAATCGGAAGGCTCGCTTAATTAATTGTAATAATTCATAAACCGCTTATTTTTCTTATTCTTCCACTTTTGCTCCTTTAAAGCCACACAACCTTCAATTAAATAAAATGACCAATCTAAGGAATTGTTTTTTATTATACCTGTTAGTCAACTAATGTGATCATTATGTACGCCCTTCGTTATGAAATCATTCTAAATTCAATCATGTGTACATACATTTTTACTCCTTAGCTTCAAGGACGGGCAAAGGGACCAATCAATCGTTCCTAACCGCCCACTTAATTGAATTGACTTCTACCACCAAACGTTGACGTAAAAGCGGCACGTTTTGTTTGCTTCCTCTCCTTACTAGCACAAGTCAACTAAACCTGCGGCTCGGCTCCGTAAGACGTCACCTGTTATACATACATGTGGATGAATTTGAAAAGAGGGTGGAACACCTTGCCTCCATGGAAGGTTTGTGACTTTAAATTGGTTGTCCCTGGAGCCCCAGTGGTGTATTTTTTAAGTGACGTAAAAAATTGAAAATTTGTGAGCGATATATGAAAGCTGTGGGAAGGGTGAGCCATCTTTGTAGTTTATTTTTAAAATGATAATAATATTATTCAATATTAATACTATTATTATAATACAATTTTAATATTTGAAAATCGTAATATGGATTCCCAAAAATTGTTGATAAGAGTCAATTATCGTATTGAAAATTGACAATCGCAATAAGGGTGATTTTCTTAGAAATCATTTCATACCGTTAAAATCAGATATTGATTTTCCGTCAAGCTCAGGCTGTCAAAGATTAAAAAAAAAACCTTTAATTGAATTAATGTCTTAAAACGTGCTAAAGACAGGTCATTGGAATGGAAAATATGTTTTTTTTTCTTTTGAGGCGAACTAACGTTGAATTGAAAAAGTAAACCCCAAAACTGTGCGATAAAACTTAAAACCCCAAAAACTGTGCGATAAAAATCGCTGCAGTACAATTTTCCAGTAAAATCAATCATCAAGGAAAAGATTACGAAAATTATTGAAGAAAGAAACATAACCCCGGCTATACAATTTGGTTTTAGGCCAAATCATAGCACATCCCACCAAGTGCTCCGAATTTGCAATTTCGTCAAAAGAAATCGAGTACGAGGAAAAGCAACAGGCATGATTCTCCTTGACATATAAAAGGCATTCGATTCCGTCTGGCATAATGGTCTTTTATATCAAATGATCAGTCTTTATTTTCCTCCATTTATGTAAAATAGTACAAAGTTTTTTTTAGTCGTTGCTTTAAAGTCTTTGTCAATAGTGCGTTATCTAGTTTTATTTATGTCAAACCGGAAGTTCCGCAAGGCTCTGTTTTAGGACCTCCTTTATACAATCCATTCACATCTGACTTTCCAAGTCTGAGAGAGTGTGAGGCGGATATTTTTGTAGATGATATCGATTTATTTTCATCTCATAAGTTTCCTCAAAACGATGAGACAAACTTAAAGGATGCGATTGAAATTATCGAAAGCTACTACAACAAATGTAAAATTAAGCTGAACGGTACTTAAACGCAAGCCGTCTTGTTTTACCAGAAAAATAAGTACTTGCCTCCTCCCGAACATTTGCATAAACCTCTGTGGAGTCGCAGTAGAGTGCAGCAACTGTGTGAAATATTTAATGAATAAATCTTGACACAAAACTTACCTTCAATGAACATATCTCTTAGACTCTTCACAAAGTTAGAATAGCAACAAAAATGTTATACCGATTTGTTAACAGGAAATTGGAAAAAAAATCGTATTACATAAAGTCATTTTCCAATCGGATACTTCTTTACGGTTGCCAAGTATGGGGTAGTTGTGCACAGTGTCACATCAAAAAATTACAAGTGTCCTTGCATCACTCCACGTTAGGCCTGCATAAAGGAGCGAATATTGAAATATCTGTAAGAACACAAAAACTTACAGAAAGATTCACAAATAAATATTCTTATGAAGAAAATACTCTTTTATCGAAGCATAACTCTTAGCAATTTTTTGATAAATATTTTGTAAAATCATTGATTAAATTATTTATCTATTCAGTTTTATTATTTATTATTTTATTTATTTGTTTATTATAAACTATTACAACTATATTTATAATTAAGATACTATTTATTTGTTTATTTATATATATTTTTTTATTAATTTATTTATTTAATTATTAATTTATTTATAAATATATTTATTAATTTACTTATTTAATTATTTATTTGTCTATTCATTTTATTATCAATTTATTTATTAAATCATTGTGCTATAGCATCGATGTCAACAATTGTTTAATATTTTTGTAATTCATATCATTCCAGTATCTAGTCATTATAACTTTGTTATTATATTTATACTTGTTTCTTTTAACAACTTTTTAGTGAATGTTTTTTTTCGAATTTTTCTTCGTGTTATGCTCTAATGTTAATATCAATATTCACTTTCATCAATATAAATTAATGTTTCAGTAGCAAGATAGCTTAATATCGAATCTCTGTAATGTAAAATGTGTGGTAACCCCAATATTGTAAATAAGTTTCGAAAGTTTCTATATCTATCTAACTATTTAAACGGAAGAAGAAGTCGTTCGGCTTCAGTTCAATTAATGACGCGGCAACCACCTCTTGGCGTACAACATAAAATAGCCAAATTGGAGACATGACGCATGATCATTTAACCTTATTGACGGATGCAAGAAGTATTGTCATGATATAAAGTTGGAGGAACTTTATTCTCAAAACGAAAACATGGTGAAGGCAGAATGTTTGCGTTTGTAAATGTGTTATACTGGAACTTCTTCAGGTTATGTTGAATGAACCATTTTTTAAAAAGCTAGATCCGAACTTGACGGGATTTCAACAAGATAATTTTCCCTGCAAGTCCAACACGTTTGCCAGGTTGAAAAATTCGGCAATTAAACATCGTTAACAAAGTGAATTCAATAAAAAACATTGAAAAAACAGAGTGTTTTTGGCGAGAGATGTTCGGAAATCAAACACAAAAACACATTATATAGAAAATGTCGCTTTCATAAGGGGACGGACAACACAATACTTCTTTTGGCATATTGCTTAAAGTGAACAATTTTTCAATGGCACAATAAATTTAGGACGAACCTTACTTACTCGTACATAGTCTTTTGATCTATGTTTATAAATTGTAATATGAATGCAGGTTAACAACATCACTTTTATTTATAAGCAGAATCGATTGCTTTCTTTATATAACCTAATCCCCTTTAATATTACTGAACTTAAGCAAAAGATTATCAAATGCCAACGTCGTTCAATTACTGCCAATACAAAGCCCATACAACTTTATTGTCTCACTAAAAGAAAAGGATCAAACCATAAAGCCTCGTTTTGATGGCATTGTTGAAGATGTTCAGTGCCGAAGATGTATCCCTGGTCCCACACGAAAGGAAGTGCTGAAAAATGTCCGTTTAAAAATATTTCATTTGTCGTTTTCTAAGTTTATATCGACGACACTTTAGTGTAATGTGGGAGCAAGTATAATTAAAATTGTTCCGAACTGTACTGGAGATTTTATTTGAATTCCGATGCCCTTAACTGGAAAAATATTTCTTTTTATATTCAATTGCTTTTGTGAGCGCTCAACTTGATATTGAGATACGAAAAATCGGTGTGCATTGCAAGTTGGAAATCCATAAAACAAAAGGTAATCTTTCAACTAGCCCCAACTGCATTTGGCATAATCTGGCATCAGATCTGGAGAATGCCGTAGCACTGGTGCTAGTGCTGTGTCACTGTGTGTTCTGTGTCCGTGTTTGACTTGGTATGCTATGCCCAGCATGCATGCGACAACCAGCTTCGCAGATGCAGGATAAAGCATTCATGGCAGAGTCATATTTCATTGCTCACTACTCTAGAGTTCTCCATGCTATGGAATACTGTTCGACGTGTCATGTCGACCGGGTAACCTTTCAACGAAACAAATTGAGGGATGTCGCTTTTTGCGAAGGAAAGTCCAAAGCAATATATGAGAAGAAGGACTGAGTTGATGGTCTTACATATCTGGCTTTCGATTTTCCGACAGTTGACAATATTGTGGAAGTTTGTTGGCACATTTGACAATTTTATTTTATTAAATTGTTGCCCTTTGGTCATATTTAAACGAAATTAAACGCCGTCAAAAGCGTTAACGTGTCGTGTTTCCGCACAGACCCCTTGAAATAGCATCATGTTTTTTGTTGCAAGTCCATTTGAAGTGAATGATCTTTTTTTTTTGTAGATGGTCTTTTGCTTTTGGTCTTCGCTATCTTCATTTCTCAAAATTAGAAACAGTTTTTTGAGCTTAGAAACTCCGGAAGATTCGCTTATGACGCAAGCGATATTGTTACATAAAACGTCGAATTCTTTACGTCAGATAAAGTGCTGCTTTTTTAATATGCTAAAATTTAAGGGCTTATGACAACCCTTATGAGTAGAGAAAAAAAATTGAAACTTAAACTGAAACCTAGTCGACTGCTCTCGCTCAAAACTCCCTCAGCTTTTCATGTAGGACCTGAAGAATTTTTGAACTTTGTTCGCGTACGTTTTGGAATTGAACTGCGGGGACTCGCTTTTTGACTAATGTATAGTATGTACATTTTGGAAAAAGTTTGATTCCAGAGACCGGTTCATAGGATATAGGGACCCCAGCTATTCCTTTGAATAATTATGTTCTCTGCAACTTTTCGAAATCGATGGACATGGTGAATTATTTTCGAGGAGCTTTCCCTTCGTTGCCTTTGTTTTTTTATGAGTCTATGTTTGATTTGCCTCGTTAGCGACCGAACTATTTGTAATGTGGGGCTTGGTTAGGTTGGAGGGAAAAAACTCCCGAAGAGATGAGTCAAATCGGGGGTCTAAGAGGTATTGTGATTTTCTATAATATGCCTTAAAGTTGATTCATAAAAGAAATTTGTCCTTGTGTTCTTTGAAGCTCACAAAATCTTTGAGTAAAACTTTGGCGATTTGACGCTTTGTGTCCTGGTTACCGCGGAGCGGATACAGGAATCGCAACTGAAGTCACAAGAGTAGCTGATGCTTGTCTGTACTGTTCATAAATACTTTCGTTGCATTCGTTGTTTCAGTGGCCAGGACACAGGATGAGAGATGTAGGGATCACTTCCCATTTGAATATGAAAAAAATAAATGTAAATTTAGATAAGGTTAGATATTATTTCGCCTCGAAGAACATTAGGTCTAATTTGGCTTAACTCTACTGGGTACAGCTAAATAGCCTCATTTTCATATTCATAAGTTGGGCTTCTGCAGAGAACTTTCCATATGGTTTGCAATTTACGGAGCGCATTTCAAATGACAAAGTACACTGTGATTAATTTATGGAGCATACATGTAGCCATTTATTTAGATGGTTGATATTAAAGAAAAAGAAATGGAGTCTGCGATGTTTTTTTAACAGATTTAAAATTGAAGGCTTAAGTGAATGGTCTTATACCAGTTATCAGAATACATAAGTCATCCGCATGTCGGACTATGCTTATGTCCTTTTCTGTAAAGGCCTCGTGAAATTACAAAATTTTCAATCGTTGTGGCTTGATATTTATTTGCTATGATTAGAGGCTTCGTTGACAAAATAAGTGGGCTTATCGACCTTGAGCCATGAGTTTATTTTGGTTAAACGACAAAAAAAAAACACCTAGCAAGCCTTCACAACGGAGTAGCAAAACCTTTAGTACAACTTCAAAACGAAGTCCAGCGGATATCAACAAAATACTTTAAAGACTAAGGTACAAATGAGTTAAAATTCGCAGTCTTACTGCAGTAAAGATGCCTCAAATATGTTTCTTGTGTCGCGAACTCCGTTCGGAAAATAGTGCCCAAAATCGGAAGGCAAGAGATACTTGAGGTAGTCTAGAGAATAACCAAAAAAAAAAAACATCAGGAGTTAAACGATTTAATGTCGATCGAAATTGGTGCAGATATGGATGGATTTTTGACAAAAAAGGAGTCAGAATTTCCGTCATTTAATGTATAATGATACTTAATTTAGTCATTTGGCAAAAGTATTTGCAAAAAAATGAAAATAGAATAGAAAAAATAAAGAATTTATTATGACAGGATTTCTCTGGCAGGATTTAGTTAGAAGTTGAAGAGATAGTTGAAAACTGCTAGTTTAATTGTTTGTGAACTTTTTCCATTTGTAAATTAATTTTATTATTTAAAGCCAGTGAAATTTTTCCTTTATGTCAGTTTTTTGTTATAAAATTGAATCCACCCAATCAAATTTAATCGAAACTATTTCAGGTGGAAATTAAAAATGCGTTGGCATAAGTATATTACATCAGAGGGGAATAAATTTCAAGGGGAAACAAGTGAGTGAAGTTTTTTTTAGGAAGACACATCACAGTTCGTGGATTCTTTTTGCTGGAATCGAACTCACCATGAATTTTCTGGTTCATTATTCTATTTTCATCACCGCTTCAGGGGGAGCACGCTACTTTTGTCGCTACATTGTTGCCCAGATACTTACGTGTAAGCTGCTGGCATCGACCTTTAAGTGAAGCTCTCATACGCCACGATATCTTAGATTCGAGTTCCATTATTTGTTGTTTCATTGCCTAAGGAGAATTTCCTTGTTTGACAGTTTTGGATCACGCCAGATATTTAAATATCCTAGGCCGCGTCATACCAGGTGTTTATTCTTCTATCTGCCTCCTGGTTGTTGCGACTGACTACATTTCCTGTTTGTCTTTTTATGATGAAGGACCACATTTGGCAAATTTTAAATATGGCTCAGCTAAATGCAGACAAAAGAGCTAATAAAAATACTCGTAGCTTCTCACGGAAAGGATGTAAGCGGCAAATGAAACACGCGTGTAGAGACCACCTCATAAAACTACCCAAGAAGATCCAATTAGAGCGCCTTCAAACCCAGATATAAGACGACGAGTTTCTTCATTCCTTTCTATTTTCTCAATTCGTTTGGCTTTACCTAATGCGATTCGTAGCATTTGTTACCGAAGGAATTACGAGAATGCCTCCGCATCCTCTGGTACATAGGAAGTCACTTCTCTGACTTATTCTGATGTTTCTGTTTGGTGGTTGCCTACTGCAACCGCCACTCAGATGGCAGTTCAAGCATCTTTTCACCTAATGGTGTAACATAACTTCCAATCGTGCGCATTCCAAATGCAACAGCGGCGATCGTCGTCGGCGGTGGATGGCGCGGCGGTGTTTCTTTTACAACAAAAAACAAAAAAAAAAGTGTGGGACTGGCAGTTTGTCGAGGCGGTTTCCAAACACATACAAGCTTGCCCAAACACACTGATACATTTGTATCTTTTTTCATAGATCTGAAAATGGAAGTCACATCACGTATCTAATTCGTGTATCGGCAACGGCGGCGGCTACTTAACATTCATGGTAAACACTTACTTCGGTTAACTTGGACTGCAGTAAGATTGAACGGCAGCGAAAAAGCTATGTAACTCTGATGACGACTCTCGATTGTGGCGGTTGGCGAACGCACGCCTTATAGTCTTGATTTCTTGATAACATACCATCGTTGTAGATATCACACCACATTTGCTATGTCTACTTGCTTGGCGGTTAAACGTCGATTATTGGCAATTAAAAACGCTCGCTACTGGACGCCGACGCAGGTGATATGGTGGCTTTGACGGTGCGCTATGAATTCGTTGTTGGTGCTGGATAGGTACCTGCTTTTGTCGTACAAGAATTGAAATTCTCAAAGCTGAAATTTTATTCCTTTTGTCGTGTTTTTTTTGTCAGATCGTTTAGCAGTGTTCGTTGTCTGGGTTTATAAGTGAAATATTTTTAAATAGCCAGTGGGCTGGTTTCCATATCAGGGGTGGTATTACGAAAGCGTTGAGTGCGTGCTTAAGACGATGGCGGGGATTGCGTGAACAGAATGCCAATGAATTGTGCTGAATTGGGGAAAAGTTGTGGAAATAAATTATGATGACAGATATTAGATGAGATGTAAAGATAAAGGAGCGTGAAATGTGTAGTGTAGAATCTATAGTGCGTGATGACTTGCTTAGGTATGAGCATATGGAATGTTGTTTTAATTTTTAAGGTTCTCTCTTGTTGAATTCTTAAGATTCCAATGTAATTTGATACAGGTTACGATCCAACAAGATATGGTCTAGAGACTCAAATAAAATTCAATCAGCGCTTCAAATATAACACAGGCTCTCGCAATGATCAAATCGAAGGGTTTAGTGTCTACAAGATATGCCGGAGGTCCTTCGAAAGTTTACATCTTTAGTCTTAATTATTCGTCTGATTAAAGGCTAAAAAAAACAAAGCGGATTTCAAGAGCTATCAACGGGCCGTATATACTGCCGTCCATAAGTTTCCGGAACAACTGGTTACCCAGGCAATCATATGTAAATTTATCTTTGATATAAGACAAAGATGAAATAAGGCCAAATTGTGATAAGGCTTTAATTTATTGGGAGGAAGGTGTTCCACAGGGTTTAATGTTATGACCTGTATTGTTTCGAACTAGCACTTGTTTCTATTGCAAAACCTTTAGTGCAACTTCAAAACGAAGTCCAGCGGATATCAACAAAATACTTTAAAGACTAAGGTACAAATGAGTTAAAATTCGCAGTCTTACTGCAGTAAAGATGCCTCAAATATGTTTCTTGTGTCGCGAACTCCGTTCGGAAAATAGTGCCCAAAATCGGAAGGCTTTAATTTATTGGGAGGAAGGTGTTCCACAGGGTTTAATGTTATGACCTGTATTGTTTCGAACTAGCGCTTGTTTCTATTGCTTGACATTTGGTTTAGAGTCAGCTCTAAACTTTAACTTATCGACTCTGTAACGAATCTGGGATTTATTTCGTTGCAATAATAAGATTGTTATAATTTACGTATTTACGTATGCCTTCAGGAACTATGGCTTACCGTTGATTTTACTCGTGCAGAATCTCCGCGGAAACAAGTACGCACTAATTATCAGAACTATAACAAATTCGATAAACTTTTTTTTTCAATTTAAAAGCAAAATATCATTTATTACTTTATGAATTGTAATGTCCATTTTTATTTGCTTGGATTTTAATGTTTTCATTTGCTAGTTAAGTATCTTTTTATTTCATGTTCTTTGTAGGACCTTTAGGAACAAGATTCCTTGGTAAATTCATAATACGATTTTGTTATAAAATTCTCCTGAAAATTGCAATTTAGGGACTTTTTTTCGGAAAATTAGTCACTTTTCTAACAAAAAATAAGGCTGCGTAGTCTTCCAGAAACAGTTTTTCCTGAAACTTCAGCATTAAGCTTAGTTAAGCCAAGCACAAAGGCGCATAATTATCGAAATGGGGAGTCAAGCGTATATGTTGGGGTAAATAGCACTTGGATAGGATATCAACTTACTGATCAAAACCCTTTTTTGTGGACGATTTGCAATTTAAAGTTCCGGCCCGTTGAAGAAAAGATGCCCTTCCGGTGCGTTCTCCCGATATGACATGTGTCTCTTCTGCAGGTTTTGGAGACGTCATCCGCATCGATAAAGTCAAGAATGAGAAGATGTTTAGAAAAATATAAGAAGAATACACCTTATGATCAAGCTTGCGATTTATAGGCGAGATCTTGATGCAACACTTCTTCCAAGCTTTGTGCAGGACACTTGGATCAAGAAGATGAACTTGACGAACATTCTGGCAGGCCATGTTTAACATCGAAAAACAAACGTTCGCGTAGCCTTGGATAAATTAAATTGGAAACTATCAAAAAAGTATTACTAGCTATCCGATTAGTTATTTCACGTATGTTACAAGTATATTGCCTTATATTATTACTGCGCGCCTTAAATGTCCCTGTTATGTATAAATAGCATTAATCTTTTATGGTGTTCCACAAAAAAGCCGTACAGGAAGCATCATAATTCCACGTTCTTAAAAATTCTGGTTTTTATCAGCAAAAAACTGAACCAGGTACGATTTGACATCATCATTATTATTGAAATAAGGAATTTTGCAAAGTTCGAAATAAAAAGTAATCAAATGGTGCAAGGTCAGGACTGTATGGTGGATGTGGCAAAACATCCCAACCAAGCTCCAATAATTTTTGCCGAGTGACCAAAGATGAGTGTGGCCTTGCATTGTCATGAGGGAATACAACACCTTTTCGAATTGTCAATTCGGGCCGCTTTTCTTCAACTGCATTGTTCAATTTTGTTAGTTGTTCAATGTAGACACATGAATTGATTATTCGGTTGGGTGGTAAAAGTTCAAAGTAAACAATTCCTTTGTAATCCCACAAAACTGATAACATAACTTTCTTTTGTTGAATATCAGCTTTTGATGTTGTTTGAGCTAGTTCATCTGGTTTATAGGTGACCCATTTTTCATCAGCAGTTATCAATCGTTTCAAAAATGGATCATTTTCAGTACGTTTCTTTAACAAACGTTTCATTCAGTTCATGAGGAACCCATATATCGAGTTTTCGTACATAACAAAGTTGTCTTAAGCGATTTCCAAAGCATGTATGTGATGCATGAAGCTTCTCTGCAATCTCAGGTGTTGTACTGTGACGATCCGAATCGAGTACTGCTTTGATTTGGTCGTCATCAACTTCAAATGGACGACCAGAGCGTGTTTCATCTTTGAGTGAAAAATCACCAAAACTAAATTTGACAAACCAAATTTGATACTGCCGTTTTTTTAAAACTTCGTCACCATAAACAGCACATACATTTTTGTGAGCTTGCGATGTGTTTTTTCCAAATATAACGTAAATGTTCGTTTTGATATTCCATTTTTCAACAGAC
The DNA here is from genome assembly GCA_963555765.1 of Orthonevra nobilis. Lineage (NCBI taxonomy): Eukaryota > Metazoa > Arthropoda > Insecta > Diptera > Syrphidae > Orthonevra > Orthonevra nobilis. Next base: position 67,357,019 of record OY743224.1, read on the forward strand.
GTCAAACAAAAACTTCACCAACCGATCAAAAAATTGTTTTTGCTGATTGACAGTTGAAGTACCAACTATCAAATAACAAAATGTGTTTGACATTTCGATTACGTCAGCAAACCTAAAAATTCAACTTAAGCCATCTATGAGTGATATCCGCAATTACTTAGTTGCCAACCCAAAAAAACGATTGTTGGTAAGATCGCCCAAATCCAAACCCTAATCTTTTTAAAGTAGTCAACATGCCTTGGTAGTACTTCTCATCGACTGAACCGTTTCTCCATTATTGTTTAGGAAAAAAATATTGACCGATAATGCCGCCTGTCCAACAATTACCCCAAACAGTACCACTTAAAAATGCATTTGTTTCTATATGGCGACATACTACTGTGTCCAAAAAATAAGGTGACATTGTATTTATTTTGAAAATTCTTTATTTATTCTTCCAAATCAATTTCATCCCCTTCAAAGTAATCCCCTCCCGATGCAATGCACTTATGCCAACGGATTTTCCAATCTTTGAAACACTGGTTGTAGTCACTTTCCGGGATGGCCTTCAGTTCCGTCTTCGCTGCGGCTTGAATCTCCTCTATCGTATCAAAACGGTGTCCCCGGAGCGGTCTTTTGAGCTTGTTGAACAGCCAGAAGTCGCACGGCGCCAGATCAGGGAATACGGTGGTTGCGGAACGATATGGGTTGAGTTTTTGGCGAAATGATCATGAATTACGAGTGCGGTATGGGATGGTGCATTATCGTGGTGTAAAAACCAAGAATTGTCTTTCCACAATTCCGGCCTTTTTAGGCGGATAGCGTTACACAAACGACGCATAACGTTCAAATAATATTCCTTGTTGACTGTTTGGCCGGTTGGAAGGAATTCATAAAGCAAAACACCACGATAATCGAAGAAAACAGTCAACATGACCTTGATTTTTGAGCGACTTTGGCGCGGTTTTTTTGGTCTCGGCTCTCCTTTGGCACGATATTCGCTCGATTGATCGTTTGTTTCGGGGTCGTAAGCATAGATCCAAGTCTCATCGCCAGTTATAATGCGTTTCATGACATCCTGGTAGTCGGAAAGCATTGTTTCACACACTTCAACGCGACGCCTTTTTTCCAAAAAATTCAATGTTTTCGGTACCAGTCGAGATTTGAGGCGCTTGAGGCCCCAAGCATCCTTCAAAATGGTATTGACTGAGCCTTTCGATAAGCCAACTTCATCAGCAAGGTCTCTAATCGTTAATCGATGGTTTTTCAACACCAAATCTTTGATTTTTTGGACGTGAGCTTCATCGGTTGAGGTTGATGGGCGCCCAGAACGCTCTTCGTCTCCGACACGTTCACGGCCGGCTTGGAAATTAGACGCGCGCAGTTTAAATTCATATGTCACCTTATTTTTTGGGCACAGTAGTATGTATTTTCGAACCCCAAACATAGCGATTTTATGTAAAATTGTCCTTCGATTTAGAGCTGCTCTAAAGGCCAAATAGATAAGTGACAACAATGAGGGGAGTCATGAAGCTTTTCTTCCTTATAATCCGAGAGCTTATGTTCACTGATGTCCAGTTGCATATGTCTTTAGAGTGGTCTCGCGTTAAAGAGCACACTTTTGCCAACAGTGACATTGCTCTCCGTGGTATTTTTCCGACCTTTCTTCACAAATTTTCTTTCACTTGTTTGAAGAGTTTCCAGTGTTAAAATAACAAATGATTGAACAAAGCAATAGATGTGTCACCCCATACAATTGGTACCTAGGTGATTAAATATAAGCAAATAGCTTGTAGCATTTCTTTAAATTTTGTTTCATTTTTATCATTTTCAATTAAATGTTATGTGTGCAAAAATTTATTTGCAAATTATTTTTTGTTGTGAGTTTATTTTTTTTTTTTCGTCATTGAAACAAATAAAGAATCCGTTCCAAGGCATGTGACGAGCGAAAAAATAAAAAGTATTTTCACCACGCAAAGCAATCAATCAAAGTCAGATTAGATAAGACAAACAAAAAGTTCACAAAATTCTGAAAGTTATTAACTTTTCTGGGCAGCAAAAGCGAATAAATTAGAAAACTTTTTTAGTGGCTTACAAAATAGTTTACAAAATGAATTATTTATGATTCTACAATTTGACTTGTGTAAAGTATTTTTGCGTTAAATTTATTAATGTTTAATTATTTGTTTTTTCAAATTCCAACCGCATAAGCAACAGCGTATGAATATGTTATTTTCGAATTCGGATAATAGAAACATTTTCCAACAATTTTTGCCAGATATCCCATTAATTCATTTCATCTTTATTTTATGGATATGGATAGCATGAAATAAAATGTGTTTATTTTGTGAATTCATTTTCAAAATATTAAACGTTAAAATAAACGTCGAGCCTCGAGCTGTTTTGCTTCTTAAAAAAAAAGCATTCGCTGAATTTCCGTTGTTATTTTTGAATATTTAAGTTGTTTTAGAACTTTATAAAACTGTGTGTTTTTTTTTTTTAATAAAATAACCCCGTGGCGGTCGAGTTATGATGCTACATTTGTTCTTTTCATTATGCAAAGGGGTCATCAAATTTTATGCAAAAAGTTACCACAATTGTGATGTCTGAATCGCTGTAACCGCAGGCATCAACAAACAATAAATCTTTCCACGAAAAAAAAGCGTTTCTTCTAATTTTGTTCTTTGGAGATTATGTATGTTTATATCTTCTTCTACCTTCCATTGTGTTCCTCTCTTTACTTTCTTTCTTTTCTTTCCACAATCATATCCTCACTTTTCAATTTGTTTTGCCTTAAAGAAAAAAATAAAAGCACAAAGATCTCAGGAAGTTTAGTTAAGTTCTTTCATGGATAACGTATAAACCGGCGGTATTAACTGCAAAGTTTTTGATGAGAAAAATTAAATCCCGGTGAAATGGATGAGAAATTGCAGGTAAGATGGGGGATACTGTGTATAGTAGTAGAGAAACTTTCGAGGAACAGAAAAATAAAAACTTCATTGAAAAATCAATTGATTTGTTTAGAAAGACGATTGATATGCCAAGATTTCGAAAAGTGTCGGTACCCTTCGAAGTTTATAAAATATGAATAACAAAATAAAAAATTGTGCAAATTACACAAACATTTCACAACCTTTGCATAGCTTTAGTTTAAAAAAATTCTTGTCAAAGGCAATGCCATCTGTAGATCTATTACGCGCTAAAAACTCTCTGAAAGTTTGTATAACATTGTCGCAAAAGCTGGAGGAAAATATTTGGGCATGCAAAAATAATCAAATACTCTTGAAATTGAATGCACTCGTAGGTCAAGTAGACGCAGTCGAAGACATTCTTTCAGACTTCTAATTGTTCTGATCGGTCTGTGCATTTTAAGGGTTGTCAGAATTCCTTGTAAGCGCGCTAATCATACCAAAAAAAAGGTTTTTAGAGCACTATCGCTAGTAAACTCTCGAGAACAGCTTTCAAGGAGCTGTCCATTCGCAAGAAAACTTTGTGCGAGTTTACTCTCGGGTGTCTAATGCGAGCGTTTTGTGAGCAAACTCTGGGTTAAAACTCTCACCCCGTGTCCACTTAGTTCATTTTTGTGACAGTGATCCATTGGCAGTATTAGGAGTGACATAATGACACCTTTCCAGCAAAAAGTTGAAGCATCTTTTGTAGTAGTCATTATTCAAAAAAGAAAGACAAAATAAAAGAAAAGATTATGTTGTGTTAAAGCCATGGGTGGACCGTTGAAATGAATTATGTATGGGATCAACTTGAACAAAAGAATTGAAAATTTCAGATGTCAACAATTCACGAAGTTTTGCCGGGTGAAAACAAGTGAGGCTGAGAATATAATTCCATCCGTTGGTGTTAAAATTGTTTTCCAGAAATTAAAGCTTCTCTGAAGATGATGATGTTGAGGCCTTGATTGAATCTTCATCTGCAATACGGACAATAGGCTTATGATCTCATGTCAATTTGTAGAACAGCTTTGAAAAAATTCTCCTCAATTTCATATTTCCTGTTCTTGGTTGGAGATTTCAAAAGAGTATATAAGCCGTCGGAATTTCCTTCATTGCACAATGAAATGGAAGCTTCAAATAAAAGTGGAAGCCAGAGACTAATACAAAACACAATTCATATATCCGATCTAGAACCACTTCCTGGTTTATTTTATTGTTTATTATTTTACTTGTTTACTTATTTACTTGTTTATTTATAAATTTATATATCTATTTATTTATTTATTTATTTTATTCATTTAAATATTTATTTATTTATTTATCTATTTATTTATTTGTTTATTTATTTATTTATTTATTTATTTATTTTTATATTTATTTATTTTTATATTTATTTATTTATTTATTTACCAACTTTGTGATTGGAATCAAGTTGTATTTATCTCAGCAACTGATCTGAATCCTCTTCTCTCTTGCCCTGGGGAACTTAAATGTGATGGAGGTTTTTCTAGTGGCTTTTCCTTCAAAACTATAATTCTGTGATATATATTTAAGCTTTATACAAATATTTTAGTTGTTAGCTATGTAAACCAAATCCTCTTACATACTATATTTTGTAAGAAAAATCAAATTGTACTTACTTTGGCCACAATAAAATATCTAATCTAATCTAATCACTTCCTGGTAGAAACATGCAAGTCCCGGACTGTTTTGTAGCTAATGATGCTTTTGTTCTGACAACTTCTGTATCAAAGCCATATCAGTCTTGTAATCAACAAGCACCAAATAGTATTTTATTTTACCGTTTGAGTAGAGCACGAAGAATAGTTGAAAATATTTTTTGTATCTTAGCCAACCGTTTTCGAGTTCGCAGAAAACCAATGCATCCTGGTATGGTGGTGGCTATTTGTGGCCTTCACAATTTTTCGCTATCGAGAAATGAAGCTTATTAATTCAACATGAGTACGATCGATAAAGAACAATCATAATGTCACAACATAGAACAAGGAGTTTGAAGTACAATTTAGAATTCATATTGTTTTTATAGGCTGAAAAAAGGATATAAGGGATGAATTCAAAAAAACGTCATAACCCCGATAGCGAAGTTTCATAACAAACCAGACATATATTGCATTGTCAATAGCTAATTGAAAAAACTATTGGTTCCGGGCTCTACTTGTCGTTTTGATAATTTTTTTTAATTCCTGCATCACCTGCAACTATTTAATAAGTTTTTACCGATTTCTCAAATAATGAAACTTTAATTTAATTTTCAAAGCATGAAAACTCTTCTACAAAAAACAAAACATTTAATCAACACATTTCTTGAGCTCGTCGCATGTCCAGGATTTCGAACATGTAGGAATGTTACTCTCCGAGAGCTTCTCTCAACATACAAGTAAAGTTGGTACTGTTCGCCTTTCGAACTTTTTTTAAATAAAAAAGAAAAGTTTATGTTCTCAGGTCCGGTATATCAATTAATTTCGATTAAAATACTGCGAACTGAGTGAATTGAAATAAATATTAAATACTTTTAAAATATTTTTTTAGCTGATTTTTTTTTGTCATAGCATAACAGAGTAAAACGAAAACAATTTCACATGCTAAAATTTCTTGCAAAATTCAGGAGTGTCAAAATTATTTGCATAAGTGCACCTAATGGCATTAGAGATTGAAAGGCTGAAAAAAACTCTGATTAATAAAAGTTAAGTTGAAAAAGACTCCATAGCGATTAGTTTATCATCATACTTCAATCAGAAACATTGATTTTAATGTCTCGAAACACGTAGTGCGATTGTTGCAGAATACAAAAACGGTGTTTTTGGTCAGAAACCTATTCGTAAAGTAATAATAATGCAACTTACCGTGTATTATTAAAAACGAACAGAAAAAATGTATGACAGTTTAAAAAAGCTAATACGAAAAGACAGAAACATGGTCACAACAAACAAGGAGAACGACCTTTTAATTTAAAAAAAAATCATTTTAACGCAGAGAAAAACAAAAATGAAACTTTTGGAGAAGTGTTCTTTGGATTGACGAACCAGATTGTTCCATGGACGAGCGAATGTTTTTTGAAGTAATAGTAGTGTGGGGTCATTTGTGACATGCTCCGATCATTTGAAACAATCGACTTATTTTAATATTCAAAAAGCTTTTGTCTTCAAATTAAAACAGGTCAAGAGAGACTGAATCCGAATTGGCATCAAGTCAATTGCAAAATTCTAGAAAATTGGTTGGACCCACAAAGGCGCTTAACTGAGATATTTGCTGCAAATGAAGGAAGTGTAATTGCTTTTTAATACCGTTCTAATAGAACCATTGTGTTTGTTGTAAAAAATGTATTCATTTTGGCTTTCATGCGCTGAAAAGGGTGTTCAAAACTTTTTTTTTAATGGATCGTTAATTTTTCCACTTAAGCTTAACGCTGACGCCCTAAAAAGTAAAAAGTATAGAAACTGCATTATGCCATCGATACTATATCCTTCTTTGCATTTTTAAACGTGTGTACAAGTATGACGAATTAAGTATCGACTATCCATCATTGGCCTTATGACAGTAACACAGTAGCTTTTTAGTCATGAGACAACGAACGACTGTCCCATATTATTTATAGCTCTTAATTTCAATCTAACATGAATCAGTATTAAGTTCTTTTTTTTTTAATCACATTCAACACGCGATGGTAACTGGAATGTTCTTATGTTCTACTGCACACAAATTGTTATACATAATTACCATAGATACTTTTTACCTGCATCATTCTTCCTGTTTGTTGCCTGTATTTTTTTCCTCATGTTCCTCTTCGACTGGATATAGTTATAAAAAAACACTTAAAACACATTTACTGCAAATTGACAGAATTGCCCGAGAATATTCCTAATATAGAGAAGTAGTCACCAAACCAACAGCTAGATCGTGTATCTACAAATTATTCACAAGTCATCGTTGAGCGGTTTATAGGATTACGTGGGATTCCTCAAAGTGAACGAACACCTACAATGCCAACGCAAAAGGCGTTGAAGCTCCTTCATGAAACTCGTTGTAAACGTGTTTATGCTGCTCTGTGTTTATTTTTTTTTTTTTGCGACTCCGTGGTAAACAAGGAAGGCGTACATTTTTGATGAACGACTTAAACGAGAAAGGGCACAGAAGATGCTGGCGAATTGTGGCGGTAATTACGCTCTAAGCTACGATCATTGCCTCTGCAATTGATTAGCAGCAAATTTGCAAATTGATTTGATTGTCCGGTACGAGACAATTTATATGCGTATAGAATTTCAAGGAGTATTTAATTAGGAGAATCTGTTTTTGGATGTGATTTACTCAAGAAAATGTTTTAAATGTTATGGAATTAGTACTTCGTCATTGTTAGTTTTTGGGCATTTGGAATCTACCCGCAATTTAATGTTATTACTACATGCTTTTTTTTTCGTCCAAATTTATTGTTTCGCCTTCAAAGTTGACCTCTACCGAAATAAAAGACTAATACCAACTAATAATTATAGTATTTTTTAAACGCATTTCTTGGTAATTTAAAATAAAATGCTTTAGTTTATTTCATCGAACTTTGTACTCTATTGGTTACAAACTATGTACTCTATTGGTTACAAAGGATAACTTATTAAGATTGTCTTTGCAAGAAAGTCTACTGATATTAAAAGTTACATCTAGCATAAAATCAGCATTAAATCATTTTCAAACGCAATGAGCCAGAACATCTTTGAGTCATTAGACACTGCGAGTTTTGAAATCTATCAGAAATATCATGGAAGAGAAACAGTGGGGGAGCTATATGCCTGCCCTGTGGAACATTTGAACGTAAGTGGTTACAGACAGGACATCAATTATTTAAACATGCTGCACACGGCCTTTCAAATAGGATCCAGGCCATTTTAACAAATTGTAAGTGAAAACCAATTAAGCTAGTTTAATATGTCAAACGTGGCGATTTGCCGCGAAATCTTTTTAATCTCATCTATCGACAAAACGGGTGAAGTGGCAATTTGTGTTTTGGAGAAAGAAAATAGTTAGCTGGAGCCATAAGGAAATAGGGTGGTTGTTCGATAAGTTATGCTGAGCCGGAAATAGGCGTCCCGCAGAGAGCTACTAAAAGAGCTATTAACGAATGGGCAATCGATATTAAGAAAACCGACCAACAAGGTAACGAAACGAGCTCTGAACTCCAGCAAAAGGAAACTGAGTCTAAATGTGGGACTGGCAACAGGGCACATTAACCTTAACCTCCACTTACATAGACTCAGACTAGCAGAAACCTAAACATTCCAAAGCTGTGAAGAGGAAGAGGGAAATCTGGATCACTTCCTCTTCCACTTACCAGCAACAGCGAGACTGCGATACAAAATACTGGAGTCAGCGCTGATACCAGATTTTGCGCACCTCAAAGAAATTGTAATCACTGATATCATGAAGTTCGCAAAACGAACTAAAAGATTTCCCGACCATGCAAATCCAAACAATCCATAATAATCTCTCTTTTTCCACCACAACTGCCTCACTTTAATCAAAATCTTCTCAACACAGGAAATAGAGGAAGACAATGGGCCCAACCAGACGCCTAAGTGAAGAGCTAACATAGCTCATCCTAGCTCACTAACCAACCAAACAACCCACCTGCCTGCCAATAATTTCGAATGCACGACACTGCGACTATCGAAAAACCTACCAAGATCAAGTCCATTTGTATCAAAACTATCCATTTTCAATATCAACAGTTTTTCCTGCGAGTAGGTCTTTTTTCCAAAAGAAAGGCAATGACGTTTTTCGACAATAAATTGTTTGCGACCACTTATCCAAATTTCCCATGTTCGAATCGGGTCTTGTCACCATTAAAGTTGCGAACAGCTATCACTAGGCAAGTCGACCAGCGACAGTAGTCTCACCAAGATTGCCTCCTTGATACATCGGCGTTTCTTACTGGAATTTTTAAGTTTGTGCCGTCAAAAAAAAGGTCTGTTGAAATGGCGTCATTCTCTCTACGCCGAACGAAAATGAATTCACCTTAACCGCTGGCCTCATCCATAATTAAATCCATTAAAGTACTTTCAGCGTTTTTCGCACCAAGGCTGGTTTTCGCAGTTTGACCCAAAATGGCGGAACCATTCGCAGCGGAAACCACTAGTAATATTTGTCGAAAATCTCCTCCCAAAAAGAGCAGTAGCGAATCAGAAGGAGGGAAACCATTTTTTTCGTTTTACAGTTTATGGCTTAAAATTACTAATCTTGCAATGACTCAATTTATTTACCTTATTCAAAGGATTGCATTTTGTTTAATGATTCAAAGCCTTACAGAATTGTTCGGATATGAAGAAAGATCCACCTTTTGGTAAAAGAACAAATGCTTTACCAAACTTCTTGTGCAACACATAACAGCTTGACTAACTATTGATTGTGTTTTTAGCTTCTTTGCTTTGAAGATGATTACCTAGAAGTAGTAAAGTGTTAATGCTGTCAGCACTATGATAAGCGATAATTGAATGTAAGCGTTGATGCTGAACAGAAATACAATATTTTCACTTTTTTCAATTCTTTTTGACTTAAATTGTAGAGTTTGAAATTCTTCGTAAAGCTAAATATACATAGTCTACATAGTCGATAGCTTCCCTCGCCATATTTAAGAAAACCTATGTTTTTAGCCTAAGCCTAGGTTATAAACGTTCTCATTACATTGCCGTTTGCGTTTTCTTCTTGTAGATAACCTTATTCCGGTCGCTACTTAGAAACTCTTCTTAACGAATCTTCAAACCCCGGAAAAAAAATTGTTGTTCGTTGGTTAATTTAAGAGAAGAAACAATATGAAATTTTGCTGTGAAGTTTGCGAAAACTACGAATCTTTCCGTCGGCAGGGATTCTCTAGTGCAATTAAGTCAAAATCCCGAGGAGCACCAGCCAACACACTTAAAATGCCAGCAGCTTTGACGGCAGCAGCACTGACAAAACACGACGGAGTTAACACCGATGTCCGTTCATACCGTTTACCAAGCAATTACTGCAACGGCAGCAACAGCAACCACAAAATGCTACCTCAGCGGAGTTCAAGTGTCGGCAGCAACGGGAGCAGTACATGCGAGACACTGTCATCCGTGTCGTCATTATCTCCAACAGCAAGTGTCCTGTCCGCATCATCGTCCCTGTCATCTTCATCATCAGCCCTGTCGTCGTCGTCTGTGTTGGCGTGTACCACACCGGGAGGTACAGCAATTGCTGCGACTGCTATGGATGGTATCGGAATTGATGGCTTCCAGCTGGAAGGCGGAGGAGGAGGAGGAGGCATTGGTGCAGGAGGTGTTCTATACAGTAGTGCTCCCTCTGCAAGCGGTGCAATGACTGCCAATTTAGCACAGTCGTTCACCCTATTGCATCATCCCCAGCTACATCATCATCCGATGCATCACTTTCGTGAAATGCTGTATGCAGCTCATATATTGGGTCGAGGTAAATGTTCGCTTTTTCTATTTTTGCTTTCTCTATAATATTTGGCATGTATGCTGCTGGAAAAGAATTGGTAATGGGACAATTCAGTGTGTTGAAAAAGACTTGCCAACAAAATAAATCGATCGATTTCTATATGCCTTCCAAGCGACTAGAACATTATTGCTTCGGGAAAGGCTCAATTTAGAATTTATTTCACAATCATTATAATACGATTTTAGTTTGTCCTCATTCAATAAATTAAATACAACATTAATTTTAAAAACTAAAAATTAAAGAATCATTGATTTTGAACGTTTGGGAAGTTGAGTAGTTTGACGCTTATACACTAAAAAAATTAAATAAAAATAATTTAAACTCTAGACATTTAACCTTTATTATTTTTTTTTTTTTCTCCAAATTATTCCCTTTTTTTTATCCACATTTCTTCGGCCAATAGATCCATCCATCTTTCAAAATACTCTTTTTGGAGCTTTTCGATTTCGACATTGAGTACAATAATTATTTCCTCATTATACATATGTGAAGATTTTTTCCCCCAAATCTTTCTTTATTTTCGGAAAACAGCCAAAAGTCGCACGGTTCTCGATCCGAAGAAAAAAGTGCTGGGCAAATAAAGGGTGATTTTTTAGCTATTATCTTTTTGGCAACACTGGTTTAAACAGCTGACGCACGTTTCGTGTTTTGTTTCACTGTCAAACATCTTCAGTTTGGTCTATAATTTAACCATGAATCGTCTTACAAATGAACAACGCTGGCAAATTATTGAATTTTATTATCAAAATGCATGCTCTGTTAAGAAAGTTCATCGCCCGCTTTTTACCGAAAAATTGTGTTCAGCGACGAAGCTCATTTTTGGCTCAATGGGTACGTAAACAAGCAGAATTGTCGATTTTGGAGAGAATATCAGCCAGAAGCAATGCAAGAGCTACCAATGCATCCAGAAAAAGTCACAGTTTGGTGCGGTTTATGGGCTGGTGGCATCATTGGATCGTACTTCTTCAAAGATGATGCGAATCGTAACGTAACTGTGAATGGTGAGCGCTACCGTCAGATGATAACCAACTTTTTTTTGTCCAAAATGCAAGAGCTTGACTTGCATGACATGTGGTTTTAACAAAACAGTGCCACATGCCACGCAGCACGCGCAACAATGGACTTATTGAGAGGCGAGTTCGGTAAACATTTTATTTCACGTTCGGGACCGGTCAATTGGCCGCCTAGATCGTGCGATTTAACGCCTTTAGACTATTTTTTGTGGGGCTATGTTAAAGCTCATGTCTATACAGACAAGCCCGCTTCAATTGACGCATTGGAAGACAACATTGAAGCAACATTCGTGAGATACCGGCCGAAATATTGGAAAGAGTATGCCAAAATTGGACTAAGCGGATGGACCATTTGAGGCGCAGTCAAGGTCAACTTTTGCATGAAATAATCTTCAAACATTAAATTATATGGACCGTAATATCGATTCAAATAAAGATTTCATGCATTTTTCTGAATTTTATGTGTTTTTTTTTTTGAGAAACTTTCCTATGGCTTTTAAAAAATCACCCTTTATCATTTATGCCTGAGAGCACAAACAAGTGGTTGGTTTTTTCAGTAGTAACTACTGATCTCCATACCATGTACTGCTGTCTGGTTTCCGGGTCGTACTTGGAAAACTAAGATAAATCAACTGTAGCAATCTAAATGAAGCAGCTTGACTCTCCATTTTCAAACTTATCCAGGAAAACAAACTCTTTTTGCTCTTCATTCAAAATTTTTGGAACCCATCGAAATGACTTCTTCGAATATTTTCGGTGATGATTCAAAGCAATTATTACAACTCAGCATTCAAGCACAGTGTTGTCCTCTCATTTTTGGCAATTTTACCCTTTACCATTTGTACCTTAGGTCAAGGATTTCGGCCGACCTTCTCCAGATTCGTCCTCCAAAGAAAAACGACCATTCTGGAATCTTCGACACCACTGTGAAATAATAACAGGAGATAGTGCATTTATTCTGTAAGCATTTTGACATTCGTGCAGAATTTTGGCTGGCATGACTTGACGTCGAAATCCAAGGAAATTGGCAAAACGAATTTCTTCCGGTGTTGGCGATAGAAACTCAACCGAGCTTTGGTCACTGATTTTCATCTTTCTCGTCTCCAATTTGAATTTTGGAAAAAAATTTGTTAGATTATTAAAAAAGAAATGAAATTGTGTTTGTTTTTTTTTTCTTTTTCAAAACATACTAAATTGACACCAACTAAGGCCAAGTTTTGTAAGGCGTTCCGTATGAGATCCAGTCGTTTCCTTTGTAAACAGAGGCTTCACAGCTTCGTTTATTTAAGATTAATAAAAACATACTGCATTAAGTGATTTTCCCTTCCATTATTGGTTTCATCTCTCGGAACCAAGGCGGCGACGATCGCTTCATTTACTATAACTCATACATTTTTCTTCAAAGAAACTGCACAGAAAGCTACGATATTTCGGATCAATGTGCTCTTGAAGTACCTTATCATGTTTAATTTGTCAGCAGACTAACTATTCTTTTATGTACAGCTCTATCTTCTTGCAGGTTATAAAATTTCCGTTCTTAAATTGTTCCGCAACTGTATGGAACGCAATATCTATATTTTTGTTAGCACGGAATCAAGTGTTCATTACGGTTGTAATATTAAACCCATTTATCGTTTTCCTAGTTTTTGATCATATGCAGACAATTTATTTGCCTTTTGAACGGAAATACCTCGATAAAGGTTCTTTTAATAGCCCAGAAACAAAGGTAATTCTGTTAAGTACAGTAATACTGGTTTTTGGAGTGAGAATCGTAATAATGAAGAGCAGATTTGATAACAGATCAGGTTTTTAAGGTTTTGTAACGATCAACCTTGACAATCTTTTCACTGCTTTAAATGATTTCGTAAAATATTTTTTGTTCATGAAGAACTAAAACGGCCCGATAAAGGTTCTTTTAGCCGATAACCCCTAACTTTTATTGTTATTTTGTTCAGTTTTTTTATGAGTAAAAGTACCGAATTAGAAAATGTGCGATGAGTAGAACTTCAACCTCTTAGTTCACAAGTTAGAGGTAAATAAGTTTTTCTAAGACTTCGCCTATTACCAATCTGCTTTATTGTGTAAAGACCTTAAACCATTCGTTGAACACTTGATTGGTCCATTTCAGTGAGGTTTCCGGCCAAAGTCAGTTCACAATTGATCTTGTTTAAAACACAAAAGCGGATGAATATCGACGCTTCGGCCAGAGCAGTCTTTAAAACAACAGCGAAGGAACAACGCTATAGAGAATGATCTTACCTTCGGAAATGGAGGAGGCAGCTACCTAAAGATTGAACTGGATAGAGTGACTTGCTAATAATTTCAAAGCCTTTTAAAAAAATTGTAAAGAAAAATCAACTTATTCTTTTTTTTTAAAGTTCAAAAAAGCGTTAATTGAACAATCAAAAGAATGCAGCAGTTCACACATGTAATATCATTTCATTCGGATCAGTAAACGAGAAAAGCCCAGTTTTTGTCAAACCTCTGTGTCCAGGAATATCACTCATCAAGACAAATTTGAAAAAGCTAGAAAAATCTGTTTAAAGAATTAATCTTTATTTTGAATAGTGCCTTTTGAAGTAAAAAAAAAAAACTATTGTACATTGATTATTCACAACTCTTTTTTATAGTGAATGATACTTGCTGAAACACCGCTAAATATACTAATATTAAAAGACAGCAAGCTTACGATAATTACCTAAGGACTCCAATTAAATAAATTTTAATTTAAAAAATACAATCCAACAATGTCGACAATAACGACTTCAAATCGCGAAATTGAGCTCCCTTCTGCATTTGCTTGTACACTCAACCAAACATCATTTTCATACAAAGAGGAGAAATTAGTGGAAAGTCGTAGTCCAACTCTGAAGTTAGCTTATACTCTATAACTCCATGCCCGGGACAGGCTAGCTTAATGACTCAACTATCTTCCGATGCATACAACGCGAGGCGACCGAATAGAAATCGTCATGAGGAAATGACCTCTTTAGTATGATGGCGCGCAAAATTTCTTCTTTTCCGTTCTTTGTTGAAGGAAACCGTGCAGATGTATTTTGTTACCAACCAAAATGTTTATGGCTTTCCATTTGTCTCTGGAAGTATGGACGGACGGACATGCCCGAATGCACTGCAGAGAATTATCTCATTGCTGCTGGTCATGTTGATGCGTTGGCTTTCTTTTTTAATTTTCGTGCTGCAGTCAAGTGTGACCAGTTTTAAGTAGTTTTTTTTTTATTTTTTCTCGTTTTCCCTTCCATGGTGAATGGAAAGATAGCAATTGCAAAGGGGAGAACAAATGGCAATGAGCTCATAGAAGTATGAACAAATTTTAAACCATATTTTCTTTCTTTTCTAATCAATTTTTATATAGCTACAATATATTAAAATATTTTTAACAATTTGAGAAAAAAAACAATACGTTCATAAAATACCGGTTTTTGTTTTGAATTTTTTTTTTTTGATATTTCTGACGACGTCCCGATTATAGCCCTATCAGCAAATTGCTTGTCCTAAAGCATATTAGATTGATATAAATTCATGTCTTCATCACAGTTCTGTTCAATATTTTGATGATTGGCCTTAAGGGGGTATTCTAGTCTAGATGCATGAATTTCATGTAATTTTTGAAGTATCATAAAAAAAGGCAATTAATATTTTTAGTATCCAACATAACAAGAATACAGAAAAAAATCAATAAATAAAAAAATGATAATTTCAAAAATTAGCAGTTGATGAAGTGGGGGTCTCAAAAAATTGTCGCAAATCATACCCACGATTTCAACCCTCCTGGCAATCTGAAACCAAAAAAAAAAAATCATTAATCTAGAATAATGTCGCAATGTCTGGAACTACGGAAAAGTTGAAAAGATTTTTTTTCACAAAATACAATATTTGTACCACTTTTTTGACTGTTTCGAATTGTTTTCAAAAAAAAAAAGTTATAGAAATTTCCAGACATAGACAAGCTTATAAACTTGTGAAGACTCTCTAAAAAGTTAAGGTAAATCGGTCCAGTAGAATCGTGGGTATTGTTTTGAAAAAGACAGTTTCGAGAAAAACGCGTTTAAAGTTTCGCGAAAAGTTTTTCGCAGTCTAAGTCATTTATTGATATTGTAGACTTAAATTTATTCAATCTGCTATTCCTGCTTCATATATAGGACCTTCCTCAACTTCGAAAAAAAAATTTCCGCGTTTCTCTCTTCACATCGAGCAGTTCTGGCCTCCTTTATTGCGTTGGATGTTCGTATCTCGTAGCGGTCAATCCGGGCGTTGTCTCGTTTCATTAAAAATACAAACAGCAATAGATGTCGCTATGTCAATCATCTAAGGTCCGGAATGAATATGTTCACCTCTTCATTATTTGATTTACTCAATTTTGCTACTGATGCACTCGTAAAACTGGTGTCTTCCTGTGCCGTGAAACCGCCTTTTTGTTTGTCGATCTGGACGCGTAGTCCTTTGCGCTGAGGACTATCAAATTTATTATTTTATTAAAAAAAAAATATTTCACAATATTTTTATTTCACTCACAGCACCTATGTACATCCACGTGGTTTGAAGGTTTTGAAGAAGATTCATTTTTGAAAATAGCGTTGCCTCAATCTCTATCCAGTCAAGTTGAGTCGTTTTTTAAAGGTGTTTTTCAGATAATTAAGGTTTGCTCAAATAAGAACGTCAGAAAACATTGTTTTCAAGCAGGCGTTTTTCCTTTTGACGTTGTTTTGATAAGAACGCAGTACATGGCATTGACTATGTTGAACAGGAAGGATTAATCTGCCACGTTCGCAACGTCTAATATTGTAAAACCCATTTCTGATGAAACTTTCAGACCTCTTGTATTGTGCAGCCATTGTGTAATGATTTCACCATGCTTCAACGACGAGAGGCAACAATATATGCTGATAACACGGCAATTGTTTCATCGCATGAATTCAGTCTCAACATTGAGACGAATTTAAAAATTGCGTTTGAAATACTGCAAAACTAAACAAGGTGAAAAATAAAATTAAATGCCGAAAAAATACAAGCCCTCTTCTTTACGCGAAAAACAAGGTCTTGTTATATTCCGGTGGACAGTCAATAAGCTGGAAATGTTTCATTAAATATTTGGGAAAACATTTTCACTCAAAATTGACCCCAACGCAAACGCTTCACAAAATAAATGTGTTCATTAAAATGTTATACCCTTTTATAAATAGGAAGTCAATGAAAATCAAGTGATAGTCAACAAAACAATCTTTCAATCTATTCTATTGTATGGATGGGGTGCAACTTGCCACACTAAAAAGTTACAAACTTCACAAAATCAAATACTCAAAACGATACTTAATCTTCCCTTGCATCACTCCACATTTAACGTACATATAAAAGCAAATTTTGAATTGATCTCATCGAGAATCTGCAAAATCAACGATTCATTTAAGATCAGATGAGCAATTCCTGATAATCCTTTAATAAACCAATAAAATACTGTCTTAGGTCTACTTACCAAAGCAATTTTTTTAATTTTTCTATATGTATTTTCTATTTCTATCATAAGAGCATTAATTTATTTATTTTTTCATTTATTTATTTATTTTTATATTTATATATTTATTTGATTACTTTTGTATTTATATATACATATCTATATTATATTCTTATTTATTTATTTATTTATTTTTTCATTTATTTTTTATATTTTTATTTATTTATTTTTATGTTTTTATTTATTTATTTATTTATTTTAGATATTTGTATTTATTAACATATTTTTTTCGCTATCTTCCTCAATATAGGTTTTTTGTTTCCGTACTCTGAGATTAAAATTTTATTTAAAAATATGTAATAAAACAAATATCAAATCTCTGCGTACCTATATGTGTAAATTGTGCGATAACTAATTGTAACTTAATGACGAAATAAATCAAATTCCCATGTATTGTGAAGTCGATTTATATGATAGTTTCGGTCCTGCAGCACATTGAACAAGAAAAACTTGGTGTTCTTTCGAGATTTTTTCATTCACTGCAACAGGAAACAATTTACCAGAACAATTTACCGGGAAAAATTATGTTGCGCATTACGGGATAAGTCAAAGATTATTTAAAAAAAAGAGCGCTTTGGTGTTTTCTCTGAATAATAGGAAGCGGTCATGCACTTCTCGAAGAGACTGTATACTAATGCAGAAAACTTTTTCTAGCTTAAATTGAAAATCAAAGAAACATTGCCCAGACCTACATACTTTAAAATCTTTATCTCATGTGTTCTTCTTATTTCCCATTCAGCAAAAGATGAGGCGCATTATGAGAATACTAAATGCTTAGATCGGTCTTTGCGGGTAAATTCTTGACAAAAATCACTTGTAGCTTAATGTTCCAATCAAAAGTTTAAAGTGCCTTTTTCCGTGACCACAATATCAACAATATCACACGTCATACAATAATTTCCTCCTTTGTTCCCGACAAACTCATTCATTTTGCAAATATTCCATCAATTCTTTTCGAATTGAGCATCAATCAATCGCAACCATTCTCAGTCGCATACAAATCAGCTCCCTCTTTGCCGGTCATAATTCATCGTATCTAATTTGTTTGGAAAGCTAATTTCCGACGCTTCCTTTCCGAGTGTCCTTTTTTGTATCTCAGTCCAATTTCTTGTCGTGATTTAAATCGGTGCTTCTCATGCTCAGTCCCGCCCACATAATAAGTTCACGACTTCTAAGATAACACTCCTTCCCTTGCAGATACATATTTATTGTTTACATTATTTTTTCTCTTATTTGGAATTGAGCTTGTCTGCCTACTACCTGTCAATAATTTGTCACGCATCACAGCGACGCGATTGTCACACGATGTGTCGCACGAAATTCATTTCGACTAACCAGGTGCGGGAATGAGCAAAGGGGAGAGCCTTCAGCAGTGCTTAGAAGACCGACTTTTTCAACGTAACATGTTTGCTAGTTAGTCACTTAGCCAGTCAATCAACGCAGACAGTTTTGAATATTTATGGACTTCAACGGCGCGGAGGCACACGTTGAGAACCGAGAGGGCGACTGTAAACTGTCAAATGATGGACGCTTTGGTTCTACTCTGGCACTCATTTGACCAATTGACTACGGCTTGTGGGAAAGAATGCACCCGGCGCCGTCGATGGGAATCGGCATCAACGAAAAAAAAAAAACACCCAACGACGACGACTCTTTTGTGTTTACGAGTACATGTTAATATTCCAGAAGGGCGACGAAGAGCTAATCGAATCTTGGAAAAAGTTATAAATGTTTCCTCACTCACTCCGGACAAGAAATAATAATTTACGTTATGTGCTCGACAGAAATATTTCGCTAAATGGTTTCGGTAACATTAATGTCACGACATTCGTGAACGGCAGTAATAACAAATGTAATGTTTATTTCGACACCTTAAGTCGTTATGCGTAACGCAATCGCAGTCATAATAATGCCAGCCGCACTTCATAAATACAGCGTTTTGGATATTTGATTATAACGTAAACACTACACACAACTCTTCGGGAAGTTTTATTTCACATTCAACTCCAAAAATCAATTCATTCGAACATCCTCTCTGTGGTGGAGTTATTTTTGGCATTAATAATTCACTCGGAAGCTCTATATAATAAGTGGCTAAGTTCTTGCTTATCATCGTTCTTCAAAAACAACGACAACAACTACAGGCTATGCGTAATGGACGGATTGGAGCCTGGTAACGTTCTTTTAAGGTAATCAATTTTACGAGTACGGTTAAATGAATGTAAGTTACATTGAATTAATCTAAATGAGGATTACACTAAAAGAACGTAAGGGGTTTTCCAAAAGGGAGTTCGGAACTGGATCAGATGAATGCATCTGATCTGTCACATTAGCTATCTTTTGTAAAGTCTGTCTTACCAATTCATCATGGAGAGTTATAGCGCTCAAAAACGTGTGCAAATGATTGAATTGATTTATTAAAGTGAGTCTTCTGTTCGAGCAACATTTTATCCTTTCGAAAGGACTCTTCGCAACGTGGTGGATAAATTAAAGCCGACGAGTACAGTTTAAACATTTGTTTAAACGTTTTTTTTTTTGTTTGCAAAAAATCCAACTTATTCTCGCTGCATAAAAAGGCAACCATGTAGACATTATAAATAACAGACCTATAGCCATCTATATTTTATATTTGACAGTTTTTATTTCGGCCACATTTTTTGAGTTGCAAATCAGCATGACTTTGTTAACAAAACAAATCCCCTGTGACTAGCTTGTTCTCTAATAAAGTCACAGAAAAAGGTATCAATTCGACATTTTTAACACTGACTTCAGTTTGACTTTCGAAAAGCTTTCTCACTTGGTTTTCCTGAGCCTTTCCCCTAAAGGGGATCAACCTTTTTAGTAGTTTGAGCTACGTCATAATAGTTTACAATAATAAGGATATCAAAAAGAATATTCTTAATTCTTTTGCATCGTGGTGTTTTTTGAACATAACTTCATTTGAGTAGTGTCAGTTATGATATCATCTTTATTAATCATTTAATTTGCTGTCATTTCATGTTGAAGAATATTTAGGCCGACTGTAATTTGATCTATTTTTGGGGGTTCTATGGATACTCTGTTCACATTTGCTAAAAACTTAAAATATTATTGTAATAATAAAATTAAATTTATACATTTCTTTGAAACGTTTTTTCATATATATTTAAATTAATTATATTTTATTTTATTTTATTTTCAGGTAAGTGCGATGCGTTAACAGACTGGCGTGAACCTTATTTCAGACAAAGTGGTAAGAATTGTAGATTTTTCCAAGAATCGAATTCGATTTGATTGAAGATACTTTTTCGTTTTCTGATTACTCTATATTAAAAAAACTTTAACGGAGCAACTTTTGTGCCTCATGAGCCAAAGTGGGACTTCCAACCTTTATACTGGAATACAATTAATTGACCTCAACATTTAGGATACCAGAAGTGGTGTACAAATATTCATATGTCGAGATCTGCACTGCGGAAAAATAAATTTCAACAAGCTTGTATGCTGACATGACTACACTCGACTTTTCTCTTAGATCTCACCCGGCACGGCAATTTGGCCCTTTTCAAGTGATATTGACTACGCTTGTTATACAAAGTTTATATTCAATTTCTTACATTCGCCAAATTCGCAATTAAATGCAGTTTAAATATTTTGTATTGGAAAATTGTATCATCACTGCGTTGTCAATGTAATGTGATGCCAATGATATCATTTTCCCAAAGCCGCATATTGAAGGCACATATTTTTGATGCCGGCAGACGGTAGAAAAATCACTACAGCACGAACGGCTACTGGTTGCTGGAACCAAGTCAAAAGTCAGATAAATCTTCAAGATCCTTGGACTTTTCAATTTAGCAGGAGCTAAACAAACCGTATCATACCATCCCGCCATACCTTAGACTGTTAGACTCATCGGCTTATTTCCCATTTCATAACTCCACAATCAATGAATCAACTCCTAAACTATTAGTTTTGAAAGCCAACTATGACGGCCCTTTCGATTTCCTAATGTTTTCGCTTTGATAACGCAAACTTAATTTTCTCAGACACCGTGAAACAGCATCAATCCAAAGTTGAATTCTGGTGTTCGGGACTCCGTTTTGTGTTCGACCATCTTTTTAATTTTCATAAATGAGAGTAACATCCGTCGGACCTTATTTACGTTAATGGGAATGGAATATCAGTTTATGAAAAATTAATTTTTGCACAACACAATCCAGACAATACTTCGCCAAATCCTGGAAAAGACCAACGAGTTTCAAGTCGATACTCATCTTCTATTCACATCGCTTCGAGCTCTATAACACGATGGCTGAATTAAAGAACCGAGGAAAACTAATCCGGTTACGTCGCTTCAACGCTCAAAAATACACGATGCATTTTAGTTTCTTCAATCTTATTTTTGGACAGATAATACGACGGGCAGGTGTCGACGGAAGTTACCATCTTTTTCAAGTCTATGCTTCTGGTATATGCAGGCGATATCGACATCAGCGTGCCGAAATTGCATCCGCGGCGAACTAAACATATGCTTTCAAGCAGAAATAGATCTGTCGAACACCATCTCGGTAAAGGAGTTCATCTACCTGGAAACTACAATATCATTCACATTCACAAATGACACCATGGTGACTAAGAATACTATACACCTAGGCAACCGTTGCAACGTTGGTCAGTCAAAACAACAAGGATCTAAACTCCTAACTAACAAGACACTGACACTGGAGGATTAGCACAGCAGCTGAGCAAAGAAAGTGATCCTGTGATAAAAAAAATGCTTCGTCGAATATTTGGTCCTATCAGCAAGGAGGTCGAATGGAGGTGAAGGCTGTACAAAGATGTGGATATAGTCCGTAAGGCGAAAATCCATCGACTACACTGGCTCGGTCACATCGAGAGAATTGACAATAACGCTCCAACCAAGAAAGTTTTGGAATCCAAGCCACCGGGTTCAAGATGAACGGAGGACCGAACCTCCAATTCAAAGATCAAGCAATCACGAAAGCTAGAATGCTGGGAGGCAGCTTTGTCTCGGGCTCTGATCTGAAAGAAAGAACAAGGAATTCATGTTTAATCTAAGAACAGAGACGCAACATAAAATGATGTTTACTATGTATAACTTAAACATTATATATCGGAACTTACATCAATCACAAAGTAGGAAAGACGAGATAGCAATATTGCCCAAAAACACTATGAAATATTTAAGTTTTGTGAAGCAGTCTGACCAGGTTGCAATTATAAAATTTACATTAACTTAAAACGAAAGTATAACTCACACTCCCGGACAGAAACTCCACAAGCAAACATGGGCCTCTTAGACAGAATTCAAAAACTCTTAGGCTACAAGTCATTCCAATCGCTTTATCACTGCTGTAACATCTCCTGACTTTCATTGTTATATCGTATTATTTTTGTTCTCTATCAATTGTCAGCTGCATTCCTCCCTCTCCTCCGGAATGGTCATACATGTCAATTCATCTTTAAGCCCAAGACAAGTAAGTCAAGTCGTTAACTGTGATCTCAAACGGCAGTGGCCTGTGAGGTAGCTCATGAGCTTTCTAATATTCTCCTTGCTGAGTTTAAGGTTTTCTTTGTTAGAGAAAAGATTTGTTAGTTGTTAAGATTGTCTGAGTCCAGGAAGATTTCTCCAGTGGGCAATGAACGCGGTTTTAGAACCAGCCCTGGCCAGTTCGTTCGCAATTTCATTGCCTGCGATTCCATAATGACCTGGAACCCATCCTAACCTTACTTTGTTATGCCGGGCTAGAGATTGTAAGGCGTCGTAGCAGATTTTGATTCCATTAGATTGGATGACAGTGCCTTGAGCGCTGCTTGGCTGTTTGAATGTATTAGAATTCTGGCCCCTTTATGGCCTTTTGCAAGGTTAACTGTGGCACAGGATTCGATGGCTTATAGTTCAGCCTGGAAAACGGATGTTTTCCCATGGGTTTGGAGATTTAAGAGTTGGCTCCATAGACACCGGCACCTACTCCATTTACAATTTTTGAGCCATTTTTGAGGTCGGAGGCAGGTGAGTTGCACGACCATTGACCATGGTTAGAAATGTCTACCTCGAAGAGACGCCCAAAGCAGAATGTTGCCTTCATCCAATCGGGAATCGAGCAGAACATGTCTTTGTCCGTGATGAAATTGATAATTTTCAAGTGTACCGTTTGGTCACCTGGTTTGTATTTCATTGCCAGTTGCATCTTAAGGACATTTCTGGAGACTGTTTTCCTTATGAAAATGTTAAGAGGAGACAGCCCACTGCCAACTGCTGCCGTTGTGCAGTTGTTCGCAGCACCAGTGATGACCAAACAAGCTATACGTTGAACCTTTTCCAGGTTTTTAGAAGTTGTAACTTCGAAAGTTTTGGGCCACAAAATTATGGCTGTGTAGGTTATAATAAGTCTTACCATCATGATGTACAACCAGTAAAGCATCTTAGGTTTGTGACCCCAAGTCCTACCGTCGAACCGCTTACAGGTCCAAATGGTCTTGGTTGCACGTTCTGTGACGGACTTGATATGTGAAGTCCAGTTCAGTTTCTTATCCAAGATAACACCGTAATACTTGACTTCATTGGACTATACCAGAGATGTTCCCTCAATAACAATTGGAGGCAGAGTCCGTTGTCCCCCCATTGTGAAGGGGACCAGAATGGTTTTGCTAGGATGCACAGAGAGTCCTTCACACTTACACTATTCTGAGGCATGCATTAATGCTTAATACATAACGTTTGTGATTGTAGTGTCATATTTGCCTCTTATGACAATAGCCAGATCATCAGCATATCCTATTGTGACGTTGTCAATCTCAATGAGGTTCAGCAGGAGGTTGTCCATGATCAATGATCAGAGTAGAGGCGACAGAACACCTTCCTACGGACAGCCTATCGTTGCAGTAACTGACTTTGACACACTTCCAAGCGAGGAAGTTATAACTCGATTTTCTATGCTGGAACTTATCTAACATCTGTTAGTAGAGTCTTCAATACCTTTACTCCGAATTGCGTTTGTAATGGAGTTGTTACTGGTATAACACAAACAGTTTCATTACATATCAAAATAGTCTCTATTTTCTCCTTATTCCTTTTTACCCGATGGTATTTATAACCCTTTATTAAAAAATATAAATAACAAAAACTTTTTTTAGTTACTAACAAAATTCCTGACGTTGTTTCTTTTCTGAAAAAGTTACTTTCTCATATCCAATTATTATTTACAAAAAAAAAAATGCTATCATGCGATTTTTGCTGACACTACTGCCTAGCTGCGCATACACAATTATTCTGTGAAATGTAACTTGGTTTTTGCAGATGGCCCAATTACTGAGGAGCTCATACCTGGTCCAGCCTTTCCATCCATCCGCACACACCTCCCTCTGTGATATACTGCAAGGCATCGAAAGTTGGTAGCTACGGGTAGTATCTGTATAAAATTAAGCTACACATCAGTAGTGCAACGACTGTATGCTGTGGAGTTTTCTACAGTTGACGCTGCTGCTCCTATATAAACCAGAAATAGTTGTCCTATGGAGATCCTATAACCATTTCATGGGGGGAAAACTTCAACCACAGTGTAACACCTTTTGCCGCATAGTTGCTAGCCGTTTTTTTTTATTTGTTGTTATTGATTGCCTTTTGCCATGCAGGCCTCAACTAAATTTGTTAAGGCTGTGATCTGATTATTTTTCACCTACCTCGTTGCAACGTTTCGCAGCTGGTTTGGTAAGCGGCAAACGTACAAGGGGCAACTCCTGAAACTCATTTATGTTTAATTTATATTTTAAGGCGGATTGTGTTTAGTTAAGAGTTTCTTTGGAATAAGAAAAAGCAAACCATCTAACGACTCCCGGCATAAGGACATTTTATTTTGCAATCGTTGGATACTGAATTGTGGTTTACAAGTGAATTCAGTCCTTACATTTGCAGTTAAAAAGTTGCCTTATAAGGTTTCATGGGAAAGCATATCACAAACAGGACTTGGGCTGTGTTTATCATTTTTACAAGACGGCTTGTCTTGGTAGTGGGCTTAGTCGTTTTACCAAAATGGTGATTAAGATTCATTGTTTTAATCGACTGCTTAAATACTCTACTGTAAGTGATAAGCATTCACAGTAAAGCAAGTTGACTCTACGAACGTGGAAGTGCAACATGACAATTCGATAGTGTGATAGGTTTTCGTTTTCAACCGTGTTACTTTGAAGATCGCTCAAGTTTCCACATATTTCCTGTGAAGATATACCATCTTGTCATCTGATTCGAGTTTTTTTTCAGATTGACAAATCTATCATCAACATATCCTTAAAATTTTAGCGTCAACGCTTGACTTTTATTAACGCCAATTGAGTTTTTTAAGTTTTACGATTTAAAAAATGGTATGTAATGGAAACAAAGTTTCACGCTGGTCATATGTCCTTGGAGAATTGCGAACGCAGGGGAGCATAAATCAATGAAGCGAAGCGCCAAAAAAGACCGGATATGAAGACAACCAACTCGTGATCCTCCTTATTTAGCTTTTTACGATAGCTCACTGTTCGATCGACTTGAGAAACCTTGAGAAAAAAACAAAAATGACTGAGATGGCCATACCAAAATTCGGTTTTAAAATATGTTTAAAAAAGATTATGAAGAGAAACTTTCAAAAAATTGTAAACCAAGCTTTTTTCCTGAAGGAGAGAGCTATTTCCTTTGCGAAAAACCCACCTTGCCCACTTGAACGATGTGTCGTTTTGCAATGCCTCAAAAAAATGTGAATCAAAGAAATCACATAGTTTCTGAGCTGTCAGATCGAAAATTGATTCGTTCCCCTTTCTCTTTCATCTCAAATCAATAACAAATAAATTGTTGACGGTATAATTTTGTTAAGAAAATTTTTTGACTTAAGCTTAAATGCTTTGAGGATTTTGAAAACTCATTTTCTTAAAAAAATAAGTTCCATGTTTCACAATTAGCCGAGTTTAAGGGGGTATTCTAGTCTAGAGGCATGAATTTCATGTAATTTTTGAAGTGTCATTAAAACAAAGGCAATTAATGCTTTTACTATCCATTTTTTTATAAGTTATTTATTAAAATAACAAGAATACAGAAAAAAAAATAAAAAAAGTTGAAGATTTCAAAAATTAGCAGTTGATGAAGTGGCGGACTCAAAAAATTGGCGCGTAACCATACCCACGATTTCAACCCTCCTAGCAATCTGAAACTAAAAAAAGGGAATATTATTAATCTAGAATAATGTCGCAATGTCTGGAACTACGGAAAAGTTGGAAAGATTTTTTTCACAAAATGGCGACTGCCTGAAAAAAAAAATGGAAATTGAAACAAGCTAAATGATATCAACATTATTTAACATAAGTCCTGTGAAGTTATAATCCACCTTACGGAGCTAGGTCGAACGGTCTTGTTCGTTTTAGTTAGCGTTGAAGGTTAGTCTCCGCTAAAGTTCGGATTATTTTTCTTGATTTTTTCGTGATCGAGGAGACGAGTATGAAGCTTGCGGCAAGGTTATTTACTTCGTCACTCAATGTAGCATATTTTGTACCATCCACATCATACATTGCGAGGATAGCCACATAGTAGCTACGACTGTCTCTTCATTTTTGGGTAAGTCCCTTGTGCAAAGCCAGAACAGAATCAGTCCCAGGTCACTTCATTGAAGAACACCGGCACGTTAACTTAAGGCCCTCATGCCAGATGAAATATATGTATCTACAACGCCCAAAAATGATCTGCCGATTCCAAAAGTCAAATATAATTCCCTGACATATAAAATCATTCAATTAATACTTCATGTCATCTTTAAAATCCTGCTAAAAGTAAACGTTACAAGTTAGGCATGTATTTTGCTCATAAGCTAAATCCTACCTCTTCTCGCATATCCAAACAAAGCTATTAACACATTTGTGCATAGATACACTTATGCAACAAAGACTGTCTTCCGCATCGTTTCAGTATCATGAACTGGCTTGGAACTCCGGCTGCATACTCCTTTCATCTACCAAAATCAAGCAACAACTTATTTGGCCGCATTCTGCGACTAGCACCTGCCTCTAAATGCATTCGCAAAAGACGATCTGCAAAGCAAAGCAGCTATCCAAAAAAAAAAAAAAAAAATTCAGACCAGAAGTAAAAGGTGATGCAGCAAAAGAAAAACCTTAAATGTGAAAGGCTGAGTGTTCGGAACGAAGCTTCTTTTTTTCCATAACATAATCAAGTAATTTCGATAAATGAACTTGCAGCAAGGATTTAAACGCTCCACACATAAGTGAGAAGCAACAAAGAAAAGACAGCATACAGTTACCATATAATATGAAAGAAACAACGCAACACACAAGAAACATCTGAACTGAAAATAATAAAAAAAAAAAGACATGGGCACAGGAAAAGAGGTGACTTACATTGGACTTGAACGCAAAAATGTCGGGATTGGAACCAGACTTTCTCCGGTCAACCGGTTGGAAACCTCTTGGAGAACAAAGACCAATAATTGGTTGCAATTAGTGGTTGAAGCATTTCGGCAGACAATAGAACGGCAACATAATCTTGTATACTATACGCCAAAATTAATAGAGCGGGACACATTTGAATTCATTTAAATATTGCTAACAAACATTGAATGACCAAAAAGAGAGTCTTTTTTAAATTGACTAGATGTAGTTTGATTGTCAGCCAGGAATGATTAATTTCTCACGCGATGATTAAGAGCTTCAAGTAGCAAAGTTGTTCT
Organism: Orthonevra nobilis; assembly: GCA_963555765.1. NCBI lineage: Eukaryota > Metazoa > Arthropoda > Insecta > Diptera > Syrphidae > Orthonevra > Orthonevra nobilis. Next base: position 67,384,689 of record OY743224.1, read on the forward strand.
CACCTTCGGTAATGTATCAGATGCAATACTAACTGTGGACTCAATTAACTTTCTGCACAAACGATCTTTGCTGGTTGATGGTGTTAATTTCGTTAGTTGTTTCACGCTTAGTTGAAGCAGCTCTCCTTCGATTTGTGTGAACCACTGAAAGATTGGTATTAATTTTTTTTTTACCACAGCGTTCCTCTGGTGTTCATTCGAAGACTATTCAGGAAAAAGCTTTCCTGTGTGCTCACTTTAAACATCTAAGCCATCTGCTCTTAACTTAATCAAATCAAAATAAAATCTTAAAGCGACCAAAATCATTTCCATCCATCTTTAAAAAAGTCCACAGTTCTGAGTTTGTCGTAAAATTTCGCATGAAGCATAACGTTTTATCTCCTAAATCTTTTTTTACAACGAAGTCCTTGTGAGATTGTTATCGACCTCAGTGTTATTATCAAAAAAAAACACTGGAAAATTGAAATTGCTGAGGGCCAAGTACCTTACAATTTCTTGGTTTATCTCTCATATTACTCAAAAACAGATTCGGCCTGGCGATAAAATCTTGTAGAGATTGCCAAGCACTTCTTTATTCAACTAAGTCATGTATCATCGATAAATTAAGCAAAGTAGCAACAGCGGCATTATTTCCACCGGAATGGCCGGCTTAAAAGTCTCTATACGAGTATCTACTTTTTGAGTCTTTATGGTTTGAAAAGTACCATAAAACTCAAAAGACTGGTCATCAATAACGCCGTGATAAGTAAAGAAAATCTGAATGTCGTTATGTTATGTCGTTGTGTTACTTCACAATTTGTCTAAACGCTTGCGTTGCATTCGGAATGGCTCTTTTTTAACAAGCGTTTTCCAGAACGCAGGAAAAAAAAGAGCCAAACCTTCCATTAACAAAGGAATATTATTCAAATGACTTCCTCGGCTGGTTTGGCAGTAGACTGTCCTGTCAACTCAATGTAACAAAGCGATTTCGAAAATTGATCTCCTAATTCGTCTTTAGGGTGTTCACATTGCATCAATTGTTACCCACAAGAAAGCCCAGAAGTGTCAAATCAAATCCCTGTGGCGGCTGAAATAAATAACAAAATGACTGATTAAATTAAATGATTTTGCTGAACTATAGGACTAAGTCTTCGAACGGTTGGCATGTCTCTGTAGTGCTCTCAATTGAATTGAAAATGGGACAAAGATGCTAGAACTCAAAAAGCCACGTCAAAGAGTCACACGTTCGAGATACAAGAGCCCCAAACTCAGCAAATTTTCTTTTCTATAATGGGTTTTCCAAAAGTAATTATAATAAACCAAGGTGATAAAACTTAAAAAAAAATTGGTTTGGGTGCGAGTAGGCCTGCCCATACCATCAACTTCCCATCTCAAGATAAAAAAAATGGAAAAGACGTACAGCAATCACATTTCTGAAACAATTTTCAAAGAACTTCTGTGGAAATTTGGATCAGGAAATAGAGAAAGGGGCACATCAATGTATGAAATGGCTTCAACTAAATACTGTACTTAGTTTAGTCAATTGACTAAATCAACATAATATTGATGAAACTTTTGGCATTAAAATTGAACAAAAAAAAAATTTGTCCGGAAACTTATGAACGGCAGTATATATATATATATGCATATTTTTTAATCTGATAAGTTAGCTGTAAACTATAAATTTAATTAATTTTTAACTTTTTTGATTAGAAAACTAAATTGGTTTTATTGGAAGAAATGTGCCTTTTTTTGACAGTTTTTTCGTCATAAAAGTCAAACCACCCTGTGAAATTTAACCAAAAGTTTTACTTTATGCACACACGCTTCGAATAACACCATAGCTTCGATAGCTTGATTTGTTTTCGAGTAAGGCTGTACGAAAGAATCCGCACAAACGTACGTACGTCCGAATTTCGAAAACGGACCGATTACAAGAACAAGAAGGGAAGTTAAAAAACATAATCTCCTTAAAAGTTATTACTTTTGAGTCCATCTTTTTTTCGAACCTAGGATAATCAGAAAAAATTCTTTGTCTTGACTGCCAAAGTGGCCCAAAAATGTTCCTTGAGCCGAGGAAAGAAAAGAAAAAGTCGTCTTCAATGGGGGACGTGGATAAAATGTCATGTGTTCATCTTCAGTGAATGTTTTTCCCAGCTTAAGCTCCTTAGCCCAGCATGCAACGGTGTAATAGGGTGGGTGCTTATTTTGCTTCAACGCCTAAGTCTATTGGATCTGAGGAGTGAATCATCTGAAAATTCTTCTCAAGCTAACGTGACTCATGTTCAGCAAACCATTCTCACGCAATTTCTTCATAAAACTTGCGTATACTAAACATAGTTGCTGCATAATGCAATAACAGCTGTTCAAGACTTGTAATATTTGGATATATTGTGTGCAATAAATTTTTTGCAGAATATCTATTATTGTGCTAATGGATTGCTTCAAAGGCCAGAAAAAATTTAAATACTTTTCACAACGCAATGCAGTCAATCAAAGTAAGTCAAGCAAAGGATTTGACAGTCAGTATCAAAATAATAAATGATTCAATTATAAACCAACAGATTGGTCAATCTACATTTAAAAAAGAGGTTTAATTATGTACTACTGTGTCCAAAAAATAAGGTGACATATGACCATCAACCTCAACCGATGAAGCTCACGTCCAACAAATCAAAGAGGTGGTGTTGAAAAACCATCGATTAACGATTAGAGACCTTGCTGATGAAGTTGGCTTATCGAAAGGCTCAGTCAATACCATTTTGAAGGATGATTTGGGCCTCAAGCGCGTCAAACCTCGACTGGTATCGAAAACATTGAATTTTTTTGGAAAAAAGGCGTCGCGTTGAAGTGTGTGAAACAATGCTTTCCGACTACCAGGATGTCATGAAACGCATTATAACTGGCGATGAGACTTGGATCTATGCTTACGACCCCGAAACAACCGATCAATCGAGCGAATATCGTGCCAAAGGAGAGCCGAGACCAAAAACACCGCGCCAAAGTCGCTCAAAAATCAAGGTCATGTTGACTGTTTTCTTCGATTATCGTGGTGTTGTGCTTTATGAATTCCTTCCAACCGGCCAAACAGTCAACAAGGAATATTATTTGAACGTTATGCGTCGTTTGCGTAACGCTATCTGCCTAAAAAGGCCGGAATTGTGGAAAGACAATTCTTGGTTTTTACACCACGATAATGCACCATCCCATACCGTACTCGTAATTCGTGATCATTTCGCCAAAAACTCAACCCATATTGTTCCGCAACCACCGTATTCACCTGATCTGGCGCCGTGCGACTTCTGGCTGTTCAACAAGCTCAAAAGACCGCTCCGGGGACACCGTTTTGATACGATAGAGGAGATTCAAGCCGCAGCGAAGACGGAACTGAAGGCCATCCCGGAAAGTGACTACAACCAGTGTTTCAAAGATTGGAAAATCCGTTGGCATAAGTGCATTGCATCGGGAGGGGATAACTTTGAAGGGGATGAAATTGATTTGGAAGAATAAATAAAGAATTTTCAAAATAAATACAATGTCACCTTATTTTTTGGACACAGTAGTATATTAAACCATTCCTTATAAATACTCAATAATTGAGATCTTATATTTGGCATCGCATTTAAAACATCCCCAACATTGCGTCCTAAAAATTATTCTTCAAAATTTTAAGACGTCGGATTTGGAACCGTTTATAGATAAAATTGAGTCAAAGCAGCAAAAAACTGTGTGCACATCTGATAGGTAGTAGCAAATCCTCTATCACAGTGCTATATATTATAAACAAGTCATTGCAGAGATATTGAACTGCTGTTCACGAGCATATCCTCCAGCTTGGAACGCTTTTAGCAATATGCAATAGCAGGCCTATATCACTTCTCACAAAATGTTAGTGAGTTTTTAATGCAGTGCCATTTGCCAATGCCGATATACATAAGTATAGACTTTCGTTTAACTTCAAGCCAACAAGCTTACTGCTTATGTTCCTTGTACATTGTCTGCATAAAAATAAAAGCCGGCCAAATGCGAGTCTGACTCGGTTCCGTACAAACTTGTAGGCATCTTAACCGTTCTTCCATCACGGGAATCGAGAATTGAGGAGTTAAAGTATTGATTCATTTGCAAATATCACGGCATAACTTAAAATCGTTTGTATAATATGACAACGGGAAGTACCACCATGTCTTGGTTCCTCAAACGAATGTTAAAATATGCGGCAAATATTTTTTTACTGTGTCAATTCAAATCTTGAGTTTTCGCAACTTTAAGTGACTGTAGTCAAAAGTATTAACGATATTAATTTCAACTTGATTTATCCACCCCTTTCTGAGAAAAGGAAAGCCGGACAACAAAGCGTTCTTATAATGGTTCCGTTTTTTCTTTGGAGGTATGGAGCCTCAAAGCAAATGACCCAAGATATATCCTTGTGAAAGTATGAAAAATACGGTATGATAGTGAAAAAAAAACTCCGATCTCATATTTTTCACCATAACTACTTGACCTAAGATAATTATGCCGTAAACCTCGAGTCTATGACACAGAACGTCAGGCTAACAATGTCAACCATCACTAGTTGAACTTTCAACAAGTAAATGTTTTTTTTTTCTTTAACGCAATAAAAACCGCAAAAAGTGTTTGAACTAAAAATTCTCTCGACTTGTTGTATTAGCTCAGCAAATAAAAATTAAGACAAGTAAAAAATTAAGATTTTCTTATTTGGGATGAGAGCGCTGTAATAATTATAGATGTTGACAGAATTCACGATCAACCAACAGCCGCGTTCTCTTACGAGGCCTGTTATATCGCAAAAATACATTATGATTGTGGCTGAGGTTGAAGGTGGCAAAAGCCATGTTTTCAATGGATAAACGCTGTCACCTAGTATTACGGCATGGGGAAATGGCCTCCATATATTTACCATTTTGTGATGAGACGCACACTTGCATCATATACATACACTACCCATTCAGAAAACACATACTTTTACAGGAGTAGAACGTCAGGCCTGGCCCGCATACTGCCAGCGAGTCAACGAAAACTGATTCATTAGTTGTGGGTGCATCAATGTTGATCAAAAAATCATCGATCGCACCACAAACTTCAGGCCCTATATAATAAGGTGTACACATTCAGGCCAGCACTGTTTCTGAAATTCAACTTCATTGATTGAAGCAGAGGCTTCTTTAACATACCGGCACATTGTCATGTTAAGGGGGTATTCTAGTCTAGAGGCATGAATTTCATATAATTTTTGAAGTGTCATAAAAAAAAAGGCAGTTGATATTTTTACCATCCATTTTTTTTATTTGTTATTTATTAACATAACAAGGACACAGAAAAAAATAAAAAAAAGTTACAAAGTTGAAAATTTCAAAGAGTTCTCAAAAAATTGGCGCGTTACCATACCCACGATTTTGACCTTCCTAGCAATCTGGAGCCAAAAAAAAGATTATTAATCTAGAATAATATCGCAATGTCTGGAACTACGGAAAAGTTGGAAAGATTTTTTTTTTCACAAATGGCGACTGCCTGAAAAAAAACAATTATTGTACCACTTTTTTTACTGTTTCGAATTTTAAAAAAATTATAGAAATTTGGGGATGGGGACAAGTCTACAAAAAAGACTCTCTAAAAATTTTAGGTAAATCGGTCCAGTAGAACCTGATAAATCGTGGGTATTGTTTTGAAAAAGACAGCTTCGAGAAAACACGTTTAAATTTTCGCGTAAAACTTTTCGAAGTCTTAGTCATGAAATGATATTGAAGACTTACATTTATTCAATCTGCCATTCCTACCATATACATCGGACCTTCCTCGACTTCGAGAAAACGTTTTTCCGCATTTCTCTCTTCATATCGAGCAGACCTGGCCTCCTTTGATGCGTTTGATGCTCGTATCTCGGAGCGGTCAATCCGGGCGTTGTCTCGTTTCACAGCAAATGAATGAGCTTCCGGGCCAATTTTCATTCCCATAAGCTCCATCATTTTTAAAATAGGAATGAAGCCTTCATTGAAAATATTTTACTCACAGCACATATGTATATGTGTATAAGGACAAAAGGTTTTACTGAAAAATATGGATTCACGTAGACGGAGAATCCCTAATGTCTTTTGTTCGATTAGTTCCGGCCGAATCAGTTTGGATTCCGGGTCAGCAAAATACCGACTTATAACGTGATACTGAGACCCATTTGCCATCAAATCCAAAGCTTATAATAATAATAATCATTAACACAAAAGCGGTTGGCTTTTGTTATTTGGGGAATACAGTTTCTGGTAGATTCATCCGGTTAAAAATAATCAACAACTTGAACCGGCACCCGACATTTTTCAACAAACCCCTGAGGCTCTGTTTTGAAAATTATTTTTTCTGCTTTCCGGGTCAGGATCGGACTTCCACGATCATATAGGAATGTTTCTCAAATTTTTAAAAATAACAAATTGCGTACTCCGTAATTTCAGGTACGCTGGTGTATATTCCATTCTCTCTAACTGTCTCGAGTAAATTTATAAGCTTTAACTTACTTTGCTTCTGCGAAAAAGGAGAGAGCTTATCAACCGGGCGAAGAAAAGAACCGGCTTAACCATCACACCCAAAGAATTGCATTCATAAATACGTACGTGTATTCTGTTTTTCTCCGGATTTCTGTTACCCCTCAAGACAGCCGTTGTTATGGTTCGGTCCGGAATGAATATAACGCGCGCGCAGCGCACACCTTGGATATTGATTTCAGTGCGACATGCTAATAACGTGTACCCACTACGTTTCGAAATAAATCAATTCCATTGCGGAAGTGTCTATTTTTTTATGCTAATGGATCGCGATTTATTTGCTCGCACATCGGACGAAGACCACGACTTCAGCTGTATTGAATTCCGTGGAGCATTTCTCGCTTCAATGGTGACTACACGGCACGTTGTTGGTAGTAATAGCTATCGAAGATCCTCGCAGTGCGAGCGATGCTGTCTTCGACTTGGTCTAACGATGAGTGGGAAGGGAGGCATGCTGGACTCTATATGCGTTCATTTCTCAAATATTGATAGAGCATCTGTGTAAACATATCATTTACGAAATCTCCAATGGAATTATGGATATCTTTGTGCAAACCTGAAATAATGGAAGACGCTCGTGAAAAAATATTAACAGTTAAATCGATGAATCAAAGATGCAATAAAATAGCATAAAAGATTTTAAGCTGAGAACTAGAATCAAATTAGTTACATAAGTATATACTACTGTGTCCAAAAAATAAGGTGACATATGAATTTAAACTGCGCGCGCCGAAGGATTTGGAAAGTTTTCTTTTTAGGTTGGTAGTACTGTCAGTGACATCTATGTGAAATTTCATATCAAATATATTCATAGTGTTTGAGATACGCGTCGTTTTGTGAGCTGCTTAAAGTAAGTTTTTCGTTTTTTGCGATGTCGAAATTTATTGAGCAAAGAATTTGCATTTAATTTTGTTTGCGGAATCAATTTTCTGCTGCGGATACGTTGAGGATGGTGCACAAAGCCTTTGATGATGAGGCTGTGTCTAAAAAAAATGTTTACAAGTGGTATAGTGATTTCCAAGCCGGCCGTGAACGTGTCGAAGACGAAGAGCGTTCTGGGCGACCATCAACCTCAACCGATGAAGCTCACGTCCAACAAATCAAAGATTTGGTGTTGAAAAACCATCGATTAACGATTAGAGAACTTGATGAAGTTGGCTTATTGAAAGGCTCAGTCAATAACATTTTGAAGGATGCTTTGGGCCTCAAGCGCGTCAAATCTCGACTGGTACCGAAAACATTGAAGTTTTTGGAGAAAAGGCGTCGCGTTGAAGTGTGTGAAACAATGCTTTCCGACTACCAGGATGTCATGAAACGCATTATAACTGGCGACGAGACTTGGATCTATGCTTACGACCCCGAAACAATCGATCAATCGAGCGAATATCGTGCCAAAGGAGAGCCGAGAACAAAAAAACCGCGCCAACACCGTTTTGATACGATAGAGATTCAAGCCGCAGCGAAGACGGGACTGAAGGCCATCCCGGAAAGTGACTACAACCAGTGTTTCAAAGATTGGAAAATCCGTTGGCATAAGTGCATTGCATCGGGAGGGGATTACTTTGAAGGGGATGAAATTGATTTGGAAGAATAAATAAAGAATTTTCAAAATAAATACAATGTCACCTTATTTTTTGGACACAGTAGTATACGTTTTTTCTGTGTTTTGTTTATTTTTGCGCAGCTTCAGGAGTTGCTCCGATTACTTGTTGCGACTTTAAGCCGATCCTTATGTAAACCTGTATCTCGTGCCCGACATCACAGTGTAAATCTCCGAATAAATATGCTGTCTTAATTTATATATTATATGAGTAATGATTCCACCATGTCTGTTTAAACATAGAAAAATATTTATAATATTAAGACAATTGTAATTTAAATTTATTTTTCTCCAACAGGTTATTATCAACCCGCTGGTCCATTAATTTCACCGCACGTCCTACCACCAGTGGCAGCACCACCCCCACAATCTCAACAACAGGGTAATATTCCGCTAAGTGGAACTAAAAGTAAACAAATCTCGACACCGCTTGATTCCGATCCGGAGCGAGGTCAATTGCTTCCTCTACCCTCGTCAACATCGACTGTTGAAAGCCCCGACAGTGATGTTCTAATAACTGGTGGTGATTTAGCGACATTCCGATATCCAACACAGCAACAAGCTAACCAGCAATCTGTGAGCGTTGTATCGCATCAACAAAACCAGCAGCAACAATTGCATCAACAAGCCGCAGTAGCAGCAGCAGCGGCAGCGGCAGCCGCAGCCGCTCATCAGGGAGCACCACCATATCCCCGATCAATGCATCAAATGCACTATACATCGGCATATCCGCCCAATTATTACTCTCCTTACCCGGGTGAAGCGATGTGCTATTCGCCACCTTATCAACCATATTTTCCAGCCAAAGTCTATCAAAGTGCTCCACCACCGCCATCGTATCGACGTTATCCGCCATACTACCAGCCAGGACCGCCTTCTGGACCACCACCGCCATCTGATATATACGACCAGTCTCCGCCTTCTGGTGGTCAGCCACCACCATCGGGACCACCAACGGGTACGCAACTCGTACCGACAGGACCAGGAGCGGCACACACTCAGCACTTGGAACATTATCCCGGTCCACCTGGTTATTACACGGGCTACAGTCCGGGCGGCGGGGGTCAATGCTACACCCGCAGCCCCTATATGGGTAAGGAAAAGTATGGTTATGCGCATACAAAAAAATATATACTATATTTAACTATTCATCGATTTGATTATTACATTATTACAACGTCTTGCGGGTGAACTTTCCATCAGAGGATATGAATTTAGCTTAGCAGCGATGTTTCAAAAGTCATTAAGATACGTTTCTGAAATAGTATTGCTTACGACGAGATCATACATACGTATTTATTGGTCACGTCTCATCACATTTCAATTTAATTAAAATAATTTTATTTTTAATATTTTCAAGATAAACTTATAGTTAATAAGGAAATAGGCGCGAAAGCCGATTAAAGAACAAAGTATGAACAACAAATGTCTGATAAATTAGTGAGTGATGTTTTATTACAAAAGTACAGGGAAGAAAAATAAATAAAAAAATAGTTTGCTTAAAAGTCTTGGAGCAAGTGACGAAAAACAGCGAATACATTTTATGATGGGGTCCGAAAGTGAGATTTTATTTGTTTAAAGGGAGATTTTGTCCTTGGAGTGCCATATTTCAGATGTTCACATTTAATATTTTTTAAAAAAAAAAGGAGTAAAGCTTTTTGAGTGCGGTTTTTTCATACTTTTGTGCATGATAGATAGAAGTTAAAGTTTTAAAAAAATAAAGTGGCGTCCGTTGCAGCTCCTCGGAAACAGGTCATCAAATCGCGGGACGTAAACGGCTGACATCACAAAGTCAAAGCACATTATCAATCTGTTACCCTTTGGTCATGGAATAGCCTCCATGGGTTTTTCGTTAAGTACGTTTCGTCTAATGGAGGCTATTCAAAAAATTTCGAATTTTCGCATAAAAAATTAAATAATGAATGCAAAAAATGTTTATATCGAAAAACCTATGCGTATGCTCGCGAAATTTCAGGTCAATATGTTAATTACAGCGGTCAGGAGAATGTCAGCCATTTTTAAAAAAGCTTTTTCGAGAAAAGGTTTTGTAATGTGTTTACACAAATGTTTTTATAATTACCGCAAATCGGCAATGTTCCATAGAGGCATCCATTCTCTTCCTGCTCATGTTCAGTCGTTAACATCTCCCGCTGCTTAATCTGGGCCTTTTTTCCTGCGTCGGTTACCTGTCACTTCGCGCGCTTTGTCCCGTGAATGGTCAGAGCACGTTGACGGTGTCAATTTCAAACGCGTTTAAAATATCGTAAACGTTCGAAATTCGGGAAACGCTTCGACAGATTTATTTCTTCTTACATGTAGATTAAGAATTCGTAATAAATAATAATAAATAATTTCTCCCTTAAGTTGGTAGCTAGAATAGCTTCTGTTAGAAAAACATTTTCATAACTTTAATATAAAAAATGCAATGTTTTGAAAGCAAAATTTTAAGGCTTTTTAAGGGAACCAAACTATCAAACCGTCGATTTTTATTGCAAATAAGTCAAATTAGGTGTTTTTGAGAAAAAAAAACGAGATTTTGTTGTTGTGAGTGCCACCCCAGGACATTGTGCCATACTCAAGTCATATTAAAGAAGATTGAGAGAGCAATATGATTTTATAATTAAAAGTTAAAAGGATACTTCTTCAGTGCATTTGTGTGATTAAACCATCACATCTTCTGGTCGAGTGAAACCCCTAGATACTAAGGCCCGATTTCTTCGCAGACACAATTGTTGGCAATCAAATTGGTACCTAGTCATTTCTTCACCTTTGTTTTAACGAAGCAAACAACTGAATATGGTTCCGAATACTAACTAGTGTACGTTACCTTCTCGACCCTCTGAACCTGGATAAGGCCAATTTCATTCCTTTAAAACAAGAAATAGCAATCGATTTCCATATTTTCTTCGTGGTTATTGAGAAAATAACAAACACGAACAATGAACATACATGCAGTGGTTGTAGAGGCATTCTCTGTTGCCCATAACATTCTTTAAAAACCATTGTTTAACAAGAATGAAAAGAAAAAACTATTTGAGTAGAACTTAAACACAATTTAGTTTATTAAACAAAGAAAAGAATATAAGTAAATATATTTGTAAAAATAAAAATTGGGATGAAATCTTTGGTCAATAAAAAAGAGCCACTTTACCTTTTTCGCAATAAAGTGATCAACGGGCAGAATATTTGGTTGCAAATTAACTAACGACTGCCATCGCTGGATAGATATTGACGTCCATTCTTTTTGCACAACGGCTCACAATTTTGCTGCATTCTTATCGAGATGCTTACTTACTAAACTCTTGGGTTCCTGCCATAAATTTTCAATCGGATTTATATGCGATAATTGAGCTGGCCATGCTAAAACTGTCACTTTGTGATTTTCAAACAATTTGTTTGCCTTTCTCGAGGTATGGTTTGGATCATTGTCTTGTTGAAATGTCCATCTTAAAGGCTTATTATCCTCGACGTAAGGCAACATCACACTCTCAAGTATAATGACATAATTGTGTTGATCCATGTTTTCTTTTATCCAGTATATTGGGCCAATCCCATACATGGAGAATGATGCCCCAAGTTTGATATTTCCACTTCCATGTTTCACACATTTTTTGGTGAAAATTCTTCATTTGGAGGAAGTCTTACAGATCCGAAAAAGTTTATCTTTGTTTCATCACTCCATTAAATATTTCTTCACTTTTTACTTCCTTCAGTGCCTGTTCATTGGAGGTGATCATTTGCAAACTGTAAACGAACCTTTATGTTCCGTTTTCATGGAAGTGGAACTAAACAATCTACCATTAAGATTTGACTCCTGTAATCTTCGCCGAATTGTTCTTAAACCTATTGCACATTTTAGAGACATGGTACAGGTTATGTTACTACAATACTTTAAGTTTTATGCAATTGATATCACAGCTCTAAAATTAGGTGAAGAAAAATCTACAAGAAAACCCCTTCGTAATCATAAAAACAAAAGAAACAAAAAAAAATCAAATATTATTTATGATTGACTTTTGGTATGATGAAAGGGGGTGGATTCAATATATCTTGGCATTGAAGACTGGAAACAAAACAGTTTACAGTATTACATTGCCTGACATCCTACACATTACGTCGTATCTAAAGTACGTCGTTATTTTAAATGAAATTTGCTCGATTTTACAATTTCTGTTAAATAATTTCTGTACTGCAAATAACTCTACTAGCTTGAACCTCTAGCACAATAAAAATGGAATGGTCCATAGTCCGCTTCCTTGCCACTACGACTAAAGTAGTAATTTTCGTTTTGTGACCTGAAGCAAATGGCCAAGGCTTCACGGTCTTGATTTATATCGGCAGCAAGATTCAAAGCTGAGTAAGCAGTCAAGGCACATTCCAGAACATCAGCAAACGCAGTAACTTCTATGCTACCATGTTTTTGTTAGCACACCTTGCACAGAAGTTTGAGGAATGCCTATAGTGACACAAGGAGTCTTAATCTTCTTTTTGTACAATTTATAAGATATGGCAAGATTACGCAGGAAAGTTAAAGCTCATGTATAAAAGGTGATGTGTTTAGTTTTTCTTATACTCATCACAAAAACTACAGAAAAAAAGCATCACTAAAGGGACTTTGCATTTGCAAGGCCTTCTCTATTTTCATTAAAACGAAGTTGTTTCCAATTTATTTTTCCGTTTATGAAAAAAAAACTTAAAACAAAAAACTTAAAAACTTAATCGCTTGCCTTCTTCTTAACATAACGTTAAATGTGCAAACAAACAGCAAAAACACGCTCGCATTCAGAGTTGCTGTTTTCTTCATCGGAAAGTTCACCCATAAAGTTGAAAGCAAAATCTGGAGTTTCATTCAAATCTGCACATAAACAATGTTTTAATTTTTTTCTGTTTTTTGCAAATATTTGTAGAATATCCACCACAATGCCCATGTCCAATGCAACAGTCGTGTCCAAAAAACGTCCATACTGGGCCTCATATTGGTAGCAACACCAGCAGCGGCAGCAACAACACCAGCAGCAGCAGCATCACCAACAATTCCGCAGCACCAATAACTACCAACAGCATCAGCAATCCTACAGTTGCAACAACAGCAGCGATGGCACCAGCAGTTTCAACGAATACAGCCACCAACAGAGCAATCAGCGAATTGAGTGTGACTCCGAGTTCGATGAGCAACAACAGCAGCAGCAACAATATGCTGCCAGTGTCAGCTATGCTTAGCAGTAGTGGAACTGTGAACGCTAACAGTAGAAGCAATCAACAGCAACAGTTGAATATCAGTAGAGGCCCAGTTACAAATAATAACAGCAACACAATCCAACAGAAGCAACAACAATTAGCGATAACGAATGTTAATATCGCGATTGATTCAGGAGACAACAACGCTCATCGTCACTTCTTACACCATTCGCATCATCATCATCCTCATTTGCATCATCATCATGTGCAGACGTGTGATGATATAGAGCTCATTAAACCATTGAAGTCTGAACTTAAATCCGAAGAATTAGATGTCGATTCAAAGAGCAGCCAATATGAGGAGGATGTTGTCCAGCCCCCCACGCCCCCGTTGGGCTATGAAAAGCCTTTGGATAAGACACAGGAAAAAGAATCGGTAAAAGCAATGACACAAAATGGCCAAACCAATTGTGCTGTTGAGGCATTTGACTTAACAATATCGTCAGCTTCGCCGCCAACGCTAACACCAGTGCCGCTTGTGGTTGGTAGAAAAGCGCGAATAGGGAAAACTATGGCGAGAGAAATGGTTTATTCCGGAGCAGCCGCGATACATAATCCGGTCCGAATGCAGCAAATGCATTCTTCGATGCAGCCTGTTCAACTGCAAAATTCAATGCAACCTGTTCAACTGCAAACTTCAATACAGCAACATAACCCGATAATGCACTCTCCTAGTCACCTCATTTCCAATAGCAACATTGATCACAATTGCGACCCAGCTGTGCCATTGATGCTGAAAACGAAAATCAAATCCGAACAAATTAAAACCGAAAAGGATGATGATCTGTCAATAGTGCTTCTTCCATGTGATGATGGCAAAGAACAGTTAAATAAAATCAAAACAGAGCCAGAGATACTCGAAGAAACAAAGCAATTCAACGGAAGCTCAGATGCGGTTGCGGATGATGATATTGAAATCACTAGTCCCATGTTAGATGGACCGAAGCAACGCATCAAGATACTCGAGTTCCATAAGAGTCAATGCAAGAAGTCTCCGCCCAATAGTTATAAAAGCCTTATTAAGCAAGCGGAACCAAAATCCTACCTGTGCCTAAGTCGTAAGATTGGAAAACGCAATCGCTTCGGCAAGTTCAATAAATCCTCAAAGAATAACGGTGTTCGGAAGCGTCAACTGATTCTTACTGGTCAGCAGAAAAAGAGCCTTCGTTTGCGAAAGAAGAAGCTAGCAGCTTTAGAGCGAAGAAAGCAGGAAATCAAAGAAAAGAGACGTATTGCGGCTGCAGCTCAACGCCTAGAAAAGCGTCAAGCAGCGAAAAGAGAAAAACTTAAGCAGTCGATGTTACTGAATCATAACCAGTTGGCTTCGTCTCTGGATGCCACAACTGATTTGATTTCAAGAGGCTATTATTCTGAACCAGAAACACGTTGTACATCCTCGTGTCCCATAACTGGTCGCAAAGTAAGGAAATCAAAAACAGCAGAAGCTCGTTCGAAATCGGAAACTAAGAAACCATCTGCATCTGTTCAACAGTTGTTGAATTCAACGACTTTATCTACCTCAGCTAATACTAGTAGAATTCCTACAACATCATTTGGAGCAGAGAAGTCTAGAGCACACAAAAAAATCAGGTCCACAACAGCAGGCAAAATTAGAAAGACCAGTAAAACGAAAGCGCTTTGTAATCCAGCTGTTGTACATGATGAAACGTCTAAAAGCTCTTCGATTTCTCCCGCCTCATCTGACTTTGAGTTTGCCGAACAAAATCGACTAACTGAAATTACTACTGATACCTCAGCAAACAACAACAACACATCGGAGGCAAACAACAATAATAACGATTGTTCAAAAACTCTACTTGCGACAACCAGTTCAGATACTGCAAGTGAGGCTTTAACAGATAACAATTCGCTGAGCTCAAACTCCACTAATCTATCAGCGCCGCCTTCCGATTTTGTGTTCCTTTGTCCGGCTATACCAAAGTATATAAGACACCATGGACCACTAAAAAGAATACGGTCGCGTTCTAAATTCGGTTGCAGGAAGCGACAGAAACATAAACATTCCATTTCGATCGAGGTCGATGAAACCATTCAACCTACGAGACCTGATGTCGTGCCGAAATGGAATAACGGCTGGCGATGGGAGGGTGAGCCATTCCAAGGGCCTGTTTTTCTAAATGTAAGTTTTTTGTGTAAATTTTGCAAAGTATGTTTCTGAATCGCGTTCTTAGAATATGATGATGGTTAAAGGACTCCAATTCACTATTCACAAACCGCAATTCAACTACGTATTGTAAAAGTATTTAAACCAAATCTTATGCTTATTACGGTATGCTATCCTTAAGTTAATACAAACTATAAACAACTTAAAAGAGTTTTTCAAGCCAAATTGATATTCCAAAATCAATTTAATCGTTTAACTAGAATATTAATTGGCTACCAATTTATGCAACAAATTATCCGAGCATTCAAGTAAAGTTTTTCGGTTAAAACAAAACGTCTCAATGTGCCAATGAAGATAAATAGAATTACCTTGAAAAAGTTTCTGGCCTAATAAAAGTTCGAAAGTACTTATATTCCAGATGGAAACGTTAGCAATGTTTCTTGTTAGACAAAAAAAAAATTAGCTACTCGCAATGCGGAAACTTTTCTCATTTGAAAAACCAAAAGGAAATTTTATGTTTACAAATTTTGTGCTACCTTTTTAACTAAAGTCACTTACTGGTTATCTACAGAAAAATCATCGCTTCCAAATAACATTGATCACAGTAAATTCGTTCCCGCCTGTGATTCAGTCGGTTGTAGCAAAAGCCAATTGTGCAAAAAGTGCATACTCTACTTATCGCTTATTGATAAAGTTTATGTTGGAAAGCAATATTAGACGTAAATTCAACCTCTTTTGAAGCTTTTGGCCAACAGAACACGCTTCTTTACCTCTAGCTCTTAAACCAGATTATTTCTACAGGTTCAAGAAATTTCCTTCTTACTGTTGTCTCATATTTCAGATTGACGAATTACTTTAACGCTACTTCCGCACTATGGCAAACTCTTGTCTTCTCAGTTGTGTTACACAGGGAAACAAAATACATCTGAGTTAGAATTTTTTTCATGTGATGTTTTATACCCTTAGGGATATCATATGCGAATTAACGAATATTCTAAACTTCCCTTATCGTGATATATTGGCTCCTAGTTTAGAAACTAGTGCGCTAGAGCACACGCTAAAACATATGTTGGCGATTTGAGAAACGAATATGGACGACCTTAATATTTTTACTTGAAATTTTAACTAAAAGGACAACAAGTATAATACTTCAATTCATGCGAATACGAGTTAATAATGCTCCAAAACCCTTTTAACATTCGCTGTCACGATGGTGAAACTATCACTGCGGTTACAGCTCAGAGAATAAATGCCTCACCACTAGAATCCATATGAGTGTTACTCCAAATAGTATGATGATTCTTCGTTGCTGGTTGCATCGCTGGTAATAGCGATAGATACGAACCGTCTTATGTGTAGGCCTCAACGTGGTGGTGGTAGTTCTTCTTTTATCCCCGATAACCGAACTATAGCATATTGCATTCAGTCCTTTCAGATCAATGATCGCCATAGCCACAACTATTCCAAATAACACTATTTCTATGATAAACTTCACTTTTTCTTGAATTCTGTTCATGTTATTTCTATTGATTGGGTCATCAAATAAATTGATTCAATAATAAATTTGTATATTAAACTTTTCAGAGCGATGAACCGCATGTAATTCGAACGTGTTATCCTGCCATGCGGCACTCAGAAGGAGATATAATCCGACCAAGGGATTGTGTCCTGCTTAAGGCTAATGAAGACAATGAATTGCCATATGTTGCTAAAGTTGCCCATTTGTGGGAGAATCCTGAGGATGGTGCGTATACAATAACAATTCGAAAAAAAGACCGATTGTTTGAAAATTATATTGATTTTCAGGAGAAATGATGATGTCACTACTATGGTACTACAGACCGGAACACACAGAACATGGTCGCCAAAGAAACGATTGCCCCGACGAAGTCTATGCATCACGTCACCGTGACCACAACTCCGTGGCGTGCATAGAGGACAAGTGCTATGTGTTGGTATTCAGGGAATACTGCAGGTACATTTTTAATAGAAAAAGTCCAAAAAGACCCCATCGTAACATTATTTCCTTGACTTTATTTTTTTTTGGTTCAGATACCGTCGAAGATTACGTGCTGCCGAAGAAGACATCGAGGACGTATCGATCGTACCGAAACGGCCAAATTACTTTAACCCACGATTAGTACCAGAAAATACAAATCCAGAACTAGTAATGTTCTGTCGACGCGCATATGAATTCCGCACAAAACGTTTGCTAAAGATGCCAAATAAGCATGATCATGTCACAAGGAGTAGCAATTAAGTTGTAAAATGAAATCCCTTTCATCATTATTTACTTACTATTACTATTTTATTTTTTTTTAACATAAGTATAGAATAATGTGTTTAGGGTAATTTAAAGTAATACATAACAAAAATTGTTAAACAAAAAAACAAATAGAAACACCAACTTAACAAACTTTACCAGAACCAAACTAAGAATTAAAGAAAAAAACGATAAATCAAAATTAAAAAAGTTGTGTGAACATAAAACAACTATACACATATGTATTTATATCCAAAAGAAAACAGTGAAATGATTGTTTGAACTTTGTTTTAATTTTAGCTGTATAATCTGGGTGGGATATTACATATCTTTTTATATGAAATCAAACAATTTATATACAATGATAAATTTACAAGAAAGAAAAAAAACACAAACAATTATCCAAAAATATTATCACAGAGTGAACGTATTCGATTTTTTTTATTATTATTATTATTATTATTATTATTATTATTATAGTTTAATTTAATTTCTTTTAATATATTTACACATACATTTATATTATGTACGTTTTCGTTTGAATATTTAATATATATTTATTTATAATTGTTGGCCTTAAAAACGTTTTGTTTTAATTATTCTTTGAATTTTTGTATTTATTTTGTTTTCTTAATTTATCTAGCTCTGGTTTTTCGACGTAAAATTTCGTCTCGGTTAAAGAATGAAGTTGAAGTTAGCAAGGTTAGCTTTGGTACGGTTATGAGACAAGACCGTGCCAGCTACTATCAAAGGCAGCGTTGCCAATTTAGTGCTTTCAGCATTAATATCAGTGCTCAAAAAAATTATTTCAGTGCCCAAAATGTCATTTTAGTGCTCGGGCGTTCTTTTAGTGCTTTCATTTTATTTTTAGTGCTTCATTAACTCTGCTTTTTAACTCTGAAACCTACTAAAATCCTTATGGAAACATTTACGAACTAGCCTTGAAACTGCTTTGTTTGCCACATTCTAATAGCGATGTTGAAAGGGTTTTTAGCCAAGCAAACCTAGTCAAAAGCAAACTTAGGAACAAAATTAGTTTGGAGATGTTAAATGCAATTTTGCAAATACGCTTTGCGAATACACTAATACAGTAATTGCAGTCAGGAGCTCTATAGGACTCTTTTGTCTGTTATTCTAGCAGCATGGTATATAACGAGAATATTGCTCGAGTCCGACAAGCAGCCATGTGCGTCTTAATACCAAAATGCCTGAGGTGATATGTGTCCCTTTTCTACTGAGTTTTTTAAAATATCTCGGGTTAGGATAAAAAAATCTCGATTTGAATTCGTTCTCAATTACAGTTGCCGATCACGCAAAATGATTCCTCAGTAAGCTCAGGATAACGTTGTCAATCCTAGACATACCGGAAGCATCCAATAGTCTTTAGTTTTTTGCTGATGCCGGAAGTCGGAATGAGCGCTTCTGTAAATCGCGTGCAAACTCGCAAGAACTTATTTTCGAAAACTCTATACCATATTCCACCATACTGCACTCGCATAGGTCAGAATTGGACGCACAAAGGCTTGGTAACGCTTATTAACGACTTGAGGTAAATAAATGTTTTTTTTTTGGGAAACTGGAAAATGAAAAATCATTGGTGTCCAAGGTATCAAAATTAACGCTGAAAATATTAAGAACGGTGCTTTGGCTCAGAAAAAACTTGGCAACACTGATCAAAGGCCCAAATCGCTCCCTGAAAGACCTTCCTGACAAATAATATAAATTACTCTACTAAGTTTCAGAAAAGGTCCCACTAGCTTGTGGTGTATGCATGTTTGCATGTTTTTTTATTGCCTACGACGACAGAGTGACCTGGAAGCTAACAAAATTTGAAGTGTTTCTGAGCGCACTTATTTCTATTTATTTATTTTTGATTCGCAGTAGTTCCGCAACACTTAAAAAGTCTAATATCTCTGTTTAATACGCTAAAGAGGTTCGGTGGTTTAAGATTTATGTAAAGGTGAAGGTTTTAAAACAGTCTATACTGAAATTTTATAACTAATTCCGTATGACAGCCTCACTGCTATTTCTCTTATGGGATTGATTACCTCGTATGGAACGTCGATGTTCAGTACAGTGAGGATTTCGCCTGTGCCAAAGAAATTTTCGTGGGAACTTTTTTTGAAATTGAGCACACCCAAATACACTTTTCTTGCTTGATCTGCAGACCCAATTGTAGTAAATTGTCAGACTGGTACATAAGGCAGCTATGTCAGCATGTATATGAAGAAGTTCCCATGTGAGTATGATTCTGACTATCATGCTCAAGGAGTGTGGAACTTATTTTGTTGATGTTGCAGTAACCGCGAAAGTAATAATTGCCAATCAAAAAAGATACTATGTTTTGTCGGATCTTGACGACGTGTTTATGTTTTCGACGTTACCTTCTTCGAATACAACAGGCACAATGCTCGTTCATTGCAGTTACATCCACTGACGCTCTCAAGCAACAACAGGCAAATTTTAAAATACAAGTGCCAGAAAGCATTTTCAATAGAGCGTCGCGTCGTATGTAAATTGTTTATTCGATGACACCTCAAAATTGATGCTGCCATTCTGGATTTACTTCCTACGTTCGAGCCGTAAATGACCAATGTGTCACCGCAATATAATACTGCGAAATTTGATCATAAACCGTTTTTAAAAAATTCAAGATTGGGACCGTAATAGGGCGACAAACTGAGACGTACCCGAGGTGCGAATAATCAGTAACAAGCAGACATTTGCTCCGAAGTTTCAGTGTGACTAGGAAATTCTCTCGAAGCGGAGAAGTTCCTTCTACTCAGGAAATATATTAACTAAATAAACGGCACCGGCCTTTTCTTGGTAAAACGGTGACTTACTGACAGGTTTGCGCACTTACCAGGTCTTTTAGCTTCCCTGGAGAAGTTTATGACCTTAGTGGTGCCATAAGTACTGTCACATAAACTTTGTTTAAAATAAAGAAGACAAAATATTAACAAATTTTACTTTAAATGTAAAAACATATTATTTTAAATAATAAATTCCACTTCCTACTCAAAGTGGCCACTCTTAGCCTTAACGCAAGGCTTAAGTCGCCTCGGCAATCGTCTGTCGTGACCGGTGCAAGCCATCAGGTTTAGCTCAGTCCAAAAAGAATAATCCTGATGATTGAGTTCGATGCTTCCTGAGGGCCAATCTGATAATCTTGGAAAATTTTTAGGCTGGAGCTGAGTTCTCCTGGAAGACCCAACGTCTTTGATTGAACAGATTATTGCTTAGTGGTTTCATAATTTTAAGACGATTTTGAGAAAGAAGGTGGTGTTTTGCCCTTGTATTTCATCCTTGTTCATAATAATGTAACTTGGTCCTACCATCATAGATCACTCACCACTAAACCATGGCAGAACTCGGATGATGACCTCTTTTGGCTCTTCCAATTTTTTCATTAGCTTCCTGAGAGTTTCGAGCATAGACCTTATCGTTTTGGCAGTTAAATTTTTTCTTGATTGTTTAAATTTTCAGAAAACAAGTTTTTTTGGTAGATCCCATCAGCGTAACGTTTGAGGAATGCTTTTGCTCTTCTATACCTTAAATTGTGCAGAACAATATTCGGCCTTCGACCGAACTCAGTACTCTTCACTGATGCAGATTTTTAAAATGATCTATATTTTTTTTATTTTTTTTTTTAGACGTGTCCATTTCAAAACTTCTGATAGATCAGTCTGTTACATTACTTAGATTAGATAAAGAATAATATACAAAGCGGATGCGCACACAAATAGCAAAACTAGGGCCTGATATATTTATTACAAAACTCCATAACAAACCTGACCTTAATTTGAATTCTTTGCAGTGTCTTAATTAAGGCGTTGCCGACAGTGGGTTTTAACCCGCCTGCGGTTTTGAATACCTTTTTATCAACCGGAACCTTGCATTAAAATTTAGAAAATCTACGTTGATGAAATAAGAGAGAAGTATTATTCATTTCTGATTAAGTATTTAATAGTAAATGTGGACTTTCGATTAAGTCGAATACAAAATGATTTGGCAATTTGAAAAGCTGTTCGACAAATAGGCACTTAAAGCACAGGTCAAACCTTACTATCCGTTTGCAGTCTTCAATCGTCTTCAAAAAACAAGTTATTGAATAAAGCATTGTTCATATTTTTATTTATTTACTATAATTATTTCTTTTTCTCTCTCCGAAAATGGTGGATTTGAAAATTTTTGCATTTCTTCTTCAAAAACTATTCCTGACGTCATTAACTTTCATAATTTCATTATTTAACCATTCACCCCAATAAGATTTGTCGTTTTCGACTAGAAAACCGACGAAATTTCGACCAGCTCAAAAGAGACCGCATTGTTTTTGGCGGATTTGTATTTTGCAGTATATAAGAAAATCTTTACGATTGTCGTTCAGTGTGCCGACGAATATCTTGTGGAGGTGTTAGCAAAATGCTAAACGACTGCTACAAAGAGAGTTGTTTTCACGTGTATCAAGTGTTTTTTTTGTTCAAGCACGAGTCTGTTTTAAACATTACAATAGATTTTGATTCGACTGTTTGTTTTAAGAGGTAAAATTTACTTTTTATATTACATGGGCAAATCAAAGAGTTGTGACTTTATCCGCAACGTTTTCCTATTTAAACGAATAAGTTTAATTTTATTTTCTTCTTCGCCTTCTCTGCTGCTGAAAAAATTCTCAACACAAAATGTCCTTAATTTCATAAAATGAAGTATTTTCTTTGCTATTCAGCAACTTGAATTATGGGCTATCGAAATCAAAGATTTGAGTATACTTCGTCCGTTAAAAATCTACTACACAATTTTCTCGGTCGAATAAATTTTGCCTTGAGATTTTCTATCGACCCGAAATGAGTCGACTTCGTCTCTCGAAAAACGTAATCCAAATGAAATCCAAAATAAGTTACATTTACTAGGCAATTTGAAAAGGTTCCTTAACCGTGCAAAAAACGTTTTTGAACTTTTTTTTTCTGTGGTCAAGGGACCATAATGTGATTTAATGAAAAAATGGGTTTCTTCAACACATTGGTCATTTTAACTTAATCAGTTCGGCTTTCATATTTTTATAACCACAGAAATAACCACAGCTACTTAGAAGCTCGGCCCTTGCCTTGTGCCAATAAAACCTGGACTCACCAAAGAATAGTTACGTTTTTAGAGATGCTCCTGAAACAAAAGTTAAATCTTTTATCTGCCTCTTTCTCGGTAAGTTTCTTGGAATTATTATTCTTGTTCCTTTAATTTTTTGATATCCGGTTGTGTTGACCTATGCCGACACGCTTTAACAAACAAAAAACAATCTTCGCTCGGACTTTGAAATATAATTACTTTTGACGAACGTGGAATTTCAGCACGACAAGCCGATAAAAATAACATTACAGTAAAACCATTTACTTAGCGCTGTTAATTTGATCCCATTCGAAAACATTATGAAAGTTCAACTCTGGGACTCTGGGACTGGTAGGGGCTTTACCAACTACAAAATCAAGCCAACTCGGTATCATGGAATTTTCTTTTCTCAATAACATTTCACATTTTGCTGAGCAGCCAATAACCTTTCAGAAATATGACGTACGAAATTAGAAATGCCAAATGAAAAAGATGAACTCCGAGCTCATTTTGGCACCTTTGAAAAAAAATTAAAATATGAATTAAACGTTGGCTTTCAAAAATCATACATGGTTCACATCTCATTTATAACCACTGCGACTTTCCCGACATAAAACTATTTAAATGGTACCTAACATTTTAGAGTTAATGAAAGCTTGAACAAAATTAGCGAAATGAAGGAAAGAATTCATTTGAATCTTATAACCGCATTAAAGATTAGATCTTTCTTAACCGCGGTTTTATCCTGGACACTTTTTCATTTAAAAAATACTGAGGGTGTGCAATGAAAAAGTTGGAAAGCAAAATTGTTTGGGTGTCTATCTTTGAATGGGTTCAGTTGATATGTCGTAAATTTCGAAAATCCTGGTCGAAGTCTTATATCTGCTTACAAAACCGGTCCAGTCAGACTTTACTATTGGAATCCAATTAACTTCATTTTAACTTGAGTGGTTGAACAATGATATTTATCTCATTAAGGTAGGTACCACCATGGACCTTTAGCTGACATAAGCGTGTTGGCCAATCGCCGGTAGCAAACTTATCTAAACATTAAAACATTCAAAATTTAAAGGGAAAGTTCTTTAGTAAAAGTGTCAAGTTTATTATTTTAGAGTTAATTATTAAAATATGATTGAACAACTATATAGTATTATTAGAACATAATTATATGGGACTCTTTAAACAGATTAGTAAAGTGAAACGGTTTTTAGAGTTGTCGAGCTCTAAATGCCCAAGACAGTCACATTTTCTTTAATAGCTCTATTGTTTAATGGCATGTTACTGTGCTAACTTCATCTAGGATTTTTATTTTAATTTAATTCTTTTGTGCTCTTTTTTTATTTTATCGACTCTTTCATTCAAAAAATCCCATATTAATTACATTTTCGAAATCAAGGAAAACCTAAATAAAACAAATTAAAATATATGCATACATACAGGATACTAGAGTGCAATTTATTGAAGAAACAAAATCTGCAACCAAGTGAGCCATTTACTCATATAATCATATATAAACTAGCAGTCGACAGCAGTTTGACGTTCTAGGGAGTAAAATAAAATAAATAAATATAAAACAGAGTACATGTTCCAAGTAAAAATAAAATAAATAAAAATCTTTATATTTCTATGGTGAAATAATATAGAAGAAATGAACAAAAGGAATTCGTTTATATAAATATATAAAAACAAATGCATTCATTGTAAATTAGTTAAGTAGATCATATAAAAATGTTTATATTTCATAAATCAAAAAAAAAGTAAAAACATTAATAAATAATATTAAATTCAATGAACAGTTATGTTATTTATGTCATTACAAAGCGTAATTATTATTATTGCGATTATTATAATTATTATTGTTACATCAGGTGAAAAATCCTAAAACGGAAGTCCCTTGTTGTAATTGAGAATTATTTATAATTATATTGATTTATTGTATTATGAACAAAAAATAAAAACAACAGCAACAAAACAAACAAATATACAATAAATATATTATTTATTAGACAAAAAATACAAACTTGTTTTTAAATTTTTGTGTATATAATTTGCTAGCTCTCAATTAATTATTCTACCCTAATAATTAATTTAGCATGGAGAGAGGAGAAGGAAAGAAGAGGAATTGAAGCTGTTGTAGTGACTTGGAACTCAGATTTACATATATAGTATAGGTACTTTGGTTTCAGATGCTCCTCTATTGGAGTCCGAACTGGGATGGAGAATTTGATATCCACTTTTTAGCTCTCGCTTAGTTCGCAGAATTTTATTCGACATTCATTTCATTTCATTTATTTTATTTTAAAAAGCGGTTTTGTACATTAAGATCTTATCTTTTATAGTACGAGGCTAATTTAACAAGTAGAAACTTACTTAGATAATAATGTAAAATTTAACTTCAGTCTATTTGAATTCAGTTTAAATATAATTCAATTTTAGCTTACAACTACAAATATAATAAAAACTTATATGTTCTCTTAATTTTAATTTTACTTTTATTTAAATTTCAACTTTACTTTAATTTTAATTTCAATTTTGCTGCAAAGAGAAATGGTTGAAGATAGCAGTTTTGAAGCTTGCGGGGTTCGATAAACATTTAATGTGTACGGGAAGTGAGTTCCATAGTCTAATTGCATTGACGAAAAAGAGACGGGAAGAATTCAAGAGCGTGTAACGAGGATTTATCACATTTAAAGTTCGCGAAGAGCGAGTGAATTGCAGTCTACTATACAAGTAATTTGGAGATTTTGTTCGTAATATGTTATGTAGGAAAATACAGTTCCTTGCGTTCATATATTGTTGAAGCGTACAGCTTAGCACGTTTCTGGAAAAATCTGTTACATGTGCGTCTCTTCGAAGTCCATAGATGTAGCGGACTGAATCATTAAAAGCTACTTGCAGTTTATTTTGAGATACAGCATCAAGTTTACTATATACTACCTCGGCGTACGATATAATAGGAACCACGAGAGTTTGTATCAACTTACGTCGCGTAAGTTATCCAAAGTTTACGGAGACAGCCATATATGCGACCTACAACACTGTTTATATGCTTGTCACATGAAAGGCTTCGCGTAATTATAAAACCAAGATTAGTGACCGAATCAACTATCCTCAGTTTACTGTTAGCTAACCATATATTCGGGACCATACTAATGTCGGATCCTGCGTGAAGAATTGGTATAGCTTGACATTTTGCAGGGTTCAGGGGTAGACCATTGGCAATTGACCAGTTATTTATTTCACTCAGGTCCTCATTAATTTTTAATGCCAGGTCAACGAGATTACTTGTTGGGCCAGACAGATATAGCTGGACATCATCAGCATATAAATGGACGGACACATACTTGCACACTGATGGAAGATCATTTATAAATATACAAAATAATATAGGACCCAGTATCGATCCTTGGGGTACACCTTATATGACAGCTTGAAGTGAGGATCGTTTTTCACCTATAACAACTCTTTGCATACGTTCAGAGAGATAGCTTTTTATAAGTTTGACAGCTCTTTCACTGAAACCAAAGTATCTGCGTAGCTTCCAGCAAAGAATGTTGTGTTCAACGCTGTCAAAGGCCTTTGAAAAGTCTAATAAACATAGGAGAGTTAGAAGTCGTTTGTCAAAGGCCTGTCTGATGTCGTCCATTATATTAACCACAGCTGTAGAACAGCTGTGATTAGCACGGAACCCAGACTGAAGTGAGTATAACAACGAGTTAAGGCACAGGTGGTTTTGAATTTGGTTTTTCAATAATTTTTCGAAAACCTTGGATAAACATGGCAATATGCTAATTGGCCTATAGTCATCAGGTAATGAAGCATTCGACTTTTTCGCAACTGGCAAGACTCTAGCAGATTTCCAACATTGAGGGAAAGTAGAGGTCATTATACAGGAATTAATTATCACCGTTAAGTATACAATTATTTCAGGTAATATAAGCTTTATGAATCGCATGGGTATTCCATCTTCAGCAACCGCATTTGACTTAATGGATGCAATACTTAGTAGCACTTCATTGATTGCAACCATTTCAAAGTCTACTTCAAGGTTTAGAGTTAAAGCACTATCCGATCTAAAGTCAAAGTTGTTTGTTTGCTTACTCTTAAGAATAAAGTGACCATTTAACTCATCTGGATCTAAAGCACAGTATTGTCTTTTTTGGCATTAATTCCAATTTGACGCAAATTACGCCATAGTGTCTTAGATGGCAAAGCGGTGTTTAGTTTGGAGGAATAATAGCTTCTTTTTGAGGATCTGATTATGGATGTTGCATAGTTTCGCGCACACTTGTATGCATCCCAGTTCGATACAGATGGTGAATGTTTCCATTTACTGTATAGCCTATTTCTGCATTTTAATGCACTCCGAACCTCAGAAGTGTACCACGGACAGCTTTTATTTCGGACCATTACAACCTTCTCGGGAACATATTGGTTGTATAGGTTGCTAAGTATTGATTGAAAAAAAAAAATCTTTTCATTGGGGTCTGGTATTTGCCTACAGACTTCCCATGGTGCCGAGCTTGCAGCACTACACAACTTAGGAAGATCAATAGAGGCAAAATGTTTGTACTTAAATGAGAGAGGAACACTATTGTGCGAAAAAACAACATCAAGGGTACAGAAGAGCAAGTCGTGATCAGAAATACTATCTAATGAGAGCTGGTCAAACAATAAGACTGAAGATGGATCAGAAACAATTACAATATCAAGTAAGCTAGGTTGTGAATTAGGAGCAAAACGAGTTGGCTCAGAATTAACAATAGTGAGGCCTAAGGAGGAAGAGTAATCCTGAACTTGACGCCCACGAGAATCATTTTTAAGTAGGTCAGCATTGAAATCACCACATACAATAATTTTCTCAAACATAGAGGAAAAAACTGCAAGCGCCGTGAAGAATGGTTCCGGAGAAAAACTCCTATCGGGATTGTACACGCAAGAAACTATACACTTGAGAGCGCCATCATAAACTTCAGCTATTAAATACTCAACATCTGAATCTATTGATTTAGCGAGAACTCTACAATTTAAGGAAGACTTGCAGTAAATTGCAATTCCCCCACCAGTTGCATTTGTGACTCTGTCATTGCGGAGCAGCTTATAATTGGGTATATCATAAACACTGTCATCGATATTTTGTTTAAACCAAGTTTCACTCACGCAGATGACATCAACACATGGATTATTAAAAATATATTTGGCATAGTCACGTTTATGTGAATTGAAGCTACGAGCATTAAAATGGCATACCTTTAATCCCTCCCGATACCTCGACAATACATTAAGCATAGCATGCGTTGACCCATCACCGTACACACCTGTCTTTCCATTCAAAGAATTACTACCCATTTTCAAATGAGAGGTAAAGACGAGCTCCGCAAATCAATAAACACATCTTTACATAGCAATCGTTAGTAATGAGCAGCAAGAAAATTAAAATTAAAGTGTTGAAACAAAATAAGAACAGTAGAGAAACGAATATTATAAGAAACATTATAATAATATACGATTATTTAGACGGATGTGACATCTGATGGATTCATCGCGGCGATAGTCTGCAAGCATTCATCATTTTCCACAAGATAGCTTCTGGCATTAGCGGATTTTTTAACATAAACTAATCCATATTTAGCATAAACAGAGAAAAGTTGCTTGTTTCTCTTCAGGCGGACAGCTGACTGTAGGAGGACTGACATTCGTTGAGATACTGGAAAGTTATGTTTTGAAAGATTAGTTCATTGCCCAGCTGATAGTGTTATGTATTCATAGCAGGGCCAATGACATATCATCTTCAAAAAACATAATTTTGACGACATGGACTCTGCCCCAGTGATGGCGCCGTTAATTTCATCGCAACATCAAATGGTGTTTGGGCCAGATTCGAAGACTAGATTACAATCTATTAAGCAACTTCACTCACACAATAAGGAATGGAAGTTTAAGATGAGAATTATTTTTCTGTTTTTTAAATACTTATGAAGTTCTTTCCATATTCACTTTCCATGAGTGATAATACATATGAAACAATATAAAAACAAAAAAATCAATTGGGTCCATATACTAAAATCGTGTTTTTCCCCGCTTCTTGTTCTAAGTGCGAATAAATTAGATGATAAGAAATAATAGATTTCTATACGACTGTCAAAAAACCTAAATAACAACCAGTAAGGCGTTGAGGAATGTAATTAGGAGAGACCTTTAAAAATATTTACGACTAAATATATTACATACGAATTATTGCATGTTTTTTTACTAGAGTATTTTTTAACAAAAAAAATGTAGTTTTGAACAGTGATACGGAGCGCTTCGTGCCACTTCGATCACTTGTTAAATAAATAAATAATAACAAGATTCTTAGAGGTTATCTATGTGAATGCTTCTTCGCCGCAGTCTTAATTTGAAGATTCGTTGAAATATGGATGGTGTTACAGTCCGTTTCAAATCATTATTTCTTTTCTTACTTGCAGGACCTTCTACGTGCAGGTTGGCAACAATAAATCCAGTAAACGAGAAATGAGGACCATTGTCGCACAAGGATCAAAAGTTCCCTACTTTTGAACATACTGACATTGGACTTACCCAGGCTGGATAAATTAACTGCTGTCTATACGCGGACGACCTCCCAACTTACGTTAGTTCACTCATACCGCTGATAGCGGCTAGATGAGTTGAAACGCATGTCAGGAGACTGCATGACTACTATCGGGATTGGGAAATCCGCATCAGTCGCAGGAAAACAGGACTGATGTGCTTTCGTATACCAGCTTACTCCCGGAGAACAAGATTCGCAAGCAAATGCCGGAACAAAAATTGGTTTCCTGGATGGAACAATCGTCAATGCCTCGACAAATGTTAAATACCTATGAGTCAACTACTCGGAGAGGCTCAAATTTATGCCAATCATTGAAAGGCTTGCTTCGTTTTCCATCGGGTATACCTTTTGATGAGTAAGCAGAACGGCTTCAGCCATAAAACGAATCTGCTCATCGACAAACAGCTCATCAGGGCGGGGATAACCTATGGATTCCCAAAACGATTCACAGCCTCCAAGACCTACATCAGGAAACTTGCACTTTCGAGAGGAAGATCTTGCCCACAAGTAGTGGTCTTATGCGTAAGATCTTCCTGGCAAGGTCAGCATGAAGCATTTCAGCAATAGGAGACTCAAGCTCATAACTCTGTACATGATTGGTTTGTTCCAAAAGAACGTATTCACAACCATGGACCACCCAAATCACTGATCACCAGCATGATCAACCAAGCACATTAACGAACATCTACACTTGAACGCAATGGCATTGTTTTCCGCCATATGCAAATGAAGGACCAGCTTTCTTCGAAGAAACGGGACGCTCTACGGTAGAACTTAATATGTGCATATTCAAAGATTAAGATTCACCAACATTATGTTAAACATCTCTCTAAAATATCAAAGCAACCGTTGGGCCCCTATTGTTGAGCCAACATCTAAATAAATAATACCAATGAAAAAATATATTTAGCAACAATTGTAAATTAAAAAAAAAGAGTCAAACCACCATGGACATAAAAACAAAAACATTTCCGATTCTTTTCCATTTTCAATTATTTATGCAAATAACTTCATTAATAAAAAATTTGCTTGCCAAAATTTTAAGACTTCTTGTATAAAGAGTTCAATTAGAACAGGCATTTTTTTATGAAAAATGAAATAAATAATTTAATATTATACACTATGGTGGTGCATATTTGGATAAAAGCAAAAGATATAAGGAACTCTTAAAGCCGGAAAGCTCCGAGAATACAGTCTAAATTTTGACTACGCAAAAATAAATAAAATGAATAAAGATAAGAAGAAAGGAGCAGGAGTAATAAAAAAACAAAAGAGCTATTTAAAGAGGACGAAACATTCAACATTTAGCAGATAAGATATTTCTACGATTCAGCCTTTCGTTATTTAGTTTACCCCTTTTACTTCAGCTTATACAGAACTTCCAGTTAGTAGCCCTTCTTGTTTGATTGTTTTGGCTTGTCTGTCTGTCTGTTGCTCTCCTAACAACATTGTACATATGCATAAAAATAAAAATAAATAAAACCTATGTATTTCAGGTAATTGATTTCGTAGAAAAAGCATCAAAAGAAAGCATAATGAAAAAGTTAAAACACATGGTTTAAATTGCACTACCCGTACATTTTAAAGCATAAAAAAGACAAAACACAACATCCGTACAAGGGGTTATGACTACCCTCTAAAATGTTAATAAATAACGCAAGTGGAAGGGATCAGGGAGGAAATAGGGATAGGTATTGATGCACTTTGTTTTTGAATTTCTGCAAATTGTAATGAGTAGGAACTACCGAGCGTAGTAGAGCGTTCCACATTCGTCTTGTGCGGCTAATAAACGAATCTCTATACTTGACTGTACGACCGAGGGTGAACTGATGAGCATTCCTTGCGGGTCTTACGGTGGAAGTGAAAGGGTGGAATGCAGCTGCCTAATTCGCTAGTGCACTGCTTCTGGTAGAAGCGATAAAATATGGTAAGTCAGAAGACTTTACGACGGTGGTGGAGAGAGTCAATTGACTTTGTAATATTTTTGTCACCTATAAGTTTTATCGCTCGATTTTGAACTCTGTCAAGCAGGCTCAAGATGGTCTTTGGAGCGCCTGCCCATAAATGGGAGTTGTATTCCAGTTTGGGGCGAATGTACGCTTTTTATATGGCAGCCAGATCAGATGGGGTAAAGTATTTCTTGCATCGCTTCAGGAAACCTAGACATTTCGCAGCATTTTTGGCGACAACGGTTATGTGATCATTCCAACCGAGGTTGTTGTTGATACACATACTAATTCATGGATAATGGTCGAAGTTTTTCGTTTCGCTTTAGTGACAGCAGACAGCATTGAGTTTTAGAGGCATTAAATTCCACTCTATTCATAGAGCCCTATGATAGTATGTTGTTAATATCGGAATTTAATGAGCTAATCATACGCTGCCGTTCCATTTCCACGGCCGAAGATGAGGGACGTGAATTTGGAAACGAATATGAAAAACTGCGAGTTCTATCATCAGCGAATGAGATGTATTGGATTAGATGTAGCAGACAGAAGATCGTTAATGAAAATTAAAAAGGAGAGTCGGTGACAAAACGAAGCCCTGGGGAACACCAGCATTTATATGGTGGAAATCTGACTTGGCACCGTCCATTACTTCTTGAATTGAACGACCCGAAAGAAAGTTTCTAATCCATTGAATAAGAGTTTCGTCGATACCAAATGCACGCATTATCGACAAAAGAGTCTGGTGCCAAACTCTGTCAAATGCCTAAGAAATATCAAGCGCAACAATCTTGCCTTCATCAGAAAGATTTAGAGAGTGGTTACACTTTTTGGTGAGATATACCATCAAATCACCTGTGGATCTTTTGCTACGAAAACCGTACTGTCGGTCATTGAGGAAGGGACGTTAGTGCAACGGGTCGATAGTTGGAGGGAGAAGAAGATTCGCATTATTTAGGAACAGCTCTTAAGGATATTATTATGCAGGAGTGGCAGAATATAAGCGTCAACTTCAAGAAAAAGTTGGTCGAATCCGTTCAGAGACAAACTGTAATAAAAACAAATGGATATCGTACGAAATATTAAAATTTTGCTTTTAAAATTTCTACAATAGCTGCTTAACCTTTTGTCATACTCCAATACCTTTATTAAAAATGAATTGTCCGTTTTTTTCTTCCCTTGAACTAATTTTGTTTATTTTTTTTTTGTAAATTAAAAGAGCATTGTTTAACACACTGAAAATTCAATAAGTTATCTTTGTTTTTTTTTACCTATTGATATTATTAATTTAAAGTTGCAGCAATTGTGCGTGAGTGCCAAGAGTTTTGTCGCTTACTATATGTTATCTTGTGTTTTTGATGATTACCATTCCGTCAAGGATTGTAGAAAAATATCCAAATGCCATACTTATATGTCAAATACTTTGGATATTGAGACAAATGAAAATCTAAGAAAAAGAAAAAAAGGATAACATTGTAGGACAAGGGCGGTCTTGGAAGTAGACAACTCTCTTGAGCCTGCAATTTCAAATTTGGAAAGATAGTCTGCGTAATATTGACGCATGCGTGTTTAAAGTATTGCTCTCTCGTTCTCAAAAGTACGAATATGTTGCTGTGCGTCCAGGAACATCACTCGTTGCTAAAACATTCCATGTGGTGCATGTATCAATGAGTACTATACTACTGTGTCCAAAAAATAAGGTGACATATGAATTTAAACTGCGCGCGTTGAAGGATTTGGAAATTTTTCTTTCTTTTCTTTAGGTTGGTAGTACTGTCAGTGACATCTATGTGAAATTTTATGTCAAAATATATTCATAGTGTTTGAGATACGCGTCGTTTTGTGAGCTGCTAAAAGTGAGTTTTTCGTTTTTTGCGATGTCGAAATTTATTGAGCAAAGAATTTGCCTTAAATTTTGTTTGCGGAATCAATTTTCTGCTGCGGATACGTTGAGGATGGTGCAGAAAGCCTTTGATGATGAGGCTATGTCTAAATAAAATGTTTACAAGTGGTATAGTGATTTCCAAGCCGGCCGTGAACGTGTCGAAGACGAAGAGCGTTCTGGGTGACCATCAACCTCAACCGATGAAGCTCACGTCCAACAAATCAAAGATTTGGTGTTGAAAAACCCTCGATTAACGATTAGAGACCTTGCTGATGAAGTTGGCTTATCGAAAGGATCAGTCAATACCATTTTGAAGGATGCTTTGGGCCTCAAGCGCGTCAAATCTCGACTGGTACCGAAAACATTGAATTTTTTGGAAAAAATGCGTCGCGTTGAAGTGTGTGAAACAATGCTTTCCGACTACCAGGATGTCATGAAACGCATTATAACTGGCGATGAGACTTGGATCTATGCTTACGACCCCGAAACAACCGATCAGTCGAGCGAATATCGTGCCAAAGGAGAGCCGAGACCAAAAAAACCGCGCCAAAGTCGCTAAAAAATCAAGGTCATGTTGACTGTTTTCTTCGATTATCGTGGTGTTGTGCTTTATGAATTCCTTCCAACTGGCCAAACAGTCAACAAGGAATATTATTTGAACGTTATGCGTCGTTTGCGTAACGCTATCCGCCTAAAAAGGCTGGAATTGTGGAAAGACAATTCTTGGTTTTTACACCACGATAATGCGCCATCCCATACCGCACTCGTAATTCGTGATCATTTCGCCAAAAACTCAACCCATATCGTTCCGCAACCACCGTATTCACCTGATCTGGCGCCGTGCCAGCGGCTCAAAAGACCGCTCCGGGGACACCGTTTTGTCACCTTATTTTTTGGACACAGTAGTATAATCAATTTTGAAATATAACGACCAAGTGAGTCAAAATGATGCATGATGTTCTTCGAAGTGATTTTTTTTTTATTTAAACCTAAAAAGATATTCATATTGCTTGTTTTTATGATGTTTGATACTTTATTTCATATTTGTTTGTATATTTTTGTCAAATTTAAATATTTTTTTTTCTGATTAAAATACTATGGCTGGTACTACATTCCGTGAAACGAACGAAAAAGAAAGCCGTGCTTTGATTGGCATCCAGTGAGGAAGGATGTCTACAGTTGAGCTATTTGATAGATGTTCATCAATGGTGTTTGTTTTGTCTCTATGATGAGTCATGATCTTAGAATAGATGACAAAAGTATATGTCCAACACTTCGAACAAACGACATCTTTACTCCTATTCGAAAAATATTGGATTTTTGGATTATTATCAATCAGTCCACAAATAATTATACCCCAGGGGCTCATGTAACAATAGATGAATAGTTACTTGGATCTAGCGGGCGGTATCCAATTAGGATGTTTTGCCAAACAAGCCAAGTAAATATGTCATAAAAATTCTAATGATGTGCGACAGAGGAACTCAGACCAATGGCGTTCTCCTCGGTCAATATTTCGTAAAGGAGTTATCAAAGTCCCTTTGGCAAAAAATTTGCTTCAAGAACCTTTTTTCGTTCGAGTAGACGTGAGATTCCTGAAGAAATGAAAAACTGTCGCTCTAGGTACATAAGTGGGAACTTTGTTGTTTTTTTTGACGGACC
Source organism: Orthonevra nobilis (assembly GCA_963555765.1). NCBI lineage: Eukaryota > Metazoa > Arthropoda > Insecta > Diptera > Syrphidae > Orthonevra > Orthonevra nobilis. The sequence continues at coordinate 67,419,630 of OY743224.1, forward strand.
CCTTACCCTAGTCTTAAATTAACCGAAGCTGGCTAATATGATTTACTTCCTATCATCTGGTGATGAAGACGCTACTATCAACGAAATAACCGGAAAGCCTGAAGAGATTTTTGGTACTTATTTTTTATTACTATTTTAAAAAACAATACGGGTAAAGGTTATTCAAATAAATAAATAAAAAGTCAGATTTCAGCTACGCAAAATTCATGCGTCAAGTTAATGTACATCAAAATACGATTACCTTTTAAGTTTAAACTAAATTAAATCAACGAACTTCAATTGGTCCTTGATAAATTGAGCCTCGAACGATCACTAAAATGCTGAATATGCGCTTTGCCATCCAGTTAACCAGTGCAAAGACGAACGGTAGTAGTTGTTCATTCAACCTTTTTTCTATTTAAATCGTGCTGTAAAGTGATTCCATTCAATTTCTTGCGTTCAAAACCCCTGATTAATTTTTACTGTGACTCACTGTACTGGTGAAACGAAATTTCTTAGCCTGAAATTTCACTTGGATTCATTTTGGTAAATTGCTATTAATAAAAAATTGTTCATGAATTCAGCCTTTGTTTAACATATACTTTTATATGTACACGAAACGTTCAGCAAAGATTTAGAAACTCTTTTGGGAAAAGTTTTCTTCGTCGAATATTTGGGAGGAGGCCGAATGGAGGAGAAGATTCAGACTATACTTGCCCCGTTCAAATTAGGCTCTTCACTGATCGGGATCTCATTGAGTATTTGTATATTCGAATACTATGCTTCTGGTGAGGAATCAACCTTTGTTAATGCAATTCCTTAGCAGATTTAAGAGCTTACCTACATTGCAGGTCATAGATGCCATTTCAATTGCGCTTTTAGGATACGTTTCACAGCTTTCCAAACAAGTTCAAATTTTTCCACTATCCAGACTTTCGACTCACAGAGATTCTCTTCACGCTTTTTGAAATCCCCAATATATTTTTTTAGTTAATTGCTAATTGAGGTTTGCGTTTTGAGTTCTTCGCAGGCTAAACCAATGATTTCAGATGGATGAAGAGCCTCTCAATTAATTGCAAAAGTCGTTAGTTTTGTATTTTAGTTTTTTTCGTAAGATCTTCACCTTGTTTGAGATCAAGTGAAGGCTGATCTGAGAAGACATCGAATCTTTCCTCGTGGAATTTTTATCATATCCTTCGCTCAAAAAAAAAAAAAAATGTTAAAGATGCGCCGTTCTTGTTGAAAAGAAGTCTACCCCAAAGAGTTAGGGTCCATACACCTTAGGACCTTAAATATTAGATTTATTGCGTCTTACTCATAAATATTTGTATTATTTATGGACAAACTATTTTAAACGATTTGTTTTGGCTAAAACGTTCAAGTTAACTGTTTTTAATTCGTTAATCAAGTTATGATAATTCATCTATCTTTTTTTATTTATCTTGATCATGAAATGGTTTTTAAATCTTGCCATGCCGTTTTTGGTGTAACACTTTGGCCACAAAATAGTTGATAAAATAACTGAAATAAATTATGGTTAAAGGGTATTTGTTATCAATTGAATGCGAGTGAGTTTTGCATCCTTTAAATGCTTTCCATATTCATCAATGTTGAAATTTTGTCCAAATTGCCCCTTTGATTCTAAACTTAAAGATTTATCTTTTACTTTGAAAACTTAAACTGACTGTTAGTTTAGGATTTTCAAGAAACATCTAAATTACGATTTTAAATTACCAATAGTTTTCTCAGCAACATTTCGAGCAGCTGAATGCTTTCAGTTTAAATTGAGCCGAATAGTTCCTGGTTGTGCAGATTTGTAGGGATTAAGGACAAAAAGCTCTAGCCTGAAGCATACACATCCAATTGCTTTGTATTAACGTCTCGCTGCTAGTTTTTCTAACTGTCGATCTACCAAGCCGATCTCATAGTCTTATGCCACTATGCTTTGATAGCTTCCTTCAGACTGAAATCGGAGCGTTGCTCCAAGTTGGTGGTTCAGAAGATTAGATGTCGGTTTCATTTCTGAATTCACTTCCCGCAATATATCAACAGAAATCATTCTTTTCACTCTTAAACAGTTTTTGACTGAGCATACATGCCACGTCCAAACGGGTATTAGATATCCAGCGCAGCGAAACTAAAAAACAAAGCACTGATGCCTGTCTGAGAAACCTGGAAAATGCTTTTGATACCAATCCGTAGGCAGACGACTTGATTGCAAACAGATCAGGTCCGAAGATCGATGAGATTAAGCGATATTGAGACGACTGGGGAAGTGAGAGAATGTGAAACTATTTTAATTTGGACGCATCTGTCTGGACCATCAAGCATTGGCGAAAGCCCCCAATTTTACTGAAGAGTGGACGTGTAGTCCGATATCTTGGGATTTGGCTGGACTAGTATCTGTATTCCAACAAAAATATAGATGCGTAGAGTTGCATAGAGTTGTATAGAGTCTATGCCCAGAAAATGTCATTCCAACGAGGTCCTATACAACAGAGTAGACATTATAAGAGTGGAGATTTCACTTTCAAGCCGACACGAAGTCACGTTGCTAGGGCAATGAAGTCGGTCAACAATCTGATCTTCGGGGCTTACTACCCTGATGACAGGTATCCCAAGAGTGTGCGCCTTAACATCGACGAGTAGTTCATAAGGGCAATTTTTTTTTTTTTTTGGGAATAGTAGTGGCAGACTTAAATAGATAAAGGTCCTGAAGAAAATTTAAAAAGGGGCATATTTTGTATATGTTGATATACTATATGTGCACATATACTTGCATGTCTTCAGCGTGACAAGCTAGAAATAAGTTATTTAAGTATCTAAGGTTGAATTAAGCTATTTAAGTTTGTTAAAAAAAAAAATATTTTACTATATTTTTTAAACTTAATTTCGTAAGTTTATAGTAAAGACATGGTTTAGGTTGTAAGTTTCGAAAGACCTAGTTAAAATTGTAAGTTAAGCTTAGAGCGCACGTTTAGGGACAGTAAGATAGATAAGAACTTCGCGTTTTATAAGCTTATTTTTAGCAAATAAGTAATTCATGTAAATAAAAATTAAACAAAAAAGAAACAGATTTTGAAACTGCAAAAAACCTTATTTTAATTATTTTTCTTCTTTGCTGATAATATCCTCGTAAGCCAATTGAGCAGTTAAATTACATAGCAAACAAAAAAAAAACAATAAAAAATCGTTGTATTCAATTACACACTTCTTTATACATTTATTTATCTAATTATTTATTTAATTAGTAATTAATTAATTTATTTGCAACTTATTTATTTATTTATTTATGCATTTATTTTAGTTTTTACAAATTTACTAATTCAAGTATCTATTTATTTATTCATTTATATATTTATTTATTTATTTATTTATTTATTTATGTATTTATTTATTTATTTATTTATTTATTTATTTATTTATTACTTTATTTATTTATTTATATATATATATTTAATTATTCGTTTGTTATTTCTTTGATTCGTTATTAATATATACAATTGTTTATTTTTCAGTTTGTTGTTTTGTTTTCGTTTATGTACATACTATATATATTTTTTTTTTGTATTTGCGAAGGGTTTTCACGAATTTCCCTTCCTAACATAACATAATATTTATATTCTAAATTAAAATTTTCCATAACACTAAGATAATGTTTCAGTAGGAATATACAATTGTATTGTATCTCTGAATTGTCAAATGTGCGGTAACTACAGCTTTTTGTAATATTAATTTCGAATAAAATAAAGCTATCTATCTATCTAACATAAGTCAGTTTTTGCAATTTTTCAGGGAAGCAATTTGAATGTTTCCCTACGAAAAAAAATAAAATCGCCTATGGCGCATCAGATAGTGTAATAAACTCAAATTTGACATGAGTCGACTTAAGCTGTTTTTTCTTGTGGCCTCACAAACATTATATCTCATGAAATACAGAAAATCCGTCCAGTATGTGCTATTGTTTTTACCTTAAAAAGCGTAAATAACACCCCTGTAAATCTCACTTGCCACAACATTATCGAAATTTTACGACTCCTGCATCGAACAGCGCTAAAAATTCACTCTACCATTCATTTCGATTCATTTGCGAACACTATTTTGATGGCGTCATATTGGCAGCCATGACGGTCAATGCCTGTTACGGCAGCCATATTACCAAATATCGAGGTTCGTTGGTTTTTTTCGCTCTCTCTCTGTGGGTCTCATCTATGTGCTGGCTCTGCGTTCATTTTTTTAATTCTTCGCGTTCCCCATAATTCCGCAATCAAACAAAAACTACCTAAAATTGGATTCCCCATCGTCGAATTCCGGTTCGTTGCACCAAAATCACGGGTAATACAAGTGAAATATCAGTGAAAACATGTTAAAGTAAAAAACGGGGCAACAAGCAAAGAAAATTCCCTTCTCGTTTGCGAAGAAAATTTTTTCGTTTTCCGATAACCGATAGAAAAGTACTCGTCGCTATTTGTGAACGTGTGCATAAAAACGAAGAACATAGGGATTTTCTTTTCTTTTTTTTTTTGAAAAAAGTGACGTGAATTTCATTTGGAATGTGTTAAGTTAAACAAATTGGCAACAAATACACGAATGTTAACAAAATGTAAAAAGAAGCAAGCAAGAAAAGAAAAAAAAAATTTACGAAGCAGAGAGGAAAAATCTTTTTCCTTTTTTTCTCGATATAATGAAAGTGATTGGGTTGTAGTGGTAATTTGTGTTATTGGTGTGGTGTGCGCTGGTTACTGCTGTTGCGATGTTCATTTTACTCTTCTCTACACCTCTGAATGGATAAAAAAAAAAGAAGAAAGAATGAAAAATCGTCTCGACTTTTCAGAATTTTTCTCTCTCTCTCTTTTACTCGGTTGAGTATATAATTGCATGAAAAGTTTACTTTTTCTTTTTTTTTTCTAATTTTTATAATTTTTTAGTAGAAAAAAAAGAAAGGATTCGATTTTTGAAAAACATGACATGCGATGGATTTTTTTTGCATTATCGAACAGGCTTAGAAAAAAAAACGATTAGAGTGAGATGCAGTTATACGTTCGCAGTTGGAGTGCGAAAGAGTCAATGCTACTGTAGTTTTTTTTTTATATGTGGAGATTGCCAACTGACATATGGAACGGGACTAGTTCAATGAATTTATTTGACATAACGATTCAAAAATTGAGCGGTGATCTTTTGAAAAAAAAAAACAGAAGTTGCCTTCAAATAAATTTTCTCCTGCTTAGATTTTCCTAAAGTTAATTTGGAAATGGAAAATTCTCGGTCATGGTGTTGTCTCTGTCTGGCATATGACATTTGTACCTGCAGGAGAATCGAGTATCGAAATGCGAGCCTAACTTAGTATATGGTTGTCCTTTTTTCAAATTAGAAAAGGTGATCGGTGGATTCTAATTTTTATTTTTCGTTTTTTTTTTCAATTTTCCGTCCTCTAGAAAGAACCTTTCTTGACTCTGTATTGTATAAAAATGAAACAATTTTCCATGACACGAGAAAATGGTGGAAAAACTAAAAACTTTTCAGTGAGTGTGATGAGGTGCCACTTGTCAATTGATTGCATTCCTAATTTATGGATGTGCACTATGAACAATGGGCTAAAATGACTAATTAGTTAATGACTAAAGTGACTTTGTGGGAAAACAGCTAAGATGTTAGTTAGCTCGAGGTGAGATGTACATGCATATATTCCAAGGAGCAACATAAAGCTTGATTAAGAGTTGCAAATGTATTTCGTAAATTGGGGTCAGCCTGTGTCTACCATGTTTGATTTTTCGCTTGGAAATCGTACGTTTACGCACTTGCCTGTCCGATTGGTTCGTCGGCAAAAGTTTATTATACATAATTCGATTAGATTTTGGTTTGAAAGTAAAAAATATGAATTGCGTTTTGTTGCTATTGATTTGTTTGCCTCGACGTTGTTTCGAGTTGGTTGACCTAGGCGAGTGTTGTGCGTACAATTTCAATTCATAATAAAACAAAATTGGAAACGAATTAATGTGACCTCCACCCACAGAAAGGAGACAATTGTCCGGTTGTACATTGACAGAGAAACGGTGTCGTTGGCCTAATGAAACAAAGCCATTCATCAAGTCTGACCATTTCAAAGTGCATATGCGCAGTTTAATTAAATTCAATGGACATTGTTTCGCCCACCAACTTTTTAACAGTTTGTACTGTAAGGTTGATGAAGTATGGAACCTAGAACCGTCAGTGTTCCAAAGATGGATAGTGACTTCGTTATAAGTTCGCTAAGATACAACTAATAGAAGGAAAATCCCACATTGAAGGTTCTTTAACCACAAAAACGGTTCATATTAAGTCATTACTGTAGCTTAATCATTCCTTTTTATTAATAGGAATGGGCCTCAGTCCACAGAAAAGTCAAACATGTCAATTTCGAACTATTCTCTCAATAGTGCATTAACAATTTTTACATTAACGATGCACATAAAACTAATGAACAATAGGTAGATAAAAAAGATGATATATGGTATGGGAAATAAATGCAAATGGTTGCGAAACATGTTTTAAAGGTTTTCAATTAAAAATAGAAATAACTTTTATTCAAATTCAAATTTTAATTGCTCGTGGAGTGTTCAAAGATTGTTTCTCTGTTTGGAAAATTACCTTTAATTCAATTTCTGATTTCTTTGCTGCATTTTGTTGGACTAAAGCATTATTAAGTGCACTTGAAGTTTTGTACTAAGAAAAAAATTGCAATCTACTTGGTAATTGAAAATCACCAAGCACAAATATTTTTTCTTGTTTTTTCTTCAAAGTTCATTTGCTGGGTACTATAATATTGTCCGTTGCATTTTTAAGTACAATTCTTAAGTGGTGTTAGGTGTGACATCTCAACACTAACCACGCACCCATGACGTAACAGGTGGGCTGAAAAGTTTGTAGGCTGAGGCGAAACGGGCAACGAGGACGATGCACGCAGCGGAACCCCCAAAGAGGCTGTTTTCGACGAAAACATTCAAAAAGTCTACGCAATAATTTTGCATAACCGTTAAGTGAAGAAGATCGAGATAGGTGAGACCCTTCAGATATCAAAAGAACGTGTTCGATATCACGTGAATGAATATTTGGGTATGCGAAAGCTCTGTTCAAAGTTGGTGCCGTGCGAGCTCCCAATGGACAACAACGAATTGGTGATTCTGAGCAGTGGTCGAAACTGTTTTATCGTAATAAATTCGAATTTTTGCTTCGATATGTGACAATGGATGAAACATGGCTCCATCATTTCACAGCAGAGTCCGATCGACATTCAGCCAAGTGGACTGTAAGTGATGAACCGACTTCAAAGCGTCTCCTTGCAAGGTTAAGGCATCAGTATTGTGGGATTCGAGTGGTGTAATTTTCATCGACTATCTTAAAAAGAGATAAACCATCAACAGCGACTATTATGTAGGGTTATTGGAACGTTTGAAGCACGAAATCGTGGAAAAACGGTTCCATTTGAAGAAGAAAATAGTTCAGTTTCATCAAGATAATTCACAAATCTATGAAAACGTAGGCAAAATTGAATGAATTCGCATTCACCGTTTTCTCCAGATCTGGCCTCCAGCAATATTTTCCCGTTCTCAGCCCTCAAGAGAATGCTTTCTGGAATGAAACTTAGGTCCGATGAAATGATGATGATCGACAAAACTGAAGCCTTTTTTGAGGCCATAAACAAATACCGCGAAGGCAACTACAATATATTAATTAATTAATCCAATTCGATCAGAAAAAAATTGTTTTCTTTATTAACCCACGAACTTTTCAGCCCACCTGTTATTGATTGTTGTCTCTTTAGTTTAGCACAGGACCCTTGGAACAGCTGTTTTCTTTTGTGGGTTTCGTTTTGCTTTCATCAGCGCCCTAACTTGTTCTCGACTATGGGTCTTAAGCTGTTGTTTGGTTCTTGGCTTTTTGGCACATACCTTTTAAGGTAATCTGGAGTCGTTAAATCGGTGAACGCGGTTGCCAGTTAAAATCAGAAAAACTCGATATTATCTGATCACCAAAAATGTCATGTCATCTCATGGTAATCATAGCTGACGAGCTGTGGCTTCATCTTGTTGGAACCACAATTCTGATTTTGTTTTCTACCTCTGGCCTTAAAAAAATTTACAATCGTTCAACATTAACCGCAACTTGTTCGTCGCTTTCGAAAAAAAACTATGGATCTAAGTGGGTGCATTTTGCGTATAATAACTTTGTTTTGGATTTCCAATACCCCATATTCTGAAATTTTGTTTAATTACGCTGCCGTTCAGGTGAAAATGGTCGTTGTTCTCTCGGATCATGTCTTGAAAACGCCGAGCATACTGAATGCGTATTTGTGGATCATTTGTTTTCAAGTCATGAACAAAGTACTTGTAGTTGGTGATTTTCAAGTATCAAGTACAAGGTACTGGACACTTACACAGTACTGCACTACAAATGTTCTTCATAACTTTACAATTTTGCTTCAGATCTAAGTATAGCCCAAGCGCTTTCGTCCTTTTTTGTGTTGCAGGTGATGTACATGACATTATTTAAATAAAATGATTGATACTAATCTTCATATTTATACAAAATTTATCATTTTAATTATTTTGTTGCATAATCTCAAAGTCAATATTAGAACAAAGTCTGTTCACCACTTCTTGAAGGTGCGAATTGCTTTTGAATATTTTTTTAATCTTGACTGTCCTTTGGTCATTCTACAGCTTCTATTGACTTAAAATTGCTTAGCCCTTAGCTGCTCCATAAGCCGGGGAAAAGAAATAAAAGCAACTGACGCTAGATCTTGAGAATAATTCAAAACCCAGATTGATTGGCAACCATCGCAACTCTGGCTATATATTCTAAAATTGATTTTGTGACTAGGAATTTTTTAGTCGTCAATGAAGAGTTTCTTTTCAAGGTTTAAGTCTGTTGTTTCGTTTCAGGTTCAAAGTGATGACCCCAAACTCTCGTTCCTGGCTACAAATTCACTTATAGTCAGATTGCTAGTTTTATAGATTTGGTGTTGAAATTTAAAGTTGTAGTTTCTTTAGTTCAGTAGTTAACATTTTGGGTACCCAACTTCATTTTTACATCCTTTTAGTCAATCTTTTCAAAGTCGTACGAGGGCTAAGGACTTGTTCAATTTAATTTATTAAAGTGGTTTCTTCTAATATTGCAATCCTTACTATGTTATTTTTTTTTTTTCATCGAAATCAGAAATCGTCATGATTACACAAAGATTTATATTTTGAGAATCAGGTCTCGAGGATGGACGAAGCAGATTTAACTTATTTGCTCTTAACGTTCCTCCTAGTGCAGACTTTAAAACTATTTCCCGCCGTGATCCGAGATGTACTCGTCGTCTCCCTGAAAGTAGACTGATGCACACACCAACTTCCGTATATATCCATCCGTAGGCACCTCTTAAATTAGGGCCTGTTGGAGCAGACCATCTTAAGCCGTCCTGTTTTGAAATGAAAGTCAGTGAACTTGGGCCTCTTTGAGGCAGGCCGTTTCTACGTTTCACAAGTGCTGGTTTATCAATGTAGAAATGTATATATGTATATGTAGTATCTTTGCTGCGAAAGGCTTACGAATTTAAATATGTTAAAATACCCCGTACCATCCTTGGCTCACCATATCCTATTCACTTCCTTGTTCAAAAGTATCATTATGTGAGTAACATTACATTGAATTAGACACTTAAAAAAAAATAGGCTCGCTCTATAAGTCTAGTCAAGACAGTGGTTTTTCTCGGGTATGATTTATTTCGGTCTATCGCTATCTCTCTTCAAATGCTAAGCAACTTCCCGATGCGATTTGCATTCTTCAAGTATGAGTTGTTAACTCAGTTCGTAAAGTATATCAAATCATTTGTTATCACTTCAGAACGTGGGTTTTCATTACTTATGGCATTAGACAACCCTTTGGATGAAAGCAACCTTTAAAAAGTGCTTAGTAGACGAACAAAAGTCATTAACTTAATTATACTGGAAAACGTTCATCAAGCTAGTGGGATTTCCCAAATTTGTTACCAAAACTTGTGTGCAAAACAAGACATTCATTATTTGAATGTATGAACGAGGGGTGATCCAAAAGTTATGATAATCAGTTATTTCCAGTTCGCATAAAATTAATAAAAAAAAAAAAAAATTGTTAACTAACTCCATAAGAAACATAGGAATAGACCAAGATTCCAGGGAGCTAAATTCATCTGAATACGAACTGTCGACGAGACTACACCAAAATGGAGAAAAACGAAATTAGAGCTGTCATTTAGTGACTCTTTTTTTGAAAAACATTCACTACATCCACGTCCCGCGCTGAAGACAACTTGAAAAAAGAGTGACTATCAGGCATATAGCTGAGGTCAAAGTCTTCAAAGAATCCGTGCCAACGAATAAAAGATCAGGAGAATATTTTACCACGTGTGACCATGGATGAGATCTAGGTCCATTTTAATTCAGAAACTTAACGGTAATTGTTGACCGGGAAGCGACCCTCTTCACCGACGCCGAATACATTTAAGGTGTCGAATTCGTCAGGGAAAGTTATTGCATCACCTTTTTTGGGACGCTTAAGGCATCATTACTGTGGATTTATTGTAAAAGGGAGCGACTATTAAAGGCCCTAACTACGCAGCCTAAATAAGAAGATTGCGGATCGTCCTTTTCGCCAGATCCAGCTCCCAGTGACCTCCACCTCTCCCCTCGGCTCAAGAAACACCTCCTGGTTAAGGAATTTGAGTTTTGAAGTTTAATCGGTTTATATTCATTAGGATCACCGATCGTATGTGACTTTTACAAGATTTAACGTTAGTGTGATGACTGCCTTTTGCAGATAAAATACCAGAAATCGAAAACTATTCTTCTCAGGATTTCATTGTTTAGGCACAGTGGGATACAAGAAAGGAGTGGTGAAAATTCTTGACCGCGGTAGTCATAGTTTAATTTAATAATTTAATTATTACTTTTTTAAAACAACATTTCAGTCCATGAATTGAAAACGTCAGACTGCTTCGAAAGTCTCGGTTTTTCAAATTACGAAGGATTGTCTTCCACAGCATTGCCGGTAATTGGCAATCTTCAAATAGCACAACAGCCAGGATAAAGCTTCTGCGGCTGTTCAGAGTCGGGAATAAGCTACACGTACGAGACATGGAACATGTAACGTCAATTATTTTCTTTCTTATCCATTGTCTACCCATGGAAGCCATGTCAACATAAATTCATTAGCGGTTTATTGACGTAGCTAAGGAAAGCAGTTAAATGAAGTAAGTTATCCTCTTGATCCCACTCAGACTGTCTAGGCAATATATATATTTGTCCAAAATTTGGGGCGAAATATTGGGTTACTGGATAATTATTATCTTTACTTTCTTAGAGTTAGTTTCTCCCTAAGAACTTGGCAGATGACGAAAGAAGTCGGACTTCGAATGCGCAAGGCAGCAGAGTTTACTGGTAAAGATGTCTTCTAGCCTTGACAGTCGTGAGCACGCTGCTTTCAGATGGTGATTGCTTGAGCCTTGAACCGGAGGTACGGTCTTCTCGTTTTCTTAAACCAGTACGCTAAGATTCGAAGACTCTTTGTTAGAGCGTTATTGTCCATTCTATCGATGTGGCCGAGCCAGTGTAGCCTTTCGGACTATATTCACAACGTTGTACAGCTCGTAGAAGGCGGTTATGCCTTCTCCTGCATTAGCCATACTTGCAGATAGAACCAATATTTGCTGAGATGCTCTGCTTATCGTCCAGCATTCGGCTGCATAAAGTTGGACTTGCAAAATCAGTCTTGTAAAGCAGCATTATTGTCCTTCGTGTTAGGAATTGTGATCTAAGTTGTTTTGACAGACCAAAGTTGCAACGGTTGCCTAGATTAAGCCATAGCTAAACTTGGTAGACTTGAAGCTCGTTGGTCTTTTCCAGAAGATTGCGTTGTGTGAAAATTTGGAACTTCATTGATTCGCCGGGTCGGAAGTCACACTGGTATTGTCCGATTTGTGTGAAGCAAAAAGTCTTGACGTACACACAATATGCTGGACAGGATCTTGTAGGCGACATTGAGTAGGGAATTGCCTCGGCAGTTGTTGCAAGACATAGGATCGCCTTTTTTAAGATGAGTTAGTTAGAGCTGATATTCCAGGCGTCGGGAATGTTTTCTTCCTTCATGCATAAGCACCCAACAATTATGGTCTCGTCATAATCTTCAACACAAATTTTTCACACAAGGATTTGGAGAACTTCATAAAAAGTATAAACAAATATAAAGTGTTTTTTGTGGAGCTCAAATCAATCAATAAGGCAAGTGTGGTCACTCTCCTCTTTAGGGAGTACATCGTTGTTATTCCAGTGAAGTCAAAAAATTCTCGACGAAGCCTTCTCCATCGCCGTTGGACGAGTTTGGAGATCTTAAATTCTTAAAATTCCATATAACCAATATACAGATAGTACGTATCGATTTAGAACTACTTCATGTTTTCCAAGATCTGTTAAATAATCTATGGTTGTTGATTCGCGGAATTTCCTGACTTAAAACCGTTCTCTTCCAAAACATCAAGAAAATCAGTCAACAATGTTCCTTCAAACTTTCGGACGTTCTAAGATAAGGACAAGGCTCGTATGTAATGTAGTTATTGTGTATTGTTTGGTTTTATTATTAAAAAACATATTTTCTAAGTCATTTTGGAATGGTGAATGTATAATGATATTGCCATTTTATTTGGTGTCATAAAGGCCTTATGCAGATTGTTTTTTTTTTTGCTAAAATTTTAGGCCTAATTAGAACAGGGTCATGTTTTTTTCTTGTTTCGAAAGTAAATTTAAATAAAACACATTTATGATTTAGATCTCGGCAAAATTGTAATTGGAAAACAGTTTGCGTTTCGTGTTTATAAACAAGATTAATAAAAAATCTGAGGGCAACAAATACCTCGTCTGGGAATTTTATCTTAAAATCAAGCTCAAAAGGGGAATGTTTTGTGTGATATGGCATCATCTCGCAGAGCGAGGAATAAGTATGCATGGACCAATGACACTACCAGACTAAAGAGTCTAATTGATTAAGAAAACTTTTTTGAAAAATGTTGAAATGTTGAATGTTGAAAAAGCGTAAAAGTGCTGTGCTCGCCTCTAATTCGACAGATTTCGATCTTCTTCAGCGGATTCGGTAACGGCAGGCATACCATATTCTCAGTAGGTAGAGGGTTCATTTCGTTGATGGATATGCCTTAGAACATCCTTAACAACGCTGGCAATAATCTGCGGTTCTAAGCCTAACCCTAGAAACCGATTATAATTCCAGCGTTTCATGATCCCAAGCATTGAATTATCTTTGATGACCATTCGCTCTAGTTTAGTTATTTGTATCTCGTCTTCAAAATTAAGGACTTAAGCTCTCTTGAGTACTTTTACAACATAGTTGATTGTGTGTGAGGGGCAAGGTAGTTGCCTTGAGAAATTCCAAACTCAGTGTTAATTACTGACAGGTTGATTTTCTAAATTTTCTAAATAAACTTTTGAGGTATTAACACGAGAGCAATCGCTTGACTATTAAATTCATTATCACCACATGCTGAATCAAACGGCTCATTTTGAGTATCAACTCTCGCGTAACTCTTAAGCTTATGTCAACACAGTACCTTGCAGCACCGAGATAACTGTTCACAGTCTTTCGGGCCGAGATTTTGCCATCCTTTCTCAAATTGTTGAGGAGGTGACTGTTAATCTGCACTGGGTAGGATGATGTATCATCCTCAACCCTGTACAGAATTTTGCTTATAAACTCACAAATGTGGATAGCAGAGAAACTGAAACCTGTCGACATTCAAAAAGGCTTTTAAACTGAACGGAACCAATTATCTACACAAATGTTATTTGAGAACCTTATTGGGTCTTTAAACTTCATTTTTCTAATCGGATATCTTAGAACTCTCGGTATTAAAGATTGACTTCATGTGAAAACTGTCTTAAAGCGCATGAAACGACTTTACATATGATTTGCAATGTGTATCCAACAAAATAAGAAACGACTCAAGACGATCGAATTCGATATATACAGTCTGCATCTTTTCACGAGAGATCTCGACCTCTCTAGGCTCTTCGAACTGGCTGAGGGGTCAACGAATGGTGTTGTAATCACAGCTCGCAAAACTATCGCTGACCAACAGCGATTGGACAGCCATGATCGAGTACAATCAACAGAGAAGACTTTGTGCTGATCCCTTATCTATGCGATCTATTTGGATTTTGAATTCTTGATCACAGCAAAACACGGCTTAAGAAAATACAAAAAAATCGTTCTCTTTAGCTAAGTATTCCCGCTTGTATAATATTTTACATGACCATCAAGTAAGAAACGTGAAAATTAGGTTAATGAATAAATTTGTGAACGAACGAGCCCTAACAATGTCCTAGATAGGCGTGACCCATATTAATTTGTCAACTTACTTGCAGCACGACTGTTAACTCCCAAATGTTCCCGAAGCGGAGTTGCCTTGGGAGAAATTGTTGACTTGGAATTCCCTTAATTAAACTCAAATATGACCACCTCAAGGTATCTATCTAGTCGTTGTTTCTTCCACCAAACGTCACGACAATGACGTAAATAACCTTTAAATTCGAACATTAATTCACATTAAATTTATTCCTTTGCGTGGATTCACCCAAATTTTTGTTTCGCCCTCCTTCCATCCTTTCGAATTCGGCTAAGAGAGCACCAAACTGAGTATGACTACTTCTCAATTTACTGGACACACGGGGTAGCGACAGCAAGTAAATTTCAACCAATTGCCGCATCGAACTGCGCATCCTCCTTCTGGTTTTACACACTTCCTCTCTCTCTCAATCTGCTCCTAAATATGGCCTAGAGAGCGGAATTTCAATACGTTTTCGGCGCTGCACCAAACCAAACGATGATGACGACAAAGATAGTTTTTTTCGGCTGTCATTCAGTTATATCGCGAAAAAACATTCTAGTAAAATTTATAGCCTAACAACTATGGCAAATGTATATTCCAATTAATTTTCCAAAATTCAGTGATCCATCCATACAAAAGATTCTAAAATCTTTTTGAAAAAAAAGAAAAGAAATCCAGGTCGTCAACCCCCTCGGCCCCAAGTGTGCACTCAAAATTGATAGCTGTTCCATATAAAATTAGTTACAGTTTCCCAAGTGATAGTATCTTTAATTTTCAAGTTTTCCTCGGAACCATTTAAAAGAAAAAAACAAGTCCAAAATGTATCATATACATTCTATCAAAAAAATATATTCCGTCAGCACAAAAAAAGAAGAAGAAGGTATATTTAAATAGTGAATGTGAACCAAAGAAAATCGATGAGATTTTTATTCTAGTGTTTTCTTTTTTTTTTTTATTTCTTTTTTATGTCACATCAGATGCAAATGTTGAGATATTAAAGCAAAGAAATCATTTGACAAATGTCATTTGATAAATATTGCCGATGAAGAACGAATTTCCTAGGCACAAAAAAAAAGAAAAAAAAACTCATTTCATACTTGAATTTTGCGGATACTGCGCACAATCGAAACTGATTATTATGTTGGCACAATTGTTAAAAGTAGGAAGAGAACTTTTTAGTAGGTTCCTTTGTCATTCGGTTTTTCTTTTTTTTTTATGTCTTCTAAAAAAAGTTCAGATACTTAATTTTCAGAAAGAGGATTGATGGTTGAAAGCTCTGGGACCTTAAGAAAATAAAAATGTTAGTTTCAGACGATAGGATTTGACTATGAGCTCTCAGCCCCACCCCAGTTTTTTTTTTCTAGGGTTGCCAAGATAACCAATTCGTTTAGTTTCCATGGCTTTACTTAAAAGTAATAAGATTTGCATTCTTTTTGTTTTTATTCTCGACGTTTAATTCTGACCTAGTTTTATAGTTCCAGACATTGAAGGGGAATTTGGCCAAGAAATAAATCGACCGTAGTTGACTAAGTGATGGGACGGGAATGTTTTTCAAAAGTTTATTGGGAAATAATTGTGTTTTTCTGAGAATTGAAACGTGGATTATTTTTGATTTCCTTTTTTGAAGTTGCTTTAGCAGTTTAATCTCCAAAAAAATATGGAATACTATATAACTCTTTCAATTGGTTCCTGTCGTTAAGTGTTAAATATTTAAAAAAATTTTCTCCCATACAAATTTAATCTGCAACTTACGCAACTTATTTTTTTGGTCACGCCAAAATTTGAAATGACATAAAAAAATTTTGCCTGGCAATGCGGAAATTGCATAAAAAAGAGAAGAGTATACATTTATTCAAGATAAAAGTGTACAGATATTTACTGCCTTTTTTTTTTGCAAATTCTATATGACGTAGCTGTGTGGGTGTATCTATGCACACCACTAGATGCTTCTGCTGTATCTTATAGACAAGTATCGTTCTCGTTTTCGCTGTATCGCATCCATCCGCTGTAATTTTTTTTCCGTTTTTTGGCATGGATATAGGTTTTTGTGATTCCTTTACACCTTCATACGTTTAAATAATAATTCTACTCTACTTTTTCATCTTTTTGGGGCTTATTGATAATTGGGTCAAGTATTTGGGTTGTTCTGGTCATGGTTTGGTTGACAGCTGCCGCTACATGATTGCGATGATGATGATGATAGTCTTTAGTAGGTTGGTTTGTTGTCTAGGCAAAGATTACTTGTTCATTACTCATCTATTGAATGCAAATAAGAAGCAAGAGATACAATATTAAAGGAGCTCAAAACCATGTTTATGTTTTCTTTTGTTGCTGTTGTTTATTGTGCTGTTCGAAAGAAACATAATCTATTTTGGCGATGATACTTCTTCCTTAAATATTTATTCAAGCTGATTAATAGTCGAAAGTAAAACACTGTTTTTGTATGAATCCTTCTACTTCTGTTTCATCATTACATAGCTGTCCGTCCCTTTGTCACAGGGCAATATATTTTGAAACGTAATTGAGTAGACACTTGCTTGCCATTTTCACAGTATATACAGAAAAGTGCTAAATCAGCGTTTATAAACAATATATACGCTTTTGTTTTTAATTAAATAGCATTATAAAGTTCAAAAACATAATTCAAAATAAAAACAGGTATTTTCATCAGAATTATTCAAAGAAAAGAAACATAAGAATTCACATCACGAACAAAGTACCGCCCTTTTGCATAAAATGAAGAAGTTAGAAACCTTATCGTTAAACTAAGAACTGTCCTTAGATGTCCTGCACCCTTTCAGACAATAATAAAAAATCATAATGAGAGAGGACACGTGTCGAAAGACCCCCTTCTGGTCGCCCGAAAACGCTTAATAACCGCGATATTGAAAATATCATCCGTAAAGTTACCGCATTAGTGCGCAGAAGCTGTGCGTAGAGTTCTGAGATCGGACGGGTTTGACGAAGGAGTTCCAAGGAAAAACCACGGATAAGTGAAGCCAACTGCCAAAAACGTTTGGAGGCCGCAAATCACTTCATTTCTGAAGATCACGAATTTTGGAAAACTGACGGGCGAGAACAAGTCAAATATATTCGGATCCAAAGGCAAGAGAAAAGTATGGTGGAAGGCTTACCAAGAAATGAAAGCAAAGGACCTAGTACCCACAGTCAAGCACGGTGGGGACATGTGATGGTCTGCGGCGCATTTGTAGCTTCTGCTGTCGTTTGGCTAGTTTTTGTTGAATTGAATATGGATCGGTACCAATGTCTCAATATTTGCTGCTGACACAGGAGGGCTTGGAAATAGCTCGGTTCTCAACCAGGACAACGACCGTTGGGTTTAGGGTCCCAAAACAAAACTTCACTCAGCTCCACAATCTCTAGATTTAAATGCTTTATAGCATATCTGGAAGGAAGTAGAACTCAGTGGAACTCAGGTTTGCAAGTTTCCGGTCAGAATTCCTTTAAAAAGGTTTTTTTTTATTTCCTGGGCTTTAATTCACATTCGGAACGTCACCGAAAACCTAGTCTTTTCTGTGCCAACAAGACTTAAAGTTGTCCCGGTATCGAACAGTGGTCCAACTAAATATTAAATTTGTCAAATTAATTTTTTTAATATTAAATTTGTTACATTTAATTTTTTATTATTAAATTTGTTGAATTTAATTTTTTGTTAGTTATTTATCCTCTAATTTTAATGTAAGTAAAGTTTTGAGACTTCAATTCTTTGTTTTTTTTTTTTTATTTTCTATAAATTATTGTAATGAAATGATTGTTTTCTATTTTGAATTCTGTTTTTGAACACTATCATGTTATTAAGTAAAAAAAAGGTTATATTTCGTTGACAAACGCTGATTTATCACATTTAAGGGTGTATGTAGACTGTTGGCCTTCGTCCGACTGCCGTTTTTTTCACGCTATTCAAACATTGAATTTTTTAATAAAACGTGACTCGGAATCAACAACCGTCTTCATTTTTGCAAATAATATTATTTCACCAATTTCTGTCAGTTTTTAGCCTATTCTGGTATCATTAGTGATCCTGTTGTTTTATGTCGAAATTTAGCCGTTGATAGAAAGTGGCAGAGGAATTGTTCAAGTCATACATACGTCCTTCCCATGGATGTGAGGTATCATAGTTTCATTTACGCCGAATCTGAATGTACGGGGATTCAAGTTTGTGTGCCCCTTTATCGGTCCAACCAATAGGGAACTAGATGCTTTAGCTTTGAACTCATTTTGTTAAATCCCTTTTTGTCATTTCACCATTCTGAATATTTAAAGGCTATCTCAGTGATAGCTCTTTCTTTTTTGCAGTCACTGATATGTGGTCACTGGGTCGTGGTTGTACTCCCTTTCTGGCAAGTTCATCAGTTTAAGCCTCATACAGCTTTTTTTCCCGGAAAACGAATTAGACTAACTTTCTAAAGATACAAAACTTATGTTTGAGTTAGGAATTTGCTTTGACTTCGCTATCACATCTTTATGGACCTTTGGCTTATATATTACTCGTATATTGAACGGACTTCGAATGTTTAAGAATATACTGCTTCTGTTTATCTCTCTTTTGAAACCTTTTTTGTAGAAATACTGAAATTAGAAAGTGTTATGTATCCCATATTTACTTCCAAGTTTTCCTAATTGTTGGATCCATTCGGCATAAAAGGTCTTTTGCGATCGCTGGTGGCGAACATTAGGTCAACATTCTGATTCCATAGGTGCTTATCTATCATGGCTTTAAAATGAGTAATAACCCGAATCTAATCAGCGGATCTTGATATTTTCGTACACAAAGGTTTTGGGTTTATCTGAATACGAATAAGTGGTAGGATTTTAATTCCAAGTCAATTGTTTAAATAAAGCTGGAAAAAAAAATCACAAAATAAGGTTATTCACTCTAACTTGTGAAACCCTCGTACACCATGTGAAACGTATAAATTTAATAAAGCTTAATTATAAGCCAAATTTTATATAAAATATTATTTACGAGATTCTCGTTAATTTCTTGACGAGTTTTGCTCAGAAATCACCCTCGGAAAATTACACAATGGGAAACCGTCAAATTTAATTGAAAATAAGGTACACTTTGGTGAGAATACTAATTTGCGCAAAGGGTCATTGATTTAGGAACTGGATTGGAGTTGAAATTAAGCCGAAGTCAGCGAAATTCGACCCGAAAAGCTATGAAATCAATAGCATTAACAGTTACAGAACACCTGTTTCAGTTATGCAACTTGTTTCCGAGTGATACTCATTTCAAGCATCTCGTAAATTTACAGAACTACGAGATCCGTAAATTGATCAATTCAAGAGAATTTATGGGTATTCTCTTGCACTGATAAACTGATGAAGTTATATAAAAAAAAAGTAAGACGTGCGCTCATTACCTTGGTGCTGCTTTGTCTTGCGTTGACGCTAGCATTCACACGTACATGCTTTTCATATTGGAAGTACGGATATCGATTCTTATATTATAGATCTGATATTAAATGCTTGTGTAAATCATCTCAGAGTATAGCTACCATGACAAAGCTACTGTGACCGTTCTCAGTCGACCATAAAGTTTATGTCCCACTCAATCCATTTGAGAACTCTGGCTCCTGTAGTTTTTTGTCGCTCTCAATTTGGTTTACAGTCAGCTGCACAGAAAAAATTGAATTGCTGTTGCGTTGGACTGATAGAACAACTCCAACGAAACGCTGCGAAATACTTTCACCTTGCTACTGACGTTTAAAGTATCCAATAGCTACATACACAAATCAAGTTGTGTTTCGAAGCTTTTTAACATTTTTTCAGATAACTGCATTCCATTATATTGAAAAAAATGTAAAGTAGAATCAGCTGCATTTGACGTTTACGACTTTAAAAAATTGACTCATTGTTCATAAAATTGTCAAATTTACCACGAGTCTTATCTTGAAGACCACGATTTAACTTATTCCTTAAATTTTGCCGTATTTATAAATTGATGAATAAGTGTTGTGAAACCGAAATTGAGATTTTTTTCGCACGTGTTTCAATGAACGAAATGCTAAATTTTGTCTTCAAATATTTTTATAAAAATTATTTAACAACCAGGTCATGAGGTCTTGTTAGATATTTGAATTTTGACAAGTAGATAACATATCCGATAGATTCGGGGCAATATAAGCGTGTTAGTGTCCAAATATGTAGGTAGAAACCTTGAAATTGATAAACTGATGGGCCATAACTGAACGATGACTTCCAAAAGATAAATAATTATGGTCTGAAATATTAATAGTATTCTATACAATACTATACTTAAGCCTTGAAACTTTAATGCTCTTCGCAGTAACTTTAAAAAGATTAGTATTGTTAAAATCCGTTGACAGCTATAAGAATAGAAACAGATATTCCGGACTGTATACTCGATGTAATGATAACAAGAAGACAAGGTTGAAGACAAAAAATGTTTAAAAATCTTAGAATCCGTGCAATTAAGGCAAAATAAGTTGTTTTAACGACTCAGAATAAGAAACAAAACTGTGTGTAAAGTAAAACATGACTTTCGAATCGAAAAATAATTCCTTTGATTCCCAAAAAACATATCATTGTTTAACGTTTTGACGCAAACCTTCGGTTTCGAGAGACCGCTGGAACTTTTGCAATAACGCAAAGTGAACAGTGTTAAAACTTTGGTTATCACGATAAACGATATCGTTATAAAACAAACCAAGTTCTTTTTTGTATGCAACATTCTTGGCATGTTTATCTTGGCTTATCAAAAAATATAAGACTAGCTGCGGCTTGTGAAAAGTGTCATTAATGCTATGTTCAAAAAAGTCATTTAGCAATTTTCATATGGCACAACATTGAACATCAATCATACGCCTACTAATTTTTTTTTCTCACTAAAATTATGCGATTAGATTATGTTGTCAATAATTGTTTCATAATTGATTGTTTTCAGATTTTTGTAACAACTTTGTGCACACAAAGATTTATTGACACCAACATAAAGTTCTTTGACCCTTGAATACATTAAATTTTTTTATAGTTTATTTGCTATGGTTTCCTGATTTCCGATCCATAATCGGTTTTTTGATATTTACTGTCATTCTCTTAAGCAAATAAATCTATAATTTTTATATTTTGTTCGTTAGAGAGGCTGTTCTCGATAGAATTGTTACTGCGAGACCATTTTTTGCAAAAAGCTTTTCAAATCCCTAAATTCATTTTCTTATACAAATGTAAACAACTTTTTTCCCATCTTTTTTGGTGGTAAATCTCTACTCTTACCTGTTTTTAATTATTTTTAAATATTCTTCTGGAAATTCCTGTTATGGGTCCGATTTTCAGCATTTAAAAACTTTTCACACGTATCCTCGTTTCGACGTCTCAAGTGTCGGATGTCCATTAATTAAGAAGAATGCCTGTTTGTGTGCATTTGTACGTTCGTGCGAGTTTCTTCGTCTCGCATGTATCGTGAACAAATCAATTTATCGAAATCGATTCGGTGGTTTCGATTTTACAACAAAAACATGTCAAAAAAGGGACAATTTCTCTTGTTTTATTAAAGTCAATTCAGTTTTCTAAAAAAAAAGAGCACAATCAATTTAACTTCCAGTTTTTAAGTGTATATGTAAATACTACTGTGTCCAAAAAATAAGGTGACATTGTATTTATTTTGAAAATTCTTTATTTATTCTTCCAAATCAATTTCATCCCCTTCAAAGTAATCCCCTCCCGATGCAATGCACTTATGCCAACGGATGGCCTTCAGTTCCGTCTTCGCTGCGGCTTGAATCTCCTCTATCGTATCAAAACGGTGTCCCCGGAGCGGTCTTTTCAGCTTGTTGAACAGCCAGAAGTCGCACGGCGCCATATCAGGTGAATACGGTGGTTGCGGAACGATATGGGTTGAGTTTTTGGCGAAATGATCACGAATTACGAGTGCGTTATGGGATGGTGCATTATCGTGGTGTAAAAACCAAGAATTGTCTTTCCACAATTCCGGCCTTTTTAGGCGGATAGCGTTACGCAAACGACGCATAACGTTCAAATAATATTCCTTGTTGACTGTTTGGCCAGTTGGAAGGAATTCATAAAGCACAACACCACGATAATCGAAGAAAACAGTCAACATGACCTTGATTTTTGAGCGACTTTGGCGCGGTTTTTTTGGTCTCGGCTCTCCTTTGGCACGAAATTCGCACGATTGCTCGGTTGTTTCGGGGTCGTAAGCATAGATCCAAGTCTCATCGCCAGTTATAATGCGTTTCCTGACACCCTGGTAGTCGGAAAGCATTGTTTCACACACTTCAACGCGACGCCTTTTTTCCAAAAAATTCAATGTTTTCGGTACCAGTCGAGATTGGACGCGCTTGAGGCCCAAAGCATCCCTCAAAATGGTATTGACTGAGCCTTTCGATAAGCCAACTTCATCAGCAAGGTCTCTTATCGTTAATCGATGGTTTTTCAACACCAAATCTTTGATTTGTTGGTCGTGAGCTTCATCGGTTGAGGTTGATGGTCGCCCAGAACGCTCTTCGTCTTCGACACGTTCACGGCCGGCTTGGAAATCACTATACCACTTGTAAACATTTTTTTTAGGCAAAGCCTCATCATCAAAGGCTTTCTGCACCATCCTCAACGTAGCCGCAGCAGAAAATTAATTCCGCAAACAAAATTTAATGCAAATTCTTTGCTCAATAAATTTCGACATCGCAAAAAACGAAAAACTCACTTTTAGCAGCTCACAAAACGACGCGTATCTCAAACACTATGAATATATTTTGGCATGAAATTTCACATAGATGTCACTGACAGTACTACCAACCTAAAAAGAAAGAAAAATTTCCAAATCCTTCGACGCGCGCAGTTTAAATTCATATGTCACCTTATTTTTTGGACACAGTAGTATATGAACGTATTTATATGCCGTTCTTTAGTTTTTGTAAAGTATGACTAAATAAAGTTTACCTTATAAATTTAAAGCATTGGGTATTAAATGAAAATTCGAACTCTTTTTCGTCAACAAATCCGTCCATACCAAATTGGCCGCCAATCGAAACTTTTCCTCTTGTTTTCTTTTGTTCTCTAGACTGCCTTAAGTAACTCTTAAAGTTTGTCTTTCGAGTTGGAGTACTTCTGCGTTCGATCCCTGAAACACCGTTCCTCTGGTGCGGCAATCTGTATCTCCAACGATTTCCTCACCAAAAATCCCATTGATATTTATTTACGTATCTTATTGACGATGTCTTCGGATTGCAGCCCAGGGAAGTTGAATCTCTTCAAAATGTTTTCGGATTTCTTGGAATCCGACAAAAATTGTGGTCCGGATCGATGTTGGCTCCTCGCAATGTTCGGACATCCAGAATATTTAAAGGGATTCTTCAAGTTCAAGGGATTGAAGCTCCATTAAGATTGGTGGTTTATTTATCTGGAGACCTCTTTTTTGCCTTGTAAAAGTTAAAGTTTGTCAAACTTGTTCTGGCTTCAAAAAAATTATCGCGTTGAAATCGTCGAGTACAATTTTTACATCGTGATTGAGGCTTTGATCGCAAGTCTCGTTAATGAGATCTTTTTTAGTTGCGATACACTTTTCTTCAGTGTAAGCAATCAGATACAAGAGAAGTCCAATGTAAGTGATGTCGATGTCACAGTTTTTCATCCAGTTTTGCTTCTGTGGCCTGTTAAGGGCTCTTATATCCCATATGCATATTGGAGGTTTCTGTAGCCTGCGTTCAGTTGTCTGAGACTTGTTGCCATCAGCACGACTTTGTTCTTACGTACGAAATTATGAGCCACTGTACGAAATGGGATTATTCGGATCACGAATGGCAGTGTAAGATTTCGGCGAAATCTCATTCTGAAGACTACTTGCTGAATTGCAGAAGCCAATGAGTAAAACAGAATTGTGACAATTTTTCCAATACCGTGAAAATTCCATCTACATTCAATTCAGCCGTTCACGAGTCAACAACCAGCTAGACAAATAATTGAAATGTCTAATTTAACATGAAGAAACTAAGAAAATCGAAGTTATTTCGATGCAACAGACTGACGCCATTTATGTGTAGCAGTTTGGCTATCATATATGTAAGCAATTCATTAAAAACGATAGTAAAAGTATTGAATAAAGTTCAAATTTACAAAACTCTTGTGGGCGAGAGTCCGCTTTGGTAAAGCCATAGACTGTGTAGGTGTAGAGTAATGCAGCGCCAACCACATCTAGCACAAATATCCTTACGCGAGTGATAGTTTGCTTAATTTAATACGAACCAAATGGATTTCATCCCCGCTAAACAGAAAACGAAAGCGTTTTCTTTTTTATGTAATAACTTTATTATAGCTGCCATTAATTCGTTCTCGTTTTTTTTTTCTTGCAGGCAACCAACATTTCTTCGCACGGAACCCATTAAAATAAGAATGACGACGATAATATGATTCAAATCGATTTAACTTGATGAATTCAATCAAATTCTTTTGTGCAATTAAAATACCGAATTGGGAAAACCATTAAATTGCACAATTCATCTTCCAAGTGTCTCATCCTGCTTGGCTCGTAGAAATTCACAGCTCATAGTGTTTTCGTTTCTTTGAAATAAAATAAACCTCAAACACAAATATTGTGTTAATTAAAAATAATATTAGCGAAAAAGTAAAAAAAAGCAAAAAAAAAAAAACAGATTTAGGAAAATATTTATTTTCGTTATTTTTAATTTAATTTTTTTTATGTGCATATAATTTTATTTCTTTACTAAATACTTAAAATTATTTATGCAAAAAAGTTTAAAAAGTTGAACAAATCCAAAACATACGTAAAATATGTTTAACTAAGTGCGAAAAGATTTAATTTTTTTTTTTAAATTTTTATTTTGTGTAAATCGTGTGGTGTTTTAAATTATAAATAATATAATATAAGAAAAAGTTATATTTTTCTGCGAAAGAAACTTAAAAACAAATAGTGAGAGAGAGAAGTGTAGCAGGTCCGGGGGACCATCATCAAAATTATCTGCTGCTTTAGCCCACAGAAAGGACATCCAGCATCGTAGTCATCGTTGTTGTTACGGACGAAATCGTGCAGCAGTGCCCAGAACACTGCAAAATATTGTTACAAGGATATTTTATTTTGTAAAGCTAGAAATACGGCGGCATACACGATTTCATCCACCAGTGGCAGTAGTAGTAAAAAGAACGCCGAAGACGACGACGATATGAGTGGGCGTCCAAGGACAACCTCATTCGCTGAGGGCAATAAAAACCCACCCAACCTGGTCTTGGGTGGAATGAAAATAAGCAGTAAGTACAAATTGTTTTATTACTATTATAACATATATTTATTTATTTTTAAATTTCACCACTGTTTGTTGAATTAGGTTGGAAACAGACTGATTTTTCAAAATCTTAATCTATTCAATGAATATTCTGCAAAATTAGTAAATAATTTGCATAGATACTAATTGTTCGAATAGGAAACTTTAATTTTTGGGCTTAGTTTCTGTTTGAAGTGAACATTCTTTTGATGGTGTTTAAAATGATTCGTCATTTCTTTTCACTGTGATGCAAAAAAAAAAACACTGTCCATTCACAAATGAATAATATTTCAAATTGAATTGAATTTGAAACCAAAGATATTAATAACACGTGTATGTATGTAGATAGGGCAATTTTTAAAACAAATAAGAACCTTTTTAGTACTTTCCAGTTAATGTTAGGTTTACTAAAACAATGTTATAAAACAAATAAGTTCTCCAGCCAATAATGATTAAGGATTTTCGTAGCATGTTTGTTTATGTAGACATTCAACCACAAGTGAAGAACCACATTGCTGAAAGAGTAACACTGAAAGTAGAGCCTTAACGTTATCTTCGAAAGCGAAAAAACTGTTCTTGAACTTTCATTAAAGTTACAAACGACTGCACAACCATTCAATTCCTCTCCTCAACCTTACGTTTACTCGGTGCATCTAAGACCAAAAGCCGAAAAAGCAATAGCCTAGGATGAGTATTCGGTGGATCTCCACCAAGATGTCGGTTGTGGAGTAAGTTAATCTGCACCTATTTTGCATCGAACAAAGGCGGGATATGAAAAAAAAAAAAAAAAAAAAACGTTTCTGATTAAATCAACATTCGTGATGATCGACAGCACTTGAATCTCATGGGACTCTACATGTCATAGCGGTATAAGTATTTTTCAGTAGTATTACTTGAAGTTGCCGGAAGCTGTTGATCATGTTTTTAATCATATAGACTCGGATTCGAAATTTAAACTTTGGACCATTTTTGATGCAGAACAACTCGTTAATACCGCCGAGATTATTGCTAATCTTGTATCGTAAAAATCAATGCAAGCTTATAGAAAAATTATTACTACTCTTTAAGAACGAATTATTTTAATGACAAACTGAATTTCGGGCTTTCGAGCAAAATGGTTCCACTCAGCATTGGAAACACCTTTTCTGCAATGCCAGGTTATTTTATATAAATTTTACATACCAGGAGAACAATACTTACTCCCTTCCATAGAGCCTGAATAATGAAATCCTTTTTTATTTTTATTTTTTATTTTAAATGCATTTTTATTTATTTCAAAGTACTACTTAGACACTAGACAAAAACGCTTAAACTAGCTTATATATGTACCTTAATTTTACTTAACTAGCTTACTGGTCCTGTGCAGACGCTCTAAGCTAAACCTAGTACTTATTTTATGTCTTTCGACTAAAAAGTTATTATTTAATATATGTCTTAAAGTTAACAATTATAAACTAAGAAAATTTTGGCAAAAACTTAGTGAAAGTACGTTTTTTATTAAGATATAAAGCTTAAATCTATCTTAAAATAACTTATAAATATAAACTTAAATTTAACTTAAGCCTACGTATATATATAAACCTATTATATATATACCCTAATCCTACTTAAACTTAAGAAAAACTAAATCTATGTAAGTCGGCAAGGCTTTTCTAATCAAAAAGAGGCCAACTTTTCCCCGTAAGGAGACCTGGCTTTGAAGGATATTAATGACAGAGATCTCTACCCATTTCCTAAGAGCCACCAAAATGGATGGTGCTGCTTTTGCGAATCTGCCTTATCGCGGGTTGATACCGCCCTGCTGAAACGGAGAGACTCTTCGGAATTTTGTGCGATGTCTCGATCGTAGGTGAGTCGCCTGTCTACACTGGAACGGGCGACGTGGTAGATTAGCGGCACCGCCAGACTACTCTGGATCAAACCTTTAGAGTCTTTGTTGCTTTTTGTGGAGTTGTTCAAACCATTTTCTCGTTAATTTTTTGGTCCATAAAAATTACGTTAGAGAAAAAATTGGTTAACATACCGAATGCTTGAGTGTAAAAGATTGAATGTTAGGGCGATTAAATAAACTCTCATTTCGTATAATATTTTTATTGTAGAAATGTATTAACGAAACATATTAAGAATATAATTCCTAAATAGTTTCTCCCTATACAAATGATCCGCAGTGCACATCAGAGTTTAAGACCACTTCGAATTCTTTCAGTTCTTCTCTGCTCGCTTATAAAGGAAGTCATAATCCCTTTATGACAAAGCAAAAAACAAAGGTAATGCACCTATGTTTCCCGGAATTGGTCCAGACTGTTTGTTCAAAAAGTTATACTGCTTTCTCTGAAAACATAACATGATTTTAAAATATATAATTCGTGCCATCGTTAACGTATTTTTTTCGTTTAGTCTCTCATCTATGGATGGTTCCGCGCAGGCCACCAACCTCACCAACATCCTTGACAGTCAATGTCAATTGTCAATTCTTAATTCCAATCAAATAATAAATTAAAAATGCATAAGCAACTGTTTTTTAACGCGGCTCAAATCATCTTCATCGGGAAATACATATTAGATCGATCAAACACAAAAATTTGCGTGTGCTGATTGTCCGAGTTATTTTTTTATATTTTTCTAACAGATTGTGTGCAATCCACGCTTTCACGTGGGCAGTAATTTATGTTGAAAAACATTCCTAGGTCACCTGTATTTATTTAAAAATACATCCAATTGAACACCTCCGCCAAAACTATCGCTCAAGAGAACCTAATTGTATTTCTAATAAACAACTCTCAGCTGACAAGATACCAAAATCTTTATTTGAACTCAGCTCAATATAAGACGCATTTCGATCAAGAAGATTGTTATTGTTGATGTTGATAATTTTGATAGATATTCTTAATCAACAGAACAGAACAGACCTACAATTTATTTCCTTGACTCTTCATAAAAGTCCTCAGTACTCTCTCCAAATATGTTTAAATTTTGATTTGAATACATAAAGTCTAAATGTTATTATTTCAACAGCAATGTTAATTTATATCAACCTTCTATATTGGCGCGAATGAATTAAGTTTCAAAAAAAAGAAAATTTAATTTTTTCTTTTTAGATGAAGACGAAATAAAATTTCATATTGGCAATGGTCCATTATATGAAAATATCACTGAAATACTTTTTCAGAAAATATGTATGTACATATGTATTAACTGCGCGTGAGGGGGCAGTGTTGTGGAGCTGCGCGTTTTACACGAAACACACCTTTAAATAAAAAGAATTAAAAGAAATAAAAGAATTAAAAATATATTTGCCCTTCTCTGTAGCATTGGCCTCTTTTTTGCATGAACCACTTTTTTCGTATGTAGGCTTACGAAAAAAACAAATTCTTTATAATAAATAAAAT
Source organism: Orthonevra nobilis (assembly GCA_963555765.1). NCBI lineage: Eukaryota > Metazoa > Arthropoda > Insecta > Diptera > Syrphidae > Orthonevra > Orthonevra nobilis. The sequence continues at coordinate 67,448,669 of OY743224.1, forward strand.
AAAACTCGTGATCAAAATGACTGAGATGGAATGAATTCCATAGTTTGTAGGCTAATATATTTATTGATCAGGTTGACCTAAGCCATTATTCCATGTAGTGGCTTTCAGGCCAGGCCTCCCAAGAACTGCAAAAAAACTCATTCAACAGACGGGGGGCTCGTTCTAACCAATTGTGTGGAATTTGGGTGATAAGCTAAAAAAGAAAAAAAAAAAGATCTTGTAATTGGACTACTGCCAAACTAAAATTAATGATCGATTTAACGAATTTTCGTTCACACGAGTTCATACTTAATTCACTGTCTATAACACGGCTGGATCTTGTGCAAATTATTAGCACCATTTTTTCGTCGGTAGATCCGTACAAATAAAAGCAAGACGATAATACCATCGGTTGGGTCAAAGTCACCAAGACATTGCCCTTTACTTTACCCTTTTAAAGTTGGTAGCTATTTATGAGGTTGTTAGAAAACTCATGATGTACTTATATCGGGTTTTTCAATAAGTGCGCTACAAAAGTTTTGGATATCAATGAAATTCTTTATTCCTGTGAAAGAACTTTCGATGCCATTATGTATGGAACTCGATTTCTTTTTCATGGCCACCACGGGCACACTGGCAGAACTCCAGACGCTGAACCCAATCGACGGTTTTCAAGCATAAATCGGCCGATACTGCTGCAATTTCACGTTCGATATTCGTACGAAGTTCATCAATCGTCGCTGGCTTGTTGGCATAGACCATAGACTTGACGTAGCCCCACAAGAAAATAGTCTAACGGCGTCAAATCGCACGACCGAGGCGACCAAGCGACTGGACCATTTCGTGAGATAACACGTACTCCAAACTTAGTTTCCAATAAATTGATTGTGACATTCGCTGTGTGGCTTATTGTGCCGTCCTGTTGGAACCAGATGTCCTCCAAGTCCATATCATCCAATTGGGGCCAAAAATATTCGGTTAAACCAAACCAAACCGTAATTTTTTCGGGATGCAATGTTGACTCATGGAGTACGTGTGGATTGCTGCCTGACCAATATCGTATATTTTGTTTATTGACGGAGCCATTCAGCCAGAAATGAGCTTCATCGCTGAAGATGATTTTTCGATGAAAATCCGAACCATTTTCAAGCTGTTGCTCAGCCCAATTCACGAACATACGACGCTGCTGGTGGTCAAGCGGCTTCAGTTCTTGCGTCAATTTAATCTTATAAGGATGTAGGCCAAGATCTTTTCGCAAAATTCGCCACAACGACGTCACAGAGATGCCCAACGCTTGAGAACGACGTGTGAGAGACACATTTGGGCTTTCTGCAACTGAAGCCTCAGCAGCAGCAATATTCTCGACACTACGGGCACTTCTTTGTCTCACTGGCACGGGAACATTTTTTACTGTACCTGTGGATTCAAATTTTTCTACTAGACGATCAATTGTTGATCTCCTTAAACGATTATGACGACCATAAATTAGACGTAGCGCTCTTAACGTTGAGGCCACCGACTCCGAATTTCGGTAGTAAATTTTTATAATTTCGACTCGTTGTTGGTTCGTATATCTTTCCATCATGAAATGGCAAACCTTACTGAAGAGAAATGTCAAAAGAGCGGCAAGAAATATGGCGTCGTTTGTTGTCCCTGTCGCTCTACTTTTGTAGAGTCCCTGTTGAAAAACCCTTTATTTGTTTTCCAATGACCATTTAATGCCCGTTTTGTTCAATGAATAATCCCATCTTTCAGTAAGTTGCATAGCTCTTGTCCTTTTTTGCGAAAAAGAATTGAAATTGATTTCACCATTTTATTAGACAACCAATTTTGAAAATAACGAAACGGATGGAAGTGCGAGGAGCCAAGCCTCTCGTGCCTCTTTCAAAGAAGAGATGGGACGTGGAAAGAGGACTCTAACCTCTTTTCATAACTTAATCAATTGCATGAACTGTAGATTGGTTTAAGTTAAAGCCAAGGAATGATTTCTTGCTTAGAGTCCTGGATATAATAGCTGTGCATATGCCGTCGATACCAGTTGTATGTTGATGGGAGTCCTATCTACGTAGAGCCAATTTTCTTGGGTTTCCGTCCAACCTCCGCCAGCTTACTTTAAAAGAAAAATTTACGCAAATAATGTTAGCGTCGTTTTCTTATATATTTTCATTAATTGTTCAAATCAGTTTATGGAACATTGGGAGACTGGGAATATTTTCGGTTGAAACATTCTAGTGTAGTGAAATTTTGGATAGCCAAGTAATTAAGGATGCCTTTTTTGTTTTAATATACACACATTCGAAGTGTTGCGAATGCCCTCTTTTAACTTTTTTAAAATTGCGATGAGTAGGTTATGCCGAGTTAAGGAGAGCGTTCCGCATTCTATTTGCACAACTAATAAACGTATCCCTTCCTAAACTTACAGTGCACTATACGACAGAAATTGGACTTCAGTGTGAACTGATGAGCATTCCTGGCGAGGCGAGTGTTACGGTGAAATTTAAGTGGGGAAGGGTTGCAACTGGCTTATTCGCTGCAGCATTCTTTCATGAAAAACAAGATAAAACAGTCTGAATCCTACGAATGTATCGCTCGATTTTGAAGTCAGCCTAGAATATTAAATTATATTCCAATTTGGAGCGAATGTAAGCTTTATAAATAGCAGCTAGATCAGACGGGTTGAAGAATTTTTTACACCGCTTCAGGAAACCTAGACACTTCGCAGCATTTTTGGCAACACCGGTTATGTGTTTTTTCCAACCGAGGCTGTGATTGATGCACATTTCGAGTATGAAAAGTCTTTCGGTTTCAGTGATATAAGTGTCATTTATTGAGCAAGGCAATGGGTTTATATTACGCTCAAATAACAGAAGACATCATTGTATTTTGAAGCATTAAATTCTACTTTGTTCTTGAAACCCCATGAAAGTATTCTGCCAATATCGGAATATAATCAGTTTAAAAAAGGCTACTGTTTCATTTTCACGACCGACGATGAGGGACGTGCATCCGAGGACGAAAATGAAAAACTGAGGGAACTGTCGCCAACGAAATGTTGAATTGGATTAGCTGTAGTACCCAAGAGAGACAAACCGGAGCCTTGCGGCACACAAGCTTTTATACTGTGGATTGTCTTATTGAAACACAGCCTAACGCAGCTTGCATTACAGGCAGTTTCTTATCTAATGAAGAAAGTATTAGTCGGTAATTAAAGCACGCATTTTCTTACCAGATTAGAAGAAATATGGTATCTTATATTTTATGAAAATTTTAAATCAGACTCTAAAGTCGATTTGGTGAATGATTCCGCGGCGGAATTGGAGTACTGCCGAAGATACCTTTAAAGATACCCAGCAGCAGCATTTAATTTTAACAAACAAATTCTTCAACAAATCACCTATCAATTTTTCATGCATTTCAACACGAGAGCTGAAACTGTTGAGAACAACTGAATTGTTTTTATATTGTTCGGCGGATATAAACTAATCCGCTCTTTTTCTCTGAACAATTAGCGTCTGTTGTGTCTCTGATGCGGTTCAGGCTCGCGTTTATCCCACAAATATAATATTTGTTTTGGGGGCAGCCAGCAGTTTGGTTCGTTTGAATCATATTGATATCGCTTTGCGCTCCAGCTTTGAAACACTCCGTTTCACTTGATTACGAACAGGCATTTGGCATTTTTTTTTTTTTTTTTAATTAACGATATTTCTCAAACTCCGGTCATTCGGGAAAACTAATTGCACAAGGAATGAAGGATATATTATATGAGGATATATCACATTATGAGGCCATAAAATGTACCTGTTTTTTAAATCAAATAAGAGGATACTTTGAGTATTAGGGAGCTCAGTTCAAGAAACAACGTCATACAATCCAAAACTATGTGTAAAGGAAAGACACTAAAAAAGGAGGAAATAGGCCAAAGTCGAGCTTTCCGGGTACAAGGGAAATCCATCCGTTTCATAGCCAACAAGAAGAGGCGCCACTGTTGTACACAGCTTTATGAAGGACCCAGAGAAGTAGGGAAAAATCGCAAAGGAAGAGTCAGCAAAGCAACAACATGTCATGAAATGCGTAAGTTAAGTTTAGGCAGAAACTGGTGTTACAGCAAGCAGACTTTTCATCGCGTAATACAGAAGTCAGTCATATTCGCCACAAAAAAAATTAAGAGGAAACCACCACTGAATGCGGTACGTCTTCATCAGGCACCAATCACATCAGGTGGAATCGAGATTGCCATACCGTCGTCTTTTCTGATGAAAAAACTTAATTTGCACGGACCTGATCGATACAGCTGTTATTTTCATGATGAAAGAAAAGAAAAGGAAAGGAGGTGGAGTAATGGTATGGGGAGTAATAAGCTATTATTATGGAACTGTGGAGCTTGATTTCTTTAACTCCAATATAAGGGCAATCTCTTTCAAATCGACACTGCAAAGGGCTTTTCCGAAGTTTTCGGAGATATTTGTTGGACAGCGATGGACTGTACGGACAACAAAAATCTGGATTCAGAACCAAAATGTAAACCTTCTTGCATGGCCGTTTTATTCACCCGACCTGAACATCATGGAAAACGTTCGGGGTTGGCTTTCAAGAAAAGTCTACCAAAGAGGAAGGCAATATGAAGATATAATTGAAGCCATAAAATGGATTCTTTGTCAGCAATCTATGAATCTGTACACAGCAGGCTACTTGAAGTGATTCAGTGATCAGGAGGTAGAACCTATTGCTAAAAACTATTGCTACTCTTTAAATAAATACAACATTTATTCAACGTAAATGTTATTACCTCTTTATTGAATTTCTTAACTTAATCTCTTTTTTTACAATATAACATACACATTGTTTAGCGAAGGGTTGAGAAATATCGGTAAATTAAAAAAAAAACTGCCTATTCGTAATCAAGTGATATTCATGGTGTGAAAAGGATCGATAACGGTTGAAAAACTTTGGGAAATATTGAAAAGTATTGAATTTCCTGAGACTGGTTTGCCAATTGATAACTGAACATATCCACTTGTTTGTACTCTACCTAGAGTATTGCAACTGTCATCAAAAGTGTGCTCCTTAGCCCGAGAACCTCAACGCACCAAGGGTGTCAGCAACATTAGTCGCATGTGCGTGAGCAGGACTCTTCATAAAGATCTCGAATTATTCGCTAACAATGTCCAATTGGCTCAGGAATGGAAGCTTTTACAGCTCGAAATTTATGAAATCACTGCTCAAACGGCTCAAAAATTCATCTTTTCAGATGAGGCGCAGCTTCATATCGGCCGCTACGTAAAACGAAATGATTGTTTTTGAGATCGAATTTATTCAATTTAAAACTACGAAAAAGTTTGATGACAGTACATTTTTTTATTTATAACTAAGCACTAAAAGCTTAGACTAACTTAAACTAATATGAAAGCGACCTTAAACTTAAACTTAACTGCTGTACATAACAATATGTTATATAATGTAATGAATCAGGTTTTTTTGAAACCACGCAAGTCCACTTTCTTTTTAAATTCGGTTTAGAAACTTTTTCATCTGCTAGTGGACAAGCTACATCAGAAGCCAAATTGAAACAACATGAGTCCGTTTTGTTCTTAGAGCATTTATAATTTCAACATAATAAATATATATCTATACATACGATTCATAAATTATTTCTCAAAATTGTTGTCTCCCCTGAGAAATTTTATCACATGGACTTGTCGCCCGCTGTCCGGCCGACGTGGAATATTACCGGCATTGCCGATCTATCCTGAACCAAACATTTACGGTCTAAAAAGAAGAAATCCTGTGGTGGAATTAAGCCGTAAATACGAACTGACCCATGATACATGTAGTTGGGATAATTAGTCCCAAAGATCAGATTATTGTCCTATTCAAAAACAGTCTCTGAAAATGAGCCGATTTCACATGCTTGAGGCATACGCTTGATAGTTTTACAGAATCAAAATTCTGCACCACGTCCATTTCCATAAATAAAGTCATAAAGTTTACATGTTTTGGCCTCACTTTTATCTCATAACTATCTTTGTTCAAAAATTATAAAGATAAAAATATGTTAAAAGATCCTTTAAGCCAGTTAAATTCGTTTTCAGGCAATCACCATTTGAACTCACTCGTCATAAATTCAGTCAAAAAAAGGTCTAAAAGTTTTACGATATATAAGTTCAAAGTACTTAGAAGAGTAGTTGAAAATTTTAAAATATATGCGACATTCGACATTTGCTGACCTGATCTAATTTGTGCTGTTCAAAGACTCGAGGAAATTGAATTAAAATCCATCGTAAAGAAATAAGGTTTGAAGAAATTTAAATGCATACACACGAGCATCAGAGAATCCTTGTTATACGGTCGTGACGTAAAAGCGAAGAAGAACCAGTGCAAGGTTAACTTAATGTAAAAAATTTTACATAAGCATCGACAGTCATGTGATTAAATGCATTTAAGACTATGGTATTTTGCATTGTCCTCTATGAGCGTGTGTGCGGTATCATCTTTATTTATTTAGAAAATTGGGTCAATACTTGGCTTTCTTAACTTGACATAAAAGAAAAATAATAGTAGTGCATGGGTCTTATCAAATAACAAGTTCAAAGACAAGTATTCCATCATGTCACATAATACCGTATCAGAATAAGTTGGTAGCACAAGCCAATCTGATACGGATGACTAACTCGTAACATTTTTCAACGCTCAGTGGTTAAATTACTTAAGTATTCAGTTGCGTTCCATTCACGTGCTTTGATTTCATCGATCTAGTAATCTTATGAAAATATTTGAATACAATAAAAATGATAAGTTTGGGTTGATATCCAGTCCATTTCCAAATCCTCTAAATCGGAACGATAATAAATCGGGTGTCTGCCAACACCCTTTTTCTTAAGAGGAGTACCAAATACTTGTGACTGCAGTCACTGTAAAAAACGTATGAGGTTTTTCACGTTGACCTAGAATAATGAAAGTTGCCAAAAAGCAAACTCTCAATAGCACAAGTAAATGGATTAATTCGAAAACCATGAATTTGTAATTACATCACAAAAAAAAAAAAAATAACTCACTTTAACGCCAAGAAGAAGGCGCTGCACATGTGAAATTTTTAACAAGAAAAATATGTATTCGTTACTCGATTTCCGTGATGGACGAACTATTTACATGCCTAGGTTACAACTTTGTACGCAACTTTCGTTTCGCGCTTCCGACCCGGCATTTTTCTTACTCGTCGTAACTTTTAAACAAAAGATCCGATTTGAATGATTCAAAGAGGAATTTACATGTACTACTGTGTCCAAAAAATAAGGTGACATATGAATTGAAACTGCGCGCGTCGAAGGATTTGGAAATTTTTCTTTCTTTTTAGGTTGGTAGTACTGTCAGTGACATCTATGTGAAATTTCATGTCAAAATAAATTCATAGTGTTTGAGATACGCGTCGTTTTGTGAGCTGCTAAAAGTGAGTTTTTCGTTTTTTGCGATGTCGAAATTTATTGAGCAAAGAATTTGCATTAAATTTTGTTTGCGGAATCAATTTTCTGCTGCGGATACGTTGAGGATGGTGCAGAAAGCCTTTGATGATGAGGCTATGTCTAAAAAAAATGTTTACAAGTGGTATAGTGATTTCCAAGCCGGCCGTGAACGTGTCGAAGACGAAGAGCGTTCTGGGCGACCATCAACCTCAACCGATGAAGCTCACGTCCAACAAATCAAAGATTTGGTGTTGAAAAACCATCGATTAACGATAAGAGACCTTGCTGATGAAGTTGGCTTATCGAAAGGCTCAGTCAATACCATTTTGAAGGATGCTTTGGGCCTCAAGCGCGTCAAATCTCGACTGGTACCGAAAACATTGAATTTTTTGGAAAAAATGCGTTGCGTTGAAGTGTGTGAAACAATGCTTTCCGACTACCAGGATTTCATGAAACGCATTATAACTGGCGATGAGACTTGGATCTATGCTTACGACCCCGAAACAACCAATCAATCGAGCGAATATCGTGCCAAAGGAGAGCCGAGACCAAAAAAACCGCGCCAAAGTCGCTCAAAAATCAAGGTCATGTTGACTGTTTTCTTCGATTATCGTGGTGTTGTGCTTTATGAATTCCTTCCAACCGGCCAAACAGTCAACAAGGAATATTATTTGAACGTTATGCGTCGTTTGCGTAACGCTATCCGCCTAAAAAGGCCGGAATTGTGGAAAGAAAATTCTTGGTTTTTACACCACGATAATGCACCATCCCATACCGCACTCGTAATTCGTGATCATTTCGCCAAAAACTCAACCCATATCGTTCCGCAACCACCGTATTCACCTGATCTGGCGCCGTGCGACTTCTGGCTGTTCAACAAGCTCAAAAGACCGCTCCGGGGACACCGTTTTGATACGATAGAGGAGATTCAAGCCGCAGCGAAGACGGAACTGAAGGCCATCCCGGAAAGTGACTACAACCAGTGTTTCAAAGATTGGAAAATCCGTTGGCATAAGTGCATTGCATCGGGAGGGGATTACTTTGAAGGGGATGAAATTGATTTGGAAGAATAAATAAAGAATTTTCAAAATAAATACAATGTCACCTTATTTTTTGGACACAGTAGTACATTATTAACCTCATAATATCCACAAATTAATACAAAATTGTATAATCTATAAACCTAAACCTTCCTCATGAATCACTTAGTTAGTTGATGGAAACCGTTTGTTAGTTTTTGAGTTTATCGCGTTCAGACAGACAAGTAGACATAGTGCGGAACTTTGTGTTATAATACTCGTATTTATTGATAGTAATAATGATGTTCCTTCTGCATTATTTCTCCTATCGTATTAAGGAGTTTTCCTAAACACACCAGGTCGGCTGCATATGCGTTACATTTGCGCACCCTTTTTTGTGTTTTTGTGGTGCCCCACTTATAACTTTGCCTGTCCTAGTTTCATCCTCTAGTAAAGAAGCAAGGTCGCTGTTGAAAGCATATAGTTGTGTAGTATGTGCGCCTGCGAACGGTGAACTTTCCATTGAGGTACGCGTGTTGATTTGGACTCACCTGCGAGCTTTCTTACCAGATCCTTTCAAGCCTGTTCGTGTCAAAAGGTGATAGACTTATTAGTAAGTCTACATCTATTTGTTATTGATATGTGTTCTCTTTTTCTTGGGAGTAAAACCACGTTCTTCCTGCCGCTGAGAACGCTCCTTCCTATATAACATATATTTGAACTTCGTTTTCAATGCTAAAGAATTTGTGGATTTTTTTGTATAAACTCAATACTAATGACATGCCTGTTTTCTAAAGGTATGCATTTCGAAAATGCATAGGCGTAAAGACATTCATCACATAGAACAGTCTCGGATGACAGTTAGGTTCAACGTACATATGTGATTCAAACAGGGATGATAAATTCTAATAACAAATTGCATGACTTAACAAAGCAACCGTGCAAAATAATTTCGCAAGCCTTGCCTTGGATTTTTTGGAGTCATTTTCCAATTTACTTGTTCAATGACGCATCAGATGGGTCAGGTGTGCAGAGAAAACTGCTCTTCTAAGAAGGGCAGTTAACTTCCCGGTTATCCAGTTTTTGAATGGATTGTATTAATGAATAGTTTACTTTGCTGGGTATACTTTCGAAATCGAGAAACCTTTTCAATTTTAGATTCATGGAGACACATGAGAGTTAAACCATTACGCTCTCTGATCCTCTTTTAGTGCACATCTATCTACAGATTTAATTAAAGTACAGTATAATTTACACCTCCATGATTATAAAAAAACAGAGCTTAAAAAGCGGAGAAGACTTTTGACCCATTTGGTCTAAATTATAGCATTGCCGAAAAAAGGGAAAAAAGAGATGATATCACGAAAAAGCAAGTGGTTTCATTGTTTCGTCTTGGTTATCCTCTTGTGACAATAGGTCGAAAAATAGCGACCGAGTGTCACCTATGGTTGCACCTGCCTTTCAATTTAAGTAACTAGCGTGATTCTTAAACTTTTATTCAGCTTTCGAGTCTTGCCCAGTCATCATTTGTCGTTGAGATCAAAGTTACGGCACTTTCACTGAAGTGGAATCGACCAGCCATGGTAGGTTGACCCAGTGGATGTCCTTTCTGTGGTGTTTTTGCATTTTGGAATTCCAAGCTTCCAAAATACAACGTTCTTTTATATCAACCAAAGTCAAAAAAATACTGTGAATTAAGTGAATCCCAAACTCCTATGTAAAACTCTCAAGGGCTCCACCCATGGCGCAATTTAAACCAAATCCTTATGATCTTCCTGTGCAAAAAATATAAAAAGGGTCATAATCCTCGAGAGTGAGCAAAAAAGTCGAAAAGAGTGCATAAAGGCTCAAGCGCTTATATACCATCTAACCAATAGCGCTCAAATCAATGGCTAAATTGATTCATTTCATGAAATCGTCGCCTTATTATTTCAATTATTAATTATTTGATTGATAATTTGATAACTAAGCTTTCGATGGCTGTACTTGTCAAGCTTCGAAATTGTGTTATGAGGTGTTTTCGGGTGGCGTTTTTTTTTTATTTTTTAAGTTTTTTTATGGCACTCTCTTTTACACTTTTCTCTGTATACTCGACAAAAATCAGAAACCATGGAATTGGCTTCTAACACTCTTGCACGTGTAGATACTTCTTGCATTTGTTGGTGCCTGACCAAGAATAGACTATCATACGATACTGTTTTGCCGGGCTAATTGATACCCAGAGGGAGGGAAATGGTAAACACTTTGTATATCAGCAATCAAAAGGCTAAAATTAGACTCGTAAGGTTGAGATACACCACAACTAGGAATATCGTGTAATGAAGTGAGTACAGTGCAACTTCTATAATTTCATATATGAAAGTGCACCAAGGGGGTCAAACTAGGTTTTCTGATTGTAGAGTAGTTGGGCGGGAATAATTCTTGAACCTTCCTTCCTTCCGCGGAAATATTTTGTATAAATAAATAAATTTATTGTATTTTTAAAAATCTTGTTTGTTACTTGTAGGAATTTGCGTATCATTAAAAGAAAAGAAAATATCATTCCAACTATTTTAATCTATGAAAACTTGAAAAGATTTTTAGAGGTTTAATTTTAAGGTTAATTCCTACGTAAAAAGGCATGATTTTGTGAATCTTTTGTGCTGACACAGTTTTGTAAACATTTTCACGCTGAAATATCAAAATACACGGCAATGGCAGCAATTAATCGGACGTGTCTCGGGAAAAAGTAGAATTGCAGTGACCCTCATAACTTGGTTCTGGATCATCTAAAATCAGAAAACCGAAGTTCATTCGTTTGATGATAGTTTTCCCCAGGTAATGCTGGGAAATGGTTTTCACTTTTTTGAAACACTTTGAAGGGAAAAACGCGGATTTTTGTGAAAAAAAGTCGGCTGACTTCGTAAATAATGTAGAGAAATAGAGTTCAAAATTTCAAAAGGATCAGTGCAGTTGCTTTGAATTTATGAGGGACACTGACTTTGGAAACCTGAGTTGTGGGGAAAACGCTTTAAAGTTTTGAACACTAAAAAATCTCATAAAAATATTCGTAACTTCGTTAATTTTGCTCACATCGACTTGAAAAAAAAATAAAAGTGCAAAAAAAATGTTAATACCTAAAACCCCCTTAATAAATTGAGCTTAGAAATATAAGAAGACAGACTAAACGGATTTTGATTATGACTAAAGAGAGCTAAAACGCACATGACTTGAGCTTAGGCAAAATGAGTTTCAAATAGTTCAGCCGTTAAACAAAACCGGCAAAAAGAATCTCGTGGAAGAACTCTCGTGAGTACATTAATTGCGTGAACAAGGCCTTGAGACAGCTTATGGTCAGTTTTCACCATTTTGACACAGACGTAAATCACTAACGGATACTCATTTGCATGGCTGGAAGGCTAGAACGAGAGGAATTAAGGATAATTATAGAAAGCTGATAAAAAAGTATTGTGGATTCTCTCGAAACCTATGTACATACATGCAGAATATAATGAAATAACATCTCAAAAGTTGTAATATTCACTTACTGACGTTGTATCGCGAAAGCAAAAAAAAAAAAAAAATAGAGATATGTAAATAAAGCAGCATCAAGCCATACTTTACCAAAAACCTTACTTACTAATGAACTATTTTGGTAAACAAAAAATAATCATTACCTTGAGGAGTAAAAACGTTTTCTGAGTTCGCGGCGTGGGTTACACGTTTTTACTTCACGAATTTCAAAATTAAATGTTACCGACATTTGCAGAAGTTATATCAACTTATGATACATTTTGGGGCACTTTGTAGAATTTTTATTTATGAACGAATCAATTAAAGTGTGTTCGAAAATTCTTTCGAGTAAACAATGGCATCCTTACAGAAGTTCTGAATCGTACACCTTAACAATAAGAAAAAGCCCTCGAAAAAAAAAGCTGTAGAATCAGCTTAATTAAATGATAAACAACAGTATGGTGAATTGCAGTGCTATGAATTCTTAAATTTAAAAGTCCTTTATAGAAAAAGGCTTAACGATAGTCGCCTGCGCCGATGACTCAGTTTTTCTGATCAAATTAAAATTCTTTCTACGTTAAGCTATATTATGAAATCCGAAGGGCTCAGACTCATTCCGTAGTCCGAAGCAACTTGGTAAAGTTCGAATTAAGAACTGCATTCTACGTCGGTATACAATCTTGTATGCTGGCAGTCATAATAATTTTAGTCTCCTTTTAATCTGAGTCTGTTAATAAAAATTTTTTTTGTTAAGGATGAGTACACCCTATTTCAACCCTATTATTGGGACCTGGGCAGCCGCCGCTCTAAATCGAACATCAACCAACACGATGTTTTTATGTGAGACATACACATTCAAAGGAATATGAGTAACTTTATAAAGTCACTACCACAGGGTGTAAGGGTCTGTGAGGAGAAAAAGACAATAACTCGTGCATGTTACTTTTGAGCTTCAAAAAATGTTTAGGAGTAGGAATTATTGGGCCGGCGGAAGCGTTCCACAATCCTTGATAACTTTCTTCCCGTTCGAATTTGGTACACCGAATTATTTTTCAAATATCAGCTCATGAAATCACTTTGAATATCTTTCCTTCGTATTGTTTCCCAAAGGGATCATGATATTATAAATTATTGCCCCACATTTTTCTGCGATGTTCCAGCTGCATTAGCATCTTCTGAGTAGGTTTTTGCATTCTCGGTTGTTTTTAAAAATCTTCATGTTATTATTCACGTGAACAACTAACTTCACAACTGCCTTAATTCATGTGAACCGATTTAATAGTTTATTTTTTCGACTCTCTTTACAAAACTTGGGAAAAATCCCGATACTTTTTCCACCAAACTGATTGCTATAAAAGTATTCTCTCTTGAAACGTTATTTCCCCTCAATAATTACAATTGTGCATGGAATAACCGGGAAATTAATTACTCTCTGCTTAGTTAAATGAATGTGTAGACTTTATTCAAGTGAAGCGTAGTGTATATCGAAATAATCTTTTCCAGAATCAAATTTATCAATTTTCATTGATTAGAATTTTTCAAGAATAAACTGAAAAGAAAAAAAAGTATTATGCGACGTAAAATGAAAAGCAAGTACATATAAAAGGAATAAATAAGAGGAACCATAATTACTACCAGTAAGTCACGAACTTTACTCATTTCGGTAGAATTAAGAGCTGTTTTTCTCAGGAAAGGTAGAATAATTTTAGAAAATATTTTTTATTTTTTGTGTTATTGCATCAGGCCGAAACTTATTCATTAATCGCATGATTTTTGTTAGTGTCATGTACAACCCAAAAGGTGTATTGTAAAACTTGTGTTTGCTGAGTCATTGGCTGCGAGTGATGTGCGTGACAATATTTCAGGATAAATGAAATGGAAATTTTTTCATTATGTTTATTTTGTTCTCTTAATTTCTATTAATTCTCAGTGAAAGCAAACTAAATTTTTTTTGCGTCTCTTGTATGATAATGACATGATAGCATCATTTCGTTATTGTCATACTCTTGTTTAATTTTCTTCGCAAACTCTTCTCCATAAAAAAATTTTCAAGACTTCAGTTTCTAATCCTATATCCCGTTTGGATTTGTCAATTGAGTACAACACTTCGTAGAAGCTTCGGCTTTCAATAAAATCTTCAAAACAGTCTTCGGCTCAAGACTTTTTATGCTTAGAACGCATGTTCTGTAGAATCATCTTCAGCTATGGAAATTGAATGATAGTGTAAAGTTATTTGTCGATATACAAACTCTCAGCAGTTACCCAAGAATTACAAGCCGAAAGACTTTTCGTCCTTGGAATTTGCATTAAAAAAATCCCAGATAAAATGATTTTCCCTCTCAGGACTGGCTGTCAATTTTACGCTTAAACTGCAGGCTGACTACATTTTAAAAGAACTCAATATGGCGAATGATAAGCTCCTTTTAATGGTAGTTATATAAACGCAACAACTTTCCTTGCCGAGAATAGTAGATGCTTAACCATGGCTGTGGTTTGAACTTAGACTTAACTGCATCAGATCACAGACGTTGAAAGGCCATAGTGGACGACCAACAAATGTCCAAATATATAATAAGACGCAATTGCCCCATTTCATAGATGGATATTAAATCGCATTTATTTATTGCGGGATCAAAATTATATTTGTTACTAGAATCTGTAAACTATCGGTGATCCTCATACCTGGAGGAGAGCAGTCAAATCTGAATCTCTGTTACCCAGAGGACCAAGTTATATCACTTCGTTGTAAAGGGCCTCATTACTATAGAATTTTTTGTACTCAGAGTATGGAGTTCTATATAAATGGAGACAAGCCCTAAGACATCGTCTCTCGACAACCCGAATCTTTTCCATTAAGCTTGTTCCGACGTTGAACCAAACGGGTCATCCATAGGCAAGGACATGCCGAATAAGGGCCGTATAGCAGATCACCTTTACCTTGGCATCGAGTTGACTGCTCTGAAACAGTCTCTTTGTCAAGGCAAAAACCGCTTTGGCTCGGGATAGAGCAGTATCTATATGTTTGTTAAAATATAGATACTGATCCAGCCAGATTTCAAGGTATCTGACAACACTTCGATTCGTTTTGTCCAACGATAGAGAACGTTCGCCATTTCTTTCTAGTATCTCTAGCTGCCCTAGACAACGGAGTCCTGAACAGAATGGTCTCGCACTTTTGGAAATTGATCTTCAACTTCCAATCTTCGCAATATTCCTGAATATTTTCGAAGTCACATTGCAAAAGGCTTACAATGACCTCGATCTTCGGACTTGACCTGTACGCGATCAAGTCATCTGCATACGCTATGGAGTGGTGGAGAGATCCTACAAGATCACTTGTGAAGATCGTAAATAAAGTCGGCGAAATAACTGCACCCTGTTGTAGACCGTTGTTAATTTCAAAAGTCTCAGCAGACGTTACCCTGCCATTTTTCACAATAAACTGTCTGCTGGTGAGCATATCTAAGATTATGTACAGCAACGGTTTGCTTATGCCGAGCTGGTCAAGCTTGAAAAAGAGCCCCTGCAACCATACGGTGTCAAAGGCCTTTTCCAAGTCAATCAACAAGGCACCCGTGCATTGTTTCTTACCTTTGTTCCATTGGATATCCGATACCAGTTTAGACGCGGCATGTATGCAATCATGCCCCGCTCTGAAACCGAATTGGTTATGCGAAATAATATTTATGTCCTCAACCCACTCGGTCAGGACTCTATTAATTACTTTTTCAAATACTTTACTGATATTCGGAAGGAGACTTATCGACCGGAGATTTGCCGGATTGGATGTGTCTTTGTTCCGTTAAGGAATTGGTTGCACCACCGCTGTCTTCCAATGAGCTGGATAATGTGCATTATTCAGCAAATTGTTAAACAGGGCAGTGTAAATGTTTGCCGCTTCGTGAGGAAGGTGTTTAAGAACAATGTTTGGTATTTTGTCGATTCTTACTTCTCAGTGAACCGAAAATAACCAGGAGATATTCCTTTGAAATGTACGGAGGATGAGCCCCCTCGTTGGCGATGACATCATTTGCTAAATTATCGTCATTGAACATGGTAAAACCACTGTTCTCCGATCGCCAGTTCTCAATATCATTTTGAAGGTCGGCGTTGTGTATTAGGACGCGATTATCCAAGACATAGTTCGGGCGAGTGCAAACATTCACCTTGTACACATCTTGAAAAGTCGCACCTATTACTTCAACTTTTTCCTGAGGATCTTCGGTATATCACTTCTTTTCGTTCTTGTTGTGGACTCAGGAACAGCGTTGCACAATCAAAGAAAAAAATATATAAGTTCCAAAAAAAACTTAGGCTTGCATTCGCCTCAAACTGCGGTACTATTTTTATTATTGCTTAACTTTTTTTCATTCCTACAATAAATTCACAAAAAATATATTGTCAAAATTTAAATTAAAAAACAAAAAGCTTTACCGTCAAGACGATGTATGGATCTACTATATATCGAGTCCGTGAACATTCTTTTACGAAATATAAACACTGAAGTGTACTTGAGACATGCCGACATGTCTAACAATTGTTGGACAGATCTTAACCCAATAGGTCTTATTGACTGCTTGAAACAGATGTGACTTAAGAATCTTAATAGGTCTCCTCACAGACTTTATTTATCTTGAGCTTCTTGTGCCAATGTGTTTTAGAATGATGAAACAGTTTTAATCCTTGCTTCAGCCGAGTTATTATTTTGTAAACATCATCGTCCACACGCTGAACTTGGTAGGTCTTTAAATGGCCTTAAGATAGATCTGTAGCTTGCGATAATATCACTGGCCTACATCCTCCTCGTCTTTTGAACGTCCCGTATTAAATAATAAATACTAAACGAATAATTTTTATTAACATAGGAATTTGCTCTGCGCTGTCGTATAATGTTTTAAACATTATGCATTCAGGGGAATGAAGTCTCCCTTGTGGATTTTTGCAGATAATGATACTTGGAAACCTTAAAAATATGAGACGACTTATTCAGTGTTTGGTCGTAGGTTCCTTCTCAATAAGACTTGACAGAGATTGTGACTAGAACATCCTTGGTGCGTAGCTCCTTATGTAGCATTGTTTCACAAAGCTGCCCAACTTAAACTTAACCTTACCAAACATTATCATGTTGTTTTTCTATTCATTGTCGTTTCTACATATTTTGTTAAATATCTTCAAAATTTGTGCGAATGCGCCTAAACTGGATACTATGGATGACATTCATTCTGTTGTTGCATCCATTTGCTAATCCTAATAAATAATTTAATATGCACGCTTTTTTAAACATTTTCTATTTGATTTAATTTAAAAATTTTAAAACTTATCTTTTTTTGTTTGATTTCTTTCTAGGTAAGTTTCATTGTTGTACCTAACATTATGTGTAAAGGTAAGTTTTTGAGCACCACGTAAGCGTATATATTATATACAGTGTTGTGTGATCTGAACACTCTAAAGTTGATATTCAAGTCAAGGACACGGAATAATTATAAAAAGTTCTAAAAAGATTTTTGTTAAAACCTACAGACTGTCATCGATCAATAAAAAATATTCAAGTTCAGAAGAAGTTAACGCAAGAATTTCGCGATGGTGTAACTGTGTTATTTTAAATGCAATATGACCTTCGATTGTATATTAAGCAGACCATTTAAGTTTATCGTTAATTGCATTCCCACGAAAGCGGACTGGCCAAACAAAAATAATTAACACAATATTAAGCAAAGCTTTGACGATTCGGTATAAGGTGAAAGGTTAACGAAAGCCAGCGTGAAAAGTGGAAAATTATTTGGACACCTTTAATATATTCAAGATTCGATTTATTCTGAAATTTTTAAATTCAGACACTGCGAATCATAAGAATGAGGCCATAATTTTTGCGACCACTTTTCGCGATGTAAATTTGAAGGTAAATCTTATAAAAAGTACATAGAGAAATGTTTACATTTCCCCGTAGTGAGTATGCTCACAATTTTTCAACATAACATGTTTTTTTTTTTTAAATTTAATCGTAATGTTGTTGAAAATTCGTCACATGCATCACGGATAGCTTCGATTAAGATGCAATTGTCACCATATTTTCTTCTGCCGATATAAACTCTTCGAAATAGAAACCCACTAACGTGCTTGAGGATTTTGATCTCCGGTGAATACGGGCGGCCATCTCAAAAGTCTACATTTTCTGAGTGAATACAGGTGGCGGCAACTCTTGGAATTGCTGAGAAATACTAAAGCCAACGTAGTTTTTTTTCAGTTTATTGTTATGTTAACAAACTTCAACTCGATTTTGACAATTTGTGTACATCGATGTGTTTTTTTTTTCACTTAAAAGGAATAAGCAGTTTTTAAAACTTTCTTAAATATTTTTAAATAATTTTGAAAAATATCCTCGACATGTAGTCCTGAAATGCAATATTCGCAATGGCCTTATTTTAGTGGTGCACAGTAAAATATCTTTTTTCAGTTGTTAGGATATTATTCCAAGATCTTTCAGGTTAGGCCTTTCCTATTTAATTGTTTAATTGAATGCATTTCTTATTAGAAATCAGGTATCCACTTAAATGTAACAATTCAGGTCAACAATTCAAGCACATATAAATCGCGATAATTGTTGGCCTCATCCTTGCGAATCGAGATGTGTATCTGCTTGTAGCTAGGGTTTTTTTTTTATAACAACGTCAACAAAACTATCCCAGAATTATGTTTTAAATATTTTATTTATAAAAAACGTATTTAAATTCACCCAAAATCCTTGTTATTCAACGTAGACCTCTCATTGCCGCCACCGACTTCAGTTTTCGCTTCTTGTCGGTTCTAGTTAGGATATCATTGTACATTTTTGAACTTAAGTACAATTGACCTTGTTTAAATATTATTTTCGCTATCCTTTATAGAATCGTAAAAACAGTCGTGGCGAGTCAATTAGGCTACGAAATGGATAATGTAATTTCTATTTCTATATTTTTATGAACCCACCTTGATTGAAAATCCTTTGAAGTCTTCAACTGCCATGAACATCCTTCGAGGCGATTCGGAGTCATAGAGAACTTAAAGTGCAATCCCCACCATGGTTAAGTTAGGTCCAGGTGTCCAGGTGTTTTTTACGTCCACGTGAAGCGGAAACTCCACAGTGTCGTGACTTTTAATGTTCGAAAAAGAAATGGACAATTTCATCCAATGTCCTTCTGTACAGCAGAGATCCTTAGGTTATTTGGCTTCCTTCGCTCTTCGTTTATTTCAATTTAAAATCAAACCGCACAACAAAAGGTACGTGT
This sequence comes from Orthonevra nobilis, assembly GCA_963555765.1. Taxonomy (NCBI): domain Eukaryota; kingdom Metazoa; phylum Arthropoda; class Insecta; order Diptera; family Syrphidae; genus Orthonevra; species Orthonevra nobilis. The sequence goes on from OY743224.1 coordinate 67,467,881, forward strand.
ACTTATGAACAACACTGTACTTGTGTGAATTTTTAATCTTAAGTTAAACCTGATGCGTCGCTAGGTTTGTTTGAAACCGTTTGCTCGTACTAATACCGCAACAATGTTCCTTAGTTTTATTTTTAAAGCGGAAGAAAGAAAACATGCAAAAATAAAAGTGAAAAATCCAACAGGTTTTTTTTTAATTTAACTCAACAACGGTGACAAATTCTTTGTGTGCCTTCCTTCTGCGTAGTTGCCGCTTACTTTCGAAGCTCCGTGACATTTGTTCATCAATTTCTTTTTTTACACATTCTTCGTCATTCGAAATTGTGACAAACGACGAAGCATTAAGTGCTCAAGCAGCGCTGTGTTAATGACCTTTTCTTTGAAAATGTTTAAAAAAAAAGAAAAGAAAGAAAAAATAAATATCTTTCTCTAGGTAAGTAGGCGCGCACGTACGAAGTGTTCCTTTGCCGTTGTTACGATTGTTTGAAAAAAAAAACTTTGTTGCTGCAAGTGTAGTTCAAGCAATTCGATTACGTTCATATTCTTTTCGCCTTTTCATTGTTACTGAATAACAAATAATGAAGCAACCCGACAAGGGGAAAAAAATCTGCAACAAAAATGATCTTCCTTGTTCGACGAGGTTATGATCTGGATCTAAGTGATCATAAACCTTTCACTCTAAGTTTGGTCCCAAAGTATATCAAGAGTCCTTTCAATTTCGGATCAAATCAAAACCTTGAGTGGAGTTAATTCTTTCAGATAGTATCGGATGTCCATTGAAACAAAAGCTCGACTGATCGACTAAGAGAAGGTCATTGACACGGTGTCAATGAGACCGCATGACTTGATCGAGGAGGGTTATTTCATTGTAAAACTTTTTTAATATATTTATAATAATTCCAATTAAGCGTTTGACCGATAGTTGGAAAACGAAGATCAACATACTACCAAAACTTTGCAACTATTTTGTTGATGACGCCGATATCAAAAGTGTCTCTGGATACAAGACACCAAAGAGTTGAAGTGTTGTCAATTACCTTATCATCTAGCTAGATTAGTTTTTCTATAGTTACAATCGTGTTGAAGAAATACTGTCAAGTTTTGATTTTTTGATAGAATTTTGTCTTCGACTTCTAAATGTTTGCTCTTAAAGCGATGCTTTTTCAAACGCATCCATGCATGCAAATTGTTTCACCGAAAATGGACCTTCTGATTTGCATCTTGTTTTGTGTGAACGCTCTGATTTGATTCGAAAAACGTGAGCGAGAGCTGTTATGATACACTCCAGCTTTTCTGATGTGTAAAGTTAACCAAAAATCATCCATTATGGTATATATCCGGCCCATCAACTGTTTCGGACGAGGAAGAGCTAATCTTGAATTTTCTGCATGACGAATTGGTTATGAGTATATGTTTACTCCGTTGATAAATCTTGGTTCTTCTTGGAATCTTTTCCGTAAAAATCAAAGACCTTTCCAACAGCCAAGTTCCAAGGTTTGTCTCCGTCTGAGATTAATACGCGATGTCAAAAATAAACGCATTATCACAAGATATATTTTAGTGTCAGAAAAGTTCCAATCGTTCGAAAGCTTTTTAGACTTCCAACAGTAAATGAGCACGACTATATCCGATTGAGCATCAAAACTAGAAACTAGACAATCGATTATACTTAACAGAGTGCTCAAACTAAAAGACCAAGCTAGGGCTTCCAGAGATGCAACACAGCATGATGTCTTAATCATTACGGGTGTGTACCTTTAAAGTTTCTTTGAAGGCGCGTGGAAGCCTTAAAACCCCAACAATAATTGGGTGCGTCTCAAAAAGCAAAATATTCCATAGCATACATCTTCGACTAAAAAAGGGAAAATTTTCGCAGAGTGGAACTTTTTGAACAATTCCATATTGTCGGTTGCATTTAAAAATTAACCAGCATTAACCGTGTTTCGGAATTACTTTTAAAGCCACCTTAAGGCAGCGTGCAATCATTGTCATTCTGAAAGTCATAGTTGTACCAAAAGTCAGTATTTCAACATTTCATGCAATATGAAAACGCTCCATAAAAAAACCTCACATTTTGGCTTGCCAACAGATCGTTTCAGCCACCCTGTATTCTGATGTGCCACGTGGGTTTGATTGTTTTGACTAAAGACCCTTAAATCTGACTATTAAAAGAAAAAATGTCCACATAAAACTTACACGTATATTTTGAGGAATTTATTTGTTTATTAATGCGTTCCTTAACTTTGAGGAAAACACTTAAATTTAAGAAAATTGAAAAGTATTTCGGTGCGATCGACGAACAAAACGTGTATGTGAATACGGGATTAATCTAAAATGTACTCTACAGGCCAAAAGTTTGAGGTCGTGCTCAGTGAGAACTTTATGAAATTATATAATTATATGTTCTTAAAATTAAAAAAAAATACTTAAACCATTTTGTCGTCGAAAAAGCCACCATTATATTACATATTTTTATCTTGCAAATCATTTCAAAACACAGAATTCGATGATTGAAGTTGAGCCTAGACCATTCTATCTGACTGCTCTACCAATAAATCTTTGGGTTTTTGATCTTGTTGACGTGATCTTCACAAATACACATTTTTCGAAAATGAAGTAAGTTTTTATAAGAATCCAAGTTGACAAATTTTGAAATTTGATTTAAACCCCGTTTTTGATGTCAACAATCCAACTTCATAAAATCAAATAATTCCGAAATACTGCAAAACCTCAACACAAAAGCAGTTTTTCCTCCATTTGTTTAAAAAACGCTCTCCAATCAAAAATGTGTTAAGTCCTTCTTTTATTAGCCTTTTTTATAATTTGCTTGCTTTCAAGGACACATCCAGATGAAAGGATTAGGAGAAAAATCGAAAGATTGTGTAGTGATTTGCTATCGCCTTATTTTCATTTACTTAATTAACAGTACTTTGTTTGTTTTGAGGGATATACTTGAAATTAAGTCATTTTTCAATCGATTCATTTGTTCTGGTTGGTCTCAAACTTATTGCCTGCAGTGTTTTAGTATATAATTTTTTTTTGATTTTGGAGCTCCTCCCAAAAATGTATCACTCTAATATTTAATGAAATTTTATGTTTGAACATAAAAAAAAACGCTCACCCCACATGTTTGATGTAAGAAATTCTATTTCTACATGGATGAATAAAACTGTCGTCAATTAAAAACATTCTTTTCCTTGTTTTTTTTTTTTTTTTTTTTAATCAAAAAGTACACCCATTATGTTGTTGGTGTTTAAGTTTACGCAGAAAGCATACTCGAAATATGTTAAGGCGCATTAAATTTTGCAGTTCTCTATTTTTACATATACACAAAAATTGGAACGTGTACCTCGACTGTTGATAACAAAGAACAAAAAAGAAAACAAACAAATTTGAACAAAAACCGCTAAAAGCTTATTAAAATTATTATTAACGACTTACTGCCATCAGATAAACAAACGTCAGCCCGATGTTTGCGTGTGTTTGTTTTGGTTCCGAAACATTTTGAATGAGTGAGCCATGCCGGGTGAGCTTTTCGGAATATTATTTTCCTATATATCAAGTGTTGCATATTTCTAGGCGATAACTTAAGATATAATAGACGTTTACTTTTAGGGGCACGCATTTCTTCTTGTGAAGCGAGGTTATTTATGATTTCAATGTAAGGGATCATAAACCATCCCCATTCTGCTCTCACTCAGTGTATTGGCCTCCCGCTTTCGAACAACTAGCTGACCCAGCAAACGTTGTTTTACCGTAAAAACTGTTTCTAGTGAATATTTTGGTAGTTAAATTAAAAAATAACTAACTTATTGTAAGCGCGTGGGGGGATGTAGACAATGGCTGAAAGAGGAATGGAGCGTTGTGGACGATGACGGTCTACGAAAATAACAAAACACCTGTATTAACTTAACTTATATATTTAAGATTATATCTCTTAAAAGTTACATAAACACTAAAAAATGTTATCCATATTTGCTATCACTAATTATGACAATTACAAAAAGAAACAATATCAATCTTTTAGTGCAATGAAGTGTACGATATTTTTGGTTAGTCCGTGCTAAGGCAACATAAATAAACTGGATGGTTAACCCACGAGAGAACGTGCTACGTAAATTGTCCTTGTGGATTTGTTCGTCTGTTTTTAAAGCTCTTTTATTTCGCATGTTTGTAGTTCCATTCGGCCCCTTGACCGCTGGCATTGTTCACTGTACAAAATACACAAAAATAGATCAAATTGATTTACTTAATGATAGAAAACAGTATACTGATAATGTATTTGTTCTTTTATTATTCTACCTACCTTTCACAACAATAAAACACAGTCTTGTAATTTAAAATTATGCACGCAATGATTACAATAGTATTATTAATTGTCCTTTAATCATAATAAACTGATAAATAAAAATTAATCACACTGGCTTTGTTCTCATCCCTACTCCGTGCTGTTTGCTGGATGAGAAGTGACCCCGGTAGATGACTGGCGGGGATAACTGATCGATTGATAATTGACCATATAATGACCACTGAGAGTTGAAGATTATTACAGTAATTATATCGCTATTAGAAAAGGGGTTGGTGGTGAAAATTTTATATATTTTTAATTCTTGATCACCAAAACATAAAAATATTAAATTTTGTCAAAAAAAATTAATTTTTGGTGTGGGCCACCCTCATCACTGAGGGGTATATACCATAAAAATTCATAAAAATCAGTCGAGCCGTTTCGGAGAAGTTTGGTTACGAACACTGTGACAGGACAATTTTATATCTATGTATATATATATATATAGATAGATTTACATTTCTTAATTATTAAAACGCTTAACAACATGACACCTAAATTAACTTCTCCTACTTAAACTTGGGACAAACTAAATCTTTTGGAAAAAGATAGACATCCACTTTGCCGCAGGAATACCTTTCTTTGAAAGATATCGACGACAGAGTTCGCTTCAAATTTCCTGAAAGCCACCAAAATTTCATTGGGGTAAAAATCCCTGGAGATCAGCTTGCTGATCAAAGCCCTGAACTTTACCTTCGAAAAAGAGTATGAGAAAATAATCCACCTTTATCGTATGGATCCCATCGGAAAATACCTTGTTGCGATGAAATATTTTATATTCGCTTCTGAGAGCCATGGCAAGAACTCCGTCATTGGCTTTCAATAATCCTTATATTTTGTACGGAATTTAGTTTTACTTGTAGCCATAGGCTTGACGAGGGCTACAATGCACATGATCTCACCCTTGCATCATGGGTGCTATAAAGCAGTCACAATGTTATGGCAAAAGCCTCTTTGACTCAAGCTACAGCGGCATATAACATTGTATGTCTTTCAAAATCAAGTCTACACTTCGGTTTGCTAATAATCGTTAGTGCTGTTCCACGATTTCGCCAATTCTTGCTTGTATCCCAGGTGGACCTGTAAAATTGACTCCTGAAAGGAATTGTTTCCAAATTATGGAAGTTGATCATCAAATTTCAGTCTTCACAATAGGGCTTGATCATATTAAAGTGAGCCCTGATCTATAAGCGATCACGGTTATAAACGCCTTTTGAAAATCAACCAGGCCATTATTGAATACTACTCATTTAGGGCTCTATTGACGACCTTTCTGATTGTCTGAAGGAGACTTATTGACCGTAAATTTGCCGCTTTGGAGTCATGAAACGCCGGCTTCAAAATCGTTTATCTTGCTGTTCTTAACTATAATTTTACTAAATTAATAGGAGATTTTTTTTTCTTACATCATTTCTTATAACATAATTTTGTTGCAAATATTGAACTCCAAAATATCAGGAAACAGTGTTCGAATGCTCAACTTAGTACCTTGACAGCATCCTATGATACATAATAAGAAATACTTTTGATACATAATACTTTCCTGGTAAGAAAAAAGATTCGGAGCAAGAAACGTATTCGATTTCGAGAGCGAAAAAAATATTCCGAAAAACTAAGCATTTTCGATATTTAAAAACTCTTAGAATTGGCTTTGCAGTGCACAGGATTCAAAGTTTCCAGAGGGAGATGATGAAGACAATGTTTGAAACCCATCGATCCTTGTAGATTATTTCTTGTCTAGAGAATCAAACTTCGTTTGAAGATCTGCCTTTAAAATGAAAGAGAGATTACAGCACTCATAAGCGGTGATATTTTATGCCACTGATTTGCTGCATTTGTGCAACCAGTCATGATCACGCGATCCCATTGGAACTTTCATTATCATTCCGCCTTTGAACAAGGCAGCTGGCAAATTTTTATCAAGTTGAGTTGTTTTACGCCGAATCTTTGAACTTCTTTTTCGATCAAACCGTTTTGCATTGTGAACACTCTTCAACTTTGTTAACCATATGCGCGTTTAAAGTTTTCCTTAAACTTTGCTTTCTTAGTTATCTGGAATCGATCCTTAGAGAATCTAAGTCAAACTGGTGTCCATTCTTCATGGTCGAATACGCAGCTAAGGTCAAGCTACCAGTTATCATTGGTTGATATTTGTACTCGAGTCATGAGACTGTTGCTTGTGGTTCGAAGGCCTTTTTGGCTGGAGCATTGTTTTTTTATTCGCTCAATCATTGCACTTGCTGTCTTCCCTTCCGGACAAGTTCCACATAGTTTTACAGCTCAGTGGCACCGGTTTGCGCTTATCATTTCTTATTTTGAGCTTAAATCATCATGAAATTGATGATCATTTTACTCCAAATGCGTGAACAAACAAAATTGCTGGATGAGGGGTTCGGAAAGTCAGGACGTAGTTATAGAGAAGACCATGCATTCGGAACATGTGACAATTTGGTGTCGTTTTTAGAATATCTATATTATTTAATCATATCATTCGATCGATTTACGCTTGGAAAATATTGCAATTTTTTTCCATGGCGAAAGCTGCATTATCGAAACAGTGCGGTTTTCGAAAAGACACTTCAACTGAAATTATGCCCGTGTTCGTCTTGTGCGATCAACGGAAAATATTACGTTGCCGAACGTATTTTTCACAAGGTCTTAACCATTGCCAAAGGTTAACTCTTGAAAAACTTTGAACAGTGTTTTGTTATAGCCGGTTTAAAAACAACGGATGGTCCACGCTTTAAAAATTCAAAACAACAAAATTCCATTGTTTTATTTAAATGAGAAAATAAATAAAACACAGAGCTGAATAAGAACTTTTTATTTATATTTGGGTGAATATTTCTCTGTGAAAAAAAAAATTAAAACATCCAGACCTCTTGTGTCACCACAAACTTCTTAACAACTGAGCGGTCTAAAAAAATCAATCAAACGATGTGCTGAATTACCTGAATTTGCTAAGCTTGCATTTAGCTGTCATTTATAACATGGACCTTTACACTTGGTGTATTATCACGGCTTGAGCTTATAATTCGAGAAAACAAGAACCTTAATTATTTGCTAGGTAAACTTTAACTTTTTCACATATCTACGTCAATGCCTTCTAAACAATGTCGTCGAATATTGTTTATTTTCGTTATTCTAAGGTTTATTTTCCGATTAAATCGTTCGTTTTTATTAACAGATAGATTATTCTGATTCAGATACCGGATTGGCCGCTTCATCTGGCAAGAAAATGTTGTTTGTAACAGACGTAGAAGTTAGCTTGATGATTGGAACTGTCAATGAAGAACAAAATTCCTGTACATGTTTTTGAAGAGCAATAAATGAAAGCAGTTATAAATTGAAGTAAGAATAACTGCGACACATTCATAAATACAAGTACTGCATACAAAGATGTTAATGTTTGAGTTTCCGATTAGATATCATTGTCTGTGACCTCAGTAGTGTATCATTCGATCCGATCGAAAATTAGGTCATTTGCGATTTATTGGTTCTACTTGAGTACACGAATGTGATCTTCAAACAGCGGATATCCTAATTCAAAATGTTTTCATTATTCCAATTGTGCATCTTTGTTTTAGTTGGATGAATCTATTTAGGTTCCTTGCAAGGATCACAAGAAAGCTATTTAAAACTAAGCGTTCATTTCAAAAGGGCTCTCGTAGAGACTCTTAACAATAAATTGCTTGCACATTCCCGAGGAATATTAAGATTTTTATCTTTTTAGGCCTGTCCATTTGATCATTCATTAAACTTTATTTATATTCGATGACTAAGAGCACACATGCCGACAGCGGGAAACTACAATTTTATTTCTTGAGAAAATATTTTGGGGGATATTCCTTGATTTGCAATTTATAGCTTTTACGTGTAAAAAGTGACGGTGGCTTACCGAATTTTCTCTCATTTCTTCAAATAAATGTTTGTATAATTTGTATAATTTTTTTTATTAAATAGTACAGAAAATTCTTCTCGGAAAATATGGCATAAATATCAGTTCAAGGGTTTATTGATACCCTTAAATTGTCAACAAATATTGAGTGGGAAAAGATCGGAGATGAAAGAGAGACGAGTACTGGTACACGTTATCAGGGATCCACTGAGCATTTTTGTGTGTCCGAAAAGAGCATTACTTGCTGAATGTTCAAACGTATGGATGTCACTTTTAGAAATGTTCACAGCTGAGTGTGAGACCAAAATTTTTGACATTATTAATTTTTCGCGGTGCCACATTTTGCATGACAAATACTCAAAGGGCTTATTCAAAATCGACAACAAATTGAAGATTGCAAATGAAGAACGCAAATAGTTTCCACATAAAACGATGTTCCGGATTTTATTTTTACGATAGTTCTAAAGTTTCAATATAAAAAAAATGTATGGTACTACTTCGCCGACACTGGTTTTTGCAGGTTCCGTAACGCTTGTAAAAAGCTGTAGAATAATGATTTTATTCATATATTAAGTTCTCATTTAATTTGTGTATGAAAAATGGCTGGCAATAAGTATGATACCCAAACAAAGAAGATTGTAATCGAGTCTTTTAGAAACGGATCGAAGCAAAGAGAGATAGCTGAGCGGTTCAAGATTCACGAATCGACTGATTCCCGGATAATTTCAAAGCTCCGACAAAATTTGCTAATCGCAACGCTTCATTCTGGTTGTCGTCCCCCAAAATTTGACACTCAAACTGATAACAAGAATTATAAACCTCAACATGTCAATTGATACAAGCACAGTGCGAAGATGTGCAAAAGAAGGTAATTTGAGGGGATACCGAGGTGTATAGAAGCCTCTATTAACCTTAAAACAGCGTCAAAGGGAGGCGCTGTGTTTGATTAAATTTGATTAGACTTCAATTTGCTCATCAATATTTTTTTTAATTATTTGCTCGCTCTTCAAGAGGATATTTATACTCTTATAATGACTGTATCACAGACATTATATTTATACTCTTATAATGCCTGTATCACAGAGCGAGCGGAAGAATGAGGAGGAGAATGAAAGATTTTGTAGTGGTTGAGACACTCAGGAGTATTTGGTTTCTATGCTCTTCCGTGGGTGGAGCCCGAAACGGGACAGAGGATTATGATATCGACCTATTAACTTCCACCTAATTCGCAGGATTTTTGTCGACATTAGTTGACTTTGGAAGTTTGGAAGATTTAGCTAAACACCCCGCTGTCAGTGTTATGCCTTCACAGCAGAGCCATCTACACACAATCTACACAAACCACTATTTTGAGAACACGAATTAGGTAATAAGCCGATACTACTACATTAGTCTACTAACTACTACTACTATTGCTTCATTATGGCCCAGACACAAGGGAGAGCCGTTTTATTTTCGGATGAGAGCAAATTTAATGTCTTATCTTCAGATGGTTTTGCTTACGTTCGTCGAGAGCCAGGTACACGGTTAAAACGGGGTAGCATCCGAGCTTCTTTGAAGCATGGGGGCGGTTCCATTATGGACAACGATCCGAAAGTTCGTTAAGGAGTTCTTAGGGTTTCGGGCAGTTAATATTTTAAATTGGCCTCCACAGTCCCCCGATTTCAAAGCTAAAGAAAACGTATGGGCAATCCTAAAACAGCGGATAAAGGGGCAACGGTTTACCTCACAAAGGGATCTTTATGAAGCTTTAAAGGATGAGTAGGCTAAATTCCCTTCTGAGTTTACAAACTCCCTTATTGCTTCCATGCCATATGAGGAACAATGGTTCAATTTGGACCCAATTTTGAAAAATAAAAAAAAATGCATTTGTTTTGCACAGCTTAAAAGTGAATAAACAAAATACCGAGGGTACATGTTGGGGATTTCTTTGCTTCCTGATAAAATGTTAACTGTCAAACTTTTGACTAAAGATTTCATTCGAATTCTTCCTTAAATGCAATTGCTAAAGGAAATTATTGTACTTGAAAAAAACTTGCAAATGTTTGATTCCATTAACGGTTATAGGTCAAACCACCCGGTTGTTTTCCAGTAATCAAAGCATTTTTTTCTTATAATTTCATAAAGTTATAAACATTAATTGAAACGTTTACTTAAATTATTTACTGGCCTTTGAGGAGCTGTAAACTAATCACAGTACTTATTTCCTGCCTGTCAACGTAACCTTAATATGTTTTATTTAAATTAAAAAAGAAGTAAAATGATAATTCAGAAATTGACCTTTCCTTGACATTCGCCCTTTTGGTAGTCCGACAGACAATAAAGTTCTAAACTTTCGAGCTTTTGCAGGCTGATCTTCAACTTGATCTCGATCTTCGGTGCTTATTCCGAACACATCAAATAAGAAGATGAACAGATCTTTGTCTTAACGAGAATTTAAGGCTTATTTCTTTTGCTTTATATTGTCTTTATAAAGGAACCAAGGCATAAAGTCTTGAAAAAACAAAAGGCTGGATTTGACATCTGACTTAAGTCAGCTTTGTATTAGCTCAGCTACTGCATCTGCTGTATTCTGCGCCTGAAGTAGAAAGATTACAGGGTTTTCCATTCAGATCTCTTTTTAATAGAAGCTCCCGATTGGAGGGTTCTTCTTAAACAACAAAAAGTGTTGCAAAGCCAGTTTGTAACGCCTTTCAGGTTCAAGACATTTACCCGCCGGCAGTGTCGCATCTTTGCCAATCGAGCAATAAAGATACCCAATGAGGATGTGGCTCTATTTCAAGGCTTTGAGTAATGCAGAAAAACTTTAAAATTACCTCCGAAAAACCTGTTACATGTGGCGTTTTCCAGTAGAACTTTTTTATTTGTAAGTAATGCAAAATCATTGTGCCACTCAAGTGACGAAACCATTGCTCTCTGTGATCACAACACTGATCAATAAAATAGTTCGAAAATGTTATGATGGATGACTTTTAGATTATTTCCGACAATAAATAAATATTTCATAAAACATTGATTTCCAGACGCAACCCAACATTTTAAAACGTGTGTATTTTAAAATAATTAAATAGTTTAATTTCAGTAAATCATTACGAAAAGTTTTGACATCTGATACGTTCGTTTTGTAATTTATGAGATATTTTCGTTTATGATTCGGGCGCAAAAGTCATGTTAAAATACGACCAAGTCGCTTGGCCTGTCCTCATTTTGTTCTACAAAGCGCAATCAATTAATGCCTCTTTGTCATAGATTTATTGCTTCTAGCCACAGCAACGAAAGTGATAGCAACTAAATAGATATTGTTTTTTTTTCTATCGAAATTGCGAACTTTTCTTGTTAATGTAGTAAACAATATAAGACAATGGGTTATCATTTACACTTAACACTTTGTTTACAATGTATTTATAAGTATACAGACATCCTTTTGTTTGAAGTGAACGATATTTTTTTTAGGTTAGCTTTGTTAGTTGCACATATAGTACACACATACTTCTTTTGTTTGTATGGCGAGCGAGTGATAATAATTTTCTTTTTTTAAAATAAATGTTTGTCAATTTTTGGACTATTTACTCAAATACCTTATTTCTAATTGATCTATCTCTTTCAATTAAGATTGTGCTTGAGTAAAATAGACTGTTCCCGCTAGTGAAAGGTGATTGGATAACAACCAAGAACACCTTTTAGGAAAAGTTCTTGACAGTGAACTGTTAGTCTTTATAGAACTCGTCTTCTTTTCCCTTCAATTTCACACAACTCTTTTAGCGATGCATTTAATGAGCCGTTCTCATCGCAATTATTTCTGAACCATTCGCAATAAGTTGCAAAGCTTTTTGGTTTTGGTGATCCTTCTATTTATTGTGAGCCATTCACTTAGAAAAGAAGTCAACCTCTAATAGCATACAAGCCTCACAGAACATAAAGCTTTTCAAGCAAGTACTCTTTGAGCCGCAGAATGTATGTTTTGAATTAAAATCGCTTCCGATGACAAACTTTTCACCAAGTGATTCCAAAAGATTTAAGAACAATTTTTATACGTATTGAGCTTCTCTGCATTTCATCGCAGACCACTAATTAAATTGTTTAAAATACCTACAAGCATGTTGTTAAATTTTTATTTCACTCTTTTATGACTAGATTAATCAGTTAATTTTTTCAAGTAAGAAAATGTTATTTGTCTTGTACTTGTAGATTGTTGCAGATATTGCCAAATTTTACAATAGTTTATATTTTTTTTTTGTTATTCCAACAGTGGTCAACAAACAACGTTATCAAATTAATCAAAAAATGATAATCACCGTGATAAATGACGCGCTTTTAAGACTTTTTTTTTAGAAACAATGCGTTACTATGTGCCGACTTCTGCCTTGTATCTTTTGCAACAATACTAGACACTTGTACTTATCGGGGTTGTAAAACGAAAATATCTTATCATCAAATCCGTGACTTACTTTGGTGCTAGGCAAAACAGATTATTTAAAGGTTTATTAAAGATAACATGCCCTCAAATCAAATCATCCTTTGGGTTAAAAAATATATTTACATTGAGTTGGAAACATATTGAGTTGTAAACATGATGCTTTCTTTTTTGATTGGAGTTCAGATGGACTCGATACTGCTAAAAGATTGATCCTGTTAAGCATTTTTCACATTGACTACGTTTTGGAATCTGCCTTCATCCTTTTATATATAATTTCTGCGTATATTACAGAGTACTCTTAAAAATTTGCGTGATATTTTAAAAGCTTTGAAAAAAAACTTGTACTAAATCATTAACATATTTTGAAGGCACACACGTGTTCTTTGTTTTGTTTTGGTTTTAATTTCAAAAGTGCGTAGAACCGAAATGATTTTGATAAATTTTTGTTGCTCATTCGTTGTGTCTTGTGTTATTCTTTTGCGTGGAGGTGTGAATCTTCATAGATACCGCCTGGATCAGTCGGCGCGGCGCTTGGTTACTTTCAATGGTTGATTTTTGGTGTGAATTCAGTCTACATCGACTTTGTTTTTGCAATAAAGGCTTGAATTTCTACAAAGAGGGTTGGAGCTTGGTTTATGACCCAGAGTAAAATATTTATTTTTTAAAGCAATTTATGGCGTTAAAAAAGCATATAGCAGAATTAAATAATAATTTTATTTCCTTGCTAGAAAATGGAGAAAGAAATTGGCATTTGAAATTACTGTTACGGACAATGGAACCACAAATTTGTTTATGGACTCTCTGTCATTGACAACGCATATGTCCGAACCTACATACTTCTGAAAACACGAGCCATCTGACATTGGTCCAATGATCTAATGATTCTGCTGTTAGAAAGAGGAAATATTTTCAAAGTAACTAGGACTAGTCTTGGAAAGTCAAAATCAACTATACACAAATAATTTGCCTCACGTACGAGATCGCGCATACATTTCTCATGATGACAAAGCCAATGTGCCCTATTCAATAAGAGCAAAAAATCATATTGTTTCGCAAAATAAAGGTGACGAAGGCAATTATCCTATTCAAACTTTCAATGCAGTAAAAGCTAAAACACCACCCAACGATTTAGTGTCAAAAATCGAAAAGAGTATTCGTTAATTTGTAGAAAAAATATTATCTTTGCTTCGGACGAATGCATGGCTTAAAATGATAACACTGTATGGAAAGAAACTAACTTACACGTTTTTTCATAGCCTCCTTATAATCCTTGGAAACTCGTACCAAAAGTTATTCCAGATGAAAAAAGCATGACGAATTTGTAATATTGATAAAATTGATCTCACCGTGAGAATATCTACAAACATGATATGGTATTGCAATGAAAAGTCGCTTGGTTCTGTGTGGCAAGATGACCTTATATTCAAAATGATAACGCATAAACTTCCTTCATTTTTAAGGAAAAAGAAACTTAAGAAACAAAGTTTAAGCAACAACAGAAAAAATCCTTCATTCAATGCTATTTTTTTTTTTTTTTGGTAGACAGCTAAAAACCTAAAACCTCTCAATATACTATACATTGAACAATGAACATTGAACTAAAGGTTCCTTATTTATGTAAGGACTCACAGATTTAAATTTGTTTCAGTTTATCGCACGAAAGCTAGTTTGAATCGTATCGTAAACATCTAACACTAAAGACAGAAAAAGGAAGTGGCATCCTGGTGATATTTTCTTTTATCTGAATTAATTTCAAAATAATATTTCACCTTCGGTAAGGCAAGGAAATCGAATCTTTGAAAAGCTTTGGCTTCTATAAAAAATTGGCAAAACTTCCATCAGAAGCATATCCACTACATTAGATTGAAATGTACAGGAAGCATTGTAAAAGTTCATGTGCAAAACCGGCAGGAGCTTCCTTAAAAATGTGAGAAAAGCTCGAACTAAATGTTCATGACCCTTATTCCACTTAAGGTTCCCCCCTTAAGTAAAATTTTTAATTTTTCGAAAAATAAATTTTCGATTAAAGGGTGCTTTAGGGTCTTAAAAATAATATACCAAATGATGGAATGCGGCAAAAGTGCCCGAGTGACCAAATTTTTCACTCTGCGGTAAACGCGATTTCTCGAAACCACTTTTTTTGAGCTCGCCGAAGACATAACTCGAGCAAATCTTTGCCGATCGACTTGAAATTTTGACAGTAGCTTCGAAATATCTTTCTCCAAGGAGCTACGTATAATTTTTTTATTTTATATGGCTTCATTTTTTTGATCGACGATTTTATGGCTTTTTTTTTTGTTTATTTAATTTAATTTTATATTCAAACATGCACCATTTTGTAAAAAATCAATATATCGAAAAATCCTACCTAGCTCGCTAGCTGTTGCTATATGAAAATTAAAAAATGTTGGTGTTTTTTTCCAGGTCAAAAATTAAGGAGTCTACGTCTTCGGCCATCGACACGCTTTCGAAAATAGGCGCCTTGGGGCATATGCTGCGCAGCCGCCATTTTTAAATATTTTTTATTGAAAAAAATACACTTTGTACTTTTTTAGTATTGCTATGAAACCTACTTTAAAGATTTTCGATTGATACTTTTATTCAGCCAAAATTAATTCCCGAAAATATGCCAATTTTTTTGAGTGCTACTGTGATTTCCCCCCTTAAAGCTTCCTTCTTCGTGAGGAATTTAAAAACATCAGCAACCCTATTCCCGCTGTGACACTTCCGGAAATTAATTTCTCACAGAGATAGTGGATCTTGATGACTAGGAATGAAATAGCCTTGAATTTGTTTTTTTTTTTTTTTTATCTAAGGTCCCCAAGGTACAAAGTATAAATTCGATCTTGTTAAGATAACACGACTTTCATACGGTTGACGATAGCATGGACACCAAGATCAGTATCCTAAAAGTGATCAAAGTCATTAACCTTGCTTTAGTATGGGGAATATGTTTCCCTCCTAAGATGTTTGTCTAAGACTAATTAATAATTAACTTGATTAAAATCAATACCAAGCAAATCGCTTTGAAGTTATTCGATTATTTCATTGCTTATCATCCTTAGCTTTGATAAAGGCATGAGTGCTTGAATGCAATGTTTCATGTGTGAGTATGTTGCAAAAAATGAGGTTGTTTTTCTGTTTTACTTTAAACAATAAGTCAAATCATTAGATTATCGCCTCGAACCTATTGAATATATTTATTCTTATGATACGTGCTGAACTGATGAAAAGTATTTCCGTCACATATGTACATAGATTTTCGCGCGCAAAAAAAAAATACTTTAAGTAGAAACTTTAAACAGTCCCAAATGATCCAAGGCGACTAGTTTCAATATTTGTTTAAAACGGCGTCACGTATTCCGAAATACATAAAGCATGTCTCACAGAGAGGATGTAGAACAATTTTCTTCTAGGTTCCGTAATGCTACTTCAGCGATTCTTCAATTTAATGGTATCTGTTTGATTATAACTATATTTTAAGATAAATATACCGCCCTTAACAATTCAAACTAGATAAATCACGCCGAAGTAAATGTTTGGGTACGTTTTTTCAAGTGTATTGAGGCGTCTTCGAGAAACAAGATCACTTAGCGTGGGGCACAATGACACAATAAATTTAGCGTCTTTGTATTACTTACATCCCATCTACAACTGCTTTTCATCCTTCACAATTCCATGATAACTTCTTTACTGTTTGGTAAAGAAGATGGTGTTTGCTGTATGCTTAAAAAGTTCTGCTAAACCCGCATGCTTGACGTGATTAGTCTTTTTTATGGTCACACGTCTTCTTTGGATGCAAGAATAACTTCATTTGCTAATCTACCATTTCGCTATTTCTGGTGACGAGATAACATTCAAAATTACAAAGAGCGTGGGTGCCTGTTGTGTAGCCTGCAGTAAGGCTATTCGATAAGTAATTTTTCTCTTCTCAAATTCTTCCCTCTCTTTTGCAGGGTCCTACTTTCTGTACGCAATTTTTGTCGGGGTGGTTGTTGTAGCTTTAATAAGTCGCGACTGTTTCCTAAATTATAGTGACTCATTGTGACCACAAATTATTTGTCATTGTGAAATTTAAAACAGGTAAACGAAATTAGACTCTTAACTTGTGGCGTATAGGCAATCACGCATACGGATTGCTGTAACCTTCTTAGAATTTTGAAGTTATAAATTGTTTTGTTTTTAAGAGGACAAATTGCTTCACTTCGAACCACTCTCGATATGTATGGGATGTAAAACGGAAAGATAGAAAAAGTATCCTGATGAACAAAAAACGGATCTCACCACAACGATCGAATTTTTGTTGCGAGCTAAAACATCAAAATGAATTAAGCAAAAGTAGATCCGTTGTTGAAAATATTAGAAAGTCAACTCGTTGGCATTTTTATTAAAAAATTACTAAAATTTTTCTGATTGATATTGCAGGCTTTGGGGTTGTTAATTATGAACCGCAAATGAATTCCATGTCCAAATCGGTTGAACAGGGTAATGGGTAGCGTCAATCCTCACGTTCACGATGCTTAATGACAATCGATTGATCGTGTATAATCCGCTTAAAGCTTTCAAAGCTATTCTGATATTTGTACAAACTCCTCTTTTACTCGTTTTAAAAATTTTATTTCCATTCTAAAAATTGTATTGCAAGTAAAATAAATATTCTCCGCATTCCTACTTTTTCTGCCACTTGATTAAAGGATAAAGTGCCAGCTCGCAAAGTTTTGGACTTTCAGTGCTTTCTTTTAAATCCTAGAGGAATTCCTTAATGTATTCTCGCAGTACTGGATCTCGACACTCCAAATGGTGAACATAGTTAGTCCAATTTCAAAGGCTTTACATACAGTTCCACAGGTGTATTGGTCCGAAGCTAATCTCAAAAGAGCAAAGGAATCGTGTACAGAATTTGGATCTTCAAAAACACTTAACACTCGAAATGAATTAAGCAACGTTCGTAACACATGACTGCAAGAGCATTAGCGGCAGTTGTTGGAAATAATAAGGTAACTCCTTTTTTGTGGCTAAGATTTTTTTCAGGAAGCGCCTGATGGATCCCAGTTTCATGTTGCGCCATTTAAAGTTCGAGCTTGAGTCACAAAACTGCCACCCAAAAACATATTTATCTCCGTTGTATCCGTAAATATGTTTACAACTTTTTGAATTAATTATTAATTTTTCATTGTTACATTCTAACTTGTCGGAAAAACATTTTTTATACTTAAGTCAGAGCCAGAGACTTACGCATTTGCGCACAAATTTTTTATCGTGTATTTAAGTTCTTAAGTTATGTTATTGTAGAATGAATAATATTGGTAAACAATAAAACAAAAACAACATAAATTAGTTAAGCAAGCCATTGATGGAATAAATGTTGGTTTTCGTGTGCTAGACGTATGTATGACGTGTGTGCTAAAATAGCCTGTCACACTTATTTTTTGATTGGAATGTTAATTCCACCCTGTAGCTTCGGCGGCGCTCATATATGCGACGTTTATTTACGCTCGCACAGTGCTGGCGCTCGACCCCTTGAACACACAAGACCAACCACATACGATACACCGTCCTCCTCTGTTCAGTTATTTGTCTTTCGATGACGATAAAGAGACTTAAAAAATGTCTCGTCAACCAACCAACTGAACGCACAAGCACCGATCAGATTCAAATACCAGCACCCAAGCCCATACACCAGCAGCAGCATTAACAGCGTACCATCACACTACACGCCAGCTGAAGAGCAGAAGTTATTGGCGGGCGGAGGCTCTACAATCAGTGTTTCTTTTCCAGCGATTTAGTATTGCTTCGGACAATCAAGCCGCTAGACACGCGCGTCAATCTAAGCCGATTTATTTAGTCGTTTAATAGCACCGCCACTGCTTTTGCTGCCGCCAATCAGCAAACACGTTACAGTATAAATTTCCGACGGATTCGGACTGCAAAATATTTAAAGATTAAAGAAAAAAAAGGAGCACAAGTGAATTATTTTTGAGTGTGAATTTGAAGTTATACTTGCTAAACAAGCAGTGTTAAAGTGTTTTTTTTTTTTTTTTTTTGTCGTTGCATAAGTGGCTCTAGAATATTCTTGATCCATCAGGATTTATTGATCCTCGTTCCACAAATTAAGTTGGTAAATACCCCAAAGTGAAAAATAAAAATTTAACTGTTCTAAGTAATTAAATGCAAAACAAGTGCAATCGTCGTGTGAACAAACTCTCCAGTCTGTTTTCACCAAACCGCCTACAAAAATCAAACACAAGTAAAAAAAAAACCCAAAAAGTCATCAATGGAAAATTTTCTGCAATTCGTTTTTTTTTTCGTGCGCTTCTTTCTTCATATTCGTATTTCCGTCTCTTTTATTCCCCTAAACTTAAGCCCAAACCTGTCTTATTTTAGACTCTTCATTCTTCTTTCTTTTTTTTCTTTGTATTCTTTCTTTCCATTTTATGTGTGATGTTGCCTTTTTGCTTCCATTGAAAAGAAAAATACATATTCCCTTTTCGGTTTCTCGTAAAGAGAGGAAAAAGAAACCACCCCGCGTCACATAGAACCCGCCACCAGGCGCTAGTGTAACGAACGATGGATTACTTACATTTACGCCCGATCGTTGGTACTTTCAAGGCGCGCTATGCGCCGATCTTTCTTTTAAGTAGCTACACGCGCATTTTCGTACGGCATTCCACAAACCGATGCTAGGGCAGTGTTGGGGGGGCCCCATCCACGATATGGTTTTTTATGCTTACGTCTTCACTTCAGGGGAATTGTTTTTTTTTTCTGGTTGTTGTATTTGATGTCAAGACAAAATGCCTTTGGGCCTCCACATAATGGGAGCAGAAGCAGTGTGGTGTCGCAATGCAAAACAACATTTAATGTGGAGCCTGCATTGACGCAGATCCACATGTTGCGACAGCGTTTTGTCTACATTCTCATACTTATGTATATAAATGAAGAGATAGGAGATACTAGGTGCTGATAGTACCTTTTTCCCGCGACCACCTCGGAAAGGTTCATTACCTGTGTGGAATGTTGGCAAAAGATTATGGTTTGGCCTCCTTTCTTCTGTCCCTGCTTCGTTAGTATGTGTATGATTATTTGTATAGGTGTGGAGTGCAAATATGTTAAATTACAGCTTCAAAAAAGGCCGCCTTTGATGCATCATTCAAAAACAATAGAGATACCATTTTTTTTTTGGTCAAAAAACCTATTCCTATTCGTGCCAGCTGTATTTCACAAAATGTTCTTACAATTAGTTGGAGTAAACGCTTTTTTGAGACCCGAAGTTACGCACGATTTTATTTTCCGGATTTGAATCCTCACGTTCAGCAGCTCAACAAGAAAATGCGGAAAAAGCTTAACGCATTAAAAATTCCAATATTCCGATGATGATGTTCGTAGTAAAATGAAATTTTTCAAAAATTCAAAAATCATCTTAAACTTCTGCTATCAGTCAAACTAGAAATTTATAAAATATTGCTTTTCCATTCGCCCAAATGTGGAATGAATCGTTGATTGAAACTCTGTCACAAAGAAAGAGACAAAAAAAAAGTGATAAATCAAGGAGTAGTATTTAGGATGCATTCTATAAAATGCTGGATTACCATCAAAGCCTCCTTCATACATAGATCAAGCAAATGGGACACCATGTCCGATTCTTGGATGAAAACAAAATTGTCTAGTTGTAGACCATAAATAAAATACATAAATTTTAGTAAAAAAAAAACATCATTCAAAAATGCGACAGTAACTTAATTATTGTTCAATCTTCAACTTTTTTTATTTAAATCAATCTTAACCGAAACCAACGACACGGAATAAAATTCTAATCCAGCTAACCTCTAAGGAACATATTTTTTTCACAACAAAAATCTTTATTCCAAGCAATTTTACTAACCTGACTATCTAAGGTTGCCTATCCGACGAGTGTTATTATACTCCTGGATTCCAATGTTATAGTTTCTACAGCGCAGCTACGTTACAAAGTCCTGAACACTGCTCGATGTATGGAAAGGACATAATTGACGTCTCATTTCGTCTTCATAATATTACAAAAGCTTCTTTTTTTCAACTTGTAATATCTTTCAAAAATACATTTACCGAAGCTTAAAAGAAACTTTTGACCATTTTTATAACAAACCGAAATTTCACAATTTTCTCACAAAATGGAAATTTTACATAAATAAAAAATAGAACCTAATAAAATAAAATCCTTTGCCCTTGGTTGTACCGTGCAACGACAATTTTACTCTATCGGCGAACCTTTTGACTAGACTCAAGATCAACCTATTCCGTAAACTTCTATTAAGGGTCTGTGAACGAAATCATTACTGAAAAATAATCGATGTGTGCCCATATCACTGCTATTTTTTTTTTTCTTATATCATACACGCGTTCAAAGGGTTTTGAATATTCTAATATTGTCGCCATACAATGCGGGTGAAAAAGATCAGGGCGCATATTTTTTTTTTATTTTACTTGTTGAGTCATCACCTAACCAAAAAGACTTTGCCATGTTTTTTTTTCTTTGCTGAATTTAAAAATTAGTTTTCAAACACAATACGGTGACTCCCCTTACCATAGCCATTGGCGTACGTATTAAAATGATGACACACCTCCTTCAGGTTTCATCACCTTGTATTTGAACAAATTTTTTCAATGATGAGCCAGCTGTTGGGAAGTTAATAAAAACTTACTTAAATTTTTTTCATGCTTTATATTAAAATTATATTTTCTTTAGACAGTTTTCAGTGTCAAGAAAGACTATAAGATGTCCTCTTAGTACGTATCCTTTAAAACCACTGTAATTTTTTTAAAAATTGTTTTCTGTTTTCATTGATTACTTTTCCGTAGTATATAAGTTGCTGACTATAGACTGACTGACAAAATAAATAAATAACAATCGTAACAACCTTGATTCTTCTTTCAAAATGTCATTCTGCCGGTTTCCGAAAATAACCATGTTATTTTCTGAATAGAAATTCCTCAAACCAGAAATAACTGGCTTTCAAATCTATCTACACTGTGCATCAAACCGCAGTGCCTTCTTACCAACTTCCTTTTAAATAAGTTATCTATTTTTAGACAACTCACGTTGAGTTTGTTTCGAGAGATGTAGTATACCTCTAAAATGTAAAAATAAATCACTTCTTATAAGACTGTTGTCGATAAATATGCCAAAAAGCTCTTCCAATTCCATTCGATTATATCTTTTAATTAACTTAATTCATTCGTGCGCATGCAAATTTAGAAAGTTGGCTTATAAATATTACAGCCAGATCGTACGGCGGGTTTTGCGTCCTTGAACATACTAAACCAAATACTGTGTTTTGATTTTCTTCTATTTAACAAAACAAAAATACGTTGCTGTTATTGCCATAAGTACAACTAACCAACCTACACATTAATCGGACTTTGTTTTCGTTTCCGCACCTGCAACTGTCCTGTTCCCTGACCATGTTTTTTAAAAAATATATAATTTCTTTTTTTACACCTCATACCAAACCCCGACAAAGTTCAAGTTGAATGTCATTTGCTTTAAGAACAAAATAGAACCACGTTTTAATTTTTTCTAAAAGCCTCGAC
Source organism: Orthonevra nobilis (assembly GCA_963555765.1). Classification (NCBI taxonomy): domain Eukaryota; kingdom Metazoa; phylum Arthropoda; class Insecta; order Diptera; family Syrphidae; genus Orthonevra; species Orthonevra nobilis. The sequence continues at coordinate 67,490,099 of OY743224.1, forward strand.
AATGACTTTGAGACTTGATATCTGACACAGTCATGGGAGAACAAGCCGATAACCTATACGAACTTTACGACTACAAAGAAAAATCTAGACTCTGACAGTTGAATTTAAAGGTGTTGAGCAAAGTTTTATTTTTTTTTTTTTTATAATCGGACTTGCTTGTGCAAATGAATTTTTTGTTTTTTAAATATGCACGAAGTTAACTTTGCCGATCGTTGTGGTGTGAAATTCGCAAGCTTTATAAATTTGCTGTTCAAAAGGCTTAGACTAACTTAATAAATTGCGCACTCAATTTACGATAGTTGGTTCTTATCAACAATCTAAATAAAAGGTCTTCGTAGCTCAACTTACAGTACTTACAGCAATTCAATTTCATTAGTTTTGATATTTAAATTTAGTTGTCTAATCGATTGATATTTTGCTAAACTATGCTGATCATGCGTTTTACAGCGGAATGAGTACGTATCCTTTAGGGGGTATTCTAGTCTAGAGGCATGAGTTTCATGTAATTTTTGAAGTTTCATAAAAAAAGGCAATTAATATTTTAAGTAACCATTTTTTTTATTAGTTAGTTATTAACATAGCAAAAATATAGAATTTCAAAAATTAGCAGTTGATGAAGTGGGGGTCTCAGAAAATTGGCGCGTAACCATACGCACGATTTCAACCCTCCTAGGAATCTTAGACCAAAAAAAAAGATTATAAATCTAGAATAATGTCGCAATGTCTGGAACTACGGAAAAGTTGGAAATATTTTTTTCACAAAATGGCGTCTGCCTAAAAAAAACAATTTTTGTACCACTTTTTTTTACTGTTACAAATTAAAAAAAAAAAGTAATAGAAATTTGGGGATGATACTCTCTAAAAATTTCAGGTAAATCGGTCCAGTAGAACCTGAGAAATCGTGGGTATTGCTTTGAAAAAGACAGTTTCGAGAAAAACGCGTTTAAAGTTTCGCGGAAAGTTTTTCGCAGTCTTATTCTTGAAATGATATTGTAGACTTACATTTATTCAATCTGCCATTCCTGCTTCATACATCGGACCTTCCTCGTTTTCGAAAAAAACTATTTTCCCCGTTTCTCTCTTCATAGTAAGCAGTTCTGGGCTCCTTTGATGCGCTGGATGCTCGTATCTCGGAACGGTCAATCCGGGCGTTGTCTCGTTTCACAGCAATTGAATGAGCTTCCGGGCTAATTTTCATTCAGTTTGGATGCCGGCAAAATACCGATATCTTCGAAAATAATTTGAATTTTGAAAAATCGAATTTCTAGACTAGAATACCCCCTTAAATTTAACCTCCTCAGATAAAGCTCCAATCTCCACTTATACTAAAATGAAGCGAAGGCCCCATGAACCGAAAAAAAACAAACACCAAAACTAACGAACTATCCTAAATAAAACAAACTTCGGCACATCTGGGTGCCGGAGTTGGTAGAGCGCTTGCCTTTAAATTGATTCAATTTATAAGTCCCAGGTTCAATTCCTAGAGTGGTCTAGTTTTTCGAATCTGCTCCAGTAACCATTTGCCATTGGGATAAAGTTAATGGCAAGATCACTGGATTGGTCGACCGGCGTTGTTGTAGTGGTTGTTGCATCGGCTTAGTTCCTAGTTCGTGTTGTTAAAATAGTGGTTTGTGTAGATTGCTCTGCTGCATAACACTGACAGCGGGGTAGTTAGCTTAATTTTCCAAACTTTCAAAAGTACATATATCAAACTAATGTCGAATAAAATTCTGCGTATTAGGCGAAAACTAAATAGATCGATATAAAAATCCTCCGTCCCGTTTCGAGTTCCACGCACGGAAGTGAGTTGAAACCAACATCTGAGTTTCTCAAGCCACTACATAATCTTTCATTCTTCTCCGAATTCATCCGTTCGCTCTGTGCTACACGCATGATAAGAGAATTCATATCCTCTTGAAGAACGAACCAATCATAAAAAGAGCTTGCCAAGATAAAGGGACTTATTTGCCCACAGCCGTGAGGATTTGTAAAAGAAAGGAAAAAAAAACCAAACGCAAAAAAGTTGTTCAGACCGATGTCGCTTTTGTCAAATGCGTCGAAAGTGTTTGAAAAGATATTTTATATCGTCTACGGGCGATCAATGATGTTAAACATCTTATCGTTGACCATCAAATTGACGAAAGTCCAGGGTTACAAAAAAACCAATGAAAAAGTCTTCGTTGACCTCTCTCAAGCGTTTGATTAAGTGTGGCTTAAAATCTTGAGGTGAAAGCTGCTGCACGTTTTTCTTATGCTAATGTGTATTAATTTACTCTTCTGCGTTCAATGCGGGAATGATAACTCCTTGGTTAAACACACTGTCGTTGGAGTATTGTCCTGTGTCCGCTATTGAGAGAGGAACATAGTTGGGTTGGCTTACATGCATGGCGTATTTTTTTAATATATAATAATTGCCACTCTAGTAACAAAAACTTAAATATTGTCAGTCTGCACCAAACTTCCGTGTTTCAAAATCGAGGGAGTGTACTTTCACGGAAGCTCGGCTTCTAATGAGTTATAAAATTCATTCAAGTATTTTCAAACTTTCACATAAATTCAACACTGGGTCGTTTTTAGTTGTGATACCCTTTATTTAATCGTAAATTTGAAGTTAAAAGAGGAAATATTATCAGCATTATGTTGATATATTTCGTGTTTAATACCATGATTCTTCTATACACCACCGAATCATCTGTGTCTGGTGGAAAAGCTTCTACCTGCAGGTGCCTTAATACATCCTTTGCGAAGCCATCTCCTGAAGATTATTCTTTTTTTTTATTATCTTCCTAGTCAATGCTGTCCGATGAGCAGATTAAACCTTGCTCTGGAATAAAATTTATCTACAAAACTACACCTAGCTCCAAAAAAAATCACCGTATTTTCTATTCGTTTGGCGAAATGAAGAATCAGTCTTCTGTGAGATTTGTGAAACATCACTGAAACCCTAATGTTGTTATTTATCTATTAAATAAATTAAGATACTTACTCCTACACCTCACCTACTTTCAATACGTTGCTTTCCATTGGTTATTTACCAATCAATCCCTGGTTCCGCTTTTCTACTTAGCCTTGATTATCAATGAAGCCTTTATGCCCACGAAAAGTGTTATACAAATGCAAAAAAAAAAAAAAACACGCATCCGGATCAGCAATCGACGTAGTTTCATGTTTGCATACTCGACAACGCGTGTATTTATTTATGCCCACCCGTTGCGTTGCGACAAAATACGAATTTAGGCCACGATGCCTTCCGGTACCGCCACCACAATATTCTATTCGCAATGCAACGCCATTTGAAAGTCATAAATGAAGAATTTATGTTTAGCCATTTAATTTGTTACTGGCCACGTTCTAGAATTCTGTAATTTATCTGCTTGTCATGATTTCGGTGTTACTGTGTTTAGTAATTGATGAAGTGTCCAACTGGGTCACAGGTTTTGTTTTTGTTCATGTACTTTCTCTGGAGTTCATCTTGGTGATCAGAGAATGGTTACATTCCAGACAGATTTTGTATTTCCTTATGAATTAGGTTTGTCGCATGGATACCGTGAGCGGCGCAGTACATAAGTCTCAGTTCTTCTAAGGAATTGACATCTATCCATTTTTTTCCTGCACTTCTGTAACATTAGATACAAATCGATGAAGGAAAAGATACCTTAAAATTAGCTGTCATTCGAATGGAAACGATTTTTCCGGACTTTAAGTTATATAGTGGCGCAGTTGGTTAAGCTCGCATGTCAGCCTTTCAATTGATGAGTTCCAGGCTCGAATCCAGACTTGGTCAACCTTAAACCCAGTGACATATGCTGACAGATCCAGATTCGAAAAAGTTTAACAATAACTCTATTCCTTTTATTTGGCATATGACGCGATAGTTATTCTCGATCCGAAATCATATGATACCCAAATAATTTTATCATTACTCAAAATCTGCAGAGTTTGAAGTCGCGTAGTTCTGAACTTTAAAACCTCCAATCGTTACTCGACCTGAGATATCATCACAGACAAATTTACCATTCCTTCGACAAGGTTTCGTTTTAAGGTATCAATGTTGCTGCCGAAAAGTGCAGGACATGCTGTCCAAATATACCTCTCCAGTTTTCCCGTAAAAACTTCGTCTTTGATAGAACTTCACCAAGTTTTGACGTAACGAAAATCATGCATGCAGATCCGACTTCCAGTAGATTAGCGGCTTCTTTTGATAAACGTTAAAGATTTTGTTTGCATTTTGAAGAATATTCGTTGGCAAACGTTTTTTGACGCGAATTTTTGATTTTTTATTTATGATAATAATCCGGACATGAGTTGTTATAGGATTTTTATATCCCGTGAACGAGTTTTTCTTGGCTCTTTTTGACCATCCTTTTATAACCTCAAACAGTTTGAAATTTTGAAACGACAGGATGACCGTTCTTAGAAATTCATCATCTTCATTTATTTCAAAAACGAGTAAAAAGAATGTTGGTATGATTAACTTAAAAATAATTGAAGTGGAAATAGCAAATGGAGTCAGCCTTAATCCATACACTATGAGAGCTCAATAATGTTTACCTACGCAACTTCGCAGTTTCATGTTTATCTACTAAATGTTTTGATTTATTTTTTTCCAAAGCAAACAAAAATGCTTAGATATGAAACATACAAGTACATCTTCCTAAATAGATGTCAAATATTACATTGATTTCTCCAGATCAATATCTTTACACGCGAATTCATAAAATACATTTAATGGCTCTGTTTGAAAAGCTTGGGTAAATGCAAACCCCATAAAATGTTATTGAAGATCGTTAATATCTGGGTGTGTTGGCCAATTAGGGTCATTTCAGCACAAGCTTACGCCCGGTTAATGTTATTGATTTATTTTCTTAAAATAATCCATGTGGGTTGTATCTGTTCATCAATTTCCTAAAACTTGGATAGATTTAACGAACTTAGAGGGTTTTAAAACTTCCAGAAATGTTGACCGCATCGATAATAATAAAGCTGATTTAAATATAAATCTTTAAGTTCCAATACTGATATTTTAAGAAAAGGAAAACCACAACACAATGTACAAACATTTGAAACTAATGTTCAAGGTTGCCCACTTCTCGAATGTTTACTCCTTTTCTTTCAAAATGGGTTCAAAAAACTTAATGAAAAAAATAAAATAGTAAACAAAATTATACCAGACAATCATTAAGTCGTCCACAAACATCCAGGAGAGTTCAGTGATCGCCATAGTTTTTTTTTTTTAATTCATTGGATGCCGTAAAAATGTTCCTTTAATGTTTTGACGTTAACTCGTTAACAATTTTACGCGCAATTAATTACATAAACGGTGCAATTAAAATATTATGCTATGTACATAGTTTGAATTTTAAAATGTTAGTGTACATGTATTTGTCTTTAACTTGATTTTTGACTTATTGTAAGATTTACTAAACAAAACTTAATTCATTTCGCGAACTCTAGCGACAAGTTGTGTAGTTAAAGATAAAATTTGTTCCAAATATCCCACTCATAAAGAAAAAAGGAGAAAGTGAAATGTTTCCGAGCTGCAAAAGTTTTATCAAAATCTTTTAATATAAAATGAACCAGTCGCGATTGACTGTAGAAGTTTGAAACCCTCGAGTGAAATGAGATTTACTAAAAAATTGTCCTTGCTTATTTTCTTATTTCCTGTATGCGACACGCTGGTTTGTTGACTGAGCTAGAACTTATTTATAGTTCAGCGAGTAGTTAAAAAAAAAATTGAAACTTTTTTTGAAAGACGATGAACAAACGAGTATCCGCCTCTGCCTTGTGTCTGAACAGCATATTGACGACAAAATCAAAAGTCCAAAATTGTCAAATCTCTCGATCTTGTCTCGAAAATTTATCACGCAATAACTGACCATTGTGTCACTAGCTGTGTGTCATGTACTGCCTACTTGAAATAAAAGTCACTCAGAATAGGTTTGTTACTCTGTAGAGACAGTATTTGCTCATAAAACACATTGGTGTTTTTATTAGACAGGATTGATCCAAAATAATGGGTATTTTCCATGCAAAAACGCCGCAATACTTTCTGTCTCCTAAAACATGGACTTCTTTTGGGAATTATGCCCTGAACTGGGCTTAAAATTTTGTTGCAATATTTCCGCCTCCGTCGGTAGTGTCAAAATACTGTCCCGGAAGCTGGTTCAAAACTAATATTCCGTCGCATATTTGCATGATTTCTTGAGCAAAGTATTTTCTAAAAAATATCCAGCTACATTAATATATTCCTTGTGTTCTACTGGTTCATATAACGAAGCATTCGATGAGAATCTTGCTTACGTCCACATCATTAATCATTTAGGTTTTGAGTATAAGTCTTAGAACCCTGGATAACTTTGTAAATTGTCCATTTCGAAAGAGCTTTACGCAATAAGATAATGTTTTTTCTTGCCTCATATTTAGGCTTCACGCTTTAATAATTTCCCATAAGTACATTAATATAATAAATATAAAGGACATGACTGCTTTGAAACAGATTTTTTTCATGGCAGTCCCCAGTTTCTAAAACATTAGGTTATTTCTTCCACCTTTTACTTGTGCCTCCTCAACAAATGGAAAAATTTCTATCATTACCCACGATTTTTGTTTCTAAAAGTCTATTTAAGTTCGAACTCATCCTACTCTTTGGAACCTTTCAACACGTTCGTCACCCAAAGAAAAACCCCGGTCGAATTTCACCCAAACGAGTTTATTTCTTACTCTTAACCCTGCATCGTGCCCTTTTACATAATTAATTTATAAATTCCAAAAAAAAATGTCACTTTTTTGTGCGTCACAAGTCCAAAAAGTTCATGGCAATTCACAAACCAAAAACTGCTGTTCAATTTCAAATGTTGTGCGCGACCAAAACGCGTTTGTTGTCAAAATGAAACTAAGCAACTATTTCATCATCTACTCTCGTATCTCTATGAATGAGTGCGTTCAGTAAACCCATCGACTATCGTTATATTCCTCAATGACTTTCGTACGTTTGGTTTGTTGTGTACGTGGAAATCACAACCAAAGTTGTTTGCACACAAGAAACTCTTCACAAGCACAACCGACCGGACGGAGGCTTGTCCACATCAACATCAAGTTTTTCCCCACTTTTAATCGACGTCGAAGTCGGCACTTGAATCTTCCACTCGAAGCGCTACACACTTGTCTGATCGTTGAATGATTGGCGCGACTCATGTCTATAAAAGTATACATCTGTCTTGACGTATGTCGTTTAAGACTTAAATAAATAATTATTTCAAGTCTCTACTTAACTTCCAATAAAAATAGAAATGTACCAATAGACTAAGCTCAACTGTAGATGAGGTCAAAATTGGACATAGTGTAGTTTTTGGCCAATGTTGCATCAGACAATTTGCGCGGTTCTTCTTCTCATTTCTTTTCTGTTTCATAAAGCAAAAAAAAAACCGAACACAGGGATTTCCAAAAAGATATGAGCTTATCTTGAAGCTGGAATTTTCAGCGCCGAAGGTCATCGCCATGTAAAAAAACTGAGTAGCACATTCGCTGCTAATAAATAAAAAGAAGATAAGTCGATGTATTATTTTCCTGTATTCATGAACTGAAAGTGATCCTCTTTTCGCAGAACTTTTTTGAGCCCATGAACACTACCTCTAAAAAAAAACAGGCATGTTAACTAAATTTGCAAGGACATACGTAAGATGACTGGTAAAAAAAAGTTATTTAACAAATTTGTGAAGAAGTTTAAATTGAAGGAGCAACGGCGAAAACCAGAAAGTCAAGAATACCAATAAAAAACGATTCAGAAGTTCATTATGTCAAACGAATTACTGCTGCAATAAAGGCGGCAAGCATACATACAAGGCCTGCGTCAAGAAATAAAAGTGCTTAAAAGATAGAGGTCAAACTAGAAATTACGTCTGTCGAGAGCAGTTTTTTCGTCGCTGATTTTTTTTTCTCCCCTTTGCAAATCGAGGCCAGTGGAAAGCCTGCCTGCCGGTTTATTTAGCCTTTATGCTGCATTTCAAGGCTAATTTTAAGATATTTCTGTTGGCTCATTCAAACGGTCACTGAATCATGTTATCGGCTTGAAATGTGCCAGCTACTTTTATCTTTTTGTTAAATTCCAAAGATATTTTTAGATTTTATGTATGAATTTGTGGAGTTTTATGGACAGAGGAAAGCTTATAAAATGACGACAGCATTGCCATATATAGTCCCCAAGTACACATGTACTTAAATAGTTGTGTGAATACGCGCTTATACCATATGTACATATGTTTTACTTAAGTGCAAACACATGTGGCATTTCTACTTTTTATAATTATGAATTCGATTATATTAACTCGTTTATTTTGTTTTCATGTCATGTGGTTACGTATGTAAATCGAAAAAAAATATTTGTTTACAGAAAAGGAAGTTAAATAATTCATACAAGTTTTTGTTTTGGTTCCATGAGTTCAATTTAATCGCACGTTAATATTTTTCATCTCCAGGGGAAACATCCAAACATTCCTTCAAATTTGTACGGCAACAAGAGTTAAAAATTTAATTTTTTCCTTCCATCTCATTCTCGTGGAAAATTTCAGTTTCTTCACTGTGCCCTTTTAGGAATCTTTTTCTTACCAAGCTTGTAAAATTAATAGTGTCCGATGGTTTTCAGCCGAAACCGTAACCGAACATTCGGCCTCGGTCTAAGTTTCGGCCGAAACCGAAACCGAACATTTCTAAGACAATTTGGAATTGATTATGGATTTTAATTGTTATTGTATAAATTTAGTATATTTTTACATATACAGAAAGTTATCTCGTCCGAAGTCACCTGACACGTCACGCAAGCACTTACATTGCCATATAAGTATGAGAAAATAAACAAATTAAAAAATACGGCTCGAGGACCAAGAACTCACGCGAAGTTAACCGTGCTAGTCAAACAACAAAGTTAGTGTTGGTAAGACTCAATCCATTCTTGCCATGCACCAGAATTGATTTTGATCAGTCCTCAATCTTTGGACTTCCCTTCCAACAGTTTTAGGCTATATACTCTCAAAAACTAATTTTCCGATATCGGCCGGCTCCATCACGATAACAACCGATGGGTTAGAACTCGAACGAAAACTGGAAGTTTATCTTTTTAAGTAATCTTAGTCTAGAACTCTCCTTCCATGTTTTACCACGACCGCAAAATCGCTGTTGTAAAGTAACATTTCTAGAAATATTCACTTCGATCAACAGCCAAGCTGCCTTAATATCGTCATTTAAGCTTGTCAACGAACGCCGGGTATCCCTTAAGGAGATAGCGGACTTTTTTAAGGTTCACCTTAACGGGGTTCCAGGACTTAGGAAAATCCGCGGAAACTGCAAAGCAGATGAGCTTGCCTGTGAAGGTACAATGCACCCTCACAGATGCACCTGTATACATTAACATACCATTGGCTGCGGTCAAACTAAGCATACAAAATAAATACATCAACCATCTTGCAACATCAACAGACAAACCTGGAACCTCCTTAACAAACAGAGAACAAGAAAGCTACTAAATCTCCTCAATCAATGTCCGGTCATAGCAATATCAAGACATGGAAAGCTATGTTCCCATTTCTTCACAGCTTTACCCGAACTTGCTAAAGCAAACCCAAAAGACCTCGCTCAGTTCATTTGAGAAGCAAACTAGTTCTCTCCACCTTCTCCTTCTTAACCGTCCGGGAGGAAAACCTTTCAATATTCACTTACTCCCCAAAATTGGTAGATACGTTAATCCACACAACCTTCGCTGTATCACAATGGGCCAAATTTCTGTGTGCCTTTTGGAAGACTGAGTTTCGGCCGATGTTTTGCCGAAACCGAAACTGTAGCCGAAACCAATTTTTTGGCCGAAACCGAAACCGAAATGTCGGTCGGTCACTAAAAATTAATGTTTGCTGCAGCTCTTGAACATGTTTTGAAAGACCTCAATCCGGTCTTTCAACGGTCGTTTTGGGATTCGCATTTCTTCCAATGATTGTCTAGTTCCTGATTCACGGTGATTTAGTCAAATTGTTTGTCGAGTAATATTTAACCTTACCGAAAGTTATTATGTTTCGAACTTGACACGAACTACAATATTTGCACTGCTTTAACTTGCTGACTTGCCCTGAAGCTCATGGTTATTTATGTACGACTCTTCGTTCTTAAAACACCTGCTTCATGTCTACATGTGTATGCAGTTTTTTTTACTCTTGAACCGATCTTCTTCGGTATTGTACCAGTATATTCAGTTCCCTTTCACTTGGAGGACAATATGAGCACCTTCAATTCTTCCTGGGTTTTCATCACACCCGAATCCATAAAGTTTCACACTTAAGCCTAGCCGTGGGTGGAATCTGAATCAGGCAGATGCTTTAGCCTCTATAATTGCTGTCGTTGTAAGTTCTACGGATAATGGCGTGTGACTATGACAAATGTTGTAACGTCTAACTTCACAAGAGGTCTTTCGAAAGGCGCTGCATTACAAATTTTTATAGAATGAATGTGGCAACTATTTGAGAAAGACGTGTGTGCCGGTGCTTAATCATGACGATACAGAACATTTTTCTTCGCCATATGATGCTTTGCCCAGTTTGTCCAATAACGCTGCATGATACTCTTCGGTGAACCTTCTTCTCTTCTGCAGATAATCGATGAAAATTATGCCATGTGCATCTCAAAAAACGGTGGACAAACCCTTCTCGCCCAAACTTAGGTCGTTGGTCGGCTAAACCGGCCGTTGAATCATCAAAGCGCTGCTGTTTTTGATCGACGGTGGCACCTATTGCGCCGATAGCTTTTTCATCTTCAAGACGTCGTGCAAAATGTATCCCGCCCGTTCTTTTGAGCGGGCCACTTCAGTTTGCGAATGCTCAAAACGATTCGATGCACGTGTTTGACGATATCCGCATTCGTAGCCTTTTGGCCTTCCAGAGCGAGGTGCGTTTTCGGTGGTTGTACGACATATTTTTAATTCACTGAACCACTGATAAACTGTTGTCCTCGAAAGGAGCAGATGTGGGATAACATTTCTGCAACCATTGCAATGATTGTTGATCAAGATGCGAAACTGCTGTTTTTCCATTATTTTTACTACAGCGAAGATAACTTCACTATAAGGACTGTAGCTTGCAAATGAATTGACGAAATGTCGTGAAGCTCTCGCAATGATTCATGATCATTTTAAATGGCGCCGCCTGTTAAAAAATTCCGGAACAGCACTACAGCCTTTTTTATGGACAGCAGTTTTTTCCAATATTGTCAGGTCAGCGTTTGCCAGCGGTGTTTTAAAAGCTGCTTACTGAAAATGTGTGCTTAAGTCGAGACTTTTTTCTTCAATATTCCACTTTAGGATGAGATGAAACTTTATTGTAGTCTGCGATGGTCATCCTTAAGTGACGCATCTTCTTCTCGCTTTAATTGTTGGTATCCAAAAGCTCACAGTTTCTGTGTTTCATACCCATTTAAGGTTATACCATAAAACATGTTAGGCTAAATGTTCTTCAAGCGCAAGTTCCCTTGGAGAAAGCGACCTAGCTGGAGTTATTGAATCATACGCAAATGGCTGCGTCCTTGTGAGTATTGGTTAAATGCCTTCTCTATAGCGGTATTCCAGTATTTCCACCCTCACAATGTTTTCTTATTAATTGTCGTTGGTAAAGAACCAGTTTTTGACGGTGATGGTTCGTAGGAGTTTTGCGGAGTTCGTCAATCTTATTGTCAAAATTTTGAAACTCAATTCGATGGATTCGGCTCGATTACACATTTGGAAATTTTGTTGTCTGGTCTTAGCTTGACATCTTCGAGATACATTCGAAATTGATCTTCAGTGTGCTATTTGTGTGGGCATCTTCTTATTGTTATGGTAGCTGTTGGTAATGACTACAACCTGAGGTGTAAGTTTTCTACTTCTCCTCAACGATGAGGAACAGAACTTCTTCTTTTTTTCCCAGAAATCAACAATATTGGGCGAAATTTTGACCAATTGCTGCCAGACTAAACTCTCTTCTTTTACTTTTCTCTCGGAAACGGAGAACCTCTGCGTGCAGGGAGGACATCTCCACTCTCTTTTGGCCATCAAAAGCTGTCAGTCTTTAGCTTTCTTTATGGAAATGTCACTGATTAACACCAAGTGAACATATAACTGACAAGGTTCAATTGCAAAAATGCAATTGCGCTTAAATATTTAATGAACCCTGTGGAATTTTCGTACCAAAGTCTAGACATTATTCATAAGGGAAAACAAACACCCTTAACATAGTAGTTTGGTTTATTTTCTCACTCCATCAATTCAATTGATTTATGTTCAGCACGTATGTGCACGCGAATTCCTCGACGAGAAAAAATCAACCTACTCGGTAGCGTATTGTCTTTGTTATGCACAACAATGACTGTGGACTACGAGGGAATGACTCTAAAATTATGCGATTTGTAAATACATTTTTTTTTTTTTTCAAAGTCCATAAGATACAACTCGACAAAACGGCGCGGCGCCCCATCACATGGAAATTGATTCGCATACTCTCGTCAATAATGGTCTCGATGACGCCAGTTGTAAGCGATTGCCTTTCGGTTGATAGAAGACGCACATCTATTTTATTTGCAAACTCCTCCTAGTGGATTTTGTGCTTCCACCATTTGAATCAGGGAAAGTAGAAGCCCATACATTATTTTGACGTTTGCGTTTTATATAATTAATTCACGAGGCGTTAACGTTGCGGGGGTCTCTCTAAATTTGTTCAATGAAATGCGTCATATTTGGTTAATATGCATATTTCGTGCGATCTTATAATTAACGCCGAATATTTTATCTGACAAATTCATGTTGAAGTAGGTTTGGTTTTTGTTTATTTGATTTTGTTCAAAGACTACAGCTTTTGGAGTGAAATATGCTAATTGGGTCTTTGACTTTATTTTCAAGGCAAACTTATCATGCGGGTAAATCCATATAAATTTATTTCATTCACTAACTGGGATGTTTGCTACAGTCTGGGATGTACCTGACCTTCAGCCCACAGTGCCCCTCGAACCAGTATTGCCTGGCTGACAAAATCGGGATCTGATGCCTTCAAATACTATCATCTTCACGTTTGGTTCTTAACTGTTTGCCTTCAAGCGAACTCCGAAACAAAGGTCTGACCAGGTCGTGATGTTTAGATGTACCTCAGTTGCGCAAACCTAGCTATTCTGTTGTAAAATATATTTCTATATTTTACTATAAATTTTAATTTAAACCATCTTTAACTTAACTAGGTGAGACCACGTGGCGTTTCTCCAGCTTGTTTTTCAATCAAAATCGGAACTAACGTTAAATGTCAACTTGATAAATAACATACAGCCCCATGACCAAAACTCTCCACTCCACCTTTTACCTAAAAAATCAGGTAGTATCCAATTGTTATGATTTATATGACCACAGTGGTTTTATTGACACCACTTCTGATGCATTGAAAACAGTGGAAAATAGAAATTTCTTGCATTGATGACGCATTCCATTTTGTTGGGCAACAATCGAACACTGATGATAATAATCGCTCTAAATGTGACCAGGAGATGGCCAAAATGAACAAAATTGTTTTGAATGACCAGGAGATGGCCAAAATGAACAAAATTGTTTTGACTGCCCATTGGAATAGGAGAAAATAATTGACATTCTTAATATGTTAGCCAAGTTCGAGTCCAACACGCTCACGAATGGTTCCGTACGTCCATACATAGTCTATTTCTTGGCGTAAAATTGAGTTGCGATTTAGATATTTTTTGAGCTCAGGACTACCATCCAGTTTCGAATTTCTTCCTTTTCTTAATTCAATTGCAGTTGTTTATTGTAAGCCCAACAGAAAGGGCACGATTTTAGTCTTTTCTTCAACGAAATTGTTAAATTGACGTCGTTATTTAAATTTTGGCTCTAATGTATTTTAAAAATATTTTGAAAATTGTTTTTGGCGATGAAAATTTATAAACACATATATTTAAACTTTTTTACTTGAAATATCTCTCAAACGTTTCTCATTACGCTTGGAGACATGAGACTCCACTAGAACTTTCTATGCTATAACTGGATTGATGAACTGCTTCTTAACTAGTTGCTTGGTTAGACCATTTCTTTTCCTCAGCGGCTAGCGTACCAGGTGGAGAGCATAAGAGTATTTGGCCTTCTCAAAAATATTGCAGACATGCTGGTTGAATTTGACGCGCTTGCTGAAATTGATTCGCAAGTCATAAAATGAGTTAAAAATGTCTGTTGGAAAGTTGATCTTGATGTTCCAACAACGTTTCGCGAATCTGTTTCTTCCTCTTGCTGCAGTTGCAGGTACCCCATAGCAGACAAGCTCTGTTTAGCTGCTATTAATTTGTAAGCCTCATTTGAGGTAATACTTCCAAAGTTATATTATTTGATTTAACTTTAAGCTGCAGTTTCTAGATAAAGCGATGTAGCTTCAGTTTCCGTGTCATCTGAATACAACAGCGTACCGACTTGGTACGAAAGTTGGTGGGATATTGTTCCTCGACGACGCTGAAGAGAGTGGTTGATGCATTTTTCCAATCTTGCCATATTGGCTTTCGACAGAAAATTTTTGGACGATTTAGGCAAATAAATGAGGACACATTTGGAGGGCCAGAAAAAAAAACATCTCATCTTTTGAGGAACATCTAAAATAGAGTTTGCACTGAGCTTCTGTAAGAACTTGGTACTTGATTTATAGATTAGTATTCAATAATACTCTCTCCAAGACTGCCAAGTTTGCTGTCTTTTTGATCACGAAGGGTCGATCCATTGCAGCAAGCCAGACAGACTTTCCTTTCTTTCCTTTCTTAAAGTTTTTTTTCTGAAGTTAACGCAAATTCACATGCGTAAAATTTCAAGATGAAAAAGGCGGTACTGCCTCGGTTATTTTCTAAATTCTCTGTTTCATGTTTTATATTTTATGGTCCCATCCTCTGTTGGCATTGATATTTTTGAAATTGTTTCTAGATTTAATTTAACTGAATTATTTTTTGTGACTGCCGCTTTCGTTGCCCACAAAACTATTCGTTTTCCATTTAAGGCACTATTTAACTTTCAACGTTTCACGACTCATTTTGGGTCGATTATGCTCAAATTTTCGGCATGCTCTTGAAAGGTTAGTTGAACCATAACTACAGAACGTAACCTATTGAAATAAGAAAGTCAGTTTTCACCAAACAGCTTGCTGCACGCAAATCTTCATGGTTCGGGTCTAAAAAAAAACATCACACAAACGACACAAGATACTTATGTTAAAAAAGCTGTTTGAATAAGTGGTTTATTAAATCTGTCTAGTTCTATTAAGTTCTGCAATTTAAAATATAAACTCTAAGTAAAATACCAAAAAAGAACTAGTAGGATTTTTACTTTAAGGAGTCATCTGGCATCAATTCAGTTTTTTAATGAGCCTTTTATGTACTTGAAAAATCTCAAACAAACAGTGTTTGTTTGATTGGGGCCAACTTAAATCTATTAAAGCCGGTGATTCTGCAGTAAATATGTCTATCAATCACCAAACTGGTTTTACCAATGCCACAAAAAAGATTGTATGCGCAAATAGGAAAAATTTAAACTACTACGCAATTTCTGAACGCGCTTGTGTTCCCTTGAGCAAACTCAAAACAAGAGTTAAAAACAAACATTTCCAGAGTAAAAGTTCTGCAGCAGGTGACAAACTGTCATTTAATCTAATCTGTAAAGAAACAACGCTTTTGTAAGATCATGTCATTAAAAAGGCAATGAAATGTTCATAAATATATTTATATTTACTGTGCGCAAAAAATCAAAATAAATAAAATTATAATGATTTGCCTTTAAAAGCGACATTCATTCATAACAATCTGTGGGTGAACTTTATCAAGGTCTTGAACTTAATATTGCTTATAGCATTTCTTATATGAATTTGTTTAGATAAAAATTGAAAACAAATTAAACTGCATCTTGAAGTGTTTGTTTTTGTTGTTTTTATCTATTTGATTATTTGTTATTTATCATTCTTAAGTACAAACGCGCCTTCGTTTAATGAGGTTACTTGATCATTGGATCATTGACTCATGTGAACGAATGGCTTACACGTGTTGTTATTATGAATATTCAATTAAAATATGATTTCTTGAAGTACAATAGAAAAAGTGGAAACTCCGCACTTAAAGGCGATGATTGATAGTTAGGTAATGACCAACAATTATAACAAGAGGCCTTAAAGTGGCTATATACGTCATGAGGCGGCAATCACATACAAGTATTGTTTTACATGTACATATAAGTGGATCGAAAGTCCAATGTTAATTTATCGCTTCTTGACTTATGTCCCTGCGCCGATAACAATGTAATATTTATGAGTATTCTTATCCTTAATATATCCGCATTCGGTTATTTTCGGTTTTTGATAGAACCACTTGAGAAACAAACTTATTTCGAGGCTACGATTTGTTGGTTGAAACTTTCACGAAAAGATAGGGTATCCATGTGGATACCCCTTATCTTAATCATAACCTTTAACTCTCTGTCGTGGCGATCCTCATATTATCGTCACAATGTTGAGTGCGAATACAACCTTATCAACACAAGGGTTAACACATACGATGGGTTATCCAAAGGTAAAATGTTTAATTTTCAATAAAGTCTTTCATAATCATTTTCTTGACTTTCCCAAAACGTCTCAACAACGGCCATCACTTCGCTATCATCTGTGAGCTAGATCTGGCAAAATAGGGCGGGTGTTCAAGCAGTTCGAATCATGTTTCTTGTATTGCAGCCATCACATCTGCAGCCTTGTGAACTGGTGCGTTGACTGAATGAAACAGCACCACGACTCGCAAATTTGCCGCGTACCTTTTCCTTAAAAGCCTCCAGCAATCGTCATATTACGTCTGTATAGTAAAAGCGTGAACCTTTCTTGACTGACCAACTTGTTGAAATTAACTCCTTTGCTTATAATTATGTGTTTATACTGATTTCAACACTTCTAATAATTCTTGAATTTAAATTATTTGCTTCACTTGAAGCTGCCCTCCAATGAATGTGCTCATACCTTTACGAGCAAAAATATCAGGTATTATTAAGAGGATCTTCCCCTAAAATATTAAATGCCATCTCCGGAGTATCTCAGTGTAATGAACTTGGCCCTCTTCTTTATTCTAGCAATAATCGAAGTAGTTGCAGAGCGCAAGAGCAATAACTTGCTTATTTATGTTGACTTAATTAAAAAAATTAATATTACAATAAGTCTTCTTGGTTGAAACGTTCTGCAACGAGGCATTTTGATCATGTGTTAATTCCAAAATAAAAATTTATGTATATTTTATATCATTAGCTTTTTTCAAAAAAGAACTTTTTAGTATATTTTAGAATTTCGAATAAAATACTGTGAATTGAGCGAATGCAATTAAATACATCCGAGCTTCAAACCACTACAAAATCTTTAAATTTTTCTCCTAAATCAACTGCTCGTCCTGTGCAAAATGTGTTAAAAGACTATTATCCTTGAGAAAGCAAAAAGCTGCAGCTTGTGTCAGCCAATTTTCGTTCTTATTTTTAAGGATAAAAGCTCCATTTGTGTAGAGTTTTTGAACTGTCGAATCAGTTTTACATTGCTTAAGCTCAAATACTTTCAATACACATCTACTCACGACAAAATCGAGGGTTTTGAAATAATTTTCTTGTGGTTGCCAAACTATTTGACAAAAGCACATAACGCACCCAAATAAAAGGAAAACATCTCTAATACGCGTTCATCACGCGATCTATTGTGTTTTGTTACTATTCGCAGATGTTAAAATTCTACGAAACAAAATTAATCGTACCTGAGGGATAGATTTTAGAAAATAATATTCTGTTTGAATACGTTTTTCAGTTTGTTGTCCTTCGTTCTTGAATTAGTTTGGAATGTCATTTTCTTTTGTGTATTATCTGTAATTTAAGTACACGTTTACGTAAATACTCTTTCGACAATTTCCTTTTACTATTGTCAACAATAACAAATTTATAATAAACACATTTATAAAAAATAATGTTTATTTAAATGAGTCTTCGGTTGAAGAAACTTACATGAGAACGAACGTCCTAGACCCACTTTTCTTAGTCTACGCTTTACATATTTCTAAAAAGAAATCCATTGGGTGATGTAAAAATAACAAAACTGGGATGGGCTTATTCCTTACGTCATTGACAGTGTTGATTTTTACGTATTTTTCTTCTCTTTGTTTTGCTTGGTTCTTTTTCTAGTTGACCTAAAAATAATTAATTAGTTAGAATGAGTTGAGTTTTTCTTTATCAACATCATTCATCATTTATGTATGTCCACTAGAAGACAAAAGAATATTGATTAAAATTGAACTTCTTCACCTTGCTTATTAAAACTTGTTGGACTATGTAGATTAAGATTTTCATTCATCTACAACCATTTATAAATATATGTCCAGTAAAATAAATCTTCCTATTGGACGTGCCAGAGTTAGAAGTAAAAAAATTGGAAGAAAATATTTAAATTTATTAATTTCTACTCTATCAAAATACAAGACGTTGATCTATAGAAGCCCTCACTCTTGTCTTGCTCGCTCGATGTCTCGGTGATAGTCTGTTGGAGAGACCCAACGAGAATGTTGTGAATGGGGTGGAATTTAAGTGTAGCTGTTTTTGTGCAACTAAAGTGGAATAATTGTACAAGAAATAGTACCTGACCAGCTAATATCACATGCTTTCCTCTGAAAATGGAAATTGGACGAGTTCCTTCGATGGTCCACCGGATAAACACCACAAACTTTTTAAAGTGGTGACCAAGTTTGAGGTTATGCTTTGTGTTTTCGTCTGCAGCCATCCACTGTCTTAAATTCACTTCTTATTAAGGTTTCATCTTCGATTTCTTAACCTAAGGTTGAGAGTTTGAAACTTAGATGCAATCTGGTTGCGATGGCTCCATGGATGGAATCCGAATCGGAACTAAGAACTCGGTATTGAATCATTTCACATGCGCTCAATTCGCAGTTTTTTATCCGCCATTAGTTGATATACCTCGATGTTCAAATTTCTATGTTTTTTGGGAGATTTCGTCAGCACTTTGCTCCCAATGTTATGCTTTCAGATCAGAGCCAATGACAATGATGTGTCTAAACTGTGCCTTCAAATTTAACAACTATAACATCGTTTCAAGGGCTCTTTCTTGTTGAACTCTGTCAACGATCTCTTTTTATACAGGTAATATGATGGACAGCATTTTCGTAATGTTCTTAGAAATTTGGCTGCGTCGGAAATGCATGTTCATGATCGTGCTATAGATTTACCTCGTACTCGTAGGTCCCTTCAAACACCGGCTACGTTTTTGCTCTTTCTAATTGTTTAGCCGCCGCTCAGATAAATTATTTGTGTAGATCCTTGATCTGTTACTGCTTTTTATGTAGAGAGCTGGATATATCGAAAATGAAAAAAAAAGCAAATGCTTTGTTGCTGAGTTATGTTCGGCCGAATTGCCATGATTGCATGCTTTGTTGTTGATTGTTTTTGTTTTTGCACATCTATTGAAAGCGGGAACCCTCTAAAACTCTCCTCTTCAAAAAAAAAAATCAATGGTCTCGCAAATAGCAGTGCTTTTACCAAAAGTAGACTGCCCGACTATTCCAGCGTTTTCCAAGCGGAACTTTTGCAATCCTAGAAGCATGTCGTCAAATCCAAAAACATCCAAGTCAGTGAAAGCCAAGTAGCTAGCGTCGTTAGAAGGTCAGCTCATTGCCCTTTTATGGGTTCCCGGTCACAGTGACATCCTAGGCAGGGATCTACCTTTAAGCGCTCACCTGTAATGGAGGTTTTCGTCTCACTGCATGCAGTTAAGGCTATTATATCCTCATACTTCCTTAAAGCAGCAAACCTTAGATGGGCAGTCTGACTTCCTGTGCAACGTCAAGGAAAATACGGCCCGAATACAAACAACCAAAAACAAATGATCTCCTTCGGTGAACCCATCATGATATTGCTAGACTAGTGGCGTTCTGCACTGGACACTGGCCGATTGGAGATCATGCCGTTAAGCTAGGCATCCCACACAATTCACACTGTCGCAACTGCAAAAAAAACAGCTGAATGGGAATCCCTTACACATTTCTTTTGCCCCTGTCCGGCCCTGTTTGGTAGACCCTTCTTCAATTCAATTGATGATTTCTGCTAAGGACATTAAGCAACTAATGTCCTTCTTAAATATCTCAGGCTGGATTTAGGGTTATCATAAATACACCTCATAAATAAGGTAACAGAGCTGTGGCATTTAAACGGCACATAGTGCTTATTAAGTGGGTCGCGAAGTTGGTAGATCGCTTGCCTTTAAATTGATTCAATTGATAGGTCCCAGGTTCGATTCCTAGAATAGTGGTCTAGTTTTTCGAATCTGTTCCAGTCGCCATTTGCCATTGGGATCAAGTTAATGGCACTATCACTGGGTTGGTCGACCAATGATAGTAGTCTGACTAATGGGTGGTGTTGTTGCAGTGGTTGTTGTATCGGCTTAGTTCCTAATTCGTGTTTTCAAAATAGCGGTTTGTGTAGATTGTGTGTAGATGGCTCTGCTGTGAGGGCATAACACTGACAGCGGGGTGTTTAAGCTAAATCTTCCAAACTTTCAAAGTTCATAGATCATAACCAATGTCGAATAAAATCCTGTGAATTAGGTTAAAGCCAATAGGCCGATATCAAAATCTTCCGTCTCGTTTCGGGCTCCACCCATGGAAGTGAGTTGAAACCAATTACGCCTGAGTTTCTCAAACCACTACACAATCTTCCATTCTTCTCCTAATTCTCCCGCTCGCTCTGTGCTACACGCATTATAAGAGTCTTAATATCCTCTTGAAGAGCGAGCAAATAATTAAAAAAAAAAAAAAGTTCTCATGGAACTACTGCTTTTACCTGCCTACCAACCTGACCAGAAGTTAGTTGTTAGAGGAGGAAAGTGTCTAGTGTAACTGCGGAAATGAACCTCGTACCTTGCATCAAGAAAATCGACACAGTAACTACTTGAACCGCAGACACCCGCTCATAAATATCTTAAAAAAAGAGTACCCTTAATCATTTCAAACAGTATGGATGATAATTCAGTCAACCTTCGATCGAAAATGCATAGACTTTCCAGAGACTATCCCGAACATACAGACAGGCATTAAATTAAAAAAAAACGTGCTCTTAGCTTAGACAATTCTTATTTTAAACGCATATATGCACATATTAGACAAATATTTTAAAATTATTTATCTGTCGAAATTTTGTTTGTCATTATAAATGAGTTAGGTGAATGAAAAAAGAAGAATGTGAATCTGGTTGGAAGTCAACAATTATATAACTATAATTCTAAGTTAAAATAACTATTCTGCTCAATTAACACTGACCACCCCATACTCAGATTCCAGTGTCCGTTGAATTTGAAACCATTTGAAAGCCTCAAACTACCCTTAATATGAAGGACATCAATAAGACCGTGTTTCTCTCACATGAAGGTAGAAAATCAATGAACTAAATAATCAACAGTTAAATTTAGCTTTCTCATCGATCGGTAGTTATTGAAGTGTAAAGTCCTCTTCGAAACAGAAGAAAAGCTAAAGCAAGAAAAGGACACGTCCAATGGTGTCCAATGTCATTTGTGAGTCAAGTCAAAAGCATTTCGTTTCGTTTTTCGGCATCGCGTGACCAACTATATAACTTCTATTCTAGAATGACGTTCCTCTATCCCATTAGCGTCGGTCCTTTCTGTTGTGAGTTTCAAAATCCTTTATATACTCATAAAAAAATTATGCGAAAGAAATACTTATACGACATTAAATACAGAAAACCTGCATCCACTTTGTTAAATTATTTATTCACGAAGCTGAATTTTTTCTGCAGCGCTATCTTTTTTCTATAAATAAGTTGAATAGCCAAAAATAACTCTGAAAAATAAGACACCGCTCGTCAGCCGCCGAATGACGAAAAATTTTGTGTATTTATTCGCCTAGACGAATAACGATGAGCACAGCGCCGCACCCCCACTCAAAAGATAGAACTTTCGCTTTTAATGTGCCTGTCTTTCGTATGAGGCGCACACTAAAAACAACGCACCCCCTTCGGTTAAGCTCAGTTCATTTGGTTCATTATGAACAAATAGGCAGAACAGTTTTTCTGTGCGCGCTAAAAATTTTCAAAAATAAATCTACAAATTTTTAAATGCAAACTCTGTTTGACCTGAAAACACGACTGTGAGATGTTTGTTGGAAATGTACACTCCATGAAATAAAAATTGAAATTCACATTTTTTTTTTTCGTTTGTGTTAGATGCAATTTGCAATGTGACAATTTAGGAAAACATAAAAGATTTGAAAACAAACATAGTTCTGTTGAAAGTGAAACAAATAAAAAAGTACATAAAGTAAAACCAAAAGATATAAATATAGTTAATAAATAAATTAAAGAAGAAGTAATAGTCTGAAAAAATAGTGTATGAAAACAATTCTGATGGAAACAACACCAGTGCCAACGGAACCAATTAAAATTCCTTTGAGCGAGAAGTTCTCCTCATCTATAATTGGTCAACAGCAGTTCGGGTGTTCAGCCGACAGCGGTGTTATCACACGAAAAACCTCCAGTCAAAGTCTACACATTCGTAGCACATCTGGATCGTTGAGCCTACGTCCACAAAGATGCAACAATTTGAAGCTACCCTATAAACTTCTGTCACAAGACAGTGGCATCGAGAGTGTTGCAGATGGTCATTGTGACAGTGAAAGTGATTTAAAATGTCAAACTACACGCTCGTCGACAGTGTCATCGTCCACAGAGTCCCTGGGCACGAGTTCATCGTCAGGGAATTCGTCAGGAAAAATATCCGAGTGCATGAGCAGCAGCCTACCCGTCGAATCAGAATTGCTGCCACCTGTAAAGGAGGGCTATGTATCGGGGGGAGACACCATCGATGCAGTCAAAGCTGCTGTTTTTCCTTTGAGACAACCAAGCAAAGTAAGGACGAACACGATCACTGCAGCAGTAGTTGTGGAGGATAAAATTGACGAAGTCATCCTGGAGGATGACGATCCAAAACTTGACACAAAATCTATAGACTCGAAAGAGAAACAAAACGATAATATTCCCGTCAGGGAAGGCTATCAAAAGGCCGATGACATTGATTTGTTCTTTCCGATATTCAAGAGCACTGACGAGCCAATGATCGATGCGAAAATGATCAACAAGAAGGATGGCTTGCAGGACACAATGTATTATTTGGATGAGTTTGGAAGTCCCAGATTACGTGAGAAATACGAGCGTAAGGAGCGAGTAAAAGAGATGAAAAGACAAAAGTCTAGTGCTAAGAAAAAGACCCAAAAAATTGCAAAACCAAACAAAGTTCCTAATGTTGAAACTGCTTCTACTGTTGTTGTCGCCGATAAAACTGCGGACGAGGAAGAACAACGCAATATTTGTGATAATAGAAATTTAAGTGAAAATAGTTTTAAGAGAATATCTAAAGAAGAGGATGATGTCTGCAAGTCTGATAGGATGACAACTGGTACAACACCATCATGTGTAAGCTGGACGAAAGTATTTTCGAAATTCCGCAACATATTGGGTATGTTTGAAACGTGGTGCTCAAAAACTATTGAATTATTTTCTTTTACATCATTTTTTTATATTGAAAAATTGCAATTTTTAATAACTAATTTTTTTTTTGTTTTAGGTAAGTGTGCAACCGGTAATGACATTTCACTTACTTTTCAAATGGACCAAGGTAAGACACAAGAGTTATACAAGCTATACATATATAAGGATTTGTGCTTGAACATTAACACGATAATAAAAATCCTTTGGAATGTTTGCGTCAACGTCTCACATTAACAAGTGAGTTGCTAACTTGTAACACAAGCTTGAGTAAAAAGGATCATATCAAATTAGCGCATTGAGGTAAAGCAACGTTTAGGATTTTGTGTCCCTCTTTACTTCAGGCAATCTGATGTAGTCGGCGATATTTATCGATTGCAAAGTACTTTCCGAAGACAAGTTTTTGTAGTGCATTTTAAAGTCCCTCTGCCAAGGCGTAGTTTTTTTTACTTAAAGCAGTTTTATTATCTTCTCTGCCATTATTTTAAATCGATTTTGTAAGTTTTTATTGGACGTATATTTGATTTCAGAATTCTATTTAAGGAGAAAGTTATCGAAAAAAAACCAACATATAAACCTGGGTAGGAGTTTGACATCGAATTGTTAAAGAATTCGTGTTTTAAAACTTTCATTCAGTTAACGTTGGGGTAGTTACAAATTTAAAGCGGGAATTGAGTGAGCCAATCTAGTTAAATGTTCACCTACTTGTCATAAAAGACTTGTGATGGATTTAAAAAAAATTCTTTATCAATTATATGTAAATTCTTTTCCGATTAAGCTGCGATTTTATAGCACACAGAGCCTAGGATAAGGCTGGATAAGGAATGATGTGACTCTTTGCATTTTTAATTTACATACATGTGTCCGGGAGAGTTTAGAATAACTGCAATAAGTCAATAAGTCGCTGGCCAAACATGAAGTTGCGGTCTTTATCTGAACCTTGTAGGCATGAACAATATTTACTTATCCGATAAATTGGTTCTTCAGATGGTGCTCGAATACTTTCAATCATGGTTTTTGAAACAAAATATGCCTTTGTGTCAGGGTTTAGCTCCAGTCCATTGGCTGAATTTATTACCATCAATTGACGAGGATTATCATGATGATGAATTCGAAAACAGATGGTCATCCGTAGTGAGTAGCATTTGAAGGTCTTTTGAAATGTTTGTTATTCGTCTTAACTAGTGGTGAGATACGACGCTAACCATGTCCTTATAAGACGGTCTCGTCGATCGAAAGTTTTCTTCCAGCCTGGCTATCAATTATTTTCATCGTACAGATAGATTTGCCGAATCTCTTCAACGATGATATTTCGGCTTTTGAAATGCTCCTTAAATTTCGCAAGGCTCTTTCTTTCGGTCGTCACTGCTTTGTCGCTCTATAATTTTGTCAAGTTACAATTCCTCTCTGCTTGGTTTAGTACACAGTAACCAGGAAAAAATTCTATTAGATCATTTATTTAAACCTTTTAAAAAATGCTGAGTATTTCGACGGAAAAGAGATAACCAAAATAAGTGTAATTGAAAGTTACCATTCCAGAAAAATTGTCGATTTTCCATGTAAACAGTCTTTCAGCACTTTTATGTACTGCGATATATATTTACATATCCTCTGGTTGAGGAGTTTTTGCGATGAAACTACGAATAATGTTTGTTGCAGTAAAAATAATATTATCATAATAATAATAATCCGGCTGGGTGCTGAAGTAGATGATGTGTCAATAAGTCAACGGCTTGGCATGCCGGAGTAAAAAAAGGTCAAGACCATATTGATAGTTAAATTTTTTAGGAATACAAAAAAATACATAAATACATGCTTCTATAGGTTTTGAGTCAGATGCGAATAAAATACTGCGGAATGAGTCGACAATAATTTTCGAAACCAAACACACCAATCTTTTCATCATTCTCAATCTTTTTGCTTGTTCGGTATTTTCTCGCAAAACGTATACAATCATTAAATTTTCCTATATAAATATCGAGGGCCTTTGAGATACCCTTAGAATGTCAAAATATTATTGTTGGAAAGGCAACAGATCCAGGTAATGATCCACTTTGCTTTTCAACTTTCAATTATAATGAGAAATAGTTCTTTTACGAATCCTTTCGACCAGATTCAGGATGATCTAAGAATGTGCTGAAAATAAATGTTGACCGGGTTCTATTATAATATTGCCTTAAACTCAGTTGACAATTGATTTGGAAGCATTGTTTTTAACCCTGAGCCCCATACTCTTGTTCTATTAATTCTGAGCTTAATATTATAAGTTAAACTAATTTTCCTGTCCCATTGCCATACCGTGAACGAATTGAAAAAAAAATTGAGTATCATCGTCAGGGTAGTAATGTTTTCTAGAAAGAAACCGTTTATGAAATTAAAAAAAAGGGATATAATGGAAGATAAAGTGAAGCCCTACGGAACAACAGCATCTAATATGATTGCGAAGGCGATGAGCAGCGTTTGAATTATTCAGATATATTTGCATTCCTTGTCGCTTTATGAGGAAATAGCATCGATTATTTTTTGTATTCTCTTAAAATCTCACCTCGAAAAAAACTGTTATCGCCTTTCAACGTAATTGTTTTTCTTCAAAGAAGCTACTCTAGACTCCTTCAATTCAAGTGCGTAACGATCCTCTCTGCGTCATTATGATTACTGCACCCGTCGCTGGTTACAGCCCCTACATCAATGCACCCTTACGAGTTGGTTCTTCAAGTCCAACGAAAGTCAACGAAATGTCCAAGCATGATTCTCCTTTCGAGGGCGGATTCGCAAAAGTTTTGTTTATCAAAGAAAAAATTTAACTGATGCATATTTAAAATTAACCTAAAAATGGATGCATTTTATTCCACTTTTAGCAAGCCTTTCGTATTTCAAATGAAATCACCAAATAATTGTACATTTTTACGATACGCTTTACTTGCTAAAAATCTGTCCAATACTTGGATACCTTACTTTGTGTTATTTTCCTGTTTTGGACATTTTCCAAGTCACATGGCTGCGAACTGTACTGCATGTTGCCATGTTGACAACGCATCAAAGTTGTTTATCCGACACGCCTTCTTGAAACAGCACACAAAAAAAAACAATAAGAACTTGAATATCAACCAATTTCGCCACGAAAAAATACTCACAGATACTATCTTAATAGTTAATTTTATCTGTGGTTACGTTTTTCTTTATACGATAAAAACTTCACATTGTCTAAAGTTGGTTTCCTTTATATTCAAATTATTTGTTTTTTTGCTGTCGTCCTAAGTGTTTGGCTTTATTTAGTATTAATCATTAATAAATTATTATTAACACTGCGCTTCAAAAGATCAGAAGCAGTCGAGAAGAGTAGTCTATGTTTAATACACAAGCAAAACATTTGCAATTAAAACTCGGAACACCGTAAAAATGAATGAAATGAATTTAATGTATTTTTAAGGCAATAGAGTTATTATTTTTAATCAATACTCCAGTTATTGATAGTGAGTATTGCCACCTTTGATATAAAAAGACACTGTTAAATGAGCATAACTAGTGGAATCAAATTTTATTCCAAGCAAGTTTACTGGCTAAATCAGCATTCCATCTGACCCTTGATAAGAATATTTTAAAAACTTTGTAAAAATACAAATGTCTTACTGATAAGAGAATAATAGCGCACATTTGTAGGACAATCAGTGGACTTTAGTTTGGGATGTGCCACCCCCAACAGCTAATACCATACTGCAATGATGATCATAGACGACCAGATCAATTAAGACTTTAGTCGACTATTTTAGTCTAGTCTAGATACTTAAAATTCCTTACTTACTCGACCTTGAAACAGTTCGTTGCACATATTGAATCTTCGTCATACACCGATGGAAATGAAGAATAAGAGCTCTCAGAATTGCACCTACAGTGTGTCGTTTTGTGACGAAGACAATTCGAAGCGTTTTGAAGCCCAGAGGTATCTGCGCAAATGAGCGTCAATGTACATCACTAGGTCCAGCAACCTATCTGAGTCATATGCGATACCGAGGTCGTCCTTACCTATATATCATATTACGGTCTGACAAATTAAATTCTGTATTTTTTTTTCTTTTTGTTATATAAATATAGTATATGGTATTAGAGGGACTGTCAGTATAAGGTTTAATAAAGCTACTTGACCATAGAGCCTTTGTTGGATTTCAAAGAAGGTGCTGTAGATATGGAGTAAATATTTGTTCACAGCTTGTCAGAATCAGTTGCTCCTAATCTTGCAAACCGTAGTGTATTTATGACGTACGAGGTCGTGTATGATTATCCGTTGTATGAGTAACTCGCTTCGTCTTATAATCTTGCCTGTGAATAGAAACGTTAACAATTTTAAATAATCTTCCATCACCCCATTTTATTTTATTATTGTTTCAAAAAAAGATCAGTTCTGAGAAGGAATGAATTTGGACGAGTTTCTGCATTCAAGGTAAACAAAATGATTACGTTTAATTTTTTTTTTTTTTCAAAATTAATAAAAGTAAAAGTTTATTCTTGCGATTTTTTTTTTCATACCGATGAGAATCCAAATTTTGGCAACTTAATTGTCAATTTCTTAAGTCGAATAATTTGAAATTTGATCTTGTGTGTGGGCGGTAATAGTGTTCGACATGCGGAACACGTATGAGCAACCTAAGTTTATGACACATCGCATCGGGTGGGATGTGTTTTGTTCGAATAACAATAACCGTTGTGTATATAAATGTTATATTAATTTATTAATTAGTTTAAAACCTGTATTTTTTTAATTTTCATCGTTGTTAACTGTAGTGAGTCCCACAATTGAAATCACCACACCCTTAATTCAAAGCAGAATTGCTGGTTCTCAGCACCAGTTCCT
This sequence comes from Orthonevra nobilis, assembly GCA_963555765.1. Classification (NCBI taxonomy): domain Eukaryota; kingdom Metazoa; phylum Arthropoda; class Insecta; order Diptera; family Syrphidae; genus Orthonevra; species Orthonevra nobilis. Next base: position 67,518,541 of record OY743224.1, read on the forward strand.
TCAATTTTTCCACCGATTTCCTTGTGCTCTGTATTATCAATAATGAATGACCGCTTAGAAGGCCTCAATGTTGTCTAAACGTAGTCCTTTGAGTGCGGTTTTGATCTTCAGGGTGGTGTCGGTACTGTTGCTACCTTTACACAAATTTAGCTTAATCTTGTTAACAGAACTGCTGGTTCTCAGCACCAGCTCCTTCAATTCTTTCACCGATTCCCTTGTGCTCTGTATTATCAATAATGAATGACCGCTTGGAAGGCCTCAATGTTGTCTAAACGTCGTCCTTTGAGGGCGGTCTTGATCTTCACGTTGGCGTCTATACTTTTGCCACGTTTACACAGATTTTACTTAATCTTATTAAGCTTCTTTGTGTTGTGCAGAAACTGATCGAGGAGTGCACTCAATCAGCGATCTGCTGACTCATCCTCGATAAATTTTTTTTATTTTGTGACCCCTGAAAGGTAAATAAAGCGGCGCCTACGTTCGTAATAAAGCTAATGATGAGAACTGTCGCATGCCATTTCTATTCATTGGAAATAATTTAGCACCAAGCTTATTCCGGTCGATATTTGGTCAACCAGCATTCAAAATATAAATATCAAGTAGTTCCTCTGCCATTTTAAGCGACGGCGAAAAAAAGGCTCTCATTCTTATCTTCATGAATGACGGCTTTGAAAATATAACAGCCGAGTAGTGAAATTGAGGTTATAAGTTGTATTTGAAATTGATGAATAAACGCGTTAGTACTAGGCAAAGAAAATTATTTTATACCATTTGTATTATTACATCGTTTTGGTATAAATAATACTAGTACTATTAACGCTAGTACTCGTTGAAGTCATTGTCTCTAAGTCACTTGTTGTAAATAATTTTTTTTATTACATTCACGTAGAAAATCATTGCAATTTCAAAGTCGATGTCAGTTACTTAAATTTTTCCTGTCATATTTTCTCAAACGAGAGGCAGTTATTTTTGGACAAAAAAAAAATGAGAATTTTTCCAGTTTTGCACCAGGGTGAGTAATTGTTATTGGACAACCGATTCGCAATTAATAAATTCGAGGTTTTTATATAATATAAACATCAAAAGTTAAAGCGTGATGAGCACGCATGTTAAGTGTGAATATTTCCGTATTCTTTCGCCTGATCCCGTGTTCTTTATTAGTTTCGGTCTAATAGAAATTAGTTAGCGGCAGGCACCTTGTATTCAGCTTGGGCTAAGACAAACAGTCTAAAGTTAAATTCGGATTTGTGCGGTGTGGATAAGTTTTAATTACGGAAAATAAAGAGATTCGGGAATCGTTGTTTCAGTGAATTCTTTTCCCCGCGCAGCAAATGCATTTCCTCACGTTACCACAATTCTTCGTTTTTATTCATAAGCTCCTTGTCGACACGAAGGAAGAAGAGGGTAAGATTTCATTTAACTCCCTACTTGTTTTGTTTTTTTTTTCCAAACCTTGCCTTGATGTGAACTGTATCATTATTTGAGTACCTAAAAGAAAGGATTATATGTTATTATATTTTGTTAGTTATTAAAAAATTACAATAAGGAGATAAACTTTGACTTGATTTATACTGCCAACGATCCAAGAAGGATCAGAACCTGAGACAGAGCTGCTTCAAGCTGGACGGTCCTCGGCATGCTGCGCCTAATTTGTAAGTCCAAGCATTTAAGCGGTTAAGGAGATCGGTCCTCCCTTCTTCTTGAATCTGGTGGTTTGGATTGGAAGACTCTTGGCTTGTGCATAAGTGTCCATTCTCTCGATGTGGCCGAACAAGTGTAGTGGGCGGCTCTTCGCCGTCCGTGTGGACACCTGTCCCAAGACAAGATCGAAGAAGTCACATGGCAGTGCATGTCCTTGCCGAAACCCTGCAGATAAACTGATCACACAATCCTCGTTGTTCGTTGACCGGTGTTTTAATAAAAAAAAGTACTCAGATTGATAATATATTAGTAATTATTTTTAAAGAATCTGAATTAATCGACAAAAATAAGAAAGTTGGAAAGGTTTTTTCCGTATGGAAAACATTCATTAAAATTCTCTTTTCTTTCTACAACGTTGGATTTAAGACAAGCCGTCAAATCTCGTTGGTAAAAAAAACCTTCTGTTGCAAGTAAAATAGATTCCACAAAAATAAAAACTCCACATACACTCCCGGTGGTCATTTGATAACCCTCATTTTAAATTTTTACCTTAATCATTATACAACTGTCATATTTCTTCGAAAATATTTTTAAGGCTTTTATCTCTACTTGTCCTCTGCTACCTGATAATAAACTGGAAAATGTTTAATGAAGTAAAAAGGGAAACCCCTTTTTGGTTTTTTCGCATACTTTAACAGGGACACTTGATTACTCTCATCTGTAAAAATAAAAGAAAAAATTGTTGTTTTTAATATTTTTTTATTCTTATTATTTTGTAGGTCCTCCGTTATTGCGTACAACTTCAAAGAGCCTATTTCCCAAGGATCGATATAACTTTTTTTAAATAATTTAATGGAATTTCCTAAAAAGCGTCTTCAACGGGTTAAATTAGATCTTTTCTATTCTCGAATTGTCTTCCTTCTGCGTACATTTTTCGCAAAAGCCATCCCCAAACATTTTCAATTATGTTAAGATCGGGAGATAGAGGTGGCCAATCCAAAACATCCACATGGTTGCTGGTAAACCACTGTTTGACACGTGCTGCTGCGTTATCTTTCTGGAAAATCCGCCGTTTGCTCTCGAATATTTCGTAAAAATTGATTGTCTGCATTTCAAGAAGCTCGATGTAATCATCTGAGTTCTGCCGACCTTCCAAGACAACCAGATCTATTGCGCCATGAAATGAAATTGCAGCCCATACCATGACGGAACCAACAGCAGTGTGAACAACTCCGGTTTCCTCAAATTGTGGAAGTAATATTGGAAGCCATCAGGGCCATCCAAATTAATTTTTTCTCGTCGGAAAAAATCACGACTTCCCCCGTCTTCCTTCCAATTTAAATGAGCCCGACAAAGGTCCAATCTACGATCTTTATGGCGCTGAAGTAAATGTGGCTTTTTCTTCAATTTTTGCCGTCGGAGATGTGGACACTGTTCAATCACTCTACGAACTGTCCGGACACTAGCTGAAGCTCCAACTTTCTCCTTAATTTTTTTAGCGGACGCAGCAGAATTTGAAGCTTCTCGGAGAATGGACCTACGATCTAGTTCTGTTGTCGCTCTTGCTGTGCGGTCTCTTCGGTTTTTCCCATAATTTTCTGGATCTCTTAGATAATTGTTGACCGTCCAAGCATCTCGACCAATTTTTATGGCAATTTCTCGGTAAGAATAATTTTCTTGCTTGAATGCAAGAACTCTGCAAATTTCTAAGTTAGTTAATGTTTTTCCTCGACCCATCTTCCAAAGATTGCAACAAAAACAAGATTATTTAAAAATAAGTAGCAATAAAACAGAACATGGTTTTACTTGCATTAAATGACTTTACGCTTTGCATGTTGGAAACAAACTGATGAGGGTAATCAAGTGACCGGGAGTGTATCTCGTTTTTGTTGACCTGAACATCGAACAAAGGGTAGTACAAGTATATATTTTTTATTTTATTAACGACGAGTATTACATTCTTCCAACGGCTTTATGCATAAATTTATTTCTGATAATACAGGCACAGTTGACGCGTCCATTATCTATCTGCCCTTATGTTGGACTTCGCCTCTGTTTTTCCATGAAGAACAAAAGTAAAGTCCAAAATGCAAAATTGGTATTCATCATTTTACGTTTGTGTGAATCTATCTATTTCTGGGATTTCGCTATTTCTTGCATTTCCGTAAACAACTTTAATGCTGTTCTTTAAAGAGGGAAATGTATTGCCTTGGAGGTTCACTAGATGAAAAAATGATCGAAGCTCATTGCAGAGGCGAAGGATGCTGAACTTTAACATGATCTATAAAATTTTCGAAATACTGACTCAAGCTCAAAACAAGACGTTACTTTTCGACTAATTTGGTCTTAAATCTGATAAGAATAAGTTCTGTTGATGTGCCACTGTATCAACGTGGTTTAGAAGCCTCTTAATAATTGATCAAAACTTTTTAATGCATTATGAAGCTTTCGCTACGTTCTGTATTGTGAAATTCTTGTCTGGGGATTGAGTTGGCCGTATCATTATTTGAACTACTCTAAAAATAAGAAAAAAATTCTTTTTAAACTTCAAGAAAAAAGAAAAAAATCCTTATCATTAATCTCCAAAATTAATATTTTATATAAACTATTTCTTGATATTTTACAACTTATATTATATAATTTATCATTATTATTTAGATTAATTTTTTTAATAGCACTACCGGTTGAAAATGTCGTTTTCTTTTCAAAAATCAATGCTTTTTTGAGGAAAAATAGATATAAATTCAATATTCAAAGTATTGCCCATCGCTAGCCAGACATTTTTCCCATTTTTCTGGCAATTCATGGATACCCGTTCTGAAAAATTCGACCGGTTTAGCCGCAATCCACGAATCGATCCATTTTTTGACATCATCGAAATGACGGAAGTGCTGGTCAGCCAGGCCATGTTGCATCGATCGGAAGAGATAGTAATCGGATTGCGCAAGGTCTGGACTATACGGCGGGTGGGGTAGGACATCCCATTTGAGCGTTTCAAGGTAAGTTTTGACGATATTTGCAACATGTGGCCGAGCATTGTCATGTTGCAAAATAACTTTATCGTGTCTTGCGACCGTTTCCGCCTGTTTTTCCTTCAGTTTTCGGCTTAAACGCATCAATTGTCGTCGGTAGACCTCGCCTGTGATTGTTTCATTCGGTTTTAGCAGCTCATAATACACAACACCCTTCTGGTCCCACTTGATGCACAGCATAACTTTCAGGCAATGAATATTCTGAACGGCCGTCGATGTTGAGACGTGACCGGGGTATCCATACGTTGCCCGACGTTTTGGATTATCGTAATGTACCCATTTTTCATCACCAGTGACGATTCGATGCAAAAAAGACTTCTTTTTGTGGCTTTCAAGCAGCATTGAGGACATGCAAAATCGGCGTTCGACGTCTCGTGGCTTCAATTCATACGGCACCCAATGTCCTACCTTTCGGATCATTCCCATTTGGCTGAGCGTCGCCAAGTGATTTTCCAAGTTCTTCTTGCGTTTGTGACGGATCTTGATCGAGCAACGCCTCCAATTCATGGTCTTCAAACTTTTTGACCTGGCCGGGGCGTTCTTTGTCTTCGGTGTCCAAGACATCTTTGAACCGCTTAAACCACCGCTGACACATTCTAACGTCTATAGTATAGCCCGGTTAAGCTTCGGTAAGCAATTGATGCGCTTCGGTTGCTTTTTTCTTCAAATGAAAGAAGCATATTAAAACTTTTACAGACATTTAACGGCTTTACAAAAATTTGTGCGCTTTCACTTATGACCGATAACCTAGACTAAAATAATTAGACAATGACATGAAGTTTCTGATGTGACAGCTGTCATGGTCAATTCTTCCTCAGAGTAATAGATATGAAGTTGTTTGCAATAAAGACATTTTCAACCGGTAGTCCAATTATTTGAGATGAAGGGTGTCCTAACACCTTGGCATGCTCTTCTTTAGCGTGACAAGGCTTTATTTTTACATAGTTTTTCCTGTTGAGGATTTTTGTGTGATTCATCATTTTGTGAAATTGTGAATTGAGACGCAATTATCTTATAACGACTTTTGATTTTATTAAGAAAATAATCATGCATCCAAAAAATCATTAGATCTCCATTGTTAAGTAGAAGTTAACACAAGTTTATTTTCCGATTGCTATTAATAGATTTTTATTTTATAATCCACGAGCATATTTATTAGCTGTTCCACTAACAAATGAATCAAAAACGTGTTTCTCAGATCTGTGAAAATTATCAAAAAAAAAAAAAATAAAAAATAAAGACATTAACGTTAACTCTTACATGCAATAAAGAAATGTTTCAGACTATTATTTACCTGGTGGCGATATTTCTATTTTTGTGTTCGCGTACTATTCTTATATTGTTTACTTGCAAATATTGGCGCCCTCGTGATTATTTCAATGCTAATTGCGTTTATTTCACCAAAAAATCGTGATCTTTAGGATTTGCTTGTGTCACATTTCGATATAGGACTAATGCATTCCGGAACCTTTAGCTTAATGCGAAGCGTGTTTTGGAAGCAGAAGTTCATTCAGAAATTGATGTTAATTTAATTAACATAAATGTGCAAAACTATTGATAACGCTGAAAGAATTTTTATTGAATAGATGCCGTTTCATGGGTATGTGTTATAATTATTTTGGCAGGCGATTTAAATATTGACAATAACTTTCACACATGTGTTTTGTATACACAAAACTAATTGAAAGTATACATTTTTTATAAAGAACCAGCGACCACCTGCGTATGTTGATAAATTGTAGAATTAAAAAACGTCTATTTCGACGACCGCTGACAACAAAGCAGAGTATTTTGTACATAAAATTTCCTCGACAATAAGCAAAATATATATAATAATATTTTAACAATTTGTCCATAAACAAAAGAACTTTTGGAGTTATACAAATTTTGTTTAAAAAGCTATTTTATGTCTCTTACCGTTAAGGCAGTGATCCCAAAAGTCGCATGCGCTCGACCAACGGGAGTATGTTATATATAGCCTATGTACAACATGAAGAGTCTTTGTAAATATTGATAAACGTTTTTTTGAAATTGGATCAGTATTTTCGAAAATGACCTCGAACATAAAAACTTAAAAACATTACGTTTTGATTAATATAAAAAGGGTGATTTTTTAAACGCTATAGGAAAGTTTTTAAAAAAAACACATAAAATTGAGAAAAATTCATGAATTCTTTATTTGAATCCATATAATTTAATGTTTGAAGATTATTTCATGCAAATGTTGACCTTAACTGCGCCTCAAATGGTCCATCTGCTTAGTCCAATTTTGGTATACTCTTTCCAACATTTCGGCCGGTATCTCACGAATAAATGCCCCACAAAAAATAGTCTAAAGGCGTTAAATCGCACGATCTAGGCGGCCAATTGACCGGTCCCGAACGTGAAATAAAATGTTCACCGAACTCGCCTCTCAATAAGTTCATTGTTGCGCGTGCTATGTGGCATGTGGCACCGTCTTGTTGAAACCACATGTCATGCAAGTCAAGCTCTTGCATTTTGGGCAAAAAAAAGTTGGATATCATCTCACGGTAGCGCTCACCATTCACAGTTACGTTACGACTCGCATCATCTTTGAAGAAGTTCGGTCCAATGATGCCACCAGCCCATAAACCGCACCAAACTGTGACTTTTTCTGGATACATTGGTAGCTCTTGCAATGCTTCTGGCTGATATTCACTCCAAAATCGACAATTCTGCTTATTTACGTACATATTGAGCCAAAAATGAGCTTCGTCGCTGAACACAATTTTTCGGTAAAAAAGTGGATCTTCGGCCAACTTTCCAAGAGCCCATTCACCAAAAATTTTACGTTGCGGTAGGTCGTTCGGCTTCAATTCTTGCACCAGCTGTATTTTGAAAGGCATCACACCTAAATCCTTCCGCAAAATTTTACGTAAGCGTTTTGTTGGTTTAATGTCCAACAATGTAAATTTGGCGCGAAATTTAGTCACAATAGCCCGAATAGCCGCTTCAGTGGGTCGATTAAACTGACCATAAAATGGAAGAAGCGCGCGATGAACTATCTTAATAGAGCAGGCATTTTGATCATAAAATTCAATAATTTACAAGCTTGTTCGTTTCTAAGACGATTCATGGTTAAATTATAGACCAAACTGAAGATGTTTGACAGTGAAACAAAACACGGAACGTGCGTCAGCTGTTTAAATCAGTGTTAATAATAGCTTAAAAATCACCCTTTATAAGTAAAGAATAATATTATTCGGAAAATGTCAATGCCTATTGAATAAAATTGAACGTGTCTGAAAATGACGTCTCTTGAAGGAATTGAAAGACTGTGAATTTACGAATACAGTTTTTTGCATTCGCATAGTTCGCAGTTTTTTTATTCGAAATTAGATGAGTCATTGTGCTGTGACGTGGAAGATAAATTTAATAAACTAACAAAAAGTTGTTATAAAGTTAGTTGATCGACTAACACGGAGACCTGAAATGTTAGTTGTGTATCCTTTCAATGCACTTGTCAAGTGGATTCATGGTTGTGGCTCTTATCACTTCGCGAAGTCCATCAAATCTTGAAATGGCAATTTTGCAAGTGATGAAAACCACAAGAAGACATTCACACAGGAAAGCCTTTTCATCTTGACAGCTCATACAATTGCCAAAGGAGCGAGGTCAGACTGATTGCATTGAATGGTACATTGTCCCGTCAGGACTCAACGCAACGAAAAAACAGTTCTCTCTCTTCGCTTAGCGTTAAATGCAGTGACCTTCATGTTGGTCTTTCTTCTAACTAGCCCTTTGGTTGCCCTCGATGTCTTTTAGGCCAAGGACACAGCTGATAGTAACCTGTTGATGTTGGTCACCTGCGATTATGCCTTGTCATTGTGTTGCGTTTTCATTTTTATTTTTTTCAACGCTTTTGGGTTAGAACATCTCGAAACCCTTAGGGATTTAGCATGGAAAAGTTTTGTCTGAAAAGGCTATAGTTTTTGGACGCTGAACCTTCTTTGAAGAAATGACGTTCCTGTACTCAAAATTCAGAAATGCAATTCACCTTTATCGCTTTTAGTTCACAAGTCCTCGTATGTCGGCCAATGTTAAACAAGACTTCTCTGTCCTCGAAATACTTAAAATACGTTAATGTATCCTATTTGCTAAAAATAGACAAAATGTCGAACACTTAACCAAAAACACTGTTTTTGTCAATCAAACTAGAGTAAAACTTATTCAAAATTTTGAATTAAATTGTAAAAGATTAATTAAATTTTCAGAAAACATTTCAAAAAATTCCACAAACAAAAACTTCTTTGCTATTCCACATCGTCCAAACCGATTTAGATGAATGCTAAAATTTAATTGCACTTCACACAATATAGAAATAACGTGACGCGACTGCTGTTAATTGCGAATAGAAAACCAACTAAAAAAAAAAAAAATTGTATCAAATAATGAGTGTCGTCGGTTGTTTCCGGATGCACTGCTGCAATAAGGGTGCCGAGGTCAACGCAGACTTCTATTTCCTAAATTATTATCCTTGCGTACGTTGGCAAAATTTGTCGTTGCGCTTGAATTTTTAGTTTTAATTATAAAAATATATCACTGCATTTGCCATTAGCAAACTGATTGTCTTTGCACACTAATTAGATAAGACCACAAAAAATCTTAGCAGTTCAATCTTAGTGTATTTTCGAATTAACATCGGAACCATCGTGATAAGAAAGACACGAGAGGAGAACTCAAAGAAGAACGACAGCCAATCGATTGTCAATTGATTCCTTCTTATCCCATTTTCTCATCTCGGTCTTCTTTATACATTTAAAAATTTGTTTTCGACTTTTTTTTTTTGTTTCTGTAATTCTGTGTCGCACTATTTTTTTCGAACACATTAATTGCGCAAATTTTAATTAGTTCATGATTGATCCTCTACTAAATCGGGGATCGTAGGAAAGTGCGGGTTTTTTTATATCGCATCATATTGTTCGGTTACATATTTTTGTAATTTCCTTTTTTCAAAAAAAAAGTTTTTGGAAAAAATAATAATATCTACGATCGTACTTTTTTCGTTTCCAATCCGTTTGCATTCCAGTTCAAAGTGTTAAAAACGGGGCGTTTAAGGAAAGTCGTAAAAGTCAGGCGTAAAAAAAAGAAGGATGGTGAAAATAGTGAGGTCGATACGGACAGCAGGAATACGAATTCGTCATCACTTAGATCATTCGATAATGATGATGGGGATGCCACTGATGATATAAAAATTCAGGGAAGTAAAAGGTCTTCGTTAAGACGGCGGAGTAGTGATAAGAATAAATATGATTCCGATAAAAATGCTGATGAAAATAATTCCAGTTCATCATCCACATCGAGCACAACATCGTCATCAGTAAAAAATATCAAACTAATTCGATCAGGATCGAAACAATATACCGATTCAAGTAAAGTTTTTGTCTGCCTTTAAAAAGCTCCAGTTCAAAATTACAAACCGAATTCATTGAAATTTAAATTTATTCGTACGTTTACACTGTTGCGTGTTTGGATTACAAAAAAAAAGAGAGATAAATAAGCCAAGTGACATAGTGACCCCCAATCGTGATCTTCTTTTTCTGTGATTGGTCTAAGAATAGCACAAGATCTTGTGGTCTTTTGAAGTGAAAGTTTTATTTTGTACTTTTGAATTTCATTTGATCTTGACTTCGATTCCGTGACCGTGTAATACATCACTTCAGGTACACATAGAAATGTTAACAATGAAATAAGCATTTAATTCAGCAATGACTCATTTTTCTTCAAACAATTATCTTTTAGAGCCCAATGGGATCCTTATTTTTTACTTTTGGAAAGTTCTTCAGTGAATATAATTACCCTTTTAAGGGCCTTTTAAGGGATTTGGCAAGCTCAGGGAAAGAATGGAAGGATTGTGTAGTGGTTTGAAACTCGGATGTATTTTGGCTTTCATTGCCTCATGAATTGAGTCCGAAATGTGACATCGACTATTTTGCATTCGCTTAATTCACATTATTTTATTTGTATATATGATATTTATATATTCACTTTCTCTGTAAACGAATTAAATGCTAAAAATATTACTAGTAAAAAAGGGATGTAAGAAACTTACTAATTTTCAAAGTTACTTCATTTTTAAATTGTGAAGCATCAACTCGCCAACTTAATTAGGAGGTCTTAAATTTATTCATATTATATTTATTTGTTTAGTCACAGGACCTCCAGGGTGTATATTATAAAAGGCAGACTTACGTCTCTTTTCGTGATAGGGCTTCATTTGAAGGTGATCTTTGGGACAATCCTAGTTTAGTTGGTTCCAATAAAATGGAATCGTACGGTGCTGGTTTGACTGGCAGTTTTTGATACCATTTGCAAAAAGTCATACCTTAAAGCCTCAAGCATAAAAATTAATAAAGCTTTCATCATTCATGATATTGCACATCTTCTGCTTAATTTTGGAAGAAATAGGGCTTAAAAACGGTCCTAAAGAATAACACGTTGTAAATTGCAAGACTTTCCTTCAATTATTCATGGATTAACTGAGACAAATGCTGAAGAATTTTGCTTATTACAAGCAATCCCGTGAAGATATGTTTTGCACACTTTAAGACTTTAGGCCACCTCCCCAAAATGGCTGTTCGAGAAACTGTTTAAGATTATAACAAAATCTGTTGTGAATTTCAACAACATCAATGAAACAGTGTAACCCCCAGTTTTAACTTCGAACGGCCTCAAAACTCAAACTTGAATACATATAATTACGATGTCTCCATATGAGGAAAACCAAACGATTTTGTTTTTCCTTTTTTGTTTTATAACTTTAAAGGTTATACTTATTTTGTTAATAATAATGTAGTAATAAACTTTTAAAAGGAAATACCTACGCCTGTTACGTCGAGTGCAGTGGCGACCCGGCAACGTCTCGTCTTAAACTTTTTTTTTCATTTCTGCATGCAATAAGTTCATTGATTCGCTGCCGTCAATAGCGTGTTTTTGACGTACATGAAATTTTATTTGCAGCGTCAGGCGGTCCATTTGTTTTTCAATTAGTGTGTGTCGCTTATCTTTAAAGTTCAAACATATTGTGTAAGCATAAAAATTAGATCACAAAGAACCAATGATACTGCATGTAAATTGCCTTAGCAATAATTAGATTAAAACGAATTCAAATTCAAAGCAACTTGAGGGCTTATCAGTGAACGTTTTGACGAACGACTTCTGTGGTTTTATAAGTCAGCAAAACAAAGTCTTATCTTTCTAGAAGCAAATATTTGTATTTTTTAATACTTATACAAATTTCTAAGGATGAAGTGAAATGAAGATTTTGTTTGTGGGTCCTCAAGTTCTAAGGTAATCACTGTTTGCTAGATGGCAGTTTTTTTTTTACAAAGGTAAAACTAAACACCTGGCTGTTTTAAATGAATTGAACTCATTCGTCAGTCCATGGCACAGATTCAAAAATTCTAAGGACACTATTAATAGTTCAAGAGGAACTGCAATTGAGAGACATTAAGAGAATAAAAGATCAATTCAGTAACGAATTTCTCTCATCGTATAACAAGTTTCTATATGTACATTGAGTTGAGCCATCTTTTCCATGGTTTTTCAACACAATTGCAGATACAACCTTGTTGCAGTTTATCATTAAAAGATTCAATGTCGTCAACGTAAACAATAAGTTTGAATTTCTCTTCTTTAACTCCTTCGCTGTTAATTATCCTCGTTATCGTACCAAAATTTGTGTTTATTTCTTTTCATTTCTCTTTGAAAAATAACAAAATGATCCCAAAGGCTAGGTTATGTTAAGGAAGCGTAGCGTGTCTGATGAGGGCAATTCCTCATCTAATCCACTGAGAGATTATTAGGTCCATTCTCACTCCCTTCGATACTGGAAGAAAACTGAAAACGTTCTTATCACCGACTAGTTCGTGAACCAGTTCGTATTGAAGATCCAGTGTAGTTATACATTCAGGTAAAGGTGTAGGCCTAGTCAGTGGCAAACTTGATGTCAATTATTTTTATTTTTATTCTATAACTCCAGGAATCGTGTTGCATGTTTCGTATATTAAGCGCTCATGAGCTCTCTGATCTTCCAAGGTTTATTTATGTTGAATGGTAACGTGTTGTGACGAATTGTAGAGATTCGAAACGGTCATAAGTTATCAGCTTTTTTACCTATGACCGCCGGACCTTACAATATTCCAATGTCCAGTAATTTTGCTAAGAACGGCTTGACATTTCACAATAGCCTTTGATTTGCTCATGTGCGATTTTGTCGAAATAAAAGCTGCTTAGATACTGTACGCCAGACTGGTTATATTCTCCAGGGAAAGCTTAAGTTTTGAGGTAAAACTTTCTTTCTCTTTCTTATTTGCATGGATTTTCCTTGTGTCGGGAATCATGTGATCGGCTGATTACTTATCAGCTTATTTTTCTGCTGAACCTCTCTTGGCATAACATACAGTTTCAAAAATCAAAAAATGGGGTGTGTTGGCGATATGCTGCTGAGCTTGTATCTTTTTCCCTATTGCTTCTTTAGTTTGGATTGTCAGAAAAGTAAACTATATAATTTTAATCTCAGCTGTGGAACTTTGGTAATAGTTGTGCATTTCGAAAGGATCTCAAGACATCAGAATAAGTTTAAATTTCGAGTGTTTTCCAATTGGTTTGCTATTATTATTCATCAGTTCAAATGAATGTGAACTTTAAAATTGTTCACGGTCAAACAATGAACTGGCTTCAAAAAGCTGTTAAATTAATAATATACATGCACTTAAGATGATACAAAGTACTACTAAAGCTGAAATGCATAAGTTTGAATATTGAATGAATTAGCTACTCTGTTTGATTGTCAATCATTAGCGTATAGTTGATTAATAAAATTCCTATAAAAATACGCTTATTTATAAGGCTGTTAATTAGCTTTGAGTCAAATCTTTAAAAGAATTTCTATATTTTCTTACATTGGCATAAGTAATCGCACGATTGCTATAATAAGGAATTATGAAGGTTTTTTTTGTATTCATTTACATAATAAGACCCCTGTAAGACCCCTTTGAGAATTTTCAATCACGGGCGATACCAGATGTTATTTGACAGACTTGATCGCGAGACCTCATGCTCAGCAGCTCGGCACAATGATTCAAGTTCTCGATAATTAAGTACACATCATATTTATGGGGATTAAGACCGTCTTGAGGATTTTTAAACCACAGAGTGCAGAGTATATGCTGTTGATATAATATTGAAACTAAAAATCAATTAAATTTCGAAGCAATAAAAAAACAACAGTGCGAAAAAGTGACCTTTTAGAGAGTTCTTTCCGTAAAATTTACTTGTACCTTAAAGCATAGATGCTGCGAGACTTTTTCAGAAACTGAATTTTCTGGAATAAAAAAGCTTGAGTCTCTGTATCCTGCAGCTTTCAGCTAAATCCATATCACTCTTCTGTTGATATCTTCGATAAACTTTCCCATCCAGACCATATGTCATGAAGATTAGGGGCTTTGTCAGTCGTTTCCGGGGCGATATGCCTCTTATACAAAGACAGTTAAGGCGTTTGTCCGAGATAGGTCGTTTTTAATGCCCTATTTGAAAATAGAATCGAATTGACCATTCTTTACTTAAGTGAACCAGTTTTCTTTATACGCTTGTGTCGTATCTAAAGTTAACTGTGCTCAAATTAAGTAATTTTGAATTTCCCATTAGTTGCGATAGAATCCAATATAAACGTACTCGTTTTTGACAGAGCCGTGTTAATGACATCATCTTCAATAACCATACTTTGTTTAACCAGACTCTAGTCGACCACCTCAGTGAAAATGAAGCTCATTCAATCCAAACGAAAAATGGTGCTAGGCGAGTTCGAAAACTAGATGAAAGTTCAAAACTCAGTGTGGAGATGTTACCGATTTTCACGAGAACTGAAAAAAACTTATTGACAAAGTTTTTTAAGAGAACTTAAACTTTGTACTGGAGGCAAACAAAAACCGGCCCGCAATCATTTATTTTTCAATTGTCAAATACCATTGTAATGCTAGTTGCTTTTGTGAGTTGAGAGAATCAAACTGCACTGTTTTATCTTCAAGTTATATTCAAGTTTCAAAACACCGTTCTCAAAAATTTAATTTTCAGGGATCGTAAAGAAGGAAATATGTACATGCGATTTCGAATGTTACCGGCTTCATTTATTAAGTACCTTTAAAGTTTTTCAACCTCTATATGTTTGCTTCTGTATTGAAATGATTGTGGCCGGACATGCTTTTCCTGATGCGCTTAGTGCTCGTTTCGACTTAAAGTGTGACTTGTACCATCCCAAAAATCAGTCTGATCTTGCTTGCGCAAAATTTTAATAATCTTTTATGATATTCCGATGCTGCACAAATTGAAAATAAATGCTACCCTACCTTTAGAGTCAAAGACAGTTTAAAAGTCTCCAAAAATGCTGTTATTTTTTGCCTAACTTTTGTTTAAATGAGGTACATCAATATAAATATGTGGCTGCTTTATCAATCGATTTAGTAGAAGACTTTTCAACATTTAAATTTAATTGTTTAAAAATAAAATTCCTCCCAGCCAAGCCACGGCTCATTTACAACGTATACGAAGAGGAAAGTATTTTAACTCTCACGATTACTCACTACCTCAAAGACAGAAGTCGCCGGGTGCCAGATGCGAAGAACAGGATGGATGATTCTTCAATTTGAAACTGGCGTCTCGAATGATAGGCATCGCAACTTGGTTCAGCTCGAAGTGCGACCCACACCTTCCCTATCAACTATGAAGTTTTTTTCTTTCGGCGGTTAACTCAACGCGTTCAAACCTTGTTTATATGAAGTTTTTTTTTATGAAGGATCCTCTGAATACTGCCATTCGCGATGCCTGTTAATCTGACTTCGTGTTACTTAATTCTGTGATATCGCTCTGATTGTTCATATTTAAATGAATTTAGTGTCCAGATTAAAAGCATACAATCAGAATGTTTAAAAGATTTAAAAACCGCTAAAAATGCTCGATCGTAATCCAAATGACTCGCAAGTAAATGTACCGAGTTTTCATCATAAAACTTCATTGGCTACCAATAAGGATTTGCTTTGAAACGTTGTCTGGAGCTTGAAAAAAAAAACTGTACGTATTTAGTTTAATTAGAATGGTTTCTTGGTTTCATAGATATGAAACAACTTATTGGCAAATTACAAGATTTATGGCCGGAACATAGTGTGGCACTTTCCATTCCAAAGGAAATAGATAAAACGAAGGAAAAGTTACATGGTGTTCCATCAGAAGGTATTTTGTTATATCAAAAGATTCACACTTTTGCATGTGACTGACTATTCCATTCATTGATCCGATGAATAAAGTGTGTTCATTAAAGGTCGGAATGACCTTAGTTGGTTGAGCTTGGTTGGTTTTTTGATATAAAAAACATAAAAAACATATTCTATTGCAGTAATGAAACTTAACATTAAATTGTTCATTGATTTAGCTTTATTTTTTATTGTTAACTATTATTGGATTTGTGATGTGAAGCTTTAAGCTGCAAATTAATATGCACATTTCATTTATAATGCAAACATTTTTTTTAATAAAATAATAATTACATTCTCATAAACCCTGCTTATTGTTGAAACTAACGCTCATATCTTATCCGTGGGACGTTGACAAATTAAATAGTTAGAATTTTGATGTTTTTCTAATACTTTAACGTTTGCAGTTTGTTGTACGAGTTTTGTTTATACGAAATATACCACGAACATGAACCATTGTTTTTTTTTTTTATTTTAACTTAAATTAATTCTTTCATAAACATGCAATTAAAGTGCAATCCTGTAATGGAAAAAATTTCACAATTACATCTTCCACCTAAGAGTCTTTGGGTTCTTGCGAATTAGAAACTCAAAGCGACTTACGTAAGGTGTTGAATATAATTTCATGCTTACGTATTTATAGAAGTATTGAACGGAATATGACACTTTGCGATACGTAATTATTCTTAGGGACTTTCTATGTGGCAAGAGGTTTTAACTATTCTTTAAGGATAGCTGGCTCTTCGTTAAAATTTTCTATATTCAACGGTTTTAAACTTTTGTGCCTCTAAGCCTAAAACGCAGATGAAAAGAATGGTACAAAAGTCCGATATTTTTAGAGACATCTTTTAGATCGATAGAGTGCTGCAGACGGTTACTATTATAGTTGAATTTTTGAACTTTCTTAACTTTTTGAACTTTACGACACGAAGAAATCATAGCCGTTCCACTTTGCTCCATTCCTACTGGTTCGCATGAAAAGCCATCTTTTCTGGCCCTAAAATAATATCGATAATTCTCTTTAGAACAATTTCATCGCTAAGACAAAACAAACTCAGGTGTTTCTTAATTTGTATTGTCCATTGGAACGTTAATTGAAATTGATCTTTTGACGGAGTGTTTCCTTTTAAAATGGTTGTACCAGCTTAGTTATGCTTAAATTTATCGAGTTGCGTTCGCCTGAATTTCTTTTCCGGTCAAACTTTGTTACTCTTACAGTCATATGATGAATGTTCATTGCCATGATTTTGCTCCGGACTTACAACTGCATTGAACAACCTTTTTTTGAGCTTATGGCGCATTTTGCATTCAACTACGACTTGGCCTACGTGATGATTGACTCACATATTTGAAATTTTCATATTGGAAAGAACTTTTGACTTGCGCACCACGTTGCTCAAACTCCCTCATATATGTACATATGTGAATAGGTAGGTGGATTTCTTGTACTCCTCGTTTTTCTACCTGCATCCGTATTTATTGTTTGTTCATCGAATGATTTTTTAAAATTAATCAACGCTCTAGTAATGATTTACTTAAATTCAATTGGCCCGTGATAAACTCGATTTTCGTAACTCTAGCTTTCGTTGTACATCGGAAAAGAATTAGTTTTCATCCATTGATTTGGTGTTCGATCACCTTATCAGTCTCGACATGAGAATCATTAGTCATCTGTACTCGATATCTTGCACCTTTTTCATTTTGACAGCCTTCCAAGCTTCCATGGCTGTAACGTCGGATGTTTTTTTTTTTAAGAAGGAGCGCCTCCGTCTGGGAAACTGCTCATAGAAAATTCATTCATTATTCTCCTACCACGTGTGGTGAATTTTCCTGTCGTCCCATAATGAAGTTTGGCAAACGGACTTACGTGCGTCCTTCTATTTCTCAGACCGGCCATTTCAAAGATAGTATTGCCACTGTTCAATTTGTTTTGGTGCAGTTTGTGACGATATTTCCTCCAACTTTTGATACCTTTGCAACTTCGTTTGCAAATTGGCTCTTTCTCCATTGCTCTGCAATCTTTAGTGTAAATGGTTTCCATATAATAATTAATCTGGGTCTCATTTCCGTCACTCTTGTAGGTGTTCAGGTGTGTAGTCTCCTTTGGACTTCCAAATGTGTACGTTTAAATCCTCCTTACAAACCAACAAAAGCTCTTTTTTTAGGATGTTCTTGATGAAGTTGTGAAAAGTAGAATAATTAAATATAGTTTATGTTGACATACATAAAATCGATACGTTCTTCCTTTCCCATCCCTCGTGTCCTATGTAATATGTAATTATTTCCTATCAATGTTTTAAAATAAACTTCTCAAGCTCATTAGGTCTTCGAAACTTCCTAAGTCTAAGTCAATTATCTCAACACGGGTGAATACTTTTTTTTTGTGTTCCATCAAATTGTTAACTGCCTAGGCAGGAAAGTTTCGAGCACAGCTCCCAATCGATAATGTATTGACAAATGCTTTCGTCCAATACAATTACTATTAAACTGCATTAAATTCAATTGGCTCTTAATACTTAAATAAAAGAACTTAATGATGGCCCACAGCAGTAAAGCAGTGTAACAGAAACACTTTCCCAATAATTCAACACCCCTTGGCCCGTTTCGAAAGACATTGATTTTTATGTTTGCTAGTTCTTCTTTAGTTGCGCCTCATCGTTACACTCCAATGGATTTCTATGTCTAAGAATGCATAAAGTTAACAAGTTTGTTGTTGACTTTCTAAAAGGTTATCATTACATCATACGTGTAACTCTTGTATCAGAAAGGTTCTTGTGGTATTTATAAATGAAAAATCATACTAATTTTGTGCTTGCTGTTTGAAAATTTTTAGGTAGAGATGGTTCAAAAATAACAACAGTAGTTGCCACACCCGGACAAGGCACTGATCGTGTTCAAGAAGTTTCATATACAGACACAAAAGTTATCGGCAATGGAAGTTTCGGAGTGGTATTCCAAGCTAAATTATGCGATACCGGTGAACTGGTTGCAATCAAGAAAGTTTTACAAGACAGACGATTTAAGGTGAGTATGGTTATATGCAATTATATTTCAAATGGTTAAGCTTCCGAATTCGTTTCTTAAACAAAAAAACAGTCCAGTTAAATTTATTTTCTCGTATTACGTATCGTATTACACCTTAAACACATGTTTTATCAGAACAATAATCAAAATATAAATAATCGAATCGTTATTCGAGAACAAAAACGCTACATGGACATTCGAATTAGACAAATAACATCACAATCGTAAGAAGAC
Organism: Orthonevra nobilis; assembly: GCA_963555765.1. NCBI lineage: Eukaryota > Metazoa > Arthropoda > Insecta > Diptera > Syrphidae > Orthonevra > Orthonevra nobilis. The sequence goes on from OY743224.1 coordinate 67,537,739, forward strand.
AAGTGTTAATTAATGTTGAAATACTTTTTTGCGGAGCTAAGCAAAAGATTAACAAAACAGTCAAAACTTCTTTCTGGTCTGATCAATTGCCAATCGTGTTTAGTTTGAATAATATACAATATAATGGAGGAATATGCAAACATCTTATTGAACAAAAAATTATTGATTTGGAAGGTGAAGCTGTCCACACTGAAAAAATTATGCAGAATACATCATTCAAAAGACATGTAGAAAAATTTACCTGCCCATATTTTTTTATGCCATCGAACATCAAGGATTCGTTTAAATGTTAGAAAATATTAAAGAAGGAATTAACAGAAAATATATATCAAAACAAATAAAATATTTAAAATTCTACAAGTGCGAAAAAACAGTGTAAGAAAACACTGCAAAAGATCCAATAAACTCGTATCTGCTGGAATTTGTTAGTTGAACAATTCTTAAATAGTTAATGGACCTGGAAGATGTGCAACTAGATCAAAGAACAAGCATTGAAGATATTAAAGAGAGTGGCTTTTGTAAAAGAATTAAATTGAAAACTAATGCAAATGCAGTGTGGAACAATTTCAACGAAAACAGTTTATTCACTGTGGCCATAAAGTTTTCATTTCATATGAATAAATAAGTTTTTCTGGATGAATCAAAAACGGGTTGACTCAAGCACATTTGTACACATCCATTTTAAATAACCAACTGATATGAAAGCGCATCGACTTTCGTCGAAAACATATATTCTTATTTAAATACAGTACAGATACAGGTTGAAAAGGCATCACTTTAGATCAAAGCGCTTCGGGAATGCATATTGGGGAAAAACTAGTAAAAAGGCCAAGGAACGCATCGAATAAACCGCAGATAAGCACAACGATGCTTATCGAACGACGAAAACTAAATTTTTTAAATACACGTTCCACAAAGAAAATTTTTAATGTTGATCTTCAAAATACGAGCTAGACCATCTCCTGAAGGACAACGACGTCCAATTAGCATTCTTTTAAAAAATGAACGTTTTTAACACCGTTTTGGAAGATGTCCAGTTTTTTATGGGATTTCGCCAAAGATATTTCTAAAATCTGATCTTCTATCCCGAGGAATGTTTCCAGAGCAACTACTGAACTCAACTGCCTGCTTTAAAAGACCTGAGTTTCTAAGAAATCTGAAAATTCCATGGCCAACGCAACCGCCAATGATAAACGACATAAACATACCAGAAATCAAACGCATGAAGACAGTATTAACCGCCGTAAAACCAAAGCACCACTTTTTGGAAGATATCAACCATCGAAATTCATCGCGTACATCATACGATTCATCAGTAATTTAAAAAGAGCGCGAAAATATAGACTACTGGACAAGGTGCTATCTGTGCAAGAGCTAAAGGCAGCAAACACAATCATATTCCAATATGTCCAACAAATTACAATCTCTGATGATATCAGAACACTAAAGAAGACGGGCCAGGTAACAGACAAAAGTCATCTCAGCCCAGTCTCACCGTTCATGGACGATCGAAATCTTATTAGAGTCGGAGGACGACTACAAGCATCAGAGCTATCATATGAAGCCAAACATCAAATCATTCTACCCAGTTCACATAGCTTCACTAAAATGCTTATGACGCAATTGCATCAACAGAACGCGTGCCCACATGCACTACTGGCTATAGCAAGACAACAAGACTGGATTCTAAGAAGGAAGCAGCTAGCTCAAACGACTGTTCATAACTTAATTCGCTGTTTTAAGGCAAAACCAAGAAGTATAGAACAACTTATGGGTAACTTACCACCTGAACGAGTTCAACCTTGCAGACCATTAATTAACGTTGAAATTGACTTCGTGGGACCCGTGCAAAAATGTTTTACATAAACTAATCTAGACTGAAAAAGATTATTTAATAACATAACAGGCACTTTTTGGTGTCGAAACGAACTGCTTAACTAATAGAATTCCCCTCTGTACTACGATGATCCTATTGAAGTGCATTTAATACTATATTTTCAAGGAAAACTTTTTCTTTTAATTTTCCAACGAATTTTCGCGGAACAAACCATTTGAAGTTGTCATTTGTTGGAAAAAATATTAATTATATGAATTCATTTCTTTTCAGAATCGGGAATTGCAGATTATGAGAAAATTGGAGCATTGTAATATTGTTAAATTGTTGTATTTTTTTTATTCGAGTGGCGAAAAGGTAAGAAAATGTGAAATTTTATTAAAAATATATTTTATTATTATGATTATTTAAAATTTATAGTACTATTATTTGTTAGTTTGTTTAAAAAGATTTTGCCTTCTAATTCTCTGTTGCGTGCATTTTTGAATATTTTTATAATAATTGTATACTAGTCATAGCAATCATTGCTGAAATAATTCTGGTTTCGAATCATTTGTGCACAATAATCTTACTTATTGAACACAATTTATCGACAAAACAAAATAACTACACTATACTATTTTTTCTCTGCCAAATAACACCATCGAAGAGCAAAACAAAACTTTTAGAAATAAAATATCAACTTCATTGTCACTATCCCAGAAAACGATGAACTCAAATTTAATTTTCGTTCAGTTCTTAAATATATATTTTGTTAATAAAATTTTACGTTTTTTTTTTTTCTTTTATTCCGTTTTTAAATACAAAAAAAAATATAATATTTAAACATACAAAAAAAAATGTATATGTATATTACAATCGGCGAAATCAGTTAGCCGAATTTCCTATAGATTTGGGAATATTTGCAGGGGTGCTTAAGGACCAGGTAGTTATTGTTCAATTTCCAATAATTTTCACATTAATTTAATTTTCAATTCCATAATTTTCATTTTGTTGTCAATCAATTCCAAAGGCTAATTGAGAAGTATCATCGATAACATCCTACCGCTCGTCCACATGTGAATTTCAGTTTTTTCTTTTTCTTATAGTTTTCAAAAGTATCGTCTGTTGTGTTCCTTCGAAAAAAAACAACATTTCTTTATTACAAAAAAAAAAAGAAAGAAAAGTGTTCGTTTGAATATACTGGAGAGAGTTTGGAAAATGTTAATTACCTTAAGCCTACACGATCTTTCTTTTGAATGGGGCACAACAATTTGCACAAATTTGCATGTATGCTTCATACATTTTAGTAAATTGTTGGCACAAGCACAAGCCAAAAAGTAATATTACACTTTTAAGTTTGGTCTAACATATCATAAGTTAAAATTCGTTCTTTGTCGCTTGGTGAGATTCGATGCCAAGTTTTTCAGTACTCTCTTATTTATTTTTCGTTTCTTGATCTAAGGTATAGTTATTTATTTTTATTCAATAGGCAATCAAAGATATATTTTTTGGGAGCTTAACAGTCCCAACCATTGTAAAAGGGCCATAATATAAATGCTTATGTCGCAGGCATAGGGAAAAGTCTTAGTTGAATTTCGCAAACAAAAATTATTACTTTTGAAACGATGGGTGCGATTCGGCCTGCACTCACGATGAACTTCCCTATCGATATCGGAAAGTACAAGAATTGTTAAGGTAATGTTTAAGAATCCTTTGTTCCGCGAGACTATTAAGTTCATTTTGAGTGGGTGATAAAGGAATCGTTCAATTTGATTAACTTGTAGCCTCTTAGTTTTTCGAAGTTATTTCTTGCTGCTAGAGTCTTTTTTTTGCAGCGTCTTCTTTAGATTTAGAACAGTACAACGTCAACACATATAGTTTTTAGTAGATAATGGCTCGTTTACGATTCTTTTGTTGTATGCTCTCTGTAGGCGGTTTCCTTTTTTTCGTGTCCAAATTCGAACCTGCTTTTCGTTGCCTCTGAATTGAACTAATGCTTATATGGCTATCTAATGGCGCCGCATGCAATCTTGTATTGCCTCTCAGAACTCTGTGTGAGCTCTTCTGTGGAGATTTTTGCTCAAAATGGTTGAGGGAAATGGTTGAAAATAGTTGTCTGCGATTCATCTGAGCAATTGGAGTGATAGTCTATAATTATCATCATGTTTGCTTTAAAGCGGACCAACATTTAGACAATAATTGTAAAATAACTACGCGGGTTATATGAGAATTTTGTGAATTTTTACCAGTATTGGTTATTAGTCACCTAATTTGATTCGTATTGATGGTGTTGTTGCATTTTATTTTGTTATAATTTTGCTTTTTGATGAGTTTTCGCATTGGGAACCAACGTTAAGTTGTTCTCATGTTTGTTTGCTTTTATGTTAATGTTTCCGTTGGTGGTATTTTTGTACAATATAAAATGGATATCAAGGATAATTATGAAAAGCACACTTTACATTTATTATTCAAGATTTATTTTTTCATCAAGCAGACGGAATTTCGAAACGCATATCTAAACATTAGTTTTGTTTACCTGTATGTATTTTTTTTTTTTTTTTTTAGCGAGATGAAGTATTTTTGAATTTAGTACTCGAATACATACCGGAAACCGTATATAAAGTCGCACGTCAGTATGCTAAAACTAAACAAACGATACCAATTCATTTTATCAGGGTAAGTAGACATCAATGTTTTTTTTTCTGGATGGTTATATCAAAAATCGTCTCATTCTTGTTTTTTCAGCTCTATATGTATCAATTATTCAGAAGTTTAGCATATATACATTCATTGGGTATCTGTCATCGTGATATTAAACCACAAAATTTACTGCTGGACCCAGAAACGGCTGTGCTTAAACTTTGCGACTTTGGCAGCGCTAAACAATTGCTCCATGGCGAACCGAATGTTTCGTACATTTGTTCTAGGTATTATCGCGCACCTGAGTTGATATTTGGCGCAATTAATTACACCACAAAAATTGGTAAACGCATGAAATTTATCAAGCCAAAGAAAATATCAATAAATTTGTTTTCCTTTATTTAGATGTGTGGAGCGCTGGATGTGTGCTGGCTGAATTACTTTTGGGACAACCAATATTCCCTGGCGATTCTGGTGTTGATCAATTGGTCGAAGTGATCAAAGTATTGGGAACACCAACGCGAGAACAAATTCATGAAATGAATCCAAATTATACGGAATTTAAATTCCCACGAATTAAAAGTCATCCATGGCAAAAGGTAATTTTCGTATTTCACATCCACAATCTATGATTGTATTAACTGTGTCATATCCATGTAATTTATCGCACTCTATATTAAATTGGTTTTTATTCATCTGTCTACTATCAACAATATACGGCACGTTTGCTTCCTTCTTATCCGTTAAAATTGCCATTTATAGTTATTTCATCGAACATTTAATCAAATGAGCAAAGCCGACTAATGATTAAATTCCAATTGAATCCCAACTTTTTGCAGTCACTTCTTGAATGTAGTCTGTTTACAAATGCCTTAAACCAGAAACAGCGTTGGAGAGTAAGAAAAAAATAATCAGCATAACGAAAATGCTCACGGACAAAGTCTATCAAAAATTGGATCGTTTATGAATTATTGTTGATTTTAGTTTCCCAATCCCTTTTGTTTTAATAACAAATAATCTATTTCTTATTAAAGATGTGTCCCTCTATGATTGCTTAATAAGGAAAAAGATAGGAGAGCTTGCACAATGTACACTGTTAATGTGCTTGAGCAGACTAATCAGCAAGCCAGATTAACCAAAAGAATGCTTTATTGAAACACCACAAATTTATTTCTAAAAGATCACAAGTCAACAACCTTTATTTTTTTTCATTTTCCCTCTTGTAAAAATTGGAGAAACTGTCCTCGATAAAACATCAAAAACGTATCAGCATAACTTTAGAGAATGCCCTCAAGTGTGCGCTAATGCCACTCTTGTTATCTCGAATCAGCCCCACGCTTTTGGGTTTTTAGCAATTTTTGCAATTCAATAATTTTTGGTTTGTGACGGTTTAGATCTACTAATGTAGGTGTGCGCTAATTTCTGACAATTAAAAAACAAAACCAAAGAATATTAACTCATTTTTGAAAGTTTTGAAATATAAAGTTATATAATTAACCCTTATTTTTAACAAGTTGGTGATTCCTTTCAAAAACGTGTTCCTTTATTATCTTTATCGTCTCATCTGCTTCATTTTAAAGCATTTACTCAGCATTCTTAGAGATAATCAAGAGTTTTAGCAGCTTGTTTAGAACCATTTTGTTTCTTTCTTAAATCCAATACCTTTCATTTATCTCAAATTCCGTCAAACCAAACTATCAGGTTCACTAATTTGTTTATAACATCAAAAATAACTGCAGATTATCTTATCATTTTTTTTATTATCCAGTCATAGTTTATGTTGCGAGTAAAATATCAGAACACTGAGCGTTTTAATGTTTGTATAACATTTAAATTATTTACGGCCAGACTTCGCTTCTAAAATTTTAAAAAATCATTTTTTTCTTCTCCATGTTCAACTGAACATGCTGTTGAAAACCTCACAGTCTTACCGGTTTCCTTATCGTAAAATATAACTACCTTCTACTTTATATCGAAAACAAGCAATAAATTTCCAAAAATGAGCTCGTAAATCAAATTTCTGACCAGGAACTATTTTTACGTTGTTTAGATTATTATATTTATTTTTTTGTTTTTAAATTTGTTTCTCGCCCTAAAGTGTTGTTGGCAATGTTTTTATGTGAGATCAGACATACTCGTTCCACAAAGGTGATGTTATCCGAACTTGATAGATTATAACGCTCCCATAATATTGCATCCGTAACGCTTGAGTTGTTCGCAGATTGAACTTAACAGACAGATTCTCGGTTTCGGACCACCTCATCACTAAGGTGTTGCTAGATTTGTATGATCTAAATGCTTTTCCTCATTTATGCGTACCCATTGGAACACTGATCAAAGTATCCTTTTTGACCGAGTTCGAAGGATATCTCTTCTGAACAAGACAATGCCAACTAAGTCGGCCGCGCTCCGCTTTTGTGATTGGGTTGTTTATCGTTAGAGCATTAACTTATATGAAAACTGCATCTTAAACGTTGTCGTTTATTTTTGAGATCACTTCCATAAATTTCTAATATTCACAGTTCATTACTATTCGGGCTCTTCTACACAAAAATGGTGTCATATTTTCCGCATGACCGTTGTGCAAATCCATAATTTTGATTTATTAAAAATTCTCTTTCTGTGGCTCTTCTAAGAGTTTAATTATTAATTATTTAATTAACTGGAGTTTTAAATAATTGAAATATTAAAATTATTAAAAAAAATGAACATGTGGTCAACATAATGAAAGTGTGTGGTTTTTTGTTTTGCACATAAATGACAGCAAAGCATTTAGATTTAAAAAAATCAATGAAAACAAAAATTTAGCAATATAAGCGCTTCCTTTAACTGATTTTATTTAATTACTCTCTAGGTATTCCGCATCCGAACACCTCCAGAGGCTATAAGCCTTGTATCGGAACTTCTTGAATACACACCTAGCGCCCGAATTACTCCCCTTAAAGCTTGCGCACATCCTTTCTTCAATGAGTTACGCGAGGGTCCTCAAGTTTTACCGAATGGAAGAGAATTCCCACCATTATTCAACTTCACTGAGCACGGTAAGTTTTTACTTAAATTACATTACACTTAAAGATTAATTTGTATTTTTCATTCTGTTTAGAACTTTCAATACAACCAAGCCTAATCCCGCAATTGATGCCGCAACGACCACTTGATGGTACAAATCGATCGGCATCTGCTGGTCCAACTGCTTCTGGCTCAAATCCATCTAGTGGCGCCGGAACGCCAGGAGCAACCACGCAATCAACAGGTAAGGTCATTTGTGTTGAATGTCTGCAAACATATTGTGAGTGCTTTAATTTTTGTTCAACGGTTTGAGCAATGAATATTTAGTTTATGTATAATTCACATAACACTCTTAATTCATGCATATTTCGGGCGTGAAGCAATTATTTAAATTTAACATTTAACTTCAAATCAAAAACCTTTTTCGAGCAGTTCGATTCAGCAAATCACTACTCTCCTGGAAATGTTATTTCCCTCATCCACGATTCGAAAATACCACAAATCAAACCATTTCATCTAGCCTTATGCATCTCAGACAAATCGTGGTGGAAATGGAACTTATTCCTCGACCATTCCTGAAGCAAACGAAGACTTCAAATATTTTTGTCGATCATTTGAACCTAACTTGTGTGTGATGATTTTTTTCTAGTGATTTAAGCAGTTTCTTTAAAAATCTTTCCGTGGTCGAGATGCCAGCTGCCTCTTAAAAATTATAAAAAAAAAACATTGCATCGAACATTTTGATTTATGCAGTCAAAGTAGACTGTCGTGTAGGGTCAATTACCATGTCGATGGAACTTAACATTTCTTTGTACTACCGACTGTATACGAAATCGTCAAAGTTGCTTGCTTTGCCATCATCTCTTACAGTCTGATGAAGCAGTGCAAAGAAAGCGTGAGTAACATCTGCTGATTCAATATGCCATGAATCCTGGCACATTCAAATTCATCGAAAAACATTTACCGCAAAATTAGTCGGGAGCAGGTTCTAACGCATTGGCGTAATGATAGGAAGAAAATCTTCAATCACTTTCGTCAATTTGGCGATTGTATTATATCGAGAAGATCCTGGCGCACGTTATGGTAAATTATCCCTCACACCTCCAACGTTAATTCTTCAATCCATAATCCCGCCAAATACAATACCTAAATTAATACTTATTTTCTCTGTTAATGTTATCCGCTTGATACCACACCAGGACAAATACTAGAGTTTTATTGGGGTTTGCCGCCAATAAATTCAAGAAAATCTTTTTCCCCGTTAAATATACGGAACATAAAAAGCGATTCTATTGCCTGGGAAACAATACATCTATCTTTTCTACTGTAACAAATAGCCTACATGCGATTCGATACCGATTGAAGGATCGTGTTCAAGTAATCGCCTTGATAAACTGGCCTGAATTAGATGGCGCAAAGCAATCTTAAAACAAAAGTTCTTTTTTTTTAAGGATGAATTCCGAAATATTCGCAACTCTAGTGGGCGTACTCAAGTCGTTTCTACGATACATCCATCCCTTAATTTCAACTTAACATAATGACAATTTTGAAAAGTAAATCAGATCAACAAAATGTTTTGTGTATCATTTGTGAGGACAAATAACGCTTTAAACTAAGTATGTGACGTGATCTTTTGTGCCCTTCATTATTATATTTATTTTCTATTTGGAATCGGTTGGCTTAAAATTTGTTTCAATATTAATTTCATGCCAGCTTCTTGCTTAAGAAAAAACTCGTATATTGTGGTTCACTATTTTCTTTTTCTGTTTATCTGTTTGACTAACTCAAGCCTCGACAATCATTCTTCTTTCCGTTAATTGCAAAAAAAAATGTTCTTCTTTATTTCATTTGTTCTACTTTCTATTCTTTACAGATTTGTAGTTGACATTACACATGTTTAATGCTTCACGTTAAAGTATAAAAATAAATATTCATATACTAAAAACACACAAAAAATTATATTAATTAGTTACGTGCAAGATAATTGACAAAAGTAAATCGTTTCACTGTAATTATTCTTCTTAATTATATGTAGAAAAACAAAGATAAGACGTCCTATAATTTAAAGAGAAATAATGTTAAAAACATAAATATATACACAAATATAATTACGAAATTGCAAACGTACATTTTTCATTTCTCTAAAAATAGAATGCTTGTTTTTATTTGAAAACATAGAGTTAATTTATATGTGAACTATTAACATTGATGGTTTTCTCAGTAACCCATCAATTTTCTTGTAAATTAATACTGGTTTTATTGAAATAGAATAAAATATATTTTGCCCAGATAAATAATTCAAATTCGTATTTTCTTTCTTACCTGACTGTTGTTTTATTGTTAAATCACACTGCAGCTTAAAGTTCTTGTTTTTCTTCGTTGCACTTGATTTACACATGAATGTATATTGCTATGCGTTAAAGATGCGCTGATCTGACCATTGACAACCAACAATTTGTCGAATTTCGTTTAAGGTTTGTAAAAAGTGGGTTCTGGATATTTACATATTACGAAAAAAGCATTATGGCAAAACAAATTCGATTGCGTAATACAATTCGAGCATATTAATAACTTGTTAAAAGAGCAAATAATCAAGCGACATCGACATTCAATTTGTTAACTAAATACAAATTGTACATTTATATTTATCTTTGTAAATGAGGAATTATAAAAATTTATATCGTCTTAAATGTGACTGCTGCCTTGAAAGAAATAGGCAAAAGCAACGTCGTGGATGTTTCTCTGTAAGTGTAGGTCCCTCCTTATCTGAACATATGTACCCACACGAACTTTTATTTACTTTTATTCCACTGTAAAATGTCGACAAAAGAATCAGTGTAACTTTGCTGTGAACAATACCTGTACAGCTGTAAAACATTACATTCGTTGACGTGACAACGTATAACACAGAGTATGCGGTTCAATAAAAATGTTTTCAGAAACTTTTTCTAGGATACTATGAATGATCTGTATATGCAGTATCTTAAGATTATTATGTGGCCTCATACGTTAACTAAATGCTGAAACAGAAAGCTTTTTATGATGTCCGTTTCAAAGCTTATTTAAAAATTACTCGATTGACAAAACAGGAACATAAGAGTGGAGATTTTACTGCGATTTCCCTGTTATGTCGTTAGATTCATTTGAAACTTATCAGCAAGAGTATCGATTGCCGTACTCTGCAGAACAAAATGTCACCCTCAGCGTTCAGAAGGAAAGCAAATTTTAACATGGAAAAAAACGGGCAAACGCCATGGGATCGTTGTCCTGCTGAAATACAAAACCTTCGCCAGTGAGCCTTTGTTTTGTTTGCTCCTGTTTTCACCATTGAATCAGATCTCAAAATCCACTTGAAATAAAACATATCCAGAGCGAAATACCCCCGTTTTGTGCCAAATTTTTCAAATGTACACATCGTTCCATAAACCTTTCGAATTTCTTTCCGCCAAGTCTTAACGCCGTTTATAACATTGTAACCTTTTCTGGTTTTCGAAAACAGCAACTCGTGCAAATATTCGTAAATTTTCGTTTGAACCTTGTCAAGTGCAGTGGTTTATTTCGACGCGAATTTTTAATGGTACTTTTCGTCTACTTTGTTTGCTGGCCAACACGACTAGTTAAAGCTCAGATCTTTGTGACCGTAATTTATTGTTTATACACAGCACCTAGATACTTTTATGTACCATACGGCTGTGATTTGCCCTCTTTTAAAATGCTGGTGACAATGCATATCTATTAAATTTACATATGCCCAATATGAAGAGCATTTTGTTAATACTGAGTCTGTATTCACTTTTTTGTTATCCTGCTTAATATAAATTTAACAATATCTAGGTAATTTCATATGTAGAATGCGTCGGACATACCTAGAATGTGTCGAACATTTCGAATTAAACTTGAATCTTGTGTAAAGTTGTGTGTTTCTTCTTTTACATATCATTACAGGCAACCAATCATCGAACGTTGGTGGTGCTGGTGGTTCATCATCCGGTGGTGGAAATGCAGCAGCAGCTGCCAGTGCTGTTGGAGCATCATCGTCAACACAACCGCAGCCAGCAGAAGGTACGGCAAATAATAGTCAAGCTCCAGCAACAACGACAGGGGCAGCAGCAGCGGCAACAACATCATCGGGGGCAGTGGGAAGTTCACAAATTCAACAAACAGCGACGACAATGGGTTAGCTAGCTGCATTAGGGCTAAATTCACATTATTATAATACAATAACAGTTATAATAATGATTATAACAAAAAATATTAATAAAATTTATATTATTATTACATTAAAATTATTATTATTATTATTATTAAAATCAACTATTATAAATACTATTAAAGTAAAACAAACCGACAACAAATCAAAACAAAAAAAGATTTTCAAAAGTAAAAAAATAACATGCACCACTTCCTTTTCTTCCTCTCTTAAATAAAAAATTACAAAAGAAAACGAGGCAAAATGAGCATATACAATTGATTCACATAAAAATAAAGCATGTACGTATATCCTACATGTCATTCTTCTCATTTTGATTCTCACAATGTTTGTTTTTTTACTAATTTTTTAGGCATAAAAATTGCATACAAATTAAAATAATATATATATATAAACAACAAGAAATGTTCACACGAAATAAAATAAAAGAAGAAAAGAAAAAAAAACTTATTCAATTCAAAGATAACAAAAACGATTCTCCCTTATCCCTTTTAGCGAAAAAGAACATAAAAATACACCTTTAAATTAAATAAGAAACTAAAATAAATGATATAAAATCATTTAACTTGTATCAGTACATTTAGAAAAAACAAATAAACAAATGAATATGATCATAAAAGTAATTGTAGCAATTTGCTTCTCTTACAAAAAGTAAATAAACTATTTTTTAGTAAGACAATAGATACGATTACTAATAATTTAAAAAAAAAAAACAAAAAAATTAAAAGTATAAAATACGCATGTTAAAAATAGCTACCGCCGCCGATAACAAGAAGAAAGAAAACTTTAATTTTGACGATGTATAAATATACAAAATTATATGAAGTTTAACATTGAGTAGACATTAAAAAAAAAAAACAATGGTTATATATATATTAATTCTTACCACACATTGAAAAACAAAAAACATTTAAAAAAAAAATGTTACACAAAAAATAACACACTATGTCCTGCTGTACTCCGTTACTTGTGAGACAATGGTCAGCAATATTTAAGAATAAAAAGAAATATTTAAATTTAAAAAAAAAAATTAAAATAACATTTCAAATATAAGTAAGTAAAAGAGAGAAGAAAAAAAAACATATATATATACATATGTATATGTGTAAAGTAAAACTAAATTAAATATAAAAGAATGTTTTAGTGTCTTTTTAGTTGATAAGTTTTCAAAAATCTTCACAAAACCTTTAAATATGGGAAAATAAATGTTGAAGTAAAATCTAGATACATTCTTTTTTGTTTTCAATTTGAAAACATCACCAGACTTAATCGGATTATGTTTTTTTTTTTATTGTCTTTTTGATCTTTTCATTTTCTTCCGATTAAAGCTAGTAAATAATATTTGAATGTCACATCTATCTACATGCAAAGGATATTCCTCAGCAAAACATGCTCTGTATCGTTATTGTTTTATGTAACTCAATATGCTCTATACGAGGAGGCGGTTTTTACATTATTGTTATTTAAATTGCTTCTACACGTACACCCAACCCCTTTCACTTCGCACTATTATTATATCTTCTCAGCAACAGTGTTTATGATTTTAGTTTTGCTGATTGTACCTTTGTTTTTTTTTTTTTTTATTAAATTTAAAATTCTATACTTATACATAAATAATTCACGTTTAGTTTAAGAATTCTTAGTTAAAAAGAAAAAAACAAAACAGAAAAATATAACAGCAACAATAAAGAGAAAACTAAAAAAAAATATTTCGCAGGTTATGTTTTTTATATATAAAGAAAAGTAACAATTAAAAAGTATATAAATATATTAAAAGAAACGGAAAATCATTAAAAAAAAAACAAAAAACAACAACAACAAAAATAGTATAGACGGGAATACTGATGTTTATTATTAATATTATTTAAATTTAAATAAATATAAAAGAATAAAATTAAAATTACAAAAAAAAACACATTCACTGTATTTTCTGATAACATTAAAAATAAATAGAACAAAATGATAATGTAGTAGAAAATAAATAACGGTAAATAAAATAATGAAACAGAAACAAAAATAAACCATATAAATATGCCAATCTTAATCGGAAACAGCTTTGTTATTTGCGTAATAGGCTTGTGGAAAATGATTGGCGATAGAATTGCCTGATTTTTACGCGAATAAATGGTAAACGAACGCTTGCCTTCCGTAGAAGTCAATGCATAATTGATATTACGTTTATTTAATTATTAGGCGATCTACAAACCCGTTTATTTAAGCTGTTTTAATTTACTTCCAATTCGGCTAATTAAAGTTAAAACTGCATGAAGTACAACAAATACATATGTCCCTCTACTACTTCACATCTTTTAAAAAAGCTGATCTATTTGCAAATATATAGTATAATTCGTTAAACAATAACAAGTGAGGCCTATCTATCCTGAAGGCTCCGTTTTTAATTGCACATGAAAGAGTAAAAGCCATAGAACAACGCAGAGGATCAGGAGAAATTGCCCTTAGTAACGAAAACGCTGGCGCGTGGTCCTCGTAAACAAATTTTCCGCAGTTGTGCTGGTCGATGGATATTTTTTTAAGACATATTACAACAAGAGTATAACTATTTTGACTCGGTTCTAAACTGTTAGTCAAAGCATCGTCATTTGTGCAAAAAAAAAAAAACACCGCACAAACAAAATCTGAAAGTAGTCCCTGGTTTTCAAAAAAATCAGCGGGTCAAACAATTTTTCATAACTCGAATTTAGTTTGACACGTCTTAATTTTCGTTTGACGCTTTCTTAGGAGAGCTGTTTATTAAAAGGCATAATACTATTACCAACAATACCAACTGTTTCAAAGCGTGGGTCATTTTATTATCTGAATGTGCTAGAAGCCGAACATAGCTTTAACTTAAACTGTAACTATAAGTCAGCTGTCAAACGCCCGACAGCTAGCTCTTTCTTGCCCTCAAGCCTTGATACGCCCATCACACTTCTGATTTTCAACCATATTACAATACAAGACGTAACTATAGTAAAGTACTTGATTAAGAGATAACTAGTTGTCTACGAAATGTCAAATCAACACGAAATGTGAACATTTAGCCCGTTCCAGCACGCCTTTCCTAAACTGTAGAACCTCGAGCGCATTAAACGTCATGTTTACCAGCAAGTCAAATGGTGTTTCACAGAATTCCTTACGTAGCGAAGAAATCTTTGTTGAATGTTTACTTACGCTGCCTTTTACTGCGTGGAGATCTGTCATCTCAGTAGAAAGGGGTCATTGACTTGTGCGTTTTTTGACTTCCTTCTGATCAATTGATCTGAAATTACCTACAACAAACTTAAAGTCCTGATGACAATGTTATTATAGACCTGTTCAAATACCCTCCAAAAACATTGAATTTTGCACCGAAATGTTGTAGCTTTTAGTAGAAGAGAGGGCTCAAGAGAGAGGAAAACACTTTCCCATGCTACGAATTTTAGTCGAAGGAATTTGTTGGAACAGATTTATGAAAAGTGTTACATCTGTCAAATCGCTCTAATAAAAACTAATTGACATTTGCCGAAAGCTTCAAAGCAGGCAAGCAATCGAGCGGGACTGTGAAGAAATCCTGGAAACAATTGCGGAATCGTAACAACAAAAATATATTCAAAAGAATTTAAAATTCATTTACAAAAGCACGCCTTTTATTTTTTGATTTTGCTCCAACTCCTGACACATAACAGTTTCCCTTTGAAACTATGCCATCCTGTAATCATTCTGCAATCCAGCAAAACGTTTACGTGGTCCTTAATTAATTGGTTGTATATTTATAATTTTTTAATTTCTTCAAAAATTAACCACTGAAAATCTTTCCCGCACGCTTTTATTTAGTTCGACAGTTGATTTGTGCCAAAAATTTGATGTTCAACGCTTTCGTTTGCTTTTTGACAATTTTTCTTCTTACTGGATGAATTTTACCTCCTATGCTTAAAATTCTATCAACTTTGAATTTTGGTGCCGAAAGCATGCGAAAGGAACGTATGTACATTCAATATCATTGAAAATCCAAGATTTCCGTCGCTACAACATGGCGTATTGTATTTTTTTTTCAATCCCTTCAGTATTGGTGTCGAAGGAAAATCCTCGACCAGTAGAATACAAAAGACCTTGTTTAGACGATTACTAATGAGTGCATAGTTGGTAGTCATGTAGTGTCTTCACACTGTAGTGCTCACTGCTGTACTACATTGATAAAGAATAGGAGTGGAATGAGTGAAATGGAGCATTTATTTCTTCTCTTGTCCGAGTACACATTTGAACTCACGATCCTCACCTCACAACCGAACCAATTATGATGTTCATCCGCCAACCTCACTACTCCACGATCAAAATACAATGACAAAATGGAATAGAAACGGAACATTTCGGGTGTGGAACGTGACTGCCCACCCCGATTTTTATATTTTCTTCGCGACTGCCGCTTTCCCTTACAACTCAACTCTCTCACCATCAAACTCTCGTCAAGGGACACTCAAAATTAATCGTCTAAACAGGTTCAAAAACACCATGAAAAAATTCAAATCCTAGATTACCGCCAACAAAAAATATGAGTATCATATTAAAGCCCTTAACTTTTAGAAAACGGTACACAATGGCCCCGTTCCAGCACACCGTAGCGCAGATCCGCTACGCGAAAAATGCACTGAGATGACAGTTCGTCGCGTAGCGGAAGGTAGCGGAGGGTAGCGAGTCGCTACGGGGAAATTTAAGGGATATTTGAAGGGAATTTAGCAAAAATTTCTTCGCTACGCAAGGAAAGCTGTTAAACCCCATTTGATTTGCTGGTTAACGTGACGTCATATTTTCTGTTGCTCCAAATGCGTTCCAGAGGAATTTCCCCGTAGCGGAGCAGTATAGCAGTTATAGCAAAGGCATGCTGGAACGGGGCCAATTTAAAGAATTCTTAATCCAAGATGGAGTCTGAAACAAAATGGCGGAACATATAATTTGGATCAAAACAAAGAACCTTGTCAACTTAGAATCGGCTTAGTACAATACCTCCATCATGGTTACGTTTCTTAACAATAAAACCGTTTAACTTAATTCTTCTTTTCTTATTTCATAAAGATTACAACCAGTTGGAAGTTCGATAACCACTCTAAGCAGCTGTCGTCTTGAAAAATAATCTTTTTTTTTGTCGAACTTGTGGACAAAATTAACATTTGCGCATATACGGCGTTTGCTTTCATTATTTCAATATTTTGTAGACAATTTGTGGTGCAGTGCTGCAATTTGGGTCTGAAAGGTTTCGAAATATAAACAAATTTAAACCAATCCACGCACTAGCTTCCAATCGCCAAAAGTAATTATTCATTTATTATTTTTACATCAAACTGGATCAAATAATCCTATTGGAGTCAATTCTAATTTAGATAAAATCCCTTTTAAGCCTTATTTTTCATATACTAGATTTATTTATTTATTTTTTTTTTTTTAAATAGTGCACGTGCTCAAGGGATTGGTTGGACCCTTATAGTGCGTTTACACAGCACGAGCAGAAGGAAAATTAGAAGGGAGATTATCATAATACTATTATTAATTTCATTAACATTAACTATTCAATCCAAACCTTTTAGGAGTTCCAGATAATTTTATTCATGTATGTAGGATGTAGCACATTTAACTAGTTTTGACAATCTAAACGGCTCTAGAAGCTTTCTATTATAGCTATAAAATGGGATGTGTCTAAATGACTGGCAACGTGAAAAATGTCTTAAGTTATATTCCGCAACTAATAATTGTGCTCAAGCTATGCACTTCGGCTCTGAAACCAATTGAGACAGATTTTCTTCATTTTTCAAAATTTTAAAAATTACAAATTTACAAATAAATTATAAGACCATTTTATTCATTTAAATTTATTTTTCACAGGATACAATACAAATGTCTATGTCAAACTTATTAATAAATACTCTTACAACTAGATAGGGAGAGGATTAAAGTAGTAGCTTACGCAGATGACTTGGTGATTCTTGTGTCTGGAAAATTTCCTACCGTGATCAGCGAGATCATGGAACTTGCTTTAAAAAAATTTGACACCTGGGCTACAAATTGTGGCCTTAGAATTTACCCTAGCGAAACGGAAATGATGCATTTCACCAAGAAAAATGTAATACCAACCTTTACTCTCCCCCGCCTAAACGGTCAACAACTGTCTCTAGCACCCAGCGCAAAGTACCTAGGAGTCTGTCTTGATACTGAACTCAGCTGATCAACCTTAATCAACGGGTCAAGAAAGAATGCACAGCTTTCTATACCTGTAACAAAACCTTTGGTAAAAAATGGGGCCTAAGGCCTAAAATGGTTCAGTGGATGTACACTGCCGTAGTACGTCCAATCCTCACTTACGGATCATCAGTTTTGTGGCCGGCTCTTAAGAAAAAACACAATATTGCAAAATTCAACAAGGTACAAAGAATGGCATGCATAGGGACCACAGGCGCCCTTAGGACTACTCCTACGGATGCTATGACAGTCGTACTCCATCTGTTGCCTATAGACCTCCACATACATAACATAACTTCACATAGTGCAGTTAGACTCAGAGAAATCTAAGCTATGGACCTCAAAACCATATGGACACAGCTGTATCCTAGACTCAATACCGAGGGAAGTAGCACCAAATCAGACAGAATATACACAGACTTACTATATCATGATTTTGGATAAAACGTAGACGTAGTTCTTCCGACGAAAGAAGACTGGAATAGTGGACGCATTAATTTCATCTCGGATGTGAGAATCTACACAGACGGTTCAAAGATGAATTGTGGAGTCGGGGCTGGTATTTTCTCAGAGGATCTGAATATATGTACAGCCTTGAGACTGCCGAACGACGTCAATATCTTTCAGGCAGAAATCTTTGCCATTAAGGAAGCGTGTCGTCTAATCAGATCAATCAAACACACAGACTCAATACATAGAATAGCTATTCTCGTTGATAGCCAAGCAGCTATTAAAGCTATGGTATCGACCACCATATCATCGAAAATAGTTCAAGACTGCCGCGAACAGCTTGCTAGTATAGCAGAAAGATTCAGGATAACTATTATTTGGGTTCCCGGGCACAGTCATATCCCAGGTAATGAAAGAGCTGACGAACTAGCCAAGCAAGGTGCAGCACTTGATAGCTCACATGCCGCGGAGGTGCATATAGCAATAGGACAAGTCAAAGCTAAAATCGATACACATTTCCGGAAAATTGCTGGCTTTAGGTGGTCTCAACTTATCACTTGCGCAAAATCTAGGAAAACATGGCCGCTATATAATCTAACACGGACTGAGGATCTCCTTAGTCGGACCCGCACTGGCATTGCGAGAATAACAGCGGCCATCACAGGGCACTGGCCGATAGGAGACCACGCAATCAGACTCAACATCCCATACAACACACACTGTCGCAGCTGTAACGACACTTCAGAAAAGAAGACACTTACTCATTTTCTGTGCAGCTGCCCAGCGCTGGCTGGAGTCAAACAGCGAACATTAGGCAACACTTTTTTCGAGTCCCTCGATGAAATATCCAAAAAAAAACATAAAGCAACTAATAAACTTTCTTAATGCAACACGATGATTGTAAGAAAGCATTTATAAATTACTCAATTATAAACAAAAAAGAGCTGTGGTATCAAAACGGCCTATAGTGCTTTTTGGGTTCTCCTTATAAAATTCTACCGACCGAACGCCACATTGTATCTTGAGCATAAAATTTGTCAATCCTCACATACTTAACGAGAAACTGTTCCAGAGGTCGTGAATTGACTGTACAATTAGTTCACATTTTGGTGTTAAGCAAATAGATCTTCTCTAGAAATAGTAAAAAAAAAAAAAATGAAGTTTATAATGAATTTAAATATTTACATGCATATGTCGGTTCGTTTCACGATCATGGTCGATGAGATCAGCTGAGGAAGAAGTACTTGAAAAAATGCCTACTATTGGGTCTTAGCAGAAAGTATGTCTGATACATCCTGAAGTGAACGAAAAAGTCTTACAGGGGCTACGCAAGAATAGTAGTTGACGTTTTAAGCTGGGAGCATTTGGAACAGGAATCGGCCTGCGCATTTGCAGATATTCAATTAACTTTCGTATTTTCCTTGATTCGATATATATTTACTATCTTAATTTCCAAACTACTTATCGATTGCCACGAATTAGAACTTTACTTAGCTCGTGGAGCTTCTGATCTGAAGAAACTTTTTTGTTCATCATTTTATTCTTCTAGATTGCCAAGTTTCTCAAAAAACAATTTCATCATTCTAGCCATATACTTCAAAGCTTACTGCGAGCAAATCATGTCGCATTCCATTCCATTGGTTGCGAAAATCTGTTTCCTCATTTCCACTTTGAGCTGTATTAGAGACAACCACTCTAGCTTACAACCCATTTCATGACTCTATTCTTGCACGGAAGTCTAATCTTTCTTTTTCTAACTTAATTTATTAGTACTTAATTAGCGCTCTGAGTTAAACTAACTACTTAATTTATGTCTTTCGAAAATAACGTTTTAAAACTTGTTATAAAGACGTTTTGTTTTTAAATAAAAATAACTTAAATAACCTATTTCTTAATTAATGAATGTATGCTCGACAGCCAAATAAATCTTCTTCCACTCTGCTGACATCAATGTAATCTGAACTACGGTTTAAATTGATAATGATGGTGATCTTGATAATGGCCATAATGCTCTAAGATACTAAATCTTAGGCCACGGTGATTCTGCTTGTCTTGTCGAAGTCGTCGATGGAACCTTCTTCATGTGTTATTCCCGTGTTCATCATGGAGAGGACATAAAGATAGCGATCTTCTGCTTAAGTGCTTCCTGTAACTAAATTAATTTTTGCGTAGCATCTTCGAGGACAAGGAGAATCAAAATTTGGTAGCATGAAGCACTCGGTAGCTCGGCTTTGGTCAAGTTTTTTGTAATTCCCTATTTTTGCTTGTAAACCCAGATTTTAAAATATTTATGTTCCATAATATTTCGGAGAGCTACTGAGGGATTTATGGAAGAAAGATAAGTGACTGGGTCATTGGCGTTTAGCAGAAAGCAGTTGAAGGGTTGGTTAAACACGTGAGGATTTGACTTTGTGCCTTGAGCTTGTGCTGCATGAGCTTCCATAAATGGTGAAGTCGATGTTTTTTACACGAAAAACTAATTAAGAACTCGAGTGTAAACTGTGAATAACTTTGACGGTAGGCAATGAAAATTTTAAGTGTCTTAAGTTTTTATAACAAAACATTGATCCAGATTATATCGAACACCTATTTTTCGCCAAGAAGGCAAGCGGCTGCGGTTCCATTGCGTTATTTCACTTCACAATACTCTTCATAACATTTTTTTTTACGATACATGTCTGACTACATCTTCCACTTCAGTTGTGGTTTTTGCGAAGTCTACCGTCATTTTTTTTTACCCAAGTCGTCCTTTTGAGATCATTCGATTGTCTGCGTCAGGCAGGCCACTTAGCTGTTCTCGTGTATACTGAAACAAGTGTTGTGCTCCGTGAAAGGGCAATTTCAAAACAACTCTTGAAATAGTTTCCTTTATATTGTTCAAGGCCCTTCACATTAGTGCAAGGTAATGATAAGATTCATTCTTAAAAAATTTGCCGAGGAGTACTCAAAAACAGGGTCCAATATCGAAAGACAAACTAAAGGACATCTTTAAGGAAGTTTCAAGATCAATTACATCAAAAACTATAAAAAAAAGCTAATCGATAGAATGCCAAAGTGTGCAATTACGTGTTTGTTGTTTTGACGAGAAGGTGGTCTACCTGTACTCTATAACCTAAGTCTTTTTATTTATTACGCTCACCTAATTTATTCATTTGGCTAGATATAAATAACGTTGACGGAGCTATTTGGAGCCAAAAATTATGACTATGAAGAAAATGACAAAGAATTCTATACGCATTTTTCTGAGAGAATGTACTTCCCAGTCCGGAGACCACTGCACGGCAGGATATACATATCAAGACCGGAGACCACTGCATGGAAGGATGTACATATCAAGATCTACGGGTAGTCATAATTTTGGGTTATTTTTCAAGATCGACACTATTGTATTATTAAGTTGTTTTGGTTTGGGCATCCAAAATGCTGAGTGGTCCATGGTGGAACATATAAACGCAATCTTTTTGGTTCCCTATCGAATCAATCCACGCAATACACTGCCGAAGTCGTACATCTGTCGAGGTGGCTGAGGAACTGTTAACAACCGAACTTATAGCAGATCAGACAAACAATTATTTCAGGACTCTGGATAACACAAAGTTGTCGGGTTTGGCTTGCATTCCAAATATTGTTCTTAAGCATATGCCGAATGAAATAATAAGGCCATTCTAGCTTAACAACTGCTTCTTTCGACGCTGTTAGAAAACATCGAAGGTATGTCCTTGGATAAAAAAATCTTAAATGATAAAAAAAGGAAGATCATTCTGAACCTTACAACTATACCCCAATTAATTCAGCAAGTCAGTGCGAAAAAAAGGAGATACCGTGGAAGCGGTTTGGATTAAAAAAGAACCACTCGGCAATTCAAGCTGTTACAAAATATGTTTCCAATATCAATTGGAACCTACATGCTTAACGAAGATCAGGTGCCTGCCTGGTTGGGATCGAGAAAGGCTTCGTTTATTCGCCACCTTGTAAATATTATTATCTTAATGATACGCGAAAAGAAATTCGTTGAAACCGATAGACAGAACAAGACGACTCAGATTTCTGATTTCACAGAAGGTTTGTTAAAAGGCACAGTGTCGGCACCTGATGATTCTTAAATGATAAGGGCTATGTGTGTGATTCCCTCATTTTGTCATTTCAATTTATATATTCAAGGCACAAAAACTATAAGGATATCCAAACAGACCTACAATAAAAGTTCGACAACTTTCAGGCATTCTGCCGAGATTGGAAGCTAAAGATCATTATTTCTAAATATGAAACCATGCTGTTCCGGACAAGTTTATTCAGATTTGCGACACAATTGGAGAACCTTGGAAATAAAATCTGTTCATGGCCTTCGCTTCGAATCAAAAATGTATCAAGATGTTTTTTTGGATATATTATCACATTTACATTCAACTGAAAAAAAAAACAAGAGCTGCATTTGTGTCGCTCAAACGCCTCTTTTACTCAGACTATATAAGAACAGCTCCCAGGCCTTTGTGCGTCCAATTTAAACTTGTGCGAGATGAACGTGGTGGAAAATAAATCCATCTTACATGGAAAAATACCGAGTTTCCGAAAGAAAATGTCTACGAGCTTGTACGCGACCTTACCGAAGCACTCATTCTGCTTAACTTCGTTATGTCTCAAACAAAACTTCATTGGACGCTTTCGGTGTGTCCAGAATCGACAATTATGTCCTGGATCTTTATAGAAATCATTTCGTTTGGCGGTTGGAAGTCATTTAGAACGAAATTGTATCGGGTTTAAGGTTATGGTAAACCTAAGGTATTTCAAAAATTCATAAGCAAGTGGACATAAACCACCAGAGTCATTTCGATATCTTCACGCACATGTCTACTTGTAGCATGAGCATACTTGAGAGTAAGCTTCGATAGGTTGCACAACAATAAATATTGTTGGCTTGATTAGGGTGAAGCTTATGCATAAGTTAGTTTTGGTAGATAGCTATTAGTATATTTTTTTTACGAAAAGCGTTGAATAAAAGGAGTAATTTGTTTCACACTTTTTGTTGTTGAGTTTAATTAATTTCATTTAAATGCAAATAGTATCAACAAATTTATTATTTTTTCATATTTGAAAATAGTGGAAAAGACTAGCGAGTTTCAAATCGACTTTTCTTAGATTTCTTAGACCCATACGACAGCATTCATCCGAATTCGAGATCCGGTTGTATCGCACCACACTAAAAAAAAATCTTGAAGCACTGTGCAGTAAGGTTCAAAGTCCCTGAACCATGCGAAACCTGCACCGGATTTCGGCAAGGAGATGTGCTGTCGTGTGACGACTTCAATCTAGTACTCGAATAGATAGTGCGATGGACAGGAGTAACAGAAGGCACTATCTCTCATAAGTCAGTCCAACTGTTGAGATAAAAAGACGACGTCAATATTACCGCGCATTCCCAACGTACCGCTGTCGAAGCTCTTACGGCGATTGAAAAGCAGGCGAAGCAAGCTGGTCTGAAGGTAAACGAGGACAAAGCAAAATGCATACATGCTGTCGAGCCGAAAGCAATCAGTTACCCAACACCTAGAACCAAACGTAACAATCGACAGGTGCAATTTCAAGGTAGTTAAGGAGTTTATCCACCTCGAGGCAAATGTGACAAAGAACACCACACACAGTGGATATCCGGTGGAGAATAAACCTTGGCAACCGTTGCCATTTCGGTCTATCGAAACAACTCGAGTCGAAGCTCCGACAGCTGGACGATGATTGGGGCGGCAGAGCTGCTTTTTTGCTCATTCGAAAGAAAAATCATGCGTCGGATATGCGACAAAACAACAATGGTAGAAATTCAGTCTTCTCGAAAGAGTACATCATCACTGGTACTTTAGGATGCAGGGTCGATAACCGTAGCGTATTCAAAAGTAGTGTCAATTTATACAATTGGTGTTACAAATAGGCCGGTTTCCTGGGAATCACAATGCAAAAGAGGCATGTTTGTTTGGTTCAGAGAATTAAAGTCTCTTTCCAGCAAGAGATATTTCTCAAGGGACGTGTGTTATCACGGCAATTTTTAGGAACACATACTGCCATTAAGGACCAAACCTTAAGGTCATGTGCGACCAAGGCGCACTGCAAAATTATTACTATAAAATAAAATGCAATAAGTATAATGTGCAAGTTCAACAATGAAATGTGCGTCGACTGCGTGCTTCGGAACTCAAATCCGGGAAACAACAGCTGAAATTTTGCTCTCGGGCCCACCTTATGCAAGTCCTCCTCGAGGATTATAATGTCATGAGAGTTTCTACGGCTGCTACCAGTCGAAAGGACAAGTAAATCAAATCACTGCCATTTATGCATCCGTAAATTTAATTAATAACAATTCATTTCAGAACTTGAACTTTAAACTCACTCAGCAACAAAAAGCAAGGAATCAAAGTGCAATTTTCATTGTGCCATCATAAGCTTTCATTGTTTAAAAGACTTATATTTAATAAATTGGATTTAATTTTTCAGCCAATTGTAAACATTAATAGAAAAATAAAATAACTTAATTTAATATACAATTCAAAACATAATATAATTGTGAAGTGGATAAAGAATTATGAGGCCATTGCTATTCAATTTGTCTAACATGACCAAACATTAGTCAGATGTTTAAATAGTTCTTCACATTTAAAAATATCAGCTTAATTGATTTCCAACAGCAGTTCAATTTAATGAATTTTGATGTGGGGTATGTCTCTTAGATTCTCCTGAAAAACGATTCAATCTTTGTCTGGTTCTTGGGCAAATGATCCTGTTTATGAAAAAGGGAATTTATAAAAATCAATGCTTAATTGAAATGGTATATTACGTACAGTAAATTTACGTTTAGTTCTGTGTCTTTGTGGTTTCGGTGTCTCAGAGTACATAATCAGATCGTAACTATGAAAATATATTTCTCGTGGGCTTCTTATTGACTTCGCGCTACCACTGGAAGTAGCGCTTGATTCGGGTTTGACAGCTTCTTCTTTAGAACGTTGAGGAATGTTTGCATCATCTGAAAATGTGTTTGAAAAAAAAAAGAAAACATTACCATTAAAAATTGATAAACGTCACGTTCATGAATCTGAAACACGAAATGTTGATTTTTGGTACAAATAATTGGATTAGCTTGTTTTAAAGGCAGCACCAGTAATCATCCTTATAAATGTATGTATTTTTCTATTTCAAACGAGTAGTATAGACCTCGAAATGCGCGCAATTATAAAACACGTCTATTAAAAAAAAATTTAGTGATCCTCCAAACTGAATGCAACTCAACTCAATTGATCCGGATGCTCTTAAAAGGCTGTTTTCTTTAAATAATGATGTTTGCTAAAACTCGAGCCCGAAAACGAATCAAAGGAGGAAGGGTAGTTCTGAGTTTAGATGAGAAATTAATTTTAGATAAAGAACCCTAAAGGTAGCGAGATTGCGCGCTGACTTATCACTGGAGATATTAAAAAATAACCCCACACAGTATTTCCAACGAACCATACTTGTTCATTTCGAAGGATTTTGTGATCATAGGACAAACAAATTTATATACAAAGTTGGATTGGTCATAAAACTTGAAAAAAAAACAAGAGGATGAAAACGAGGTCAAGAAGGCTTGGTTTAGTTGTTTAGTTTGCAAATGATGATTGATTTGTCTAATTAATATCTAAGATCTCCCCTCATAATAATGTCGCTATGAAAGGTGAGATATCAGCAAAACTCAACAGAATGGTTCAGCAACATCGAATTTAGCACAACTTTCAAGTATTTCCAGTATTATATATTTAACGTATTTTACAACATTTTCCGACCACCATGGAATTCAACGTTGATTCAAGCTATTTATGTATGCGGCTATCCCGCATTTTAATTTATTCAATATTTAGCAGTTCTTTGAAACTTCTATGTTATACTAATAACAATGGAGTGCTGGTTTAGACGATTATAATAAGTGCAAACACATGAGGGGTGATCCTAAAGTTTAAAGTTTATTATCTCATAAGCCCACCAGGTCGGCATAAAAAAAAAAACATGTAAAAAGTCCACAATTCCAAGTAGGTATATACATGAATACGAACCGTCGGAGAGAGAACATCAAAATGGAGTAATTAAGTAACACAGCGACCAAGAAGCTTAAATGGGAAAATAAACACCGCGAAGGACGACCATTAACCTCACTCACTGAAAACAACTTGAAAAAAGTCGAAGATGTGGTATTGGCAAATCGAAGAGTGACCGTCTAGCATGTAGCTGAAATCCATGTTATCGTGTGACAAACTGCGAGCCGGAGTGCTCTTTCATCAAGGTAACCGCACCGGTTTACACGCACCTGCAGTGTTCGCCAGATCAAGCTCGCAGTGACTTCCATCTCTTACCTCCGGGCCAAGAAATACCTTTGAGGCAAGAAAATTGAATATGAAAGCGAAGTGAGGGCCGCTGTTGAGATGTTTTGGGAGAGTGAAGACAAAGAATGTTTTTTAAGGGTATCCTGGGTTTGGCAAAAAGATGAACTAATTGTATCAACTTGTTTGGAGACTGTGTTGCAAAATATATATATTTTTAAAGTTTATATTCATAATCAATACTTTTGGATCAATCACCGTACATTGATAAAAGCCTCGTTAAACGAGTGCCTTAAATAATCACGTGTCAATCGGTAGAGAGATCGGAAATATTCAAAATCAAGGGATACGAGCATATAGAAATCGTTCAATACCGTGTGGCCCGCTAATCAACTAGAGACCAAATATTCACATTTGAACAAATCTTGGATGACCACTTTTTCATTCGACTTCAATTTGTTAATACTTATCAAATTGAATTAATCAAAGCATTGTCTGGTTATGTCCCACATTGTTCGCGATGTAGTGTGCAGTTCAAACTAAGTTAGAAACTCCGAATTTGAACAGGTAGTGCAACGGGCATACGGGAAAGGCAATATCTACACGCATTAGAAACCCGATGGTTGATGAGTATGAAAACATTAAACCTTCCTCTCAATAGTTTGACGCATAGAAAACTCCTCCTCAACTTCTTACTGAGATTTGTAATGAATATTTGCAGATAATAATATATAATGTGGAAAAGAATCATTGTACGTTGTAAGAAATTAAATAAGATGTTTAGCAGAGATCCGAGCACAAAAAAATATACTTACTTAAACTGAACGGTTTAACAATTTCGAATGTTGTTTGTTGGTTCGTGGAACCTGTTTTCACTAGACTGCCTGCATCTGAAATCAAAAAAATTGTCTATGAAAAAAGAAAAAAATTTAATTAAATTTAACAAAAGCATATGGAAAGCACGTACCTAGTTTTGTGTTCTCGCTTTTTCTTACATATTTCGGGGTAATGTACGCATAAAGACTGCACAAGTTCGAACTAAGAGGTGATCGATCCCTAGCTGAATTTCGTCTACGTAACGTGTCGACAACATGACACGTATTTTCGATTTCACCAGATTCACTTCTATTTTTACGCTCGGATTTTGAGTTGCTACGACCACGGCCATTGGTGTTTACTTTTAATATCTCACCACATTTCAGATGTTCTTTTGATGGACCACGACTATATGGACTCTGAAGAAAACTGCGCCGTCGGACTCTCTGCAAAGCGGGCGGTGATTTTGAAGGATCTTCAGAGTTTGTCCTTCGCCGTCCCCTAAGTCTTTCCAATTTTGAACTCTCCATTTCAGTATTGGTGTAAAGAGAACTCCGGCGATTTTTTCTTAAAACACTTGAATCATTACTTTGTTCAATGTGATCAATTTTAAAAGGCGAACTTATTAGATCAACACTACTTTCTATTTGTGATTTGATAGGAGCTGTGTTGCAGCTTGGCGAAGTAATATCCATAGATGATGTTCTTGGGATGAAAGTAGAATTTCTTCTCCTAGAAATAAAAGCGTCCGAATTTGTGTTTGCAGGTTCTTTGTTATCTGCATTTAAAGCCATTGTCGAGCAGCTGGATTGTCGTTTAGTTCTCTTAGCAATGGACAAATCACCAGAGGGTGCGTCATTTAGCAACGCGAATCTCCTCTTCTCAGATCGCTGTTCTTTGACAGCTTCATTTGGCTTCATTTTAACTATTACGTTAACATTCCTTATGCAATCTTTCAAAGCAACTTTGATATGCTTGAAGCCATCTAGCGATTCGTCTTTGGATTGCATCTTTGTGCCGCTACTTCCTGAATGATCACTTTCCGCTCCACTATCAAAAAGGCTTTCAGCATCTTGAAAAGCAACACTATCCAGTTGTTTCGCTTTGGAGGCTGACGAAGTTTCACTATCCGATGACAATAACCTTTTCGTCCTCTTGCGTGAAAAAATAATATCATCATCATCGTTTGAACTCGTACAATCGTCTTCAAATATTCTATTTGGATTGTTTTTCTTCTTGCGTAGCGGCTGAACGGTTCCCTCATCTTCATCTTCAGCGTCCTTTGTTTGAGCATGACTTATCGCTGGAACATCAGGATCGATATTACAAACATCAACTTCGTCATCAGTGTCCGTTTGTTGGCTAGCAGTTATATTGACAATAGATGGATTTTGCACCGACGCCACAGATGCAATTACTGGGGAACATTCATCGCAGTAAAACATGTCCGTAGGCGTTGCCAAGCATTTGCGATGAATTACGACAGAACCACATGTTCCACAAAAAAGTAATCTATTCCTATAGTGACTTGAAGTTCGGCCACCTTTAGCATTACAAACAATGGCGCAACATGCTTTTGGTCTTTCCAGTAGTTCTGCAAAAGCATTAGGTTCCCGTTCCCAGGCTGCATCTCTAATAAAATAAATTGAATTGTTCATAATTAATTAATATTTTTAAAGATTGAGTTTGTTTTTTGACGTTGGCTTCTCAGTGAGAAAATGTTACAGCATGGGGCGAGTTTATTACAATTTTTTCTTTATAAAACATAATTTTAGATTTTGTGTTCTCGAGAAATATCCGAAATGGAGAAATTTATATGCGCTTTTTCATCTCATACAGCTTCTAGTAATTTTACGATAGCTAAATTGAATCAAATTATACAAAAATTTGTAACCGAGAGCAAGCAACAACTTTATGCGCGCCAAGTGGATAAGCTACCGGAAGACACAAGTGTAAAGTTCCTGTTCACTGATTGTTTAAATAAGAGAAAGGGGAACGGCTATGATGGAAGTACTTTCTTTGAATCTTGGTCCTCTTCACGAGCAACACAAAAAAACAAATGCACTCAACAAAAGCAAAAAGTGCCTAATTCGGAAGAGTGCTGGATACAACTTAAGTGTGGGATATGTCATACAGTTGTATATCCTGTGGATAATGGGAACAATACCCAATTGATAGTCTCAGTTGTGCAAATTTCAGCATCGAGTGCGTCCAAAAAAACGTAGCACATATTGCAACAAAAAGACTAGAAGGATTCTTAGCCAAAAGACTGAAAAAAGGCTATTAGAATACCCTGATCATCATCAAAACTAGCAAAAGAGTGCAAACATAAATTTAATATACCATATTAAACAAGAAATAAGAGTTCCTTGCACCGCGACTAATAGAGCCTTTAACGAATGGACAGATCAGGATTTCATGAATTAGTATGTAAACTTTACTAGCTGACTTAAATCAAATCAAAGAAAAAGGTGTCCCCCTGACCGATAATAATCCTTACAATAAATCCAGGTGCGGGTTCAAAATAAAAAAGAAATCACAGCGTACCATATAGAGGAATAGAAATATCGGGGCCACATCCTCTGCCATTGTCCAGCCACGGATACCGAACATAGTACGTTCGAAACAAAGAGATTACCACAATTATTGAATTATACTTGATCACAAACAAAATGTAAAATAGAGAACCATTCAAAATTGTGTTTCTTCACGGTTAATTTGCCGGAAGGTAGCTACCTAGATATAAATGGTCCGCCATCTAACGTTTTTTTTTCAACAAGTGCTTATTTCATGAATGGTAACACTTAGATCATGTCTGATTTGACAGATAATTAGTTTTATCCCTCCGCTGAACGAATATGGTTGTGTATACGCTTGAACAACGCTGGGAAATATTGCGACATTACTTTGAAAATCATGGTAATGTTGCAGAATGTGTGCGAAAATTGCGTACGGATTTTGGGAGAAGAGAAGCATCGTCAGCCCCGTATGTTCGTTATCTTGTGAAAAAAGTGAAAAGCCAAAAACAGTGCGTATACCGGAGAATATTGGTGCTGTGGCAGAAAGTGTGCGTGAAGCGCCATCAACATCAATTCACAGTCGTTCTCAACAATTGAACATTTCGGAGACATCATTGAGACGAATTTTGTATAAAGACCTTGGTATGACGCCATACAAAGTCCAATTGGTTCAGGAGTTGAAGCCATCCAATGAGTTTTCGCTTCGCTAAGTGGGCAAGCGA
Organism: Orthonevra nobilis; assembly: GCA_963555765.1. Lineage (NCBI taxonomy): Eukaryota > Metazoa > Arthropoda > Insecta > Diptera > Syrphidae > Orthonevra > Orthonevra nobilis. The sequence continues at coordinate 67,568,455 of OY743224.1, forward strand.
TCGACTTACAGAAGATGCCGATTTTGCAAAAAAAAATCATCTTTTCAGATGAAGCTCATTTTGATCTTGGCGGGTATGTAAACAAGCAAAATTGTCGCATTTGGGGCACAGAAAACCCGCACGCATACATTGAAAAGCCGATGCACCCAAAACGAGTCATTGTTTGGTGTGGATTTTGGTCCAGAGGCATAATTGGTCCATTTTTCTTCGAAAATGAGCAAGGAGTGGCCTTTACAGTCAATGGCGATCGTTTTTGATCGCAGAGCTGATGTCGTTTGGCCACCTCGGAGCTGCGATTTGACACCGTTGGACTATTATTTGTGGGGTGCCCTCAAAGATAAGTGTAACGCCGACAAGCCAGAGACAATTGACGCTTTAAAGGACAATATTCGTGAAGCCATTGGTGAAATACAGTTGCACACAATCGATAATGTGCTTAAAAATTGGCTACTGTGTAGGCTACTGTATGGCCAGCCGAAGCAGCCATTTGAATGAAATTATTTTCCATTATTAACCGGAAGGATTGTACTTTCAAATAAAAAAAGAAATTTGAGAAAATATTCAGCAGTTTTTTTATAGCATTTTCAAAAAAAAAAAGTTATTTGGTGGACCCGTTATTTATCAAGAGTTAGGCTCTGTTGGCAAGCTAATTATCCTGTGAAAAAAAGCATAAATCTGTTCGGTTAGTATTTGATACTAATAATATACTTAATTATTATTCCTATGTTTATTTATTTATTCTTGGTTTATAATATGATTGATGAACTCTCTTTTGTAGAAGATGATATTTGACTCGTTTTCTTACTTTTTAGGCCATTCATTAAAGTACTTTAAGCCTTTAAACATTAACATATTTAGAGTTCTTTAGTCTATACAGAGTTGTAGGGTGAAATTCAAATTGGTTCTATACGGTTGCACATTTTCGACATAAACTAGGTTTGATGAAAGATAGGTCGGTACCAACTTATATTTCATCTTAAACACGAATAAAGCAGCATTAAACGCGATTCTCTCCTTGATGTTAAGGATAATACGCCAGCATCCACCGAATTTGTGTATAATTGTACATTTCTTAAAACGAACCAAACGTTTATTTTTCTGACAATTTATCCGTCGTAAGTGATATCAAAAACTTAGAAAATAATTTTGGAAGCTAGTACTTTGGTTGTGAGAATAATAATGCTATTTACTCAGTTATTAAAAACGAATGTAATAATATTATTAATAAATAATAAATAAATGCAACCACTCTAACCAAATTGAGTTATGAATTGTTCATAGGGTTTAAGTGGGAGTCCTCGCGACTTCCATCGCCTTCAACCTTAAAGAAATGATATGAGAAAGCTCGATTTATTATTATTATTATTATTATAATTTTATTAATATATAATTAATTACAATATTAATACTTATTTCTATAGCACTAGCTACCAGGGCTTTCGGCTAGTTTTATATAAACAAAAATTTATAGATTTGTAGAAAAAATAGAGAAAGATAAAATTACTAGATGCCGTCAAAAATTCTTAGAGCTGAAACTATTTTATACACATTTCTAATATTCGGTTCTGAAGGAACTTTTAAAAGATCAAATAAATGCTCTCTTCCACACAGTTGTCTCACGGTTGAGTTAATTTGTTGGCATTCGAGTGTAAGGTGTTTAATTGTCAAGCATGTGTTTATCCGACAGAAGTTGCAGAACGGTTGTTGACTTTTCGTTATAATGTGCCTGTGGGTTATATTTGTGTGTCCCAACCGAAGCCTTACAAAGATCTTCAGCATTTTTGGTGGGATGTTCGCTGGATATAGTGCTGCTTCCGCTGTAGGGTTGATGGATGCGTAGTGGTGGGTGTAATTCTTCCATTTAACTGTCCTTTTTGTCTGAAAATCCTGGGAAACCCTCCTTTTAAGATCTTGCTTATTAAAGACGTAAAATTGAATGATTGGGTCATTTAGTGCATTTTTTGCAGTCGTATCTGCTGTAAAAGCGTTTTTTTGTGTGCAATCAATTTATCCCTGATGTTTTCAATTATCGCTGTTTTGTTGTTTATATTACGAAGTGCTGTGATGGTGGATAGGCTATCTGTGAAGATAACCGTCTTCTTATTTTTTGCTATCGAGATAGCTTGTGATATCGCAAAAGCTTCAGCGGAGAATATGGAGGAGAAGTCAGGCAATAAACCTTTGGAGACGGTAGCACCGTTTTCGTTAACTACTGCAAAAGATGTCCCGTGTTCGGTTTTTGAGCCGTCAGTAAAGAGAAAACTCCAATTGAGCGCTTTGTATTTGACAGCAATTTCGCTGAACATTCCTCTATATAACTCATTGTTGGTAGTCTTTTTGAGATAATTTTGTAGGTCCGAGTTAATGGAATCTTTAGACAAATTCCAGGGTGGATAGAGCGTTCCTCTTTTTGATTGCACAGATATTGGAATATTTACTGATTTTGCGTAAAATATCGTTTTTGAAAGAGTTGATGGATACTTTTTGTGTTTTTTGGAACGTAACATTTTGGTGACCGCCTTATGAATCGGCGTTTTCCGGGGAGAGTTTACTTTTTGTATAATAAGTGCACTGAGGTATTCAATTCGTTCTGGGATTGAGGGTAGTCCAGATTCGGTTAGGATATTTGCTATGGGTGTTGTCCTGAATGCCCTTAGACTGGTACGGATTGCAGCATGGTACTGAGATGAGATCAACTGGAGGGACGATTTTGAGGTTTTGCCATAAACGGCAAGTCCATAGTCAATTTTGGAGAGAATAACGGATCGTATAACATTGATAAGAGAGTTAATATTGCAATGGCTATTTTTGGAGGCAAGATATTTAATCATATTTACCCTGGTAGAAAGGCATTTTTTTATGTAAAGACAATGATTTTTAAAGTTTAATTTACAATCAAAGATTATTCCAAGTATTTTTAAGTAATTTACATTTTCAATGAAGGTATTATTAACATGAATTGTTACTGATTTAGGGCAACTGTATTTTTTACATATATGTAAAACGTTACTTTTTTCGAGGGATATAATGGACCCAGAACGGGTTCCCCACTTTATTAAATCTTTGAGGATATTTGAAAAATCGGTTGCTGATAAGTTTAAATTTTTGAGTTTGGAGAATATAATAAGATCATCTGCATACAATGAATATTCAATTCGTTTATATTTATCTACAATGTGGCATAGTTGGTTAAACGCAATAATAAAGAGTACTACTGATAGGGGCGATCCTTGGGGGATACCATTCTTGAGACTATATATTTTTGAGTACAAATTGTTAAGTTTAACCCGAAATTTTCTACTAGAGAGGAATGCCTTTATGTATTGAAAGATCTTTGGTCCAATTTTCCATTCAAGCAGTTGTTCTAAAACAATATGAATGCCGATTCTGTCAAAAGCTCTTTCGAAATCGATGGCTAAAATGGATACATGATTTTTCTGAGATGTAGCTGAGGAGATAAATTCGTCAATGTTGAGAATTGCATCCATTGTACATCGACCGTATTTGAATGCCACTTGATTAACATTGACTAGATTGTTTCTTTCCAGAAACCAGAATAACCTTTTGGTTATAATTTTTTCCAAAATCTTACCGGCACATGGCAGAAGAGATATTGGGCGGTATCCAGAAGTTTCTGTGGAGTCTTTATTTGGTTTGGGAAGAGGAATTATGCTTGCAGTCTTCCACACTTGGGGTATGATTCCCTTATCAAAAATTTGATTGTAAAGGTTGAGAAGACGTTTTTTAGCCAATGGTGGGAGATTTTTAAGCATAATATAGGATATGCGATCGAATCCAGGTGTTTTTCCTTTGGAGGAGTTGAGACAGCTTTCCAGCTCGATGTTGTTGAGCGGACTTTCAATTTGATGGGCTGAAGGATTTGTGACATAAGTTGGAAATTCCCTTTCAAATCGTCTTTTTGCGTGAAGAAAGTCTGCATGAAAGTTTGAATCGTCTGACAAGTTTGACCAGGTATTGGCAAAATAATCTGCAATTTCCAGAGGGGAGGATAGAATTTGGGATGGTGATTTGATTATTTTAATTGAGGGGGGATTATAACTCCCAGTTAGGCTTTTTATATCGGCCCATAATTTCTTAGAGGAGGAATTAGGGTTGATATTAGAGGTGAATTCCTCGAAGTTTTTTATTTTTGCTTTTTTCGCCTCTCTACGAAATTTTGCATTAGCTTTCCGGTATGCAATCAGGTTTAAATCGTTTGGGTGTCTTTTAAAAAATTTCCAAGCATTTTGTTTCACTTGTCTTAACTCATTGATATCCTTATTCCACCAAGGAATAATGGGCTTATTTGGTTTGCGATTAGACTTGTTCGTAGATTGGGGAATTGCAATATTGGCAGCTGAGCGAATTGATTTATGAATAATAGCGGCTTCCTTGTTTATGTTAGGTGCTATTTCTCTGGATAGTAAAAAGTTTGAAACTTCGGATTGAAATAGTTCCCAGTTAGCATTGTCCAACTGATATTTTTGTGCCATTATTTTGTTACTTCCCTGGTTGCAAAGAGTTATGTCAGTTTTTATGGGGTAGTGATCACTGCCGAAAAGATCGGAAGCAACTTCCCATGAAATATTTGGTAGCAGAACTGGTGATACCAATGTTAAGTCAACGTGGGTAAATGTACCATGGGTCGAAAAGTGGGTGGGTGTGCCATTGTTTAAAATGGCTAAGCCAGCGGTATTTAAAAATTGTTCAATAATTTTCCCACGGCTGTTAGTATACGTTGAACCCCAAATTGGGCTCCAGGCATTAAAGTCCCCTGTTAACAATACTGGAGTATTAAACTGATTTTTAACATTTTCAAGATCAATGCAGGAAAATGGTTGATCAGGCGGAATATACAGGCAGATTATTGTGACTTTAAATTTAAGTTCAATTTGAACGGCTATGGCTGAGATGTTTGAGTTGATAGCTATAAACTTGTGTGGGATCGATCTGTGGACAAGTAAACCAGTGCCTTGCTTAGCAGTTGTATTGTGGCTTAGATTGTGAAAAAAAGGTGAATACTGTTTTGGGCAATAGGGTGTATGATTGTGTTTTATTTTTGTTTCCTGTAAAGCTATGACTGAAGGTTGGAGATCATCTATTAGAACTTGTAGCTCATGGTAATTATTGAAATAACCTTTGATGTTCCACTGTACAATTTTTAATGTCATATAGGCATTAGAGCTAATCTTGAAGGTAATATAATTGAATATATTAACTCAAGATATAGGATTCTTACAGAGTGCTGTTTCCGATTCGTCACCACTTTGGTACTAACCCCACTTGATATTATTGTATTTTCTGAAAATACAAAATCTAACATCGTGGGACCCAATCTGTAGAGTAAGTGGGAGGAGGAAATTGAGTGCATACTTTTAGGCGCAATAGTAATAGAGTGTAGGAGTTTTAAAGAGTATGGGTTGATTGGGGTTCGTTGTCGTTGTTTGCATTGGGGTGTAGATGTACGAAGCCATCTGCTCCACGATGCAGACGCCGAAATTAGTTTTTTTGTGATCTTGTTGATTTTATATATTATCATCTGTATCAGAAATATTCAAAAAATACTCGCTTTGAGGTGTCGAATTAGATGTAATTGGAAGGTTTTTATTTACTTTATTTATGTTTTCTGTTGTGTTAGTTGAGTTTTGTGCTTGGCGTTGAATAATTGTTGGTTTGTTTTGTTTAGTTGCAGAATTCGTATTGTGGGATAGAGTGTGAGCGAGAACTTTTTCTGCTAATTTTTGTCTGTCGTTATGTTTGGGTGGATTGGTATCAGAATATGATTCGTTTTGCTTATTTGAAGTTACGGTTGAAGAAGGATAGGAGGTGGTGGTGGAGGCCGGAGTGAGAACGGGAGAAATTATTTCTGTAGATTTTGTTTTCTCGGTTGAGTGCCCGATTCGTGATGATCTTGCTCTTTCTGCGTATGATATTGTGTTAGACTGTACTAGAGGGGGGTTCCGTAGACTATAAGTGCGCTTGGCTTCGGACATGCTGCATTTGTTTCTGGTCTTAATTGTGAGAATTTCTTTATTTTGTTGGTACTTTGGACAGTTAAGGTCCGAAGAGGCATGGGTAGGGAGAAGGCAATTGGCGCACATGGTACGTACGCAACTTGAGGGGGCGTGTGGTGGAAGATTGCATGTAACGCAGGCTGGACTATTGGTACATCTCTTCATGGTGTGGCCAAGTAATTGGCAATTTTTGCACCGCATTGGGTTGGGTACATATTCGTTCACCTTGGCCTTATACCATCCTATTTCCACCGTATTCGGAGGTCGATACAGATCGAAGGTGAAGAGCATGAGACCAGAGGGGCGGGATTTTCCGTCAACTTGTTTTGCAAACTTATACACTTCGATGACACCTTGAGAGCTCATTTCTGTGACAATTTCAGTTTCGGAGATATTAATCAGGCATGGTGCGTAAACTATGCCCTTACAGGAGTTTAGATTTGTGTGGTATTTAACTGTTACTGGACATTGATTAGCAAGGTTAGATATAGCAATGAATTTCTCGGCAATTTTTTTACTCTTGGTGAGGATGAGTATGTTCCCATCTCGAAGTTGTGAAATGCTTTCATACTCCTTGCTAATTGCGTCTATTGCTTTTCTTAAAACAAAAATACTCACGTTTGTAAGTGGTTTGCTTGCCTCTTTAGGTGAAATCAAAATAAATTTGGGGTTATTTTTTGTATTTCCGTTTATGGGAAGGCTGGGAAAATCTTGAAGATCTATCGATTTCAAACGTTTTGGGGGGGGATTGTCAAGGGGCATCTCGGAGGATAGCCCGCTAAACCGATTCCCTTTCATGACTGGCCACGAGGGCCCAGCAAGACGCGGGGAGAACAATGTATGCACAGAACTGTAGTAGCACGTTTTCTTTTTTTAAAAAAAAAAAGGAAAGAAAATAAAGCACTTCTCTTTGGAGTGACAGTAGCCTTAAGGAAACAAAAAATGCACCGAGTGAGCGAACTGCTGTCAAAGTCAACACGATGTTTACGCAACGAAGGCGAGACGGAGACTGAAAGCTCGATTTAATGGTAATGTGGACAATGAAGCGCGTCGAGTCTTTTGTGAAGACAAAACAAATGCATACAAAAACTAATCCAGCAACTTGGTAAATGGCCTTTCAAAGTACACCAATAACACATTCTACTCTTGAAATGCTGAAGAATACTTCTAGTTCTAGCAGGAAAAAGAATCGCTGACAAAACGCTGACATAAAAGCATACATATTTGATCTGTAATTGTGCTCATCGCAGCTCCCTTGGTCAGTGTTCAAATATTATTTGAAATCAAGAATGTTTTGATTTATAATTTACAGGGTTTGGTATCTGGTGTTCTTTTCTCTTTAATTTAAGAATGAAAGAACACATCAATAGTTTTGATGAATCAAGAAAGGACCAAAAGATGTTGAAGTAATTCTTTTTACCGAAAACAATGCTAAAAAAAATTAATTGTTTGTTTGAAAACTCACCTATCGGGTATAAAAATTCCCTTGTAGACCAAACGCTCCCGGAACTTTTTGTTGTCATTGCAAAGCGGACATTTGAAATAGTATCCAGCTGTACAAGCGAAGGATGCTAAACACCATTTATGGAACCAGCCATTTTTGCAGCACGGTGCACGTATAATGCTGGTGTTACGGCTTTTTACGCCTTTAGTTAAGATTTCTTCATAGCAAATGCAGCAATTCTCATCCGTTGGTGGTAGAATTTTTTTTCCTGTAGGATGGCGGTCACAGAATGATTTGAACGTTCCGACAAATTGATTCTCTGCATTATGCTCGATTCCACAAGCCAGATGAAAGGTTCTACGGCATTTTCTAGCACAGCACGATATGTTGGCGCTTTTTTGTTTACAATATACGCACACCTACACAAACAGACTTTCGTAAAATGAATATTGTTAGAGAGTGCTAGGCACTTGCTTACCGCGGTTGCGACTCTGGCAGCCTCCTTTTCTATATCTGGTGTCAGAAATCCTAGAAAATCCTGATCATCACGTCCTTTTTGTAGAAGATTCGAAGTCAGTAGCTTTGAGGAAATAGAGATAAAAGTCGTATGTGAATTTTTTAATTTTCATTATTTTGAATTATATACCAAACAGTAGTAATGCACAGATATGTTTTTGCGGGTCATGAATTCCCCATATTTGACGTTATCGCGTTTATCTGACTTGCACAAGAAACAATGATCCATTTCGAAATTAAATTCATCAAAATTATTTTACTCCTCAATAGATTCCTATCGATCTTTTGAACTTATTTTCATAGCCAACTTTATTATGCTGTCAGTTTTTTTTTTCAACCGAAATGGCGGTACTTTCGTATACACCAACTGACATTTAAAATACTGGGAAGCAGAAGTTGGGTTTCTATAGCCGAGTTCATCCAACTTTTTTTTTTTTTTTATTGAGCGCGTTCAACTTAAGTTTATTTATTTTATATTATTTTTAGTGACGGACGGAAGATTAGGTTTCTGCAAATAATCGGTCGAATTAGTGTTTTGCTGAGTTTATGTCTCTTCTCGTGTATTAATGGTTAGGTAAGTGCTTGCGCGAGGTGTCTAGTGTATTCGGACGAGTTAACTCTCTGTAGGCACATTTGTGTGTTTGTTAAAATACACTAAACTAGCTGCCTCCTGCCAGATTTATACGCCGTCCTTTGACACCAAAGCGTTCTCTTTTTCCAAACAATAATGTGTAAAAGCAATTTGTATTCATAAAAATTGTTTTCATAAGAACTAACCATTTTAGCTTCTTAAATTACCCTGACAAATTGAAATTGACTTTGTGTTTGTTACAATTTGTGCAAGTACTTACTTTTTTGCATTCTTTGTATTCTTTAATTTCCACAAGACATTTGCAAACCGCAGATTGATGAAACAACTGTGTTATATAATACTTTGCTCTAACTGCGACTGAACCAGTAATCTTCAAGAGCAGCGTTAAAGTTCATCAATGCGTATACATGATGACAACTAAAAAAAGCCAAGTTAGAAGGATATCCCTTGGAGTTTCAGAGTATTCACTGTACGCAGGCAGGAAGCCAAGGCTCTACCACCTTAAATTCAAAAAACTGGAAGTTCCTATGATATAAGTCCCTATATATGTAAATTAAGAGTTCAATCAAGCCCTGGAAACGACCATTTTCAGAGTTGATAGTATCTTTTTTTTAACTTCACCCAAAAGCAATTCAATGGGTCGTGTTACGCAGTTTATCGATGGCCAAAATATCATCTCGAGACAGCAGACTTCGCAAGAAATGAAATGTTGTTAAGATTATTAACTAAATGTTGATGCAATGTAAAAAGGCATGGTACTTTTGAATTACAGTTGTGAGCTAAAATGGCATTTAACAATTATTGCATTTGTTGACATAAATAGATAGAGAGTGCCTAACAGTATATGCCAACATTTTAAATCCAATATTTATTGTCTAGATCCTAAGAGTAAGCGTAAAAAAGGCGAACCGGCTGTTATTTCCCAAAAAATCCATTAAACTTTTTTGCCCCAGACTGTGCATCAAGATGTTAACTTCAAATCACAAGGATAAGGGCATTATATTTTCGACTAATTTTATAAGAAATTGTTTACCCGGAAACATTTCCTACGTGTGAGTAGGTACTTATTGTGGCTAAAGGAATATATAACACTTAATTGCTTATAAGGAAATTCCATTACAATTTCCTAAAATAAAATAATGAACTACTGAAAAATGGGTATAAAAAGATACTTAAAGATACTTGCATGATGTCATTGAACATATTGCATGGAAGAAGTCAACATCGAGGATATTTTTCCAACGCATATTTAAAATATTGAAGAAAGTGTTAAAAATGTTCTCAAAAATGGGTTCCTGAAAGGAAATAACAACTCAATAAAAGGGGGAAAAATGCTTTCAAGTATTGAGGACACTCAAGTCCATAAAAAAGCAAGAAGGCTGGGTTTCTTAAAATATGTGAAAAAATAAAAAGGACACAGCGCCAAAACAACAACATCTCGAAAAGCAGTGACAAGATTTGAGTCCAAAAGCAAGATAACAGCTAACATAGCGACGGATAATACAAAAAAGTAATACTATTAACCCTCAAGAGAAGCAATGGGTATAGTCGTGTCGCTTTAAGCTATGAATGAAAACTCTATGTTTTTTCGAATTAAAAAAGTTTACTCTTTACTGTCCGATAGTTTAAACTTTTGCTTAAACGACTTAAAAAACGAGGAGTTTATTTTATCAAATGTCGGATGTCGGAGACTTATCAGCTACCATGACACTAACGGATCGGAGTTTCTTTCCACAAGAATGAATTAAAATAGCTACAAATGTTTGCTTGAACGAACATTTTCAAAGATGCGTATTTTGGACCTTTACCTTAGATCTTCCCAGAAGACAACACTTACATCCACACTTCCAAGATTCCCAAAAGTTGCGAAACTCAAAAAACGTGTTACTTTTTTCATGGCCTACTTATTCACTAGATTTAAACATTATGCAAAACCTTTGTGCATACATATGTAGCTCAAAAAGTTTACAAGGACGGTTGACAATTTGAAGACAATGACACCTTAATCTTAGGTGTTCGTGTTGCCCATGATCTCATCCTAATGATTCGCAGTGAAGATTAAGAAGAATCTGAACGATTTTAATACCTTTTGTGAATATGATTGTGTACAAATACATCAACATCAGAATTCATAGAGTCCATTTGTTAAAAAAAAATGCTGAGTTTTCATCTAGAATTGCCGGAGTTTTTTTTCATTTCTACATAACCTTATAAAGGTATCGCTATACAACCCGCACAGCTCTTCATTCAACTTTACATCTACACTCGATCAACTCGAAGAAGACTGCTTCCTGCTCCCAAAGAAATAGTTTGCACGAAAAAAAGACAAAATGGCGGAGGTTAATTTTTTAAATAATTCATTAAACATTTACTTTAACTCATGTTTGTACAAAACTGCTTTTCACCAAAATTCATAACGCATATACATACATGTGAAGCATGTAAGAAACTTATTTCTCAGGAGATTTCCACACATACGAACCATAGTATTTGAAATTACTTTGCTTCAACTTTTTGTCAGCGTCCTCAGGACCTCGAGATCCATAAACATAGGGAATCGGTTTAATTTTTTCCTTTTCGATTCGGTGCAATATGGGTGTGAAAATTCGCCAAGCTTCATGCAATTCATCTGATCGAACAAAATGCATCAACGAACCACAGAAAACGTCCAATATAAGCCTCTCATATGCATCCGGTAAATAAGAATCCTTGTATCGTGCCTCATAAGTAAGGTCCATTTCAGTTTCCTCAATATCAAATGTGATGCCCGGCGATTTGGTCATCATTTTAAAGTATAATGCTTCACCAGGCTGGACACGTATAACTAGTTCATTACGTTTTGAGTTTCCCTCAAATATATCGCCCGAAACGTCCTGATACTGAATTCGAACTTCGGCTTTTCGTTCGTTAAGCGCTTTTCCGCACCGTAAAATAAACGGCACGCCCTCCCATCGCTCATTCTTGATTTCCAGAACAGCCAAAGCATACGTTGGAGTGGTGGAATCTTTTGAAACTGTGGGATCATCTAGGTAAGAGAGTCTGGCCTCACCTTCACCCTTCGGATTGCCAATATATTGGCCCAGCACAATGTCGTTAAGTGTCAACGAACGGATACTTTTTAACACCTTAACTTTTTCATTGCGAATATCATCAGGATGGCAGGAGACCGGTTTTTCCATAGCAACAAGGGACAGAATCTGTAGAAGATGATTTTGCATGACATCCCGAATGATGCCAAACTCGTCGAAATAACCGCCGCGTCCCTGTGTTCCGAATGGTTCTTTAAACGTTATAAGTACTGAAGCTATGTTCTCCCGATTCCATGTCGAACTTAGAATTTTATTAGCAAATCGTATTGTCATTAGGTTCTGCACCATTTCCTTGCCGAGGTAATGGTCAATACGGTATATCTGGTCTTCCTCAAAGAGTGATGCTAAATGGTCACTTAAAGCCTTTGATGAATTCGCATCTCTTCCGAAAGGTTTCTCTATTATAACACGATTCCAGCCTCTGAAATAGAAAAAGGATCTCATAAGTCAATATCACCGGGATGGGATCTTGAAAGGACTGTTTTGTTCACACATTTTAAACGAGCAGTTGATATCAATTTACATACTTCTTTGACATGCAAATGTCCTTTACGTGAACAGTCACATTTGCGAATACGGACGGCGGTAGCGCCAAATAGAATATCCTATTTGCCGCACAGCTTCCCTCAATTTCTTCCATTGTTTTGGTTAGAAATTCATATCCGGTACGACCGTCATAACTTCCAGCAACGTACTGATTCAGAGCCCAAAATTCTTCAAAGCGCTTCTTCTCATGCATTTTAACCTTTAATAATAGACTAATATATTTTTAAGCAAAATAATTTAAACAACTCGACTTACGTTCATAAAACGTTCGCACTGATTACGAAGTTCTTGAACCGAGAGACGGGAACGTGCATAGCCGCAGAACTTGGTGGAAGCAGGAAGTAAATTATCTCGGAAGAGCCACCATAGTGTAGGGTATATCTTTTTCTTTGCAAGATCTCCCTTTAAAATGATAAGAATTTGACAAATTTGGGTACAAGGAAAAATTTTATTTTTGCTAAACTTACGGAAGCACCAAATATTATAAATGTGTGCGGAATTTCGCCATCAAAACGAGTACCTTCGCATACCATTGCAACGGATTTCAGGGATTTAATTATGCGGGAAAGTGTTCCTTCCTGGTTTGACCCGTTACCTGTTTTTGGAAAATTGAAAAAAGGAAAATTGTTAAAAAGAAAAACAATCAAAAAACCCTATGCATATGTTCAGAATATCGGCCTCGGTTCTTAAGGACGAAATTGATTTGACCATGAGTTTTTAATATGCACACTTTTAAATATGCTTTCCCAATGACTTTCAATCGCAACTTACAAGTGAAAAACGGAGGGTTACTATGCATAATGAATCCTTATTTCCAGTTGGACATCCGTTAACGATCGTATATCAATTGCTCTATTGCTCCTTGAGTAACGAATATTTGACAATTGCACATAAAGTATGCCTCGGGCACAATTGCGTTGCGCATTTTGAAGTGGGTACATAAGCAGCTAATGTAGACATGTTGTCCTGAAATTTGCTTTCAAAAGATCAGCAAGTAAGCATGAGGACAATGTATTGGCGAGAGAGTAAACAAACTAGCGTGTCAAACTCGCTTACGAAACTAGACAAAAAGTGATGAGCCAGGACGAAGAAATGCCAACGACTTTGGGATCTACTATACATACAAGATGGAGACATACAAGATGGAGACATACGGGAGGTCTAGGAACCCGTAGATTTGTCATTTAAGAGATGCGAAAGAAAAAGAAGCCAGGCAAAAAGAGGGTGGAAAATTGCGTTACGAAAGAAGAGAGCAGAGCATGAACAACACACATTTAGATGCTCGTGCCTACTCATCCGAGGCAGACTTTTGTAAGAAGTTTTAATCTTTAGGGCTGTCGGATGTTGGAACATAATCCAAGACAAATTTCCAACCGAAGAAATATATGATGTAGCCGATGAAATCTTCAACGAATACAATAAGGATTTTATTTGTAAGGATCTTTGGTAGTGTGAACCTTTTTAACGACAGCCCGGTTACTACTAATGCTGATAGATATAGCAGCAGCACTCATTTTCACACCCCAACATCAACCAGGAACGCGAAGGTGTCCGGATCAATAACTGAAGAGGATGGGTTTGAACATCTTCAAGTATTCTGGATGTTCGGGGTATCCGAGGATCAACTTTATCAACCCTAAAAACCGTCATGGCGAGTCATTGCCTTTTGCTCTTAACCGCCTGTCATGATTTATTCTTAATAAGAGTCCGATCTCATTTCGATTAAGATTGACGAGTGGCATGGTTGAGTCTAAACAAAACTATCGCCTTTAAGCAAAAACTTGACAAGGATGTTCAACCCAAAAAGATCATTTTGAAATAACTTGTTTGAAACTCGTAATTATAATGGAGTTTCTACTGCAATTGCTTACCGAATCCACCATAAAGTAATAATTTTACGTCGAATTTATCACATAATATAAATAAAAAAAAATATTTTTGAAATTAATGGCGTCGATAAGTCATTTATGAGGTTTCTTTCCACTTCACTTACAATCTTAAGTCCAACTTTGAATTTCAAATCAACGGCTTTGTAAAATTTTAATCCAAATATGCATATCACAATACTAGTAGTTTAGAATTTTAAAATACTATACTATAAAATTTAATAACATTTAAGGTTCGACAGCACTAAGATGATTTTTTGCGTAAAATACTAAAATGTACACCCTGGGACCATTAGACCTTTAGCTGCCGCGATCAGTTTCCCTACTGATGGCTAGAATAAAATGTCATTACCCAGGAAATTGCATTCTTAAATTCATCGTATACATTCGCAGTGAAAACTTACATGAAGTAAGTTAATAATTGATATTCATTTACCTCACAGAGATGGTGTGTCGTAATTCGTTAGACGCATGAAAAATCATCTCACCGCGCTTCACATTTTGCCGGATATTTAATGACTGATCACTTTCCGTTAAATCATGCCTCTTTTACGGTGAGTTGCATTATAGTCTATACTAGATACTATACTTAATTGACAAATAATATTTGTAAGTATCTCTTGAGTAAGTTTCCAGCGGTCTCTCAAGTTGAAATGAAACACGAAACTTGCATTTTTATTTTTTTTTTTAGTTTTTAAAAAAAGTATCTATGCACTTGAAAGTGTACTTAGCCGAAACGATCGGGTGATCAGTTCAATATATGCGCATACTTGTTAGAAAATTATTAGCTATAGGCGTGTGTAGTGGTAGGCGTTGCATTGAATGAATGTCAAAGTCGTTTCTACTGTGAAAGTGAGCGCATTTTTCAAGCCATGGTCTTGCATGTGAATTTTGATTGGGAAATCAATGTCACGTTTCAATACTTACATAAATTCGTTTCTTATAAATCTTTTGAACTTGAAGGTGTTAAGCAAAACAAATGACAAAGTAAAATTTGGGTCTTATACTATAGATCTTGAATGCCTTAAGCTTAATTATTCAATTACAATTTTAATTTAACAATATCTGAGCTAAAATATTTTGCGGAGCCTGTCTTTTGTGGCTACAAGATACTCTTTTTGACGTCATAACCGTTTCGTAGCTAGTTCGTTTTGGTGGTATGGTATTCGTCTTTGGTAAGACGTCATTTGGCAGTTGAGTCCATGGCTCCATATAAGTTCATGAGTCTGAAGTTTTTTTTTACCACTTTAGAGTGGACAATAATTTTTTTTCAAATCTTCTCGCCTGCATACTTAGGCGAGTGCTCGTTACTCCGTCGAGGTAGTTCACCCAAACTTCTGATTTCAAATGAGGATTTGAATCTTGTGATGAGTTTAACATCGGTTTGTAAAAAAAAAATCAGAAACTCATCCAGAAACTTGCAAAAAAAGACGACATTGGAAGAATTGCTGCATTTACAAGGATTAATACGAAACTGCAAGGAAAACACCCAGGATGAAAAATGTTAAAATGAATTATGGGCTGTGAGAAACCAAGGGGATTATACTTAGCTTAGCTGAATAATGAGGCCCTATCTCGGACAACCAAACTGTCATCCTTATTGTATTGGCGCTTCAAAGACGAATGAAAATTGTCTTAGTCGATGAAGAGAAAAATTCTTCGTTGAAACTTTAAGTCCCTTTTACCTTGATTGAGTATAGAGGAGACGAATTGCTCTGCAGATGAACATCAACGCTACAGCCTGAAGGATCTTTGAATTTATATCAGAGGGACAACAAAGTAGAGACAGATCATAAGAAAGATATGGCATTTAATTTGTTTCACATATGTAATTTTTGGTAGTAAGAAAAAAGGTTCGAGGATTGTAGCCGCTATACGGTATTAGTAACTATTCGTTGAGTGGGCTTTTGAACTGCGTTTGACGAAATTTACAAAATAAAGCCATGGAAACTTATTCCAACACTTTGTTTAAAACACGCGTCATTTGATCGAATTAAGATGAAACACAATCTTGCAATGGCATGTGCGTTTCTACTCTCCCTGCCATAACCTTCATACACCTGTCACACTATTCGAACACTTAAATTCTACCTCGTTTAAATGAGTTCTTCTCCAGAACAAAGCTATTTATACGATATTAAATAACTCTTAAGGTCGTATTTTTGTTTTAATTTTTGAACCGAACTTACTTTTACCCGACAATTAGAACGTGCACTGCACTTGAACACAGATGCTTGTGTATGTTACATTGGCCAATGTCATGCTGTTGCTTTATTTGTTTTTGTAATGAGTGCTTAGCGTCTTCTGATACTCCCTTGATGACGTCAAACAACTGCATTTCCACTAATGCAGTCCCATTCCATTTGCTTTCGCCTATACGTTCACATACATGTGCTAAGTTATTGCCTGATCGTGCAATGCCCCAAGGGGCTTAGAATGGGTTTCGCCAGGGGGCCTCTGTCTTCGCTTTGTATTGACTGTAACCATGAGCTTTACGTCGAGTCATAACTCATTAAGATTTGACTTTGAAGATTGCAGGGATCTACAAAAGCTACTCGCTCTGTACTATCGTTATATGAAATTAGCATTTACTTAAGCCAGTAACTGTGTGTGTGCTAATGAGGCAACAAATATTTTAAGTTATTTCATCACATTACAACCAAGAATTGTATGCAATCAACTTTCGACGCATTCCGTAAGTATGTAAGCCTTTCCACTGATTCTTTATCACACAAGATTATCATATTTAACTGTCTAGTGTTTACTTACCATTTTTTCCGTTCGAGTCCATTCTGTGTGTTGTTTTGAAAAACAAAAAAAATGTTTATAAACAATGTCAGGCGCTTCGAGATCAAACGATTGAGAACTACCAATTTGGAACTGGTTTCTTACAAAACAAAAAAATAAATAAAAGGGGAAAAAACTAGGAAAAAAAATGCAAACAACGTAGTTCAGGAACGTGTTTCGGGAATCAATGTAACAACACTTTTTTAATCGCGCAAGTTGTATTATTATTTTTAACAATTATAGAACGAAACTAATGCGAACCGCTTAACGTTCAAAATGAGACTGATGACGATTCATGTGAGTGATTAAAGCCTCGCAGGTTACCATCGTAGCCGCTGGCAAGAATTTAATGTTTATTTATTTTGTCAGTAATTTTTTTTTTCAGTTTTCAGCTGTTTAAGACCAGACGTTGATTCATCGGAGCGATTAGAGAGTTGAGCGAGTATCCGGACAAGCTTTATGCCGCAAAAGTGAATAAGAAGTTTTTGGTTGGCACTTGTTTGTCTTGAAAGTTGTGACAAAATCTGGTAACATGGTTCTCTGATTTTTCATTATATGCGATGCTGAATTTCTAGAGCAGAACCGTGCTTTACTCTTATGTCGGTTTTGGAGTAAGAAAAATTGTTGAAACGTAAAGGATGCAAGGAACACCCACCCAACAATTTGTTTAGATGTAGCTAGCAAGTCAATTAATGATAAGGACTTTGCGAATCAATTTAACAATAACATTGTGAGCGTAGGAAAAAAGTTGTCACATGAATTCCAAAACAGCGCTCAACATTACCAAAATACAATTTATTTTGACTCCTACGACTCAAGGATCTAAAAAAAACAAATTCTTAAGGATATGATGAAGATAGATCAAGGCCTGAAGTTTATTCCTGATCAACTCAAAAAAGCAAAAATTATTCCAAAGGGATTGAAACGGATAAATTTTACATCCCATCCTATAGCTATAATATCAATGCACACATAATAAATCTATGTGTATTATTATTATTGTCTGTGATCAATGTTTACAATGATCTTCGAAAAAAAACATTAAAAAACCGGCTCCTCAAACATCTTCAAGATAAGCAAATACTTATAGACTTGCAAAAAGCCCTGGACTTGAACAGGTTAAGACTCATTGGCTATGATGATAGAGCATTCAAAAGGACTTAATCATATTTAGATAAAGAAAAGCAATATGTTTTATGTGGAAGAGCTGACTTGTGGGATTCCTTAAGGCATAATTTTGGAATCATTTTTTATTTATAATTATTAAACCTTATCTTTATTAATCCGGCAAAACTATCATTGGATCGGTGATATCAGCTCAGTGTATGAATCGTAATCCTAAAGAGATTTTAAAAGTAGAAAGGCGTAAGAGCCTTTAACCGTGCAGCGAGCAATTTTCTTTCGTCATTCGGTATGGGTTCGAAAGGGATGAGAAAATTTAGAATTGCTCTATAAACGTGGACTAAAAGCCGATTAACGATTTAACGAGGACGTATATCATGAAACTTGCCATGTTCGAGAGGAAGATCTTGCGCATATGGCCTCCACTATAGCAGGATCACCAAGAAACACGTCAGCAACAGGAGACTCTACAGCGAATGCGGAATCAAGCCCATAGCCCGGTACATGGTTGGTTTATTGCAAAAATTCCTAACCACCGCCAATGACCATCCAAATCAACTCGTCAACAGCATGGCCAACCAAGCGCACATACCCGAACACCGATACCTTAACCAGATTGCAGATGAAGAACCAGCTTTTTTCGAAGAAATGGGACTCAGGTATCGTCGAGGAAGACTTCTTTCACCAAACCACCTTAAAGGACCGACATCGAAGTCAAGGCCTGAACACTCTGCGGAAATAATCCAAGTATCTATGGCAAAACAAATTGTTATGAAAAAATGCATAGCCAAACCGTGAACATATTTTGATTGATGATTTCTCTGCATGCTCACAACTGCATTATTGTATGGCATGAAATAATTATTTGCAACTCAGGCCCTCTGAGCACTTGATGTTTACACAAGGCAGCAGTTAATTCTTATCTTTTCAATTCATTTTACACAATTTCGCCCAATTCTATTCCAGAAACTCAGCCTACTGGGCTTTAACGATATGATTATTTGAAAATTTAAAATTTGCACTGACGAAATGGACAATTATACAACATGAGTCTGGCGGAGTCGGGCAACGAGTTTAACTTTAAGGACAAAGAGGACATTTTTTCTCGCCTGATATCGACATTTGTGTACTTTCAGAGAACACTCACCTCTTGTTCTTCTTAGATGTTTCTTTGCTCGCCTCTCCCAAAAGCATTAAGGATAAAAAACATTTGCATGACTACATGTACTTCAGCTTCTTCAGAAACCCCGAAATGAGTTCCATAGTAATTCAAGCGAACTTAAAGCACATTGGGTGCTTCTTCTAAACCAGATTTGAAAACTAGATAAACATGCAAGACTTACCTTAGGATTCGATCTGAGGACACATTTGAAAGTCAGGCGATCGGATAACAACGAACCCCTATAAAAGATCACAAAACGGAACGATCACTGACTAGCAATGAGGAGTATGTACTGTAAACACGTGGAGTTGTTAACACAAGGAAAACATTACCGAGAAGCACGTGATTCGATAGATTCCTATAGTCCTGTTCCAGGTATTTAAAAATTGAACAAATTATGAGATTTACTTTAACCGTTTCAAAAAATTATGAACATGTAAGGACGCAGATTATTCGCGGGTAATCGCCTTCGCTCTATGATAATAATCTTAATTTATATTGACTTAAATAATATGTACACATGTCCCTACCGACTAAGCTGATGACACTATCAAGAAGAAATTTTATGACCTCTTGAACGGATTCTGTCTGGAGTATGATATCGAAATTCTACGAAATCATAGACTTCAAAACCAAAATCGGTTACCAAAGCATCCTCGATGGATACGTTGATTATGCGAATATTGAGCTTAAAGACCAATTTTTGCTTTATAATTTGCTGGATACCAAAAGGTTGACTACTCCAATAATGCTTGTTGCACACAATGAGCAGAGGGATGAGCAGAAAAAGATCGGTTTTAATTTTTCCATGGGTAGATTTCGCTCAATTCATAGAATTTTATACGACATTAGTTGATATAATAGAAAGTTGTGTTGGAAGATTGATTTGAAAGCTTAAAGACTTTACTTAGTTCCGTTACTAGTAGATAGCGTAGAACACACATGGCTGTTAACACAGCTGATATCTACACAAATCTCCACAAAAACTATCTCCACTTTTTCCAACTTAACTTTGCATTCTTATTATTAGAATTCAAATTTTGCACTGGAAATTTAGTGCTCCATTGCTGCACACATTTTCTCCCACTACGTTATCTTCAGGTTTGAATATACATATATACATAGGCTTTCACGGTCACTCGCCAGCTTTGCCAAAACAATCGCTTGCAAAGATTGTATTTATTCTGCATCGTCGACGATATAAGTCCTGAGATTCGAAATATTGCCTGTAGGAGTCACCGTAAAATTGCCAATTAAACTATCAAATGTATACCAGGTGATTAGTTAATTCAAATTTCCCTGCTTTACTGTTTTAAGTCACAATTTTTATTAAAATAATAAAAAGTATGTTTACTGCAAACACAAAGCAAACAAATATAATTAGAATTCAATTGAAAGAAAAATGTTAAATATTACATTTATTGAACTCTATTAATCGTTACATAAATTCTATGCATACATACAAAAATTATACTTTATATAAAAATATATAAGTTATTTAAACAATCATATTCTATTTAAATGTCTAACATAAGAGAAGAAAATAATAAGATTTAAATAGGTTCTTTTGGATTGGTAAACTAACAGCGCACATGAAGTGCACCTGTGTCAGTAGAACAAAACAGAATGTAAGACAGTCCTATTACGTCTGAGCTCGAAGTCCTGTATAAGCTCATCAATATCGTTATCCAGATCAGTTGATTTCGTCATCTGGAAAAAATATGAAAAATTATTAGTTATAAATTAATTAATTAATTAATTGTATACAATAATTTACGCAAATATTATAAACTCCTATTATCTTGTCTTGTGAATAAGAAAGTCAAGCCAATAGAACTTAAAATTTATTGTTTTGATTTAGCTTATTAATTTTATACGTTCGCGAAGAAATAATCAGGAAGGGTTTATTTCATGCGCTTTTTATGTAAAAAAATTCACGTTTTCTCAAACAACTTGAAAAAGAAACGTTTTTAGATCAAGTAGGTGTCCTTAAATAATCCCGATATATATATTGTTTTCGATGCAACGAGATTTTGGACTGAGAGCTTTTTTAAAAAAGAAAGACTCAAAATGATCAATACCTAAAAGTTAGCAATTTGTACACATGCCTTGCCTGTGAGACTGCTAGAAAAACTATTCGAATGTCAACCCGCATAGGTTATGAAAGCTGGAAGGCAAGAGGTCTACCATGCTTCGGCAAGCGAATTCTTTAAAGAACACAATTGCCAGTACTGCATGTGAGCATCTTCTTCGACGCTGCCTCTCGCTTATTTATGCCATTGGTGTGGAAAGCCCTGGAAATCAGGTTGATGACCACAGTCATTGTCCTTGCAATATGCCTTTGAACAAACTTAACGCAGAAATGTTCCTACCTACTCCATTTTAAAGGTCCTGTTTAAATGAAGACAAGCCCTAAGACGTCTTATATATTCCCGAATCGTTTCCATCAAACGTGCTCCTAGTTTTAAATACAAGTCACACCCAAAAGCAAGCTTTTGTCTGACTATAACCACACCATCGAGTGGGCTGCTTGTAATAAAGACAAAAAAGCATTATAAATGAAGAATACAACAAGAAGTAAACTCGTTTTTTTTCGTCGAAAGGTTCCTGAAGAATAAAGCAAATATAAAACGATGGTTTCCCTTTTTCCGGCGAATGAAGCAATACCATCTGTATCAGCGAATTTGTCTGACAAAATCTTTATACACTGTTTACTATTGTTAACATATAATTGAGTACTATTGCATTGAGTTTATGACGAGCTCAATAACGGGTGGGCCAAAGCAGGGTCAGAGTTTGTAGAAATAGTAGAAATAATCAATAATTTTATCTGCACTGTGAATGGTCTGTGGTATATGCATGTAAAGTCGTATGAACTGAAATTCCACCACTTCAGAATTCATGAACAAGCGAAATACAACAGACTTGTCTGTGGCCCGAGTTATCTTATACCGAGCGAAAGCTTTCAAAAGTAATCGCTCGGACGAGATTTGGGAAGACAGTGGAAGATGGGTCAAACTAAACATAGCTCTTTAATAGGGAACAACAGATAAGTGAACCTTACACATAGGTGAATGAATACGGCGCAAATTAACATCTATTGAAGATTTAGAATAAAAGGAAGCAAACCAAACACCGAAATTAAATAAATTCATTCAATAATGAAAAGAGCAACTTAAGATCAACTGACCGCATAATCTTTTGCTGAACTTTTCAAAATATTCCACACAAGACTGACATATGAGTTTAACAGCTGCGGGTTACCGCTAAATATAAGACCTGTGCATTTCGAGCAAAGAAAATATGTTGCCTGAATGAGTCTGCCGGTTTCATCGGTTCAAGCCTGCTTAAAGTTTAAATCATTATCTGTTCGACTTGAATAATAACACGACTGAAACAGTCTACTGTGATTCTGAAGCCTGTGAACTCTGACGAAAATAATTAAAGCTTCAAGGCTTATAAGCATAAAACAAAGGTTCTTTCAAGGAAGGAAAAGTTTATCGAAAACATTTTCAGCTAGCAGAGGTCGGGTGATTGAGCATCCCATTTCATACACATCAGTGTTGTAAAAAAGTTTCAAATAATTATATTGTACAAATGTGAATCGAGGGATTATCAACCACTTCTAAAATCATTTGTTCTCGTAACTGATATCTGCTTTGTGTGTGAAAGGTTGAAATCTGCACCAATTTTGACATAAATTTCTAGATTTCGCTCCTATCGCGGTTCTCAAAAGATGATAAATCGCTTGTCCGTTTTTCACGACTAACTTTAACTTGTTCCTTGTTGTACTTAACAATGTATTGAATATTTCTGTTAAATGAAGGGTGTTATGTTAACTCATTACGTTTCCAGATTTGTTTCACTACTCTCAACATTAGTTAACTCCTTGATACCTCTTACAACTCGACTTCAGCATGTTCATTACAGTGCTACACATACCAATCAAAGCATAATTGTGGAGAAATATGGTTAATGCGGAAAATTGTTAACAGCAGTATAAAAATAAATCACCCAAACTTACCATGTTAATCATATCAGCAATTAAGAACGCCCCCAACAGTGCATCTTCGTGGTTGTCTTCGATATCAATGTTAAATATATGTACGGGCTTATTAAGAATGGGTTCCCTAGATTCCATGCATTCTAGTACCTGTTGATAGAATAAAAAAAATCAAACAAATGGTAAATTAAGATTGCCGTAAATAATTACTTGATCATAGACTCGTTCCTCAACGGTGACAATAATATCGAACTCTTCCGTACAATCCTGAAATCTTTCAGGAAACTTCTTAATTCGCCTGTTTCGATCGAGCATGTGAAGCAGTCCATTTTGAGTGTAGCTAAATTTGTTTAATTAAGGAAAATAAATGTGGCCAGCTATGTAGCATTTACATTTTTTTTTTGTTTTTTTTTCTTATATTGAAAAGGATACTATTGTTTATCTTTGGTAACTAGATCATCATATATGTTATCGTATGGTGTACCGAATTCATATACATTTGGTTTATCTGCAGCAGTTCCTGGAAGTTTCACTCTTTCACCAGTACCAAATGAACGAACTTTATACCCTTTTTTTGCAAGGAATCCATGCGCCTCCATAGATCTATTCATGTTGGAAGAACATATTACCGCGATTGATAAATCCGTACTATTTGCCATGCTGAAGAGAAAAGGGATTATATTAAGTGCCGATTTTAATTTTCGCGTTTGTGTCCTTGATTTCTATTTAATTACATGCTTAAGAAGTGATTTCCTAATCCTAGGGTAAATCGAATATCTAATGTGCTAAGATTTTGACACCTGTCATGGAATGAAAGTTGAAAACAAGCATGACATATGTGGATACAATGAAAATAGAACGACAGAAAGGTAATTATGTTGGGCGCATTCCAAAAACTATGTCTAACTAGGAGTATCTAACTTTTGGAAAAGTCAACGAATGCCAGCTGTTGTTGTTTTTTCTGCGCTGAGCCAAGTTCAAGGAAATTTCAGCAATTTATGTTAATAATATACGCATACTAACAAGATTTAAATTGAAGTACAAAAATTGATATTAATTGCTATGCTTTTGGAATACTTGAATTATGCGAACATGCAAACGATGCCTACGATGTATTTTCAGATATTTGGCACGTCAAGATGCAAGTCATTTTTACATTGTTGAGTGCCTTTTATACACAATTCAGTTTTTTATTAACAAAATAAAGCTTTTAAGTTTATTAACAAAAAAAAGTTTTGGTTTACGATCCAAAAATTTAGCTAATTCGAGATCAATACCAGGAAGGAAGTTATTATAAATAGCCAAAGCTTAGTAAGGCTCACTCATGCCAGTGTCATTGTTCGCCTCCTGAGTGCTTGGCGAACACAGGAGAAATAAGGTGATGGATTTTTACTCGAAGAAAGAGAGTTGCAAAAATAATTGCCAACTGCCAAGACATAGCTCCGAGGAAAATTATATTCGCAATTAGTCCTTTATTTAATTATTTTGTTTTATGTAATACGATTTTATTTATCTTTGCTTGATCTGCGTTTTTTACCTTCTATGGCATATAATTGCATTTTCAGTTTGAAAAATGATGATGTACTTTACGATGTAACCGCAAGGAACAGTTTTCGAGCGAAACATCATGAGAATGAAACAAAGCCTGTCATACCTGACTAAAAGATGACATTTGTCATATAAGTTACAGTAGTCTAATGTAATTGTGAACAAACAAATAAAAATAACAAAACTCACTTATTAAGCAATTTAAAACACAAATTCAAAATGACAAGTGAAAACGATATGGAAGTTATTTGTCGCACTTGTTTAAACGAGACGAGTTCCTTTAAGTCCATTTTCAAAGTTGGCATGCTGTTTGGAGAAATCACAACGCTGTCGGCGGTGCTAACCGAATGCACATCTGTCGAGGTAATTATGGATAGACTCTCATATTGCTTCCCGTGAATAAACATAATCTATTGACTATTTTCGAAAATGTCGTTACAATACAGAAACGAGTTTTTGATCACAAGCACTGAAACATATCCGCTTTGTGCATTTCCGGCAAATTTTTAATAAGCAACAAATAAATTGAAATCGATGTATACTTAAAACATAACAATACTTCTGAACGGAATTTGTGTGAAATAAACAAGTAGAACGAACATGGTCTGAGTAATATTTCTAATTAGCCTCTGGACGGTTTAATTTCAATTGAAATTGAGTTATTAGAATCTAAGTGAGATACTCTGGGTTTCGTCGCCATAATCTTGTTTCAAACTGTCGGTTTTTCTTCAAGAAATGTTCCATATCTCCGGGTGCCAGAATTTAAATTCAATGCAATGAATACACGAAGATTGCATGTTCTCACTTAGGTTTCCACAATGAAGGCACCAATAAAAGTCGCTTGAAACATGTGTTCATACCCATTTTTGGAGTTTGCATATTTTTTAAGCTCCTACTATGTTGCACAGCTGATTCAGGAGCATTATGCCTTTCAATAAATAATTCATCCATACCATTTTGCGGGCTCTAAATGTTTAATTACGTTTGATTCTCCGTCCCTCAGATCCGTGCAGACTTGTACCTGATAATCAATATGGTCAACGACCATTGTAAGCCCAAAAAATTTAGATGTTCCAGACGTGAAAAAAAGCAAGTGAACTCTTAAGATGTATGGATGTAGCCTTTTCTCGTGCTTTTCAGCAGTGACGTATTTTGGTTGTCCGGGTTGCATTGAATAAACTCTGCTTTTCATGCTCATGCTCTCATATTCTTTACCAATCCAGAATATTTTGAAAAGATTATAGTATTTGCTGTGCTATGAGCAGATTGAGCTGAATAAATTATAGAAAAAAATGCAAAAATGTATTAGGAATTTAAACGGATGCAAACAATTCTTAAACATAATTGTATACAGTTTATGCAAGAACATTCGATTCATCCTTTATAGAGTATTGCGTCCACACAGAGCTTTGGGACTAAAATTTGGGTTGCAAATTTCAACTCTAAGTATGGCGGGTATTGTGGCAAGAGGCATGCACAAGGTCATCTGCCAAGTTGGTGGTGCCAAAGACAAGCAATGTAGTTCTATTTGTCCCACTTTATCCTGAATCGATCCTTTATCTTGTTACAACTATTGAGGCAGAGCCACAAGATTCTTCATAGTGTTTTGTGTGAACATCGGAATCAGTGTTGTATTCGGCAATCGGCCAATACCAATGCGGCTTCAGGACCGACAATTCCACAATCGATCAAAGTTTTTCTGAAAAGACCAACTTTACATATATTTGTCGACTTTTAGTTGTAGACGCAGAATATATCGACATCACCGACCCGACCGGTCCAAGCTTTCAAAGCAATTAAAGAAACGAATACAAGAATTATCCTTCAATGTATAGTATATGGTTTTTCTTTATCGGATTTACAGCTGAGTAAATCACATCATACTTACCTGTGACCTATCAATTGATCCAATTAGAAGTCGGTCGGTTCTTTTTCAAATAATATTTAAACGCGTTATTCCATTTGCAGTTCAACGAGGATGATTACCTGCCACGATTTATATGCACGAAATGCGTTAATCAACTTTGCAGATCGTACCTTTTCCGTCAATCGGTTATAAAAGCAAACGAAACCCTCAAAGAACAACAATCAAGCATAAAAACCGAAGAGGAAATGCTCGATACCCTGTTTTATTATGAACAATCAGTTCAAAGTGAATTAATGGAAGATGCCGACGAAGGTGAAGAAGAAGAAGGCGAAGAAAATAGTGGAGTACAGTGTAGTGAAGACACGGGGGATATCATGGTCGAAAATGATAATATTAAAATTGAACTAAGTTCAACAGAAGTAGAAAGTGAAACGCAATACGAAGTAAGAATATTAAAAGATGATACCGACCAGATGATGATTGAAACAAATGAAGAAGTCGTGGATGAATGTAGTCAAACAAGCAGTAGCAGAGATCCAGAAATGACACAACTTGTAGAAAGTCTCCAACCGCAGAAACGCCGCAGTCACAAGAGAAGAACGATACCCGGGCCACCGTTCAAATGTGAAATCTGTGGTAAAATCTTAAGCAATCACAGTTCTTATAAGTATCACATGCAACTTCATTCGGATGCAACTCCTTTTCTATGCAGTCAATGTGGCGAAAAGTTCAAGACGAGAAATGCTTATGATGGTCATATGACAACGCATGATTCTTTAAACCCAAACCGTTGCAGCATGTGCGGCAAAACGTATCGGCAACCAAGCTCCCTGCGAATTCATATTCTCACACATACAGGAGAGAAACCCTATTTATGTGGCATATGTGGAAAAGGATTAACACAAAAATCGGGATTCAAGGTAACATGTAGGGTACAAATAGTTTATATTTAATAAAAATATGATGTTTACAGAAACACATGTTGGTTCATACAGGAGAAAAGCCCTTCAAGTGTGAAATATGTAATAAAGAATTTCGCTATTCAAGTAATCTTATAACGCATAAAAGGGCACACACTGGAGAAAAGCCATTCGAATGCAAAGTAAGTTAATCTCAATACAATTATTAAAATAAGAAACTAATATTTGTATTCCCCCAAAAGGATTGCGACAAAAAGTTTACAAGTGGAGAACAACTCAAGCGCCATCATTTGATTCATTCTGGTGAAAGACCATTTTCCTGCGAAACATGCGGTAAATGCTTTAATAGGCGAAGTACTCTTATAGTACATAAACAAATACATAACGGCAAGACAGCGAATACAACAAAAAGCAAAGAATAAATACATGATTTGCATGGTCGACAATATAAATAAATGTACATAAGCTCATAAAGGCGACTAAGTACTTTAATTCACTTCGTGTCAACAGAAAACTAAAAAAAATGTTAAAGCCCCCCAAAAAATCCAACTAAGGGGATAGCCCAACAATTTCGCAGCACTACGAAACTGGTAAGTAACACCAAGTGGATGACCGGTTCCCAAAAAAAAAAAACAGATCAAGCAAATGCCTGCAGGTATGGTTTGAGATGAGAATTAAACCATATTTTCTGGAAGCAGTTATTATTACATCATACTAAAGTCTTATTATGCGATTTAAGAACCAGATTTGAATATCTCGTATCCAGTCGTTTTGAAATTTCACATTAAGGTATTCTTGGGCCAATCATGCATCTTCTTAATACTTGACACACTTCCATAGAAATGTTCTGTTGTGTCTTAAGTGGCGAACGACAGGGCTGTCCGTAAAGATTAAACTCTACAGAAATGTATTGGCTTAATGGGAAATATTTGAAACTAAGCTATAAACATATATAGTTTTTGTTTCTGTTTTTATAAGCACCTGAGCTGTACAGCATACCAAGCGATTGTACTAAGGCAAGCTTTTTTGTAAAATGTTTTCTTTATCAAGGGTTTAATTTATGCCTCAACATATTATAATATACACTGAGACTCGCATATAGCTACAAAAGAATATGCGCAATAAAGACTTTGTTTGGCACCCGGTTGTAAAATTATATATTATCCACTCTCCTACATTAATGTTGATCTAAGTGACTAAATTTCTTTCTTAACTTCTCGCGTTTTTCTTTTTTCGGCTTTCTCCATGGCTTGCTTGTGATTCCTGTTGCTGGATTATTGGAATCTAATGTAGTGCTGCTGCCAGTATGCGGAAAATTATCTCTGCCTTTAATATGTACCGATGAACTGTTTCTTTGAAAGAATTGATCATCCAACTCCTTTGTAGAAGAATTTTTATTTATCTGCAATAAATATATTTTTAGTTTTAAGTTGCATATACATTTTTCTTAACCTCATACCCTCATCGCTCTCTGTTGTTGTGCAGGAAGTAACTTTTCTTCTATCTCTTTTTTCTGGCGTTCTGGGAAAGTATGGAAATACTGATTGTCTACCCCAGGCGGCGCATGACAGAATAATAGTTTTCCAGAAACATAATCCTTTAGAACATACCGCGCTGATCTGGACTGGTCGGGCTGACCGTTTGCTGTCATGAACCCACGATTATCTAAGCAGAATGATCAAATATTATGAGATCTTTAAAGATATTCATCTTCTTACACCCATATGCTAGAAGTAACTCTTCTGAATGTGGAGGTCTATCCGGATCTTCCCCTTCAATTGGCTTTGCTATTATAATTCCATATCTGTCTTCTAGCACATGTCTTGGTATACGGGTGCATAACAGATTCACTGGGGGAACATGATCTCTCATCTGATAGTAAAAAAAAAAAAAAAAACAGTCAATATATGTACATACTTCAAATGTGCGTCTATTCAGCCCAAATATTGTCATCAATTAACACACCCTTTTCACTGAAATTCCATTACATCATATGCAATGTGTGCACCAGAATAAAATACGCCCCACACAGGAATAAATTTTCATCCAGAACGTCATCATAAATATTGGACTATTGGAATGACAAAACCATCATGACAATAAACAAGCAAGATAGGTTTAGATCAACATGGAGCTTTTTAGAGCATGCTCTTTAATGCAACATTTACTTTATACTTGTACACGATGTTTTGTTTTTAATATAAAATACGAGGCATTATCTTATGCAAGATGTGACATTATCTCATGCAGAACCTCGGCAAGAATAGTTTTGACCCGCTTGCTCAAGAGTCCGACTTTCCAATGTCATAAAATAAACAGTAAATTATATAAATACATTTAATAACCCAATAGCCAGAAATGTTAGAAAGCAACTGAACGAATGACTCTATTTCCAGGCAATTCGGTCACTATTAAAACTCTAGACGAAACTGCTCTGTGCTCTCAGCTGTACTCGAGAAACCCGTGTTATGATGACGTATGCGCGTAAAAAAAGGCAATTGATGAGGCATACATTGTAAAACGACACGACATTGAAAGACTTAGCATGTGACGATGCATGTGAACTTTGTAAACATCCACCAAATCATCTGCCAAGTTTGAGAGCATGGCCGACGACTGCAATATCAAACCTTTATACATTCTTACACCGCTCTCCAAATGTTCGAAACGCCAATTATTTGGACGACGTTTTTAATTGACTACTCTCTTGATGTAAGAAGATAGTTCAGATATGAGCCGAATCTTTGATTCAAGGTTCAAGTGGACAAGTTTGTGTTGTCGGTCTGATAATTATGTACTAAAAATCTGTTAAATCAGGTTCAAGTTAATTGCAACAATGGTTGAACCAATTCCCAAATAAAAGTTAAAACTTAAAATGTAACATGTTACCTGATCAATTGGCAGAATTCCATTAAGGATCATTTCGGCTTTGGTTAGCACAAAACTAGGCATAACTAAACCAGGACAATCACAGAGCATCAAATCTTTTTCCAGAAACAATGTTTGGAAATGTTTTGTTTTGCCTGGTGTTGCGGAAACAGAAACCTTTTTCTCTTTAAGCAAGGCATTAATAGTACTACTCTTGCCCACATTTGGATAGCCAACAAGTCCAATGGTAACGACACCTTCGGTAAATGTTGGTCCAGAGTAAACATTCTTAAACAAATCAATTAACTCCGATTTATTGAGAAGTTTTGGATTGTTTCCTTGTGGCTCGATTTCTATACCAATCTTCTTTTCAATAAATCTCAACTGCTCTTCAGTTTTATCCAACCCTTTATTTAATGCTTCAATTGATTTTCTTAGATCATCGACTGATATGCTTTTTGAATTTTGCGGATCTTCTTCTTCATCAGAAACGTCGTTTGAGTCCGGTGCACTCTCGTCTTGATCCTCACTTTTTTCTTTTTCTTCTTCAGCTGCTAAAGATGCAGAGAAGAAAGCTACTTTAATTTTTTCATTATCGAAATATTTTGCCCATTGAATTCGTTGATTGATTGTTAGCAAATCGGATTTATTTATGAGGATCATATTCATCTTTGTTTCTCTTACTTCTTTGACATATTTCTCAAGGTCCTCACTTCGAAACAGCAATGGATTTCTTGCATCAACAATCTGAACAACCACATCACTTCGTTCAACAACACGCCATAGTTGCCGCCAGAATTCCAAATTTTTCTCATAGGGCGTAAGATTGATTTGCTCATCCTCTTGCAATAAGGCTAAATTGCGCCTCCAATCAAGGAACGATTCACTTTCTTTTCTTTGTAATTCTTCAGCTGATGTATTTGGTGTCCATTTCGGACGTCGCGGAACTTTAAGTAGATCTTTTTTGTCAAAGTGTTTTTTCTCTAGCAGCTTTTGTTCAGTTTTTGAAAGAAGTCCTATATTACTCTTTGGATTCACAAATGCAATATTAAGTTTTTCAGCTTGGAATTCTGTGCCAGCTAGCTCAGCCGTACGAAGAAACTCCTGAAATGAGGATTCCTCTGTGACAGACTGTAGATTTAAACGACCCCAATCATACCCATCTTGTAAGTCGGTCGTGTGTAGCTAAAATGCATAAGAAAATAAGTTTATTGGAATGATAAAGTGTATTCTAAGTAATACCATAGAATCATTATCGAGCGTTCTTTTGTGCGTGTGTCCAAATCGGTTTTTTATCAAAGCTCTTCCCAAATTAGTTTTATTTTTCTTACTCATTTTGAAATCAGTACGATTCTACTTTGTTGTCACGATATTAACCACATGTACTCTTGACAGAAAATTGGTTCTGTTTGTTTTGTTTTTTTTTACAAAATGCTCAAAGTGTCAGATGGAAGTCAGCTCTCTCGCGTTGCGACTTTTGTGCAGCAATTCTTGTCTATTCTCATTTGACAAACTACACGAGAATGTGGCTAAAGATGTATGCACTGTCAATAATATTATAGTTATTTTACTTTCTTAAGTGTCAGACTTGTCATGTTATTTCGCATTACACAAAAAGAACGCGCTTATAGCTTTACTTGTTTTTGATCATTGGTTACGTAATTTACCTATGTATCAATAAACTTATAATGCTAATAATAATGTCAGGTCTTAATAAAATGTTCTGCTTTTTATTTTTGCATTTTAGGTAGAAAATATATAAAGGCTTTCTTATTAAAAAATTATTTAAAATCATCAATACGTATGCTTTAACCACTGGAACGGATCAAATTATTGACGCCATCGCTGAAGTCACTTAACAGCAATAATAATTTGATTCGGCGACTTGGAGTTCCAAGTTCGTAGTGGTTTGTGATGATGATCTCATCTGCCCATTAGATCTCATTTATGAATCAACTAATGGAGGTTAAAATACTGCGAATTTTTAGCTAATACAATCATGTAGAGTATAAATACATTTACATCGGTGTTTTGCGCCACTTCATAATTTTTTTTCAATGAAACGTAGAAAAGAAGGTAACGCTGATCCACGTCATACTTACGACTAGGCGGTCTTAAAATACCTTGGTGAGTGCTTTATGTTTGTATGTATGTCTATGTGAATATGTCTAACCGTGTTTCTCTAGCGCAATTTTTTCGAAGAATCTTGGAGAGTTGGGTCCCAGGTCTTGTTTCCACTAACAACAACGATGATAATTGACTTCTTCGCATTGTCGATCTCAAAAGCATCGTCTGATCGTTTTTTTTCAATTGCAGCTTGAACCTTCGTTCCTCAGACTTTATTTTTTACTTTGGTTAAATGAGATTTAAACTAAGTTTAGTTATATTTCAACTGTAACATTTCGTATTGGGCTCATTTCAAATAGGTATTCACCTGTTTTCGCGGAATCATCTCTGCTGACTGTAGTTTAATAATCTATGAATTTCCCCCATATTCTTTTGCATCAAAATTCTTTTCAACACCATTCATATTCTTTTTTAGACCTGCATCTACTATGCTTCGTTATTGTCACCTGCAATAACATTGTTTTAATCCAACGCTTTGCCCGTAACAATAGCACTGCCCTGGGACTCTTAAGATCTCCACCTCATCAGTAACGGTTTCTGCCATTTGTGAATTCTTTTATTTCACAAGCCACTCAAGTTTTCTTCACTACCGTTCTTCTATCCATAGTGCTTGGTTTCGTTTTTTGGACTAATTTATTTATATTATTATATTATTATTATATATAATAGGAACAGCGACAGAATATGTATGATGCGGAAGAAGAATCAACCGGGATGTATTTGGTGGAACATGAACCAAGCAGACAATAGAAAAAATCTCTTTGGGAAAATAATAAACATAGAAAATGTGCGGCGAACTTAATACGAATTTAAATTGAAAAAACATTTTCATTTTTTCTAAGCATGGAGAAGTTTATTAAACGAAGTTAAAATGGCTAACTATTTATAGTTAAACATTATTAATCAGTTTTTGTATTGATGCCTGTGGTTTATCGCCCCAGAAAACCTTTTATATATTACACAACGCAGATTCTGAACATCGGTTTCTATTCCGGCCTTTAAATCCACCTCCTCCTATGACGACATATCAGTGTATGAGCAAAAATCAACATGCAGCACCTTAATACTTGACTTGAAGTTATCAGTCAGGACTAATTAAATATACTAGTCCAATGACAGAAATACAAGTAATAGAAGTCAATGAAAATAATTTTATTCCCATTTACATAAGATTTAGGTGATATAAGAATAAAACCTTAGTTAATTTTTATTATTCGCCACCCATAGTTGTATGCTGACTGACATACATTACCATGCTTAATTACTTGAATCTTTTATTTAAATTTTTCAACAGGCAAGGCCTGAACATCGATCAAGTATGCAATCAGTTTAGTAATAAAACTCGCTTAACATAGAAAAAGACAAAACTTATAAGATAACGTTTGAGATAATCAAGAGGGTAAATTTAAGTAAAAATCTTCTTTTATTTTGTAGTCAAGATCTGATTTAATCATGATAGTCTAAAGTTCTTGTTTTATTGCTTATTTAACTTAAACTGTATTTGGTATCGATTTGATCAATCTCTGGCACACGTGCAGTCTCATTTAGAGTTCCCGAGTTCGGTGTCAATTTTAAGACGCTTTTTCGCTTGTATGTCTGCCATCGTTTGCTCTATTGAACGAAGGTCTTTCTTATTTTTACTGGGCACTAAAATAGATAGAAAAATAATTTTTCATAAATATAAATACATTTATTGAGCAAATATGTTTTTATGTAAAATATGCACAGAATCGGTTAAAATATTCTTGTCGTCAGAAAGTATGTAATTTTCAGAATGAAAAGCGTAAGTAAACCGACAAGATTCGATGAATCCCGTTGATCAGCCAGCTGCTTGAAATCCCTTGCGAAACAACAAGAAACAAAACAAACCTTGGACAGAACAGAATCCTGTAGGGATAAAGACGGAAACGTTTTAATAGAAACAGTCGATGCTAAGCAAATGAAGGGACACATTCTGCAGACTTTTGAACGGTGATGACGAACAACCTTCCGAAACAGGTAATCGACATCAATTCTCACCATCTGACTGTAAGGAAGGAAATTAAGTTTATTTAGGATGCTGATGTCGTCGAATTTTCTGCGTTGAAGTTTTCAAATTAGCTGGAGATGACCTGGTCAGATGTACAGACCAACTCATTTCTTAAGTATGGTCGGATGAGTGTGTAAACGGCTTGTTAGCAACTTTAAACCAAAATACACAAGAGTAAAATACATAAAGCGTATCTGCTTGCAAATGCAGACGATATTGATATTGATGGGCGTATTTGCCAGTCTATGAAACGAAGCAGCAAAGATTTGACTAAATATAAATATACAACAAAGTCAATTCAAGGGCACATATTGACGCAAAGTACCAAACGCGACCATACTCATGCCTATCGTGCTGTAGTCATATAGCATATTTAGGAG
Source organism: Orthonevra nobilis (assembly GCA_963555765.1). Classification (NCBI taxonomy): domain Eukaryota; kingdom Metazoa; phylum Arthropoda; class Insecta; order Diptera; family Syrphidae; genus Orthonevra; species Orthonevra nobilis. The sequence goes on from OY743224.1 coordinate 67,603,355, forward strand.
TCCAACTGCATTTTTTACTGATGACAGTCATTTTCACTGTTATAGAAGACTGATTATTCTATTTCAGCGAATCTATAGGCATTGTTAATGGTTACAGAAGTGTTAAAAGTTTAAAATAAATTTTACCAAATCCATAAGATGCGTTCGTCTCTGTTTTGCGGGCGGCTTCTAATGCGGCTTCTTGTCCAATCAAGTGAGCATACTTGTCCTTATAGTTCGTTGTAGGCATAACCTTATCTGGAGGTTGTCTTCGTTCGACTTCTATCTGCTTCTGTTCAAGCCTCTGTAATAGGAACATATACTTAAACGTAAATATAATGACAATAATGCCAGCCATCTGCCCACCTTTTTTGCATATTCCTTCGCGGTTTCTTCATTCCACTGGTCTCCGTTTCGTCTAGCTTGCAATTCGTCCTCTGATGGGGCGAATTCCCTTTTGTACACCACAGCGTACCTATCATGGCCTTCGATTCCAAAGCTTATGGCTATTAGTCCTCCGACTTCGGCTATTTCATGTCTATAAAAATAAATAACGTTTAGTGGAGACCCAAATAATTACGAATATCTCTAACATTATGGCACGGAACACTTTGTCTAGCGGTTGAAATTCGATGTACCGCCTTTCATCTTTGGAAAATCGATTGATTCTTTCTTCAGCGTATTTACGAAACCGATTAAGTTCTTGCTTTTCTTTGATCTTCATTTTTTCAACATGTTCTTTTTGTTCTACAAGTATAAGAGTACTTAATTTTAATTTACTCATACAAAGCTTGTCGAGGGTAATTTTTACGTTTTAACATTTCCTTATCCTTTTCGTTGACTGCCGGTGGTTTATCCATCGAGTTTAAGATGGAATTGAGTAAATCCATTGATATATTTTTGTTAAAAATTAAACAATCCACGGCAATTTTTCTTCGCGTTTAAAAAATTTGTTTTGTTTTAAAATCGCTGTAAATGTCAATTAACACCTGTTTCTGTTTCCAGGGATGTTAAAGGTTTTCTATCGTAAAGACTAGATTTCCGCTGCATAGTGTCACAAAAAGTATCACGGAGGCTTCTCTAACATTCTGTGCGCATGTATAATCCCAGCACGAGTATATTTCATTAACCGATCAATTTAATTTTACGAATTTGAATTAATCAAGAAAATGTAAAATATGCCTGAATCCGAATTACCTTAGAACTTGCTTCAGATTTCTTAAACTACCTGGCTCCCGCGACAAAAATGAACTACCCTTGGTCGTAACGCAAAACTCTCAATGGGTGCATTTCAAATTTGGGTTGAACTATGCCTAATTATTAAAGCGATATTCTCATGCCATTGTTTATAGTGTAAGAACACTACAATTTTGAAGATATTTAGGTGGCAGTATGGTCTAATGATGATAAATGGAAAATATTCATGTTTTACTATGTTTGTTAATAGTCATTGTTTCTGTGTTGAAGTATTTGAAGTAGATGAATGAAATGAAATACTGACTTGCGTTGACTTAGTAAACGAAAAATAGTCCAAACCAATAGCTTTAAAAGCTGTTTGCTGCTGGCATAACTCGTTAAGACGAAAGATGAGAACTTGGATGTTATCGAATCGGACTATCGCTCCACACGACAGGAACGCGCTACATGAACTTGAAAATCGAACAGAACGTATATTTTGTTGACAGAAGATGTCATCAATATCCTGAGGAGTATTTTGAAATTTTGAATTTAGGTATAGAGTTACTTTAGCATTTCAGATTAAACAAACAATAAAAAATAAACAATGTCCAGTCAGTCAAGTTGCCCAGAGGTATTTCCCCGAATATTAAGTAAATATGTTTTCAAGACACTCTTTTTAAGCACCTTCAAGCTCAAATGATTATCGTTATACATCCCGGATCACTCAATCTACGAATTGGACGAGCTTCCGACTTCAACCCCATAAGAATAACCCATGCAATCGGGCGAAAGAGAAAACCAGGCGGGAAGGTGTATAGAGAGCGTCTTCTTCCTCAAGTTGTGAGTTAAGTATGCATAAGTGTCAAATACTGTTTAAGACCATACGGCTACTCCTAGGCAAAAGAACTGTTACCAGAATTTGAAGAACACAGACTTCAAGTTTCCCATATCATTCAATCATGCACTCAATCAGATGGCCGGCGTCGGTATGCAACACCACCTCAACAAATTGCTGCTTTTAATAGGAGGTCGATGCCTGATGTTATTGGGAAAGCAACAAAAGTTAAGTTAACCGGCGACACAGTTATTGGTGACGAGGTGAGTTAGATTCCCTTTTTTTTCATATCGAAAAATAAACATCAAATATGTACCGAGATACACATACCATTTCCTCCATACGCCGTCGTCGCAGACAGGTTAAGAATGATTTTTGCCCTACGACTGTCTACGATGAGTCTTTGTCTTGGCTCATGCTTTAGACAATATCATCCGATAAGAAAAGAATAAAGAACTCGTAGGTGTGTTGGCTCCTTACCTGATTCCCATTTAATGATTTTAATAGCTAAGGGTCACCCTCAGAAAAAAAAACACATTGTCTGAGGTTATCATAAATCTAGCCTTATTCGTAGTATTTCTGTTGTATTAAGTTTGATTTGAAAAAAAAAAAGTTTTATTATTTCAGATACTCAACTTGGATGTTAACGATCCTTACAATCTGCATTTTCCCATTAAACGTGGGGAGCTTAATTTGCATAGTAAACTGGGTGGTTCTCTATCCTCAGTTATGACTGATCTTCAAGACATTTGGGAATTTGTTCTTAAAACGAAAATGGGTATAGACTTAAGGTAATGCTGAAAAGTTAATACTATGTTAATTAATTCATTTACAAATGGACATAGTATTTTACATCAATACAAAGCTGTTCTTGTCGTTTCGGATATATATAATCGAAGTCATTTAAAGGAGCTTACTTCCTTGCTGCTAATTCGGATGGGTTTCGGAAGTTGTTTTTTGGTCCAGGTATGCCTATCCCTAATTATGTTTTGGTTTGAGGCCTTTACGACATATTTTTATGTTGGATTTTTTTAACAAATTTGTTTTTACTTTCTGTAAGGATCACGTTTCTGCAACTTTTGGCGCCGGACTTGGACATGCATGTGTGGTCGATGTGGGCGATCAGAAAACATCAGTTTCCTGTGTCGAAGATGGCATTTCTCAGCCAAGTACAAGAGTGAGGCTCGAATATGGCGGAGGTGACGTGACACAAGTCTTCCATTGCCTTCTCGATAAGTGTTCATTTCCCTATAAGGAATGCGATGATAATAATATAAAAGATACAATTCTACTGAAGCAACTGAAGGAAAAGTTTTGTCACGTTAATCTGGTAATATAGTATTGTTGATCATTTTCAACAAGCAAAAGAAAATAATAAAATCGTGTAAACAATTTTAAGGATATCTGCGGGTCACAGGAAAAAACTTTCGAAATATCCCGCGCAGATGAGAAATTGAAATACACAATTCAAGTGGGTGATGAATGTATTTTTGCTCCACTTAGTCTGTTTCATACAGAGCTGCTCGCGATAACTGGCAAAAATAAGGCAGCCAAAGTGCAAGTCTCAGCCTCTCATCAATCAGATTCTGAAGACTGCTTCGATGCGGAATACATCAGGGAAACAAGTGTAGGTCTATCAACATTGTGTTTTATATTGATCGGAAAACATCTTTTTGTTTTTTTAGCGAAGAAATGCGCGCGAACAACTCGAACAGAGCCAAGCTGATGGAGTAATGGTGCAGCCTGACAATCAGGAAGAGGAGCTTGTCGTTGATGCGTTCGAAAATGAAAAGGATAACAAGAACGATAAGGAATTTGTTTTGCCAGGAGGACAAATCATTGGCATTGACCAAGCTGTTCTGCTTAGTATAGAACGATGTCGTAAGATTACATTTCCATTAACATGAAAACAATGTGTAACAATTTTTTTTGCAGCTAATGAAGAAATGAAAAAGAAAATGTATGGATGCGTTCTTGTTGTGGGAGGTGGAATGAAATTTCACGGCATTGGAAAATGGCTACAGAACAAAATGGCTCTCAATGTGGCATATTCCCATCGATCAGGTAGGCGAACACGTTCATCAGATTCAAAATTTCAATACAAAGAATATTTTATTATCTGTTAAAATACTAATCAACTTTAACAATCTCAATTTGCAGAACAATTAGATATCGTTACCAGTACGAAGGACATGGATCCAGCAATGACAGCGTGGAAAGGAGCTGCAATTATGTCTTGCCTGGAAAGTGCGCCCGAGCTTTGGATAAATCGAATCGAATGGCAAAAGTACGGGTTGCGTATATTGAGAGAGAAGGCTCCTTTTATGTGGTAGAACTTCCGTGATCACAAAACCCTTTTTAATGTATTTCTATCAAATACGCAAAGAATAAAATAAAGAACATGAAAATAGAATAACATTAAACTTGTGATTTTGTGAGGTCAATTTTTGTTTTTTTTTTATTTAAATTTCGTTGGCAAATGCATAGTAACTAAAAACATTTGTCTTATGTACACATTTCGAACTAATTTGAAACATTTTATGAAACAGCAGCAGAATTTCATTGGCTTTGGTGACGCAGTGATCGGCAACAGGAGCCTGCCTGCTTTTCGACTTGCGTGTGCAGAACAAGAGATTTATCTCTAACGTGTTATCTTTCTGCTGCAGATTTATATATTTCTGACGGGATCGTTAATGCCGATCCACCCTATATGTCCTTGCATCCTGAGTTTATTGCCCAGAATGTTTTGACTAGTTGCATATCCCTCTTCGCTGAACCTTCTTCTCCATAATCTATCAATGCAATGGGGATCAAGAATCGTACGAGCATTTTCATTCGTATTTGAAGAGATTCATCCGTCTGCGCCGTAAAGTGGAAGCAAGGCAAGAATGTACAAACCCAATTCCAATAGAGATGCTGTTACACTACAACGGCAGATGATCTGCCAAATCATTTCTAGATTATGATCGGAAAGTAAGCCTGATTAATGAAAACCCCCTTTTTATCATAACTGCACTCATAGAGAAATAAGTGTTCTTGATATTTTTTCAACATATTTTTCTTCCAAACTCTGCTAACGCCGACGACGTCATTCTGTATGCTTATGGTTCAAAAATTTGCGTAATTAAAAACGAACTCCAACGGAAGTTTGATACCCTCGAAAAATTCTGTGAGCATTGGAAACTAAAAATAAACAATTCTAAATGCGAAACCATACTGTTCCGCACCCCAGTAGGACAGGGCAATTCAGACTTGCGACGCAATTGGAGAAATTTGGTTATAACATCTTCAAATGGCCTTCGAATCGAATCAAAAACTGTTGTGAGGTATTAAGGAGTTTACTTAGATAAATTCCTATATTATAATGATCATGTTAATATCCAATTAAAAAAAGCAAGGGCAGCATTTATGTCGCTGAAGAAACTTTTTTATTCCAACTATTTGAGATCAGATGTGAAGGTCATTTGCTACCAAGCTTTTGTGCGTCCAATTTTGATTTATGCGAGTCCAGTGTGGTGGAACATAAGCCCATCTTATATGGAGAAGTACAGAATTTTTGAGAGGAAATGTCTTCGAGCATGCACGGGAATGTACAGAAGGGCTCATTCCGACTTTCGGCATTACGTCTCCAACAAAAGACTATTGGATGCTTCCGGCGTGTCTAGAATTGACAATGTCATTCTAGACCTTGCGAGGAATCATTTTGCGCGGTCGAGTAATGTTATTGAGAATGAATTCATATCTGGTTTATTTTATCCTTACCCTGGGTATTTTAGAAATTCACTGATAAGTGTACATATACCACCTGAAGCATTTCTTTATCTGGATGCATATGGCTATCTTTCAGACTCGACTAATGTCCCTATCATATATCATGCTGCTAGAAGAGCAACAGATAAACGAATCCTCCATGTGCCTGCACACTCAAGCGATAAAAGCAATATTTGGAAATACTGCATGAGCGTACCTGATAGAGATGTAAATAATGACAATAGGTCAAATTTAAATGAATACTGGTGGCTAGATTGGGTAGAAGCTTACAATTAGGCTAAGTTAGGTTAAGTAGTTTTATCTTAGTTTGTAAGTACTGTTTTTTTTCGTTTGTTTTTGTTCGTTCTTTGTTAAAAAATATATTATTATGAGGAGTTTTTTAACCTCCACCTTTTCTTCTCGCAACTAAATTATATATAAATTATAAATATCACAAAACAAAATATGTTCTAGTAATTTAGTCTAAGTAATTATAAGTAATGAGAGCCAATTTTTAGTTGGCCATTTACGAAAATGTAAATTTATTGATTTAGCGTTTATCTTGTTTCTCGTTAAGAAAATTGTTAAAATTATGGTGGAAATAAACAAGTTTGAAAAAAAAAAAAAAACTGTTAACGCCTAAAAACGCATGCTGACAACAAGGTGACAACGGAGTTTTTGCAATTGTCGAAACGAAAGTGGGACTCAAAATCGACTGAAGGGACAAATCACTGTAATAGAGATCAGAGGATCTGTAGTTTGCCCGAATAATTACGCCAGCATTAGTTTCAAACGACGAATCACTCGCACTATGTCGAACGAACAAACTGCCATTATGAAGATCCTGACCGCACCGTTCCTACTTTGTGGCGTAAAAACAACACGCACACGGCGAATGAAAGAGCTCTTAGTCGCTTTGGCCCCCTCTGTGTGGGTTATACATTGATATGTACGTACGCATTAGTGGGAACCAAAGAGTCACGGAATATACACCATAGGGCTGTATACGAACGAGCTGACTCGAGTGTAGATTGAAAGTAAGTACGCATGTAGAAAAGCACATGTTCGCAGTTCGAAATTTGTTATTATAAATATTATTATTATTAATTCTTTATTAATAAGTAATTAAATTACCTTAGTTATATAAAGGAATAGCACTAGCTACCAGGGCTATCGGCTAGTTCTTAATAGCTTAAATATATTTGTTAATTTTTAGAATTGTTAATACTTTATATACATTTCTTATATTAGTTTCAGTAGGCGTTTTTAGTAAGTCTGCTAGTGGAATGGCGGAGAAGCTTTTTACTGCGTCGTTTATCTTCTGGCAATCAAGTAAGTGTTTGGTGGAGAGGATGATGTTGCTATTGCAAAGATGGCATGTTGGAGGGTCGCTTTTGGATAGTAGATGGCTGTGGGTAAGGTTGGTGTGGCCCATGCGAAGTCGTAAAAAACATTTTATCATTAATGTTGAGCAATTTGTAGGGTATGATGCTAACTCAGCCTGAGGGGTAATTTTTGAGTAGTGGTGGGTGTGTTCGGTCCAGGTATCTCGTCTTTTATTATACCACAATGTTTAAATTTTATTCTGGAGGTCCTTTTTGTTGTGTGTGTAGAATAAATATATAAATATATTTCAAAAAAGGAATATTTTTAAAAACGCTGACGAGTAAAAAATTGCATTTTCCTTTTGACATAAGTCTGATTTATTTATGTATAAATTTATTGATATTACATTGTTCATAATTAATAAAAATATTTACTTTTCTTTCATTGTACAATCAAATGAACTCTATCCGATATTTTTACATTCCTTAAAAGAATTAAAATATCGAAAAACGAATGAAATCAATTTATGTATGTATATATGTATATCTGTACCTGCGAAAATTATCAACAAAAAACACATGCACATTTTTAAGTATTTTGTTTTACTTATTTCTTTTTTAATTGTATATTTATGTTACATTTGTTACATACTTAAATGTTAAACACAAAATTGTTTTCTTTTTTGTATTCTTTCATCTAAACAGATAATTGCTGCTGGAACTACGGAATAGTTAGTGTATATCAATTATGCTTGTTGTCCTTTGTATACTTTAACATCTAACTTACATGAAACATCATCATTTTAATAAAAGAAGCGATCGCAATCAAGAAAGGGCCAATTATTATGTGTTATTAAATTAAGCTTATCATTATATTAAGCCGATTTGTGTAAACTTGTTAATTTTTTTTTGTTTTGTCGAAAGAATCTATGTTTGTCTAATTATCATAGGGACATGATAGCATGACTCCAAATGGGAGGTTGTTTTTTTTTAAATATAACAATTAAAATTAATTTACATGCTAAAATCTGATTTGTAATTGAATAATATCAGATATGAATATGTATTTCCTTATAGAATAGAATTCATGTTGTTGACTTTTTCGTATTCGTTTAATTTAAACAAACATTGAATATAATATATTTATTTATGTTAAGCTACTTACTATTAAATCTATGTTCTAATCTATTAAATTTTATTTACACTATAAAACCTGCGGTTTGCTGCATTAAATTTATTTTTTAGGCTATAAAATATATCGATATTTTTTTCGCATTGGACTTTTCTTTGTTGTAACTTTCATTTACTTAATGTTCAAATTATAGCTGTGGTATTCGAATTGGATGCTGCAATGAATGTGAAACTAAACTATTTTGTTGACTGTTTTATTGTCACAATTTTTTTTTTTTTTTTTTGCTTTTTGATTAGGGAAGTGCTAATTTATTTTTATAAAGAACTAAAAGAAGAAATACTTGGCCCGCCAAGTGAAGGACTTTAAATTGCACTATTCTTTTGTGCCACCAAAAATGTCTAACTCTTTTTCTTCGAATTGATTTCTTTAACTGCACAATCATCGACCTTTTTATTGCCTTTAGCTATTGCCAGAAGCGTGACTAACTTCTTGTGTGAATCGCCGACAATCCACCCATGCTGTTGATAGTTTTCACTTTCATCAATATGGTCTTCATCGTCATGTGTCGATTCGATACGGCCAAATTCTTCATCACTTGACGATGACCAATAGTAAAGCATTTCAGATGCAATTCTTTTTCTCCTGGCTTGCGGCCTGCCCTGGGTATCAGCAGACGTCGATTTGGTACTTGCGGAGTTGCGAGGCGCCACTGTTTCTACTCTGTTTTTCGATTTACCTGTTTCTTTGTTATTTAAACTTGATGAGCCAACATCATTTTCAAGCTTGCCTGAAATTGTCTTGCGACGGTTTCGGATCGGAACAGGTTTTGATTTTTGTTGTAGCTCTGTTTCGAAATCGCTTTCAGAATCATCTGCGCCTTTCGAAAGAATATTCCGCCGGGTTGGTTTCTTAAACGGTGAAGGTTTCAGTTTGCCGGTATCGTCCGAATTTCGCCTACTAACAGGCTTAGCTTCTTTTTGAGTTTTGATGATTGGTTTTGCGGTTGAGAGTGCAGCTGCTGGCGTTGTTGGAATTTTTTTCTTACTCTTGGTAGGCTTAGCATTTTTTGGGGATTCTGCTACAGTTGCCTTGGAAGATTGAGTTGCAATAGGATTGCTCCTCAATCTTTTTTGTGTTGAAGAGTTCACATTTTTGGCTTTTTCATCTTCTGATTGATGGCGGGATGAAGTTGCATTTTGTTCATCGATGATGTTTGTGGTGTTGTTGGACGCAGACGTTGGCGCTGGAATGGATTTTTTTGTGGCATTGATTGAGCTTTTTCGTTTCTTCTTCGTCTTTTGTTCATTTTCTTCAATAAGAGCGATTATATCTTTCGTTGAGAGGAACTCTTCAAATTCATCAGAACTCCAGATGTCCACTAATTTTTTAGGACGGTTAACAGCACATCTTCTTTGTGATTTTCTTTGCCCTTCGCCAATCAACTCTGCAATTTCTGCAGGAGACATTCCCAATTCGGCATGAAGTTGAGCGATTTCCTTTGAACAATTTTCTTCCTTATTAGCTAACCTGTTTGTTGGTTTACTCTTGTTTGTTTTTGACTTATTGGTTTTCGCAACAGCTGGAGTTTTTCTTTTTGAGGGCTGGGTAACTCTATTCCTCGATGAATTTGGAGCATTTTCCAATCCAACCTCTTTAGCAGCTGCATTTGCTGCTGCCTGACGATTTTCATTCAAACCTCGCAACGTATCAAACAACCGGTCAAGTTCCTGTTTAGGAATCTGCTTAGGGGGATCCGGTGTTGGTAATTTCGGCTTCTCGACTGGAATTGTTTTAGCTTTAGTTTTGGCGTTTTTATTAAATATTCGCCCCATTATCAGCGATTTATTTTCGAACGTTTTCGCTGTAAATGCGCTAGAATTGCTGCTCTCATCTGAATTAACATTGTCGTCTTTATTGTCTTCGTTATCATTATCGTTATCTTCATCTCCAGCACTGATAGAGCCATATACGAAGTCATCTCGATCTGAGTAGGTCACAGTCGAAGTGGTGTTTTCATCGTTAATGGCAGGCGTGTCTGGTTTTTGAAATTTAATTCCTTCTTTTTCTTCCATACCGATGTTTTTGAATGGTCTTTCTGGAATTATGATCGCCTTTTTGGGTACATCGTTGTCATCGGCCGTTTTGAAAGGCGATTGAATTGCTTTGGATATCGGGGTGTTTTCAGAGTCATCGAATTCGTAAATATCTTTGGCGATAATGCTTTCTGGTTTCTTGCCTGTATTCAGAATAATTGGCATACAGCTTTCTGTGTCATGAACGGAGATAATTGGGGAAACTTCTTTCTCTGGTGAATTCTCAGTTTTTTTTGTTATTTTTGGCATTGGATTCGATTTGGGTTGATTGAGTATTTTTGCGAAATGTTCAGCAGGTTCATTGGGTTTCATTTTGATTTTGGATTTCTGATCACATTGTATTTGCAAAGGTGCAAATGATGTTAACGCCGTCATAGGGGCCTCGTTTCCAAGCGCTATTTCAGCCAACGTTGTTAATTTGCAACCAGGCCTCGGACTGCGTTCTAAGGCGTGCTCCATATCCAAGCCTATGGTGGGTATAGAAACTTTCAAATTATCATAGCCCTTCATGGCAGCTTTCGTCTTAAGACGACACGTCGTTGTAGTAATAGTAGAACTTTGGGAAGATGCTGAGTGCAATGGTGATATAAAGTTTCTAAAAAAAACAAAATGCAAATATAAATAATTAATTAACTTTAAGCTTTCATTGTAAAAAAAAAATTAGGAGAACAGTACAACAACATGATAAGCACCATGTTCTACACATGTCAGGTAGGTAGGTAAAAGTGGTGGTTCAGTGAGAACCTAATTAGCACTATGTGCCATTTTAATACCACAGCTCTGTTACCTTATTTATGATGTTATTTTGGTGTATTTGAGATATCTCTAAATCCAGCACGAGGTATTTAAGAAGGACATTAGTTCCTTAATATACTTAGCAGAAATCTCATTAATTGAGTTGAAGAAGGGTCTACCAAGCGCCCGTTGTCTGGCTCTTACAAGAGCCGGACAGTCGCAAAAGAAGTGTGTTAGGGTCTCCCTCTCAGCTGTGTTTTTGCAGCTGCGACAATTTGAGTTGTGTGGGATACCTAGCTAAATGGCATGATCTCCAATCGGCCAGTGTCCTGTGCAGACCGCCACTAATCTAGCAATATCATGACGGGCTCGTCGAAGGAGATCTTTTGGTTTTGATTGTTTGTATTCCGGCCATATTTTCCTTGATGTTGCTACACATGTGTCTACACATGTCAAGGCATTAAAAGCATCACGCTTAACAGAAAATTACAATAACGAGAAATCACAAATAATATCCTTTCTGTGTATGATTTAAAGTTTGGCAATCATGGCAAACAATCCCACTATATAATGGATAGGCATCACAAAAAGTTATACACGTCTATATTCTGGGTGACAGAAATGAAATGCAGAAAGAAAAATGTCATCAGTTTGGTGCAGCATATGGACTTGCTCCATCAGGTGGTTCCCCGATTTCCTGACGCTTTGAACATTCACCAAAACATTAAACTGTCTGGCAGTACAATATTTTAAAGATACAATATTTAACGCAACAAAAGCTCGATTATAAAAAATCTTCAAAGTGATAATTTTTCTTCGCATTAACTAAAAACAAATAACGACAAATTTGTTATTTATTTTTTTCACCTTGTGGTGCCAATAGGACTACCAGCACTAGCAGCGCAGAATAAGATTCTCGCCGGCAGACCAACGGCGTCATCAACCAGAACAAGAGAACGCTTGACGCAAAATAATTGTTCCAAGATAATCAAAATCCACGGAAAACACGAGGATTTAAACAGTTCAAATGCACGTGTATGTTCACAGGTTTTGACGTGACGACAACCCAGACTATCCCAGCTGATAGGGAATAAAGAAAGACCCTAAAAATATCAAGTTCCATTCTCGCCCATAAGAAGCAAATGACATTAAGTGGTACACCGACAAGACGAAATTATAACCGCAGAAAACATGATCAAGATCGGAAGATAGTTGCGACCATCACGATAGCAAGAGGATCGACAACTGATGGAGCCCTGAACACAAATAAAAGCAGGTCAGGGATAGTGAGTTGGTCGTTGTGTTTTTGCTCGAAGGCACTTACCGATCGGCAACAATAAGTCAACGATGCAAATCAGTACTAAGGGTAATTGGTATCTTTTCAAGATAAACATCTCTCTCTAGGTGCAAAAAAAAACGTAAAAGTAAAATTCACATCTGTTATTTTTTTGCGCCCAAATGAGCAATGAGGATTGCTTAAAGATCAACAAACAAGCGAAAGATCAATTTTGCCGGGCTCTAACAATCTTAAGTGAGAAAACTCTAAATTATTTACCTACCGAAAACACACAGCGTCGATGTTGAAGAAGCTGATGTGTATTCGCCTTTATTTTTGCATCAAATCCTACCACTTAACGTTGCACACTCTCAACTCCAGGGGGAGTCGATGTAATGTCAAACTCACCAGCTGCGCCATCGCGGTAATCTGCTCATAGCGTTGTGTATTCGTGATGAAAAATTGAAAAAAAAATCCTGTCTTTAGCTTTCAAGTTACATTGAATAAGTTTTCCATTTATATATATGTAACTATGAGCGAATCTAAGAGTGAACAAGAGAATGTCCACAGAGAGGAAAGGAGCTCGAGAAAGAGGAGCTACGAGTCATCAGATACATCGTCTTCTGAAAACGATAGTTTTGTGTCACCTCCTCCTATCAAGAGAGAGAAAAACATGTCTGGACACGTGTCAGCCTTAGACCAAAGAATAGACGATCTAACAGAGCAGGTTTGCCAATTGTCACAGTTTGTAAGTATGATTTTACCACAGGAGATGACACCCAATAGGCCAAGTACCTCCTCGTTTTTGCATTGCCCAGATGGTTCTCGGAGAGCTTTGGACCTGGGTGAATTGCATACGGAATGCGATTCTAACCTAGTTCAACCGGCAAAAAGTGAGCATTTAAAGGAGGTGGTGCAGTTGCAACACTTTGGTTTGCCTACATGGAGGAGCGTAAGATATTCAAAGGCTATGAAATCTTTAGCTGCAACCCCTGGTTTTGTGGAACTAAAGATTAACGATGAGCTGTGTACACTCAATAAGGGCAAAGATTTCCTTTCTTCGACAGAACAAGTAATGGCCGCATTGACAAATACATTATTAGAGCAAAAAGCATTGCTTAAATCAGGTTTGCAATCTATTGTTGATTGGGCGTTCCGATCACCAGATGAATTAAATCCCAGTTCTCTTTATGAACAATTCACTTCCTTTTTCGGATCCTCGTCTCCTTCTTATAAGAACTCTGAGTTGGCACTTCAGGTAGTCTGTGGCAAGAGGGCAGAATGTATTGAAGTGCGTAGAGAAAGGTTAGTAAGCGAAATAGCCAATAAGAACGTCCAGGCTGCGCTAAGAGGTGTTCATCCTAGTGCTGAAAACTTATTATTATTATTGGTTCCAAGCCAGAAGTTGGAGTACCTTGGGGTGTTGTGGAACACTTTCAGAAATATAATGTCCCTTCCAGCCAAAAAAGTAGAGAAAATTCGATTTTCCCTTCAGGCAATGTCTCAGCTAGGCTCCTGCACTCTGCACCGGATGCAGCAGGTGCTAGGCCAGTTAAATTTCGCCAGTTTCGTTGTACCCGGAGGCCGACTTCATTCACGTTACCTTCAGATTTTTTCGAGGCAGTACAACAAACGTCCGAGAAAAAAGCTCATCATCCCTCGGAGGGCTCTGGAGGAGATAGATTGATGGCTCGGAGCATTAACAAGAGTCGAGAGTCTACACAAAAAAGAAGTGACGCATTTTCTAGCAACGGATGCTTCAGACATAGGATGGGGTGCTCAACTGAACGAAGCAGTTTTGTCAGGTCAATGGTCCAAGGTTCAGGAAAAGTGGCGCTGCAATTTAAAAGAGATGTACGCCGTGTTGATGGCGATAAAAAGGCAGGCATCCGTTCTGAAAGATGCACACATCCTTCTCCAGTCAGACAACCGAACTTTGGTCGCATACATAAGAAAGGAGGGAGGTACAAGATCTTTAAACTTACTAGGTCTGACATATCAACTTCTTCATCAGGTCGATCGGCACAACATAATATTATCCGCTTTTTATCTTCCGGGAAGGTACAACGGAATAGCCGACAGATTGTCAAGAGGTCGCCCCATACCGGAGTGGCATCTTCTGCCTCAAGCAACTGCGGAAGTTTTCAAAAAGTTGGGAAGGCCAGAAATAGATCTTTTTGCTTCAAAGGAAACAGCAGTTCTCGACAACTATGTATCGATAGACTGCAGAGATCAAGCAGCAGCATACATAAATGCTTTCAGCAGGATTTGGAATCATTGCCTAGGTTGGATCTTTCCACCGCCCAACATAATGCCAAGAGTCCTGACTCACTTGAACAGTTGTCGGGGAAAGTATTTAATTGTGGCACCAGAATGGGACCAAGTCTTCTGGATGTCCGACCTCAAAGCTCGGGAACTGGAGCCCCCTTTAATAATACAGAACCTGCGGAGGGTACTGACAGACATGACAACGGGCCAACCCCCTCCACAGGTAGAACATTTAATCCTGAAAGTATGGAAAGTTGGGGCTGGGGTGGCCAGATAGTAAATTGGTCTGCAGAAGAAAAGAATTTATTAAAAAAGGGATGGAGAGATTCAACACTTAAAACCTATTCTCCTGCGGTCAAGAAGTGGCTTCTTTGGTGCGAAAGAAATAATATCAATCCACGGTCTCCTAGGGGTTACTGCTTAGCGAGATATTTGGCCAATCTTTTCTTAAAGGACCAGTATGCTCCTAGAACAATACTTGTTCACAAGTCTGCTATATCAACATTTGTTGATCCAGATTTGGCCGCTAATCTAGCGACAAATTTTTTTGTGAGACGCATTTTAAAAGCTATTTGCTCTTCTCAGCCAGCCACTGAGAGGCTACGTATATAGGATCCAAGGAATGTGTTTGAGTGGTTAGCAGAAAGAGAGACTGGGAAAGATACTTTATTTGAAGTCTCGAGACGAACAGCTATTATACTGCTTTTGGCATCAGGTAGAAGAATTCATGACCTTACGCTTTTAAAGATATCAAGCATTCATTACAAAGAAGAGGACGGGAAGATAATTTTCCATCCTTCTTTTGGGTCCAAAACCGACTCAGCCAAGCACAAGCAGTCTAGTTGGCAGTTGAGTTGTCATGAGAACAAGAGAGTCTGTCCAGTTTTCTGGATAAAACAGTTGATCAGATTTTCAGAAGCGAGGAGAGCTCTGGAAAGCAACTTGGATAGCTTGTTCATAACTATAAATGGACCAGTGAAGCCGGCATCAAGATCAGTAATTGGAAATTGGGTCCGAAGCATTTTGAAAGATGCGGGGGTTGGAGCGACACCGGGAAGTGTTAGAGCAGCCGTTGCATCATTGGGTTGGCTTGAGAAGCAGCCAGTTGATGACATCTTAGCAAGAGGCAACTGGAGAACTGAAAGTACATTCCGAAAGTATTACTGCAGAGGGATTATTTCAAATAAGAATTTGAATTCACCTTTTCTTTTTAAAAATTTCAAACCAATATAATTATGAGATTCATAATTATCTTTAGTCTCGGAGACTTTTAATTTAATATAATTTAAAAAAAAAGAAGAGGATATTCCTATATAAATAAGAATACAGCATTCATCATAGCGTTGTGGGCAAACACCAGCAGATAACAGACAGGTCTTCAACAACGACGCTGTGTGTTTTCGGTAGGTAAATAATATGACGGTTTTACACTTAAATAAAACCGATATTATTTGCCGTCAAAACACACAGCGTCGTGGCAAGTTTCTTGCTGGTGAAGACACTATGAGCAGATTACCGCGATGGCGCAGCTGGTGAGTTTGACATTACATCGACTCCCCCTGGAGTTGAGAGTGTGCAACGTAAACTGGTAGGATTTGATACAAAAATAAAGGCGAATACACATCAGCTTCTTCAACAACGACGCTGTGTGTTTTGACGGCAAATAATATCGGTTTTATTTAAGTGTAAAACCGTCATATTAATACAAAAATCATATCTTGTTTAATAGGCTCTTATAATTAACGTAAACGAAGCTTGTGTTTCCACTCATCGCTTAAGTCAAATATAGGCAAATAATTTATGTTAATATTTTGAATATCCTACTCACTGTTTTTGGGAAACTGTGGCTGCGCTTTCCATCCCGTGTAGATGCGGTCCAATTTGCGAGGGCTGATTAACAAAAGTTCTAGCTGTAAGCGGTGTTACATGATTCTGTGAGCTTCCGGTCTGAAGCACGGGAATTGCAGGATTTTCTTTGGGCACTATGCTCCTCAAAGCACCCTCGTCGCCTTCATCGTTTGGTAAAACGGCTGGATCTTTAGCGCCGGATAAAACATGCAATTGAGCGTAGTTAGCAGGAGTAATTGGAGGCGGTTGTGTAGAAGCTGGATTTGAGTCCGACGAAATATCACTGAACTGGTTTATATCGATACGCGGATATATACCACCATCCCGTTTGCCGCTAGCTTCTATGGTTGATTGTTTGATGTAACTAAATCTCTCATTAGCGGATTTAGGCGTAACAGGTTTCATCTGCAAATCGTAAGCATATGTTGTAGGCGGCACGATAGGATATGTTCTTTCCAGCAGAGGCGTTTCAGAACCTTTTAAAATATTACAACATTCATAAAATAAACGTTCATCGGGATTTAGCGTTAGTCTTGAGGAAGCTTTTGTTGAATACCGCTCATAGTTTTGCTCTGGTGAAGAAATAGGTTCAATGCCTGATTGATTAAGAATACTATTAGGTGGGAGGTAAGGGACTTTGGAATGAGCTTGTTTTTCAAGCTTGTCCACCAACTTTGCAGGTGCTTCAACAACTTTTAGTGCGACAATGTTTTCTTCTGAACGGATACTTTGAACTACGTTTAAAGCTTGCTTAGGACTTTCAGCATTTAACTCGCTTGCTGGTTTAGATGGTGTTATCAGTTTAGGCGGAGTTGTTATTTTAGTTGGAGTTATTGCAATCAGTGGGGCAGCTTCTGTTTCTTTCTTTTGTGTTGCATTCAGGTATTCTTGCTCAGACACTTTCGACACATGCGCTATAGTCAATTGATGTTTATTTAGCGCCGAAGGCTTCGCAAACTTTTTATTGCATAAAACACAGTCAAAAGTTTCAGTGGAATCCAATATATTGATGTTTGTTTTCTTTGGCTTTCTAGTTAGTAAAACACTGCGTCTCCGTCGTCGTCGTCGTCCCTTGCTCCGACAAGTGTCTTGTGAAAAAGTTGTATATACACTCATATCATCATCCACATCCATATCAATGAGATCGGTATTGGTGGTTACATCCATTGTGTCCATATTCGAACGGTCATCATTAAAATTTGGCGCACTGCGAACACTCATTGAAGTGGATGGGCGCCCAAATGAGTCGTCTAGTTCCAAAAACGAGTTTGCTAAATGAAAACCATCGTTGGCAAGATTAAAATCCTTGTCTTCCGCCGACATGATTTTATCATTGACTCTCTTGGCTATCGCCGTTAAATAGTTATCATCATCATCGTCATCGAAAACTATGGAATTACGACGATTATTTGCGTCTGAGCGCTTGCATGATGTTGACCGCGAACTTGTTCGCGAGGTATATGATGGTGCGTTAACATCCGCAAGTGATTTCCTTCTCTGCCGAAGTGTTGCCAAGCGTGATGAAGTTTGAGACGGGGCATTAAGTAAGTCCGTGTCCTCAGAATGTATGTTCTTGTTCAATCGAGGGTCCCGACTAGATATACTGGATTTTCGTTCACTCTGTGTTGGGTTTTCTTTATTAGTCGCGATGTCTAACGACGCGGCCAAAATACTTGGTCGCAAAATAGATGACGAAGATTTAATGTTTGTTAGGCTGCCAAAGGCAGATACCTCTGAATCTTTACTGATGATTTCTCCTGCATTACGCTGAGCTGGTGAAAACAGTCCCCCAACAGAGAGCGGAGGTTCACCAGTCCGGGTCAACGCCGAGGCGTCTTCTTTTGCATTGTCAACGACATCCTTGCTAAATGTAAACGATTCTAAACCGGTACGAAGTTGGTTTATATTTTCGATTTCTATCTTTTTATCACGTTTCTTTGTTTGTTTTTTCTTGCTTTTCTTCTGCCCCAGAGACACTGCGTCGTTGTTGGGTGATTTTTCATTTTCCGGAGACAATAGAATTGTGTTCTGTTGTACTGGGCACCGATGCGACCAAGCGTCGAGAGAATTAGTTCGATAATTTCCAAAATCTACAGACATGGGTTTTGTTTTGAGATCGTCCTTTGCAGCTACTGTTGTAAGTTTGGCTGTGTTTTGAATTTCATTTTGAACTTTTATTTTTTCATCTCCTTTTGATAGGTCCTTAGAGTCCTTCAAGCTTTCCGTTTCATTCTTTGAAATCTTTGTCACTTTATCTTTTGATGTTTCTGCTTTCTGTTTTTTAGTTTCTTTAATTGAAGTCAGTTTGGATGATTCAAGTTCTGCGTTCATTTCTTTCTTACTGTCAAGGACGTTCTTCCTCTTCGTTGTTGGCGTAAGGCGCATTCCAGTTAAAAGTAAGGCTTCACTTTTTTCATACGCTAAATTTTCAAGTTTCTTCAAATCATCGATGCGAGACTTATCAACTTCCTTGAAACTTTCTAACAACTGGTCTGCTACAATGGCTGCGAGCTCATTCTTCCTTCGTTTTCTAGGCTTCTTACTAGAGTCCTGATTTTTTGCAGCATTATTACCCTTATCATCGGAGTTATTAATAACATTTTCTTCTGGAAATGGTATACTTTTATCAATGGTTTCACTTTCTTTAGGTGTCATGTTTATTTCATTTGAATTGAGCTCATTCTTTTTCTTCGGCTTACCTTCCGACTTAGTTTTTGTTTTAAGCGGAGCTGTTGGTTTCGGTTGATCTGCTTGTGAATTCGTAGTCAATGATTTTTTATCTTCATTTTCTTGCTCATCTTCGCTTATGAAACTTGCTGCTATTTCTTCGACTTCTTTTAAAGCAGATGGTGGCGGTAAATCATTCACAACAGCACCGGATTTTTGCTCATTCTGATCTACAACTTTATTTCGCCTGCTTCTTCGCGTTGGCAGAGGTTTTTGGGATTCAGACGATGATCCACCCTTCACTTCATTTTTTTCAACGGCTTTCAGCTCTTTGATGTCGCTGACTTCATTTTTATCAACGGTTTTCACCTCTTTGATGTCGACATTTGTTGTCAGGCAGTCCGGTGCTGGAGTAGAATTCATTTGGGACACTACACCATCAATATTGACTGCATTAGTTGGTTCTTCTATAACTGTTGTTTTAATTAGTGGTGTAACTTCGAGAAAAGGGGAAGTCTTGGGTATTTCTGCGTCTAGTAATTCATTTGAAGATGGTTCTGAATGTTTTGTTGGCTCTTTTTGCAAAGATGTTTGTGTTAATATTTCACTGACGGGGTTGACAACAATATTAAGTGTTTGACTTAGGGTCTCTGGCAAAACTTCATTAGCTTTATCAAAATTGCTTGGTTGATCTTTGCATACCATGTTAGATACATCTGCAACAAACTTTTCATTTAAATTTGATACCTTCGTTGGCTCAAAATTATCCGGGCACGATTTTATTTTATCTTCAACTACAATATTAATTTGTTTCGAAACCTTTTTTTTCGGAGTTGAAACTGCATTCGATTTCGCCATTAATATATCAACGACAGCTTCTTGCTTCTTATTATTGTTTGCTCGTTTCTTCGGTGCGCTCGTTGTAAGCTTAGCGACATCTTTAGGAAAAACAAGAGGCTGACTATGAAGAGGTAACTGTGGCACTTTCGGTTGCAGGGATTCACACAAAATTGGTATGATTTGTGTTTGCGGCAGCAATGGCAGAGGAAACGACATTGGAGGCATAATAGTTACATTGGATTTCGCTGAAGATTGAGGAAGAGGTAAGGAAAATGGCTTTGGGTTAGCTTTCGCTTTCGGTGACGATCGCTTAGGCTTTTTCGACAAGTCCAACGGCACCTCTAATTCAAATGGAAGATTGTTGTATGTGTTCGTACATCGTAACGAATTCATTTCAGTTAAAAAATCATTTGGAGCTCCTGCTATTGTTTGACGTCGTTTTGTAATCATTCCCCTTGGTGCAGGTATTTGAACTGGATTAAATTGCGGAATTGTTAATTGTTGTGGCTTTATACAGGGAACACGAATGGTATCTGCGTTTACAATACAACGCTGTTTCGACGGTGTCTTTCTATCGGGGAGTGACTTTTTTGGCATCTCGTTCATTATTACTGGTGCAGGTGTTGTTATTTCTAGCGTGATTATTGGCGGAGGTTTCCTAGAGGACATTGTCAAATAATCATTTGCAGCCATCCCGACTGAAATATTCTTTAGTTTATTCACATCTACTTTAGCACCACAATCAAGGTGAGGCGATGTTATAATCGGTTTGTTCATGAAAGCGCCAAAAGATGATTTTCCTGATGGATTGTTTTTTAAAACAGGCGTTACAGAGATCTCATGCAATAAATGTTCGTTTCGGTTGCTAGGTATTTGAATATGTGAATTTGGAGGCTGTACAATTGGGATCCCGGCCCTTAGAGAATTTACATTTTGAGGCATAATTTTAGAAGATTCATGTGAAGGTAGACTTTTTACTAAGCATTCAAGAGGATTTGTTTCTAAAAACCTCATCTCTCCTTGTTCATTACTCTTAGATACATTTTCCGTTAGATTGTGAATCACAGGTGCTTTAACAATGCGTGATTTCGTGGTTATTTCTTTTATCGCACTCTCTGTTAAGGAAAGATCCTTGAGCGGAAAGTCAATGGATTTATTCAATGTTGTCTTTTTCAATGAATGTTCCTGAAATGGGGTGTTTTTAAGTTCAGATTCTGGTATTGTATGGCTTGAAGGAAGAGGCTCCACTTTTGCCTGAACTGTTGGTTCTTTAGATGAGCCCACTTCAACAGAAATTTCCTTTGTTGCTTCAACATTTTTAGAAGGCTGCTCTGTAGATGCTTCATCTGAGAGTTTCTTCTTTGCTTGTGATACTTTCTCATAGTCCTCTGCTGTTGGAGCTAAAGAAGATGCTTCTAAAAGTTGGTCACATTTTACAATTTTTCGCGATAACGCCTTTCGTTTTGGTACTTTTGTATCTTTGTTATCATTTATTGAGGGTGTAAGTGAAGCTTCTATTGTACTACCTGGTTTAATATTTCCATCGGTTATAGCCTCCTTGCATTCAAGAAATGGTTTTCCCATTTTTTCTTGAAGTTTTCCAGTTAACATTGCAATACAATCATTGATTTTTTTGCTTCGACGTTTTGTTGTTGGACTGACTTGATTGTGCAGAAACCCTGATGGAAACTTTCTCAGATCTTCTGTACTTGTGGATAGCTCCTGCTGTGGTGGTTTTAAGTTCTCAGAACTTGAGGCTAAATCCTGACCCTTTGTTGCTTCAAAGTCTATCTGAATTGTTATTGCTTCGTTCTGCGGTTTGACGTTGCTTGATAATGTTTGCAAGTTCTCAATATTACTTTCAACTTCGCCTGTCTTGGGACAACTGGACATCTCGTTTTTATTCTCGATTGCGTGTTTCTTATCCGGAATCTCATCTTGGGGCTTCTCCGATTTTTCCTCTTTATCGAACTCCAACCTCCGAACTGCAGGTAATTTCGGTGGCTTCTTCTCAGCGTTTTTTCCAACATCTTCATCAATATTGGTCTTCTCTTCGCATAATTGACGCTTTTTAATTTTTTTCACAAAACGCTTTGTAGTTGCACCAATTTTTCTCACAATACTTCCCTTCCCTTGGTCCGCTCTTTTATTTGCTTGGCATTCTGATTGTACTTTTTTGTTCACAATTTTATTATTTCTTGCTCGCAAAGATTTTCTATTGTTTTCAAAAATTTTACTATTCCGAAGAATTTTGTCCTTGTCGGAAATTGTACGTAATTTGTGATTACGTAGTATCTTTTTTGAAATCGCTGCCAGTTTTGTGTTGGATGACTTGCATTTGTTGGAAGTGTTTTGCTGCATTTTCCTTCCAGCGTTTGTTTTAAATTTTCTTGATCGTGGTTTTGTGGCATTTGGTATTATTTCTCGGCAAACACGCTTTGGAGGAAGGTTTTCCAACATTTTCCTTATGGAGTCAGCTTGAAAGATAATCGGAAATAAAATAAGTTAAAATATGTGAAAATAAAAAAAATTATATAAATATGGATGCATTGCAAAGTTAAAAACGCATTTTAATCAATAAACGACGCACAGCAAATTACAATAAATTGTTTCGATGCCTAAATTTCCATGAAACTATTCATACAGAAACTTGGTTCCAAGTGATAATCAGGATTTTCTTTAAAAAACACTGCTGACAAAAGTCTAGAATCATTTTTGGAACAATCTCAAAAAACGGAAATATTAAGTAGTATGTGAATATCTGGACATATACAGGAAAACTTTTATGAACTAAGGATTGAGGACATTTATCGGATTGAGTAACTTTTCGATTTGAATTAAAAAAGGATATTCTAATTGTCAGTTATTCTGCTGCTCCAGGCAACAAGCTGCGCGAAGCAATATCCAGCGGCACTAATGTGAGGAGAGCGGCTGAAGTGATTTACTCCCTAAAGCAAATCTAGATATGAGCATCTGACTCTATTTCACGGCCCCAAGCTTATAGTCCGGACGATTTTTTAAGTCCATTGTACGGTTTAAATTGGTATTGGACATATCAGTTAATTATCGACTGAATGTACTTTGTTTTATCCTTATTGATTTGATGATCAAGTTTTCGGTCGATATAAGCGATGATGTGTATCGCACCAGTTGTACAAACTTAAAGAAGAAATTGCATGTTGACATGTGCCCGATGCAATATCTGTTAAAGAATTAAAGTTTGAAGACAAAACGTGACATCACATCGCCTCGTCGGAACCCGGTGCAAGTCTAAAACAATCTACTTGAAGTTCGTTGACCTTTTCTGCAATTATATAGTATGATATATAGTATGAACATTTCATCTTGTATCTTGTAAGTAACATGGAGCAGGGATATGCCAGGACACTTATTGGAAGACGTAGAATTGACTTGTAAATGTTTTCATCCTACCAAATTTGCAAATGATCTCGTGCATGCTGAGCCACTGACCACGATAAATTCTTCTACAGAAGACGGGAGAACTGCTTTATTGTCAATAGTTGCGTATTTCTTTTCGTAAAATAAAATCTGCTCTTAAGGTGGTCTCGGTTTCTAAAAAGATTGACCATCTAAGCGTTCAAGAATGTTTGACGAGCGTCTAACGTCAATGCACACATGATCGATTGGGTTGGTGGCCAGGTTAGTATATATTAACTACGCTGTTGAAATCCAATGTGTTCAATTCACAAAGAATCAAAATATGGAAATGATTCTTAAAGATAGCTTTTCTAAGGCGAAATTCGCTTTTAAACCAAGTAAGAATGGACGAAAGTTCTGAGATTTAATACAAAACTCAGGAGCATGATCTTAGAATGTGAAAACTTATGTAAATCAATACGTTTTTTCCCATGTTCGTTCAGAATAGAGCTCGTATTGCATGTTTTAAGTTGTTAATTTTGTTCTACAATTTGGTTACACTTGAGAAATAACTTTATTCTAATTGATGGTAACTGTTTTGATTTATCTGTTTAAACTTTTCATTTTGAATATGCCACTTGATTTAAATATACGCTAAGCATTCTAAATTTATTTATTATTTCATCTACAACTTACAGTGTAACCACCCAACTTTGTTCTATGCGTATCTCTTCTAGGTCTATATTCGTTTGAAAGCTTAAATGGTCCCTGAAATCGGCAATAATTGGTCCTGTGGTATTGTTCAAATACCAGATGTCAAATTCTTAGAGATCTTACTGGAGCATATAAAGGTATTAAGGCCAAAAGATCAAGATACCCCATATGGTTGCAAAGTAAGTCTCTCACAAAAATACATCGAGCTCCTAGATTATAAGGATTCAATTTCTTATTACTGACATCTAGCCGTATATCTTGGATGAAAGTGCCAGCGCATCTTGTAAAAAATTAACTTAGCTAAACGCCTACGGATGCAGTCGGAGAAAGTGGCATTAAAGGGATCCCAAATTACCACCGCGTATTTGAGTTTCAGATCATCGACTGACTTTGTTAAATAACATTCACAATGTCGTCAATAAAAATGATAAAAAGCGGTGGGGCTTAATAAATAAATAAATAAAGGTAAATTTGATTATCCTAGACAGGTTACACCCAATTAACACTCGTTGGGGACATTCAGTGAAAAATGAAGTTTTCCAACTTGAGTGAAATCCGAAAGATGCAAGCATTCGATTCGATTCGACAATTTTTCTAATCATATCCAGTTTCATGACTATTTATTCAAAGAAAACTTTATTTCACTAAGCAACTGAGAGAAAATAAAAAAGATATTTTAAGGGATAATAGACTCACCATCACTTGGTCGTGGACGTGGTGTCGATGGTGACATGGTAGATGATTTCTTTTTGGGAGTCTCATCCGATTCATGTTCATCTTTATTTCCCTTTATTTTTCGCTTGTGCAATTGTAGAGCGGTAATATTGTGCTTGTTGAACTGCCGCCGTTTTCGAGATCCATAATACCGATACTTTTTCTTTTTAGCCATAATCCATGCATAGTCACCCGAACAGTCCAGCATATGCCGGTAAAGTTCCAACATTCCATGACAATTTCGATTACATTTTGTGCAGTCTACGGAAAAGCTGTTTACAACCGTTGCAGAATTTTCATTTTTAGCGGTAAGTGTTGATGGCTCAGTGTAAGATAACGATGATGATATATTCTCAATAGTGGTTTTGGTGTCAGTGTCGCCATCGTCGCTGAGTTTGCTACTGCCAACGGTCGTGAAACTAGCTGCCGCTGAATGGATACTATCCAAAGATTCTTCTTCATTACCAGAATTGCTCGTCGATTTCAGCGTTCTGTCTTCAGTCTTTTTATTAACAACAGTCCCTTGCGCGTATTCCTTATGCCGACTGAGTGCTTTTAATGGTATGAAAAAGTGCTTATAAAGGTTGCCTTCAATCAATTCCCTTCCCACGATTTCATAATGTGTTGAGTAAACATATGGATGTCTGAACATTTTGTGCTCTTCTAGCGCCTTCAATTTATCAAATCGGCCACCACAACCGAAGCAGACATAACAACGTGGCCTGGCCCACTCCCCGCTAAGCACAACATTGTTACGCAGAGACTCTGCCAGCGACCGACTAGGAATTAAATTTAAGTTTGCTGGAATAATACGATCTAACGCCATGCTTGTACCAGGCCCGCCTTCGTATGAAGAATTTGTAGACAGCTCGCCAGCAAGGTATCGAAAACCTTCATCAGTTATTTCCAATTTTATAATTGTTTGCTCGTTTTGCTCGAGAATTATTTGTGGTAGCCGACGACTATCTAAAATCGTGTTTAACTGATCAATCTGTCTTTGCTTTTCTTCGCGGCTATTTTCGCTTAGTTTCGCTATACAGCCGGTGCTCGTTGCTAAGGCTTGTTTTCGAGCTACTTCATGCTTTTGACGCATAGTTAGCTGCGTCCACATATCCAATTTGGATAAATCTCTTAAGCCAAGCATGGGCTGCTTAACTTTCTTAACTATCTTTCCGCCTTCGTTTACATATTTATATTTCTTGACACTATCCCATTTCCATTTCCACGAATGTTTGGTAATGGGGCGTTTTATTTTGGCTGTGCCAAAGTCACATCCATACTGTTCGGCGGTGAGTAAGGTGGGGAAGGCTGTTAAAGCTGCTAAACTTGTAGCTGTATGCACTTCACTCTCAGCAATATAAGGACTTTTTACCACTGTACTTCGAATGGCAGGCATAGGCGTTGGTGGGCTTTGAGGGCGAATTTTATCTGAGTCTTTGCCTAATTTCCCATCCAAGTGGCAACTTAAATTTGTTCGGACATTGATAAATACCTTCTCGTAAAAATCCTCATCAAATGTACAGGATAATGGTTCAACGCGAGTATTAGTTGGAGTCCGAAAGACAGTTTCAATTGGCTCATTCGAGGTGCATACTCGTCCAACTTTGCTCCGAGTCTTCACGCTAAGCAAGGAATTTTCAGGCTTAACAGTATCCACATTGGTTTGCCGGCGACTTCGAATTCCCTTCCGACCACGGGGTAATCTATTCTGTGTTACTCCAAGTCTTGATAGAAATGGCTCATCGTTAGAAAACATTGAGCCATTTCGACTAATCGACGAAGACGGTGTTGAAGATGGTGTTTTTATTTGCGGAACAGGAACTTCAGAATTGGCTCTGACATTTTCTGTTCCACCAGTTTGTTTCACTTGTCGACGAGTTTTCGTAGGTGTAAATTTACAAAGATCATTAGGACTACGCTCTTCATCTGCGCCGACTGGTTGACTAACGTCACCAATTTGTTGTGGAATTTTACTCAGTTGAGAATGAGCACGTTGTACATGTTCGGTTAGTTTTGCAGCGTTTTGAAACCTTATTGCACATAACTTACAGGCAAAGTATTTATCTGAATGGTGGTCTACTAAGTGATAAAAGAGAGCATTGAGATCATTTTCTAAAGCGACCGCTTGTAGTTTAAGGGACTTCGAACAGAATGAGCAGCCACTGAATATGAGACTTGGGGATGACTTCGGTGTTGATGAGGTGGATGATGATGAACATGTTGGTAGTGAACCAACAGAGTCCTTAGAATCTTGAGATGGTGTGACAGGATATCTCGTACTAGATCGCCGTTCTTTGGACAATGTATGAAACCGCTCTGTGTGTCTAGCACGGACTTTCGTTGTCGACAATCGTTTATCGCAATATAGACAAAGAGTTCTGCATTGATTTGAGTCGGTCTTATTTTCTAGTGTAATGTCTTCTTCCGCGACGGGAAGACTTTTCGTTGATACCTGCTCAATTTTAAGGTTTTCAAGAATTCCAGAAAGTCGATCCAATGGCAGGCTACAGATGAAAGTGAGTGGCAGTTGTTGCGATAATTTCGTACTTGATTTTTTCGAATCATCTTTGACGGGACTAACTGTTTCCTGGGTGGGACCATCAATTGGTGGTAAAGTATTCCCTTTTCTGTTGTTAACTTTTTTCTTTTTAGCTTTGGCATTGTTATTGTTGCTGGTGGTACTTGTATGGCTTTCCAAGCTGTTACTTCTGAGACCCGCTCGAACAGGCGAAAGCCGTGTTATGGCTTTTGCATTTACTTCAGACTTGGAGTTGGAGTTATTTTTAGTTTTAATAAACTTCGATCGTTCTACACGCACTATGCTCTGAGATATGGAATGATCGGATAATGGCAGTGGTGTGTTTTTTGGTGATGCTTTGTTTGCGGATCTTTTTATTTGTTTAGCTTTTGGTGTTGTGAGTTCCTCGATCTTGTCATTGAAAATCTCATCATCAGCGATTTTCGCATCATCTGCTATACATATATTGTAATCGTCTTTCTTATTTTTCTCCGAACTTGTCTCTAACCCACCGCGGTGAACCATTTTAATCTGAAAATTAAGATGAGGGAGACATAAGTTAAGTTAAATAGAAACATATAAAAAGAAATTTGTTAATAATTATGTATGCAATGATTTATTGTATTAACTGATAAATAAACTCATAATCAATTTTTTTAAAGATTATAAACGCAGTTATTCCTGTAATATAGCTAGGGATTTTCTATTTGATCTCATCAAACTTTTTCTGAACCTAATAATGCATCCACTCTGCGATTGACTCTTACATAAAAATGTTTCAAGATCACAGGCTTGGACTATGTTGACTTTAGTTTAAGTTCTTCATCTTACTGACATTCATCCAGTCATATTTTAATTATTGTTATTTCAACATTCTTCCATGACATTTTAAATCTATTAAACTAACAAAGTTTGTATTGAGCGCAAAGCAAAGGCTTTTTCACAACACCAACTTTTATTTATTTTCTTTTTGCTGCTCGAAAAAGTGTCAAGGGGCTCCCGCAGTATTATCTACGTTTTCCGCTTTGAAACGACCTGTGATTGAGTTCCTAATGGTATTCACAATTCCACTATTATTTTTCAATGCTTGAATCTAACAAACACATTTCTTTTGTGTCTCTCACAAAGAGAAATTCAGAGATTCATTGATTGGCGACAGGTATCGTAAGAATTGAGTCATCTTGAAATTGTTTCATTCTCTAGATGTCTAGTAAGACCCTTTTTTTCAGGTTCGATATATTTGAGAGCCTAATAACACTAGGACTTTCCTTCCTTATTATGGAAAAGACTAAAGAAATGTGGTTCTTCATCGCTCATAGAGCACGTTTTGAAGGCTTGAAGAGTGAGAAGACTTTACAAAGTTATTAAAAGAAAAACATTGTATTCTGATTTGCAGTCTATTCAATAAAAAGATACGGAACAAGTAGTCAGGATTTAAAAAAATTTACTTTTCCACTTCAAGTTTCTTTCAACAATTCGCGTTAAATGAATAAATTTTAAATGAGTCTAAATACTGTAAACTACAACGATGAGAAGAAGCTTGAAATGCAATAGTTATACACGATTGTCGAATTTTAAGTCATTGAATATACATCAATCTATCGTTGTCACTTTTTTGTTCAAAGACAAAAATTGTTTAAAGAAAAACTACTTATCTTCAATTTTGGTTCTACGCATTTATTGAAATGGGTTCAATTTTGGAAGTAGCGCGGATTTGAAACAAGAGTTTCACTCTTAGTAGGCCGAAGCAACTGAGCCACGAAAAACCATTAACAACCCATATTTATGCGCTGTAAAGCCTTATGAATGTTGTAAATGTAGTGACGATCCGGATAATTGTATCAGTGATTTGACCGTGAAACTATAAACGTCGTAGGTATCGATGAAGGGAAGTCAACTTACGCATGAGCTGTAGCTCAGTCGTCTCCAAACGAACTGTCGGAAAAGAATATGGCTTATCATGCTAAATGTTTAACAGGTTTTAATTAGTCTTTGTCAGCCTGTGTCTATGATACAAGGTGCATTTGATTTAAGCTCCTGGTTAGATATATTTTACAAGTATCGCAATTTTGAATCAAGAATCCTCAAAATAGTCTAAGGAAACCATCGAAGGAAAGAAAATTGCAATTGTTGCGCTACGAAAAGCGGGAAAATCAAATAACTACATTTCTTTATGCTTTCGGGATCAATCGAATGTTCATGCCGCATACTATAACTTAGCGTAAAAGATAGGCCCCTGTCCGGTCGTCGACAGAATGTGAGGACCGAAAATGCCGTTCGAGTCGTGGCAGCTCGAATATGTCGAAATCCTTTGCGAAAGCCAAAAATCATGTCTCTATGGATGGCCAAATTTTGCTCTTCAGAAAATAAGACGTGGAAGAGCAAAAGCGTTACTCATTCAAAATAATGTGAATATTTTTACCATCGAGGAAAAGTTTAACCGCCAAAACGATAAAGTCAATGCTCGAAGCTCCCAGGAAACTAAAGATAAAATTGGCAACGTCCAAAGAGGTCCCATTACGAGTTCGGTCACAGTTTGGTGCTGAGTGCCTGCAAAGCCAAATCGACTCGTCTGTGGTTAGAAAAATATGTTCCTGAGTTAATCAGAGCAGAGGATTAGTCATAAGGAATTATAACATAAGGTGTTTTATGAGCTGTGGCGAATTTTACTGAGGAAAATGTGCGTTCATGACAAACGCACCCAAGGACTTTGTAAAGGTTCATGGTAGCAACTTTGGGTAGAAATTTGATAACGTTATTTAAAAGATTGCACAAATTATTTCATATTTAATATAATGTAAATGGTATATTGATTACCCTCAAATTATTTATCGCGCGTGAACTTTTATGAAAAATTAATAAACGGACATCGTGAGATATGTTATAAAAGAAGCTCTCTGTGCATTATGTTTACAATTATTCCGGTAAGTAAAATAACGTTTAAAAAGACACATTTTGCCCCAGCTATTTGAAAATATCTTTTATTGACAGAAAGTGATAAAAAATTCTAATCTTGTCTCAGGAACTGGACATATCACGAAGGAAACTGCACCGAATTTAAAGTAAAGACTTGCCCAAATTTGCTAATTTGTGGTTGGAAATATGCACTGAATTGAATGATGAGGCACGTCAAACTGGCAGATAATTCGAAAGTATTTATATTTGAATGCTCTGGAGATGCTGAAGTTCTTTTAGTAGCTTAGAAACTTTAACATATCTCAACGTGCGAGAATAGACGACTGGTAACGACAAAATTGGCTAAAATAAACTCCAAAAATGCTAGGTATGGTCTCATCGTTTATTCTGAAAACACAAGAAATATATACTATCAGACCCTCATGATGAATGAAATGAAAGAAGGAACCCATGGCACCGCTGCTGCTCTCAACATGATTAGACGCAAAATATATGGTTTGAATTTGATTTTCTACCATTAGTATTTTGCCAGTCGAACAGGGTTTAGCTTCAAACTTCTATAGATTTTATGGCGTAGCGCACAAGTTTGTTTTAAATAAGTGATTGAGTTTTCAAATGATCTTGTAATTGAATCATGGCAGTTTTCTCTTATTTTTTCCATAGAAAGTCATCATTTCGTCGGTTCAAAGGTAAAAGTCATCATCTAACAAAATAAACAAAAGGAGATAGTTAAATTTAAAGACATTTTGGGTTTTAAAATTCGAAATTTTGTTTTTTTGCTTGTAATTTACTTTAACGCATTTTATTTTAAGAGAAATGTAACCTCCGTGCGATTTCGAAAACTATTGCATTTAATGAGAACGCAGAATTTGATTTAAGGGTATTAATTTCGAATAAAAAAAGGAAAGTGACGCTAAAAAAAACTTAAGTTTTTAAATTCTGAATTACTCTCTCTTGCATCCGCATCTTTAAGGGGGGGCTTAGGCATTTACATTTAATTGAATGCACAATATTTTAAGAATATTTTTTCAAAACTTCAAGTCAATTGGAGCAAAACTGACGAAGTTACAGGTATTTTTATGCCTGTCGGATGAACGTTTTACACCAGATTTTTTAGTGTTTAGAACTTTAAAGCGTTTTCCCCACAACTGACGTTTTCAAAGTCGGTCCCCCTCATAACTTCAAAACTACTAATCCGTTCCTTTTGAAATTTTGAACAGTATTTCCATACATAATTATCCGATTTTTGTTCGCAAAATATGGCGTTTTACCCTTCAAAGTGTTTCAAAAAAGTGAAAAATTAAAATTTCGAAAAACCCTCCCGGCATTACCTGGGGAAAACTATTATCTAACCAAGTTATGAACACGTATGGACACTTCCGAACAATTGCTGCCATTGCTGTTTTTTAATATTTCTTCGTGAAAGCAGGTGTAAGAACCACAGGAGATCCCCTTGCCCGACCTCCCCCAGACAGCTATCTTTTTATAGTAGAAAATATGATCGCACCTACATTGCACGATACCAACAGTATTCTTTGCAAATGTTAACGAGTTAATTTCAAGCCAAGAAACTTTGTTGCCATCATCATTTTGCTTTATTGTTATCGAGGATAATTTTTGCATGTCATAAGACCGATGTATTAAAGAACTTCGTATGGCTTTTTGGTTAATTTTTTTCCTTTCGTACGGGTAGAACTTACAGATCTCAATATCTCAGCCCTGTCAGACGTTAAAAATGTAGTTTTTTTGTGTCGCGAATTTATTTGCAGAATGCATAGAACCGCACTAGAACTATATATAGTATGATCTTAATCGTCCCAGTCCTGCTATATGGCGCGGAGGCATAGACTTTGTCAAAAGGGGACGAAGCTGCTCTTGGCTGCTTCGAGGGGAAAATTCTTCGGGTGATCTTAGGTCCTGTCTGCATAGACGGTGAGTGGAGGAGAAGATAAAATCACGAACTGTACGAGATGTTCAGCGACATCGACCTAGCCAGGTGAGTGAAGATCCAACGATTGAGATGGCTAGGTCATGTAGAGGGGATGGAAACCAATGCTCCGGCCCGTAAAGTCTTCGAATCCACCCCGAGGGACGGCGCAGCAGAGGAAGACTGCGACTTTGATGGCGCGCGCAAGTGGACCTCAACCAACGTGAAACTGGAGTCAGCTAGCAAAAGATCGAGCTGGCTGGAGACGCACGTTGGAGGTTGAGGCCCAGGTCCACCCCGGACTGAAGCGCTACCTTAAGTAAGTAAAGTATAGAATCGCAATCCATTTGTTAATGCCCCGACTCTAAAAATATTAACTCTATTCTTTGTAAATGAGGTATATTTTCAATTGGGTAGGACAGCTTGCTGATTTCTATTTTGTCCACCACAGGTATCACAAAGCAACGATATCTCGCTGTTGTTGGCATAGATTTTAAAAACTTCAATTTAAACAGATCCTTTTTCATTGTTACCTCTGTAATCATGAAGTTCATTTGAAGTAAAACAATGAGTTTCCCCATTCACCAAATAAATCTTTAAATTAAAGATTCATATTTTTCGGGAATAGTAGAACAGAGGAGCATCGGAAGCTGCAGAGCACTCTCCAAATCAAACGTCAATGTTAAAAATGAAGGCTCATTTAATTGTTTTCGGCCTTTTCGTCCTGCCACTCCTTTTGATGTGGAGAGAGAAATTAAGTTCAATATCTTTATTTTTGTCTGAGTCAGCTGTCTTATATTTAAAGCACATAGAGCATTGATGATTTTTGGGCTTGAAGAATGAAAAATTGCACTTGTCGCAACAAATTTTTCGGTATGTAAACTCCTTTACACCAACTTTTTCCATCTAACTCACATATCCCTCTGTAGATACCTTAAGTATTGTTAACTTTCTAAGTTTAGTTTTTTGCTTGATTGGTTGATGAGATTCCATTATTGGAAAACTCTCAATGTGTGTTTTTTATAAATTAAAACTCTCCTTCACTTGCCTTATTACCTGGTGTTTTTTTTCCACAAGACTCTAAGGCACAATAACAGCTGGAAAGTCTTACATTTTAAGCAGCGGTATTAATTGATCCACATTTGAACTACGCAACGTTCTTTAAAAAAAATTCGCGCACACTCTGAGCTTACAAACGTTGTTTTCCAGCCTTTGTTTAAAGGATTTATTTTTATTAAAGGTTGGGACACTTTTTAATTTGGAAGCGGAGAGAGAGTGAGAGTGCACTCAAAATAGAAACATCACAAGCTTTCGCAAAAAACCAAGTGGGATAGTGATTTTTTTCCTATAAAGAGAAATTGAATTTTTTAAATTTAGTAATTCCTGTAAAAAATACAATTTTCCTTAAAAAAATCATTTTCGCCAGTTTGATACTTAATGTCTGTAGTCAGTGAATGTTTATAAAAAGATCTCAAACTGATTGAAGCGTCTAACGCTTCGATGAAAGTAAAACATATCACCTTTTGATAAAACAAGAACGTTGTGAACCACAAAGAGCTAATCTGCAAAACTTAAACGAAATGGGGTGTTAGGGAATTGCATATCGGTGAAAATTCAGAAACTGGTTGACTAATATACACACAATATTTAATTTACATTTTAAACAATATTAGCAACTCTTTTCGTGTCACATCAACCAAGCCCATCATAAACTTGCCAAACATGACCACTATTTACAAATACTATAGTAGTTTGAGCTGATATTTTGGGTCCAAGTTTACTTCTTATCACTTAAATGCGACGAATTGTAGCTAAGGGTCAATAATTGTTACTGTCCCAAAACTAATGTTTTTAAAAATACTTGCAAAGTTTTGCACAATTAACTTGTTCTCGAAAACATTAAAGATAAATGTGCTTGGGAAGAATTTGATGAATCGCTTAAGATAACTGGTTAATAATAGGAAATACCGTAAGCTTTAATTGTTAAGTACATACTTGACCAAAAGCACCCAACGACCTACTGTGAGGGAACTTGGTATGGTGTGCCATAAGGCACTTCACTCGGGCCTCTTTTGTCTGAAACGTATTTAAACGCGTTAAAATTTTCTGGAATCGGTTTCTTATCTGAGGAAATCTCAGTTATAGTTGAATGTTTTGCAGAAGATTTAGATCATATCGGCTTCGATTTAATAAACTTTTTGCACCTGGCTTTAAATAAAATTTTGATCGTCAGGCCTGTTCGCATATCTCTCCAAAATAATGAATTTCTACGAACATCAACGAATTCTTGCGAACTTTTCGTAATTTTTTCGCAGACAAGGGCGCAAAAAATGTCTCGATGATGCGAATTTAAGTCCAATAAACTTATGAAGTGCAGCAAATCTGGCAAACCGATTCTTGACATCATTCTTTGTGTAGCCTCATTTAAAATTCTCGTACAGGAATGTGTTAATATATATTTATAATGCTTTTCTATTCGCTTTGATACTGGACTTTTGAGTTTCAACGTAGTAGTCCGAGGCAACTGAGCCACGGAGCGTTGGTGTTCATCCTCTCAATGTGGCCGAGCCAATGTCGGTTCGACGGATTTTTGCCTTCCGGACTATGACGTCGTTGTACAGCTAATAGAGATCGCGATTGTGCCTTCTCCTTCATTCGCCTACATTGCGAATACCCGCAGTCTTTCGAAGGAGCAGAGAATCAGTTCTGCAGTCCTTCTTATCGTCCAACTTTCAGTTCCAGAAAACACGACTGGCAGATGCCCTTCGAGTGAGGAATTTCGAACCAAGTTGTTCACATTTGCCCCGAGGTAGACAACTCCTTAACTACCTCGACTGACTTATGAAAGATAGTGCCTTCCGTGTATACCCTCGAATTATATGTTCGAGTACCAGATTTTTTAGCGTGGTGCTAACCGGATCAATTTTCCTGGGATCCCGAATTAAACCTTTGCATCAAAAAGTTCTATGCGATAAGTACTGTCGTATGAAACTTTGAAATCGACGAAGAGATGATGCATATCGATTTGAAGGTCGCTGGTCTTTTCCAGGAATTTGATCTTTAGTCGATTTGCCAGGCCGGAAGTTTTGCTCAATACGCTGGATAGGAATTTGTAGGCAACGAGTTAGGATCTCAATTTAAGTAGAGAGGGCAAATAGAGCTGATATTCCAGTCGTCCAGTATGCTTTCATCTGACCATATTCTGCATACATCGCCGCAAGCCTCGAAGAACTCGAGGCCATCTGAGCATGCCGCCTTGCTGTTCTTTAGCTTTTTGATATCTGTGCATACTTCTTCGATGTTGGTGTGTATTCCACTCTCTGTTTTATGCTCTTTAAGCAGCTGATAAAAGTGCCGCTAAAATACAACCACTTTTCCTTGCGGGTCAGTAACAACATTACCATCGCAATTTAGAAGAGCCTGGGTGCTTTTCCTTAAAAGCCTGCTTCCTGGCTTTTGGCTTTTTTGTAAAAGGCTCGTATTTTATGTGAAGCCTTAGATTATAAACTACATTTTCGAGTAAAAAGTATTTTACAAAAAAAAAAATATTGAAATTTCCAAGGGACATTTAAATGGAATGTTTGCAGAGAACCATTCCTGTTTTAACAACATTAAGAAAACAGATCATTGATTTACTCCAGGTGACGGATTACGAACATTTTAAAGGATATAGTGAAGACCTTTTATTTAAGGCGGGAGAATTTTGAGACGAACGCAGAACCGAATGTTTGAGGCATTTTTTCGCACTATCATAGGAGATAGCGTCCAACATTTTTTTGGCCCATGCATTTCCTGAGGAGACAAGAAATGTGTCCCTGCATGGCAAAGAAAATGTTGTAATTATGGATTGTCGTCGGATCGACATATTGTACATTATGAGCTTTGGTTTGAAATGCCTGATTTTTTTTTATGGAATCTTTTAGAATTTTATTTATTCCATCCAGGTACCGATTCCAGCATAAAACAACATTTTAAGCGGTTGGACACATCTTTTTGATTTCATTGTGATAAGCTAGTGCATGCAAACTGAAATACAAAAACTTCTGTGAAAAGGTTTCAAAATAGTAAACATTTAAAGAAACAGTCACCTATATGCGCATGCAAACAACAAACCAACTCCCACTCCCACTAAGAAGATGAACAGGCATCAAAAACTATCTTTCATTTTCGCATAAAACGCGAATGCGATTTATGTAAATTATTATTCAATTGCAACGGATGTAAACAAATAAAATTCATTGCTCTTGCACTCATGATTCCAGAATTAAACAAAAACTAAGGCATACCTGTCCATTTAAAGTTACAGGTGAACTGTTTAAAAACCTCCCTCTAAGCGGAACTTGGTTAGTTTTCCTCGCAGGATTCTCGTTTCTTCTTTTTTCTATCTAGGAACAAAATTGCACACATGAAAAAAAAAAATCTGTACGCGTTTTTTTTTTTACCACAAAAAAAAAATTCACATCTTACATCGTGTGTTTAATTAATATACATTTTCACATCACAGACCACTTGGGGATTCAATGAAAAAGGATATCTTATAAGAACATTATGGGAAATCGTGAAATAAAAACACAAAGAACGATAGCAAAGTTTTCACACTTCAACTTCGTTATCCACCCTAAAACATCAACTAGGTATCCATGATGAACATTTCATAGACTTTCTCCCTCGACGGGCGAATATGATGGGTTAAAACATAATCAACTGTTTATTAATGCATTTTTGTATGTATTTTTGCCAATTTCCACACGTTTTCAATAAGAAAAGTAATAACTAAATTATGTTTGTTCTCTGGCGAGAATTTTCCGAGTTTACCAAAATGTCGGTACCAATTTTTTTTTTTTTGTAGCACCGACAATGAGAAATATAATTCACAATGAATCGGTTTGTATCGAATTAGACTGGTGTTTTGGGTGGAAATTTTATGATTGTGAACTACCAGGGATGGCTATTTGGTTGGTAATGTAGTGCTAGATATATGTCGGCAGAGTTGTACAAACAAAATTAACTTGGGCCAGTGCTACACTGTAAATCGTGGCGATATTATAATTTTAATAATTGAAAATTGAACGACAAAATCTCGCAAGACCTATTGGGGACTTATTGCAGATTATATTTATGATTATACGCGCAACGTGTAAAATATACATTATTTGTTTCTATTTCGTATTAAGTCATTACGAGTATAAAACAAAAATTGACATGTACCACTATAAATTAACCACTTTCGTTGCGAATCAACATTCAGCTTAATTTCTTGCGACTTAAGCTGTTGAATTTCCATTCGTCTGTTCCGCCAAACTATAAGTTTTAACATAATGAATTGTATTAGTTCAGACTGTACTTGACAGTCAATCTGAACTTACTTGTTCCTTAAAGAACATCTGGCAGAGAGTATATGTTCAGTACAGTTAGCTTTATAGCTGACTGCATTCTTAAAATGGCCCCGCGAAAAATGTACTGAGATGACAGTTCTTCCCGTAGCGAAAGGTAGCGAAAGGTAGGGATATTTGAGGTAAATCTAGCAAAGATTTCTTCGCTACGCAAGGAAAGCTGTCAAAACCCATTTTGTTTGCTGTAAACGCGACGTCATATTTTCTGTTGCTTTCCAGAGAAATTTCCCCGTAGCAGAGCAGTACAGCAGTTTAGCAAATGCGTGTTGGAACGGGGCCACTGTTTTTAATATTGATCCAGCAATATTAAAAGCTATTCATTCGAATCTAATTCTGAGGACATATTACCTTCTTAAATACAACACAATCAACGTAACAATTTTAATAGGAACGTTCTGCTGAACTCGTCCGTTTTACGAGCTGTCAACCGTTATGGACAACATCGTCTAAGGCTGACTTATTGGAATATAGATTGTAAATACTCGCAAGAAGTTATGTTGTGTTTTGACTAACAACCGAAGCGGTGCGAAGTTAAATATAAATTGTAATTGAAGTGTGTGATGAAAAGTAGTGCTATTTTTGTAAGTAAGTGATTTGATAAAGCTTATATTGTTTGTTGACCATAAATAGTGTTTTTTCCTTTTTAGCACAGAAAACTAGGGAGGTAGAATTATACTCATCTAAAAAAAAGGTGTTCTAATTTATTGGCTTAGCAATAGTTTGAACTTGTTTACAACATTTAGTCAGACTTCTATCGCTGGTCGACAAATCCAGTGATAGTGCCGTTAACTTTATCCCAATGGCCAATGGTGACTGGGACAGATTCGAAAAACTAGACCACTCTATGAATCGAACATGGATCTATCAATTCAATCAATTGAAAGGCAAGCGCCCTACCAACTCCGTCAACCAGCTGTTAATACTGATAATGTATTTTTTCATACTTTAAAAAAATTATGATTTAGAAATAAGAAAAAACACTTTTTCGCATTTATTTAAACATATCGCAGAATGGCCTACTTTTCAGGAACTAGAATAGCATAACAGAAGTTAAAAAACTATCATACTTAAAATACAGGATAATTGAAGTAGAATTACAATCTGTTAATAGCTAAAGTATACTAGGATAAACTTTGACCAACAAAGTGGCTGAATATAGTTAAATACATCTCCTCCAAACAATGTAAGGTTCACATTAATAAACTTAGCTTTTTAACAAAAATGTTAATACTAAACTAAATTTCCCTAAATCAACATTCAATATAATAAAACCAATATTCCATCACGAACAATCAAAGTACTTCAAAAACGCCAATTAAAAACATATTGGCCAAATCTGGCTTGCCCTCACTTAACGAGAAATATGAGGCAACGACCTTAAGACTAGCCACAAAACTCTTGTTCCCTCAAGATCCGCCAAAACAGAATTCCCTCAGCAATTTCATGCATTTAGAAACATATATCAAAAATCAACTTACCCACCAAAATCAACTAGATTCAAACATCATAGCCTCCTTGGATCTGCAGATCGGGATCCTTTGAAATCTAAAATACTTAAGGACGTTACTCGACAATGTGTGAACCGAAAACTGGTCGACAACATTGAAAATTACCTTTAAAGCAAGAGCCTAACAGATAGCCTTCCGTAATCCATGTGAAAATGCCCAGAGCAACATCTATCCAGCAATCACGTTTCTTAGGGGCATTTTTATCAATACATAAAAAAAATTATGTAGGTTTCCTCCCACATCATGGAAACGAATACGTCCATAAAGCCGCTAAATCCACCAGCAAATATCGTACACTCTTCTTCAATACTTCTAGTGATTTTGATCTTTTAAGAGCCATAAGGACAGATATAAAAACCATCCAGAAGGGGGCGAGATAAACTCATTACTATTCAAATACCAAAAATAACAAAAACATTGATATATATACCCAATTGGCACACCAAAATAAATCATTACCAATTTTGTTCGCCTTCGTTTAGGCCATACTTCTCTAACTCATCAGCATCTTCCAAAAAAGGAAAATCCTCCAATCTGCTCTCCCTGTAAGGAAAGAATAGACTTCGGACACCTTCTAGCACACATGAATAAGCCTTTAAGTAATATTGAAAGAGAAAACCTAGAAACTGGCCAAAAAATAATTTCAAAACTTAATTTTAAATTGTAAATTTGCACCTTATTAAATTTACATCATCGAGCCGAAAATTTATACAGCTTGTGCTCTCGGAATTATTACTAACTTTAAGTAATCTAAAATAATTGTAGCGTGAATAAATAAATATATATTATATATAATATCCAGGATAATCCCCCAGGGTAATCCAATCATTCACATAGTCCAAAAAGTCTTATTGTTAGTACAAGAGTTAATATTTTTATAGAATGGTAAATTGCTAAATTTGAAGAACATTTTTGAAAATCTGCAAAATTAAAGTTAAGAACAAAATTTAAGATTTGTATAAAAATGATTAACAATTTTTTGAATTAAACTACAAATAAAAAACCAAAATCCATGACAGTTCAGCTTTTTTGAAAACAAAATCAAAGAAGTTGCCGTAACTTAACAACCAACGAATATTTACAACTAGTTAATATTAAATAATAACTGCCTGTCTGTCTTTCGTAAATGGATTAGTTCTCAGACTTGCGGAATCTCCTTTGGTGTTTTTTGCTAAATGATTGAATTTGGCCATTTTATTAATTTGAATAATATAGTTTCTTAAACAACGTAAAACAAACTGCTTACTTACTTAAGAACAATTGGCAAAAATGGGAAAGACCTACAGGATTCACATTTCTGAAACAATTTTCAAAGAACTTCCGTGGAAATTTGGATCAGGAAATAGAGAATGGGTCATATCAATGTATGAAATGGCCTCAACTAAAAACTGTTTTAGTCTTTTGGCATTAAAATTGAACAAACAAAAATTTTTTTGAATTTGTCCGGAAACTTATGAACGGCAGTGTATATATTTACGCATATTTTTTTATCTGATGAGGTAGCTATAACCATACATTTAATTAATTTTGAACTTTTTTTATTGGAAAACTAAATTGATTTAAATTGAAGAAGTCAAATTGTCCCTTTTTTTGACAGTTTTTTCGTCATAAAATTCAAACCACCCTACGAAATTTAACCAAAAGCTTTTCAGGTGATCTTTATGCACACACGCTCCGAATGAAACCAATTTGGATTCGATAGCTTGATTTGTTCTCGAGTTAGGCTGTACGAAAGAATCCGCACAAACGTACGTACGTAAGTACGTACACACACACACACACACAGACATCTTTCTAAAAATCATGGAATCCGACTACTGGGACCGCCAAACGTGGAGAAATGTAAAAATTTTGAATTTCGAAAATCGGACCGATTAGAAGAACTTCCTGATGTGAAGTTAAAAACCGTGAGTTTTTAGTTATTTCATATAATAAAATTATTTTAAATTTTAAACTTACTATCCCTTTCCTCATGGACGCGTTGAGGTATAAAATTGAAATTCTATAACAAAATCAAACTTCTATGTCCACGCAATCAAAAGAAACAGAAATTCAAGCCGCAATAATTTTCAAACTTGCAGCGAACTCGCAAGGGCATCAAAACCTAAAGGGTACTTCTAGTCGACCTAGAATCTTGAAATTTGGCATGAATCAATGTTTTTTTTTTGATTTGATTGTCGTGTTGGGTGAACTTTTACTTATACACCTACAGGTTTGTACGGAACCCTAGGTGCGCGAGTCCGACTCGCACTTGGCCGGTTTTTTGTTTTTATAATTTTGGTCATGTGGAAAAAGACTCGAATAATTTCAACTCTCAGTTACGGAAAGTTTTTCTTAAGTCTTAAAAGTTTTAATGCATTGGCATGAGCTATAAAGCTTACAATTCAAATTGTTATGTGTGTGGTTTGCCGTGCCCATCCACCATCCACTTCCTAATTGGTTATGAAAAAAATTACTATCAACCTGTTAGATAAAGTAAGATCTTATTTCACTTCGAAGAACTTTTGGACCAATTTGGCTTTATTCTGCTGAGTAATGAAATCTCAATAGTCTCATTCTCTAATTCGTAAGCCAGCTTCTGTATAAACCATTGTAAAAGGTTTGGAGCAAAGAGCATCCTTAATATTGCAGTGAGCCAACGCGTGGCAATTTATCAAGGCCACAAGTATGTTTGTTACTTTTATTTGGACCGCCTTTGTCTTGCCATTCTATCCTCTGTTTCTTACGCTTAGATATTAGATTTTATGTGTGATTTGACGTGATTGACTGTCAGAATAGTCATAGTCATCATCAAGTAGGCAAGATAACATATACGGAAAGCTTAGATTTTCGTCTGAAAAACACTTCCTGTGTCCGGAAATCTGGTCAACTCAGACTCTCCCGTAAAATGTCCATAAAATGCAATGAGCCCTTTTTTTCAATATCTTTACTACATTATATAGAGAAGAATTATGGTTCAAGATGGTTTTAAAGCCTTAGCCTCAGTCGAGAGGTGGCAATTTTTTCATGGCATCTTTTTCTTTTTGGTGAAAAGTGTCAGTTCGATTTTTTTAAGGCTAGCACATCAAAACCCTTTTTTTTTAGTTCATACCAAGCAGGTTTCAAAAGATTGCTTATTTTTGGCAGAAAAATACAAGTTTCCAAGACATTAAATTTTCAGGTGTTGTGTCCATATGCTCTAACCTTGATCGGGATCACTTTCTACTGATCATTCGATGACAGGCTTATTAGTTGGGGCAGCCAAAATGAATAAGCAGGATAACTGTGGATTGTGTAACTTTAAAACTAAAATTGATTTAAATAAACTAAGGACATATCGAGTCTTGGAAGGAAAGTTACCTAGAAAAGAATGCTAAGAAATCTCATGATTATTTCATAGAAATCCTTAACAGGCATATTTTACGAAGCACTCACACGGTAAGATTTAAAAGATCATGTAAGAGGCTGAAACCGTGGATAAACATATGTTTACTTCGCAAAATAAAAAAGAAAAATAAGATAAGAGTTCTCTGCTCAAAGTACCCTAAAAAAAAAGCTAAAACAAAAATATAAAAGGATTTGCTCGCAACTGAAAATTGAAATTCCTGAGTGCAAAGATAGGTACTACAAAAATCAATTTTTCTTATCAAAAGGTAATGTGAAACGGGAGTGGCAAGTTGTAAATAGCCTACTGAATAAGTCAACCACCTCGAAAAGGACAATTTCTCTTCGCCGGGGTAATACAGTTGTGTCTAACGAAAGTGAAATCACTGACTATTTTAATAGCTACTTTTCTTCGATAGCAGAAACGCTCGAGCCACAGTCAAACCTTTTGCGATGCACGCTTTGAAATCGCGGTGACAGCGACCCATTAGAAGAAAGAACATTTTTCTATGAGCCTGTAACTGGTCGGGAGATCCTAAAAATTATTGGCACTTTAAATAACTCCAATTCATGTGGAATAGATGGTGTATCTAACCGAACCCTAAAAAACATCGCATGTTTCATTGTTGATGTACTAGCTAATATTTTCGATAAAAGTGTTCTGTCTGGTGATTTTTCTGATGCACTGAAATGTGCGGATGTTGTACCCATATTCAAAAAAGGTGAAGCAGATTGCGTTTCGAATTACAGACCTTTTTCCCTTCTTCCATCGGTAAGCAAAATTTTTGAAAAAGCTATACAAAATAGGGTAACAAAATTTTTAGACAAAATTGGTTTCATTAATTCTGTACAATTTGGTTTCCAAAAAGGGAAGTCTACCGAAGATGCTCAGTAAGAGTTTTGCTCTCAAATCTTTTCAAATTAAGACAACAAAAAGAATACAGCGGGCCTATTTGTTGACATTACGAAAGCTTTTGACATGGTCGATCACAAGATATTATTAAAAAAACTTGAAAAGGCAGGCTTTCGCGGTTTTATCTTTAAGTGGTTCAAATCTTTTTTGGCAAATAGATCACAGAGAGTGAAAGTAGGAACAACCAGGAGTGGACTTAAATATATTGGTAAAGGTGTACCACAAGGCTCGGTTTTAGGACCCCTTCTCTTCCTCATCTATATTAATTCTATATTTGAATTAAGTTTTAAGGGTAAACTAAAGGCATTTGCTGATGATATAGGCTGTTTGTATGGTGCAGATAGCCCTTTGAATCTTATCTTAGATATAAACTGGGATCTTAGCTTACTGAGAGTATGGTTTGCTGAGCACAATTTAGTTTTAAGTGCCAAAACTAAGGTTATGTTTTTCAGTTTATTCGCCCAAAACTCGAACAAGTCAAATTTACACTACCATGCACCGGAGTGTCGAAAATTCATGTTTCCTTCATGTACTTGCACTGCCCCGACCACTTATTTCAATAGTTCGACTTGTAGCGATAATTGTTTCCCTATTGAGGAGGTCAATGAGTACAAATTGTCCTTTTTCAACCACACCGATGTATTGAGAAAATATTTTCGGTTCACACTCCGTAAATTCTTTTATTTAAGAGCTGTCTGTTCCACAACACTATTAAAAGCCATATACTATGCACTTTTCCATTCAAAGTTCCAATATGATATTAGCTGCTGGGGAGGGGCATTTTTCAATAAATTACAGCCCCTACTGATACTGCAAAAATATATGTTGAGGAAACTTTCCTATGAACATCATCTACATCCAAATTTTCCATTGTTCTCTCATTTGAAAATTCTTCCTATACGCCATCTTTATTGCTTTAAAGTATTGAAGACATTCTTTGTTAGATCTGGCAATCTCAACTTCAGGATCCTTGACAACTATAATCTGCGTGGAAACATCCAACATTTAGTTTCTGTGCCTTATTTTCGCACCACTGCCCTTCGTAATTTTTATACAGTAATATCCTGCAGTCTCTTCAATGAGTTACCTTTATCTATTAGGTCCGTGAGGACAGCGAGCATGTTTACAACACAATTAAGAAATTGGCTCTTCAATTTTAAATATACGGATTTGGAAAAACTTTTTTATAGTTAGACCTAAATGAATGCAACATTCTGGTGATCTTGAGTATTTTGTCTCTCTGTTCAATATCGACGTTAAACTTTCTATTGGCTTCTTCCATTAAAACTCTATATAATTATTGCTTTTATTTGGTTGAATTTCTTTGAATTTAAAAAAAAAAAATGTAAGAATAATTTTTAATTTTTAAGGGTCACCCCACCCATATTTTGAATTTAAGTTTCGTTTGCTTTGAAGTGACAATCGACACTATTTAATTCCTTATAAAAATGTCACTAATGTTTCTCATTTAATCCGCTTCTTAAGATAATATGTATATTAATTAAATTTAACTGTATGAGAAATGATGAATAAAATGAATGAATGAATTTGCTATCTCGAGG
This sequence comes from Orthonevra nobilis, assembly GCA_963555765.1. NCBI lineage: Eukaryota > Metazoa > Arthropoda > Insecta > Diptera > Syrphidae > Orthonevra > Orthonevra nobilis. Next base: position 67,648,188 of record OY743224.1, read on the forward strand.
CTTCGTTTTCAAAATCTTTGCGCCATCATTTTCTTTTCGCTAATTTGGTTTCATGATAAAATCAATACGAAAACGTTTATTTCAACTTCAAAACGAAGTCGAGCGGATATAAAAAGACTGTTTCAAAGCCTTATACACAGATAAGTTGGAATTCGAAGGTCTTGCCCAAAATCGGACGTCTAGAGAAGAAAAGGAAACAAAAAGAAGTATCTCGATTTAATGTCTAGATTGACGTCGAAATTAGGCACATTTTTTTTACCTTAGAGTCCGAATTTTCGTTTAATATCAAAGTTTTTTTTATGAACAAGGCTTACTTGATTTGATCATTTGGCTTTATGAATGTAATATTGATAAGACTATCTGCAAAAAAAAATTAACAATAAGATAAAAATAGACAAAGAATTTTAAATGAATTTCTCTGCAAGAATTTACTGTCCGAAAACTTACGAACGGCACACATTTTGAAATGATCACTTTTCGAATTGACAATCCGAATCGTCCTCACACTATGGGGTATCCCCATAAACATTTGTAAACAACGCTGAGCCGTTATTTTTCTTTTTAAACCATTTGCATGCTTACGTAAATTTAGTCTTCACTTGCCTGCAGTGATTAGAAGTTAATTTAAGTGTAGTGCATTTTTGGTTACACAGATAATTAGCAGAGAAGTTTGTTGTGGGTATCCCATACCCCAGTGTGCAGTTGATGTAAGTATTTTTAGCGTTTTTGAAAAACCGTTTTTTTATGTACTGTTGTTGGTTTTTAGTATTTGAAGAGCAGTCTGATTTGGAGAGTGCGCAGAGTGCGGATGAGGATGAAAAGGATGAAGCTCATCCTGCTCCACCGAAAAAATAGAGGCTAGCGGTTGTGAAAGGAAAATGTGGTTGCAAATGGAGTGCGGTTGCACCACAAAGAGGTGGAAGGTTGCAATTGCGAAATTTAATCACTCACTTGCCAGGTCCAAAGGGTGCAACGAAAAATATTACAAACCCCCTTGAGGCTTGGAATTTACTTTTCACCGAAGAAATTTTGTCGATAGTGGTCACTTACACAAATGAGCAAATAGCCCGCCGTTCAGCAGATTATGAAACTCCGCAATCATATTATGACCCGACAGACATCGTAGAAATAAAAGCATTTATTGGCCTGCTGTATCTCAGTGGTATCAAAAAAGCTGCAAAGTTGCACTTGAGTGAATTGTGGTCCGATAGATTCCGCTTGTCTCTTTTCAGAGCAACGATGCCACAACATCGTTTTGAATTCATTGCGACGTGTTTGCGTTTTGATGACAAAACTACAAGAGCTGAACGGAAAGTAAGGGACAAATTTGCTCCAATTCGCGAAATCTGGGATATATTCATTACAAATTGTCAGTCGCTTTATACGCCATACGAGTATTGTACGATTAACGAACAGTTGATGGATTACAGAGGCAATTGTCCATTTCGCATATTTATGGCCTCAAAACCAGACAAATATGGTCTGAAATTCGTTATGATGAACGACGCACGTACATGGTACATGATAAGCGCAATACCTTATGTTGGCAAAGTCGAAGTTGAATCGAATGAGTCGGTGCCTTCGTAGTATGAACGCAAGTTATCCGAAAGTATCCACGCAACTGGAAGAAATATTACGGTGGATAACTGCTACTCTTCTTTACCGCCTTTCGAAATGATGCTGACACAGTACAACTTGACTATGTTGGGCACTCTTCGAAAAAACAAGCTCGAGATACCCACATCGTTTTTAGTTGCAAAAGAAGTCGGATGTTCCAAATTCGCATTCGATGCTAATAAAACCTTACGCTCATTTGTTCCAAAAAAAAAACAAGGTAGTTTTGGTTCTTTCCACTAACCACTAATCTGATGCTGTAGATCCACAGAGAGGATAGCCGCAAATGATCCTGAATTACAACAGTACAAAAGAAGGAACTGATACGTTCGACAAATTGTATCATTCCTACACAACGTCCAGACCTACGCGTCGTTGGCCTATGCGGGTTTATTGTGGTATGCTGGATCAAGGTGGCATAAATGCTATGGTATTATACACACTCGCAAAACCAAATCAAAAAAGGCCAAGAAAAGAGTTTCTGTATGAACTCGTGTACAGCCTTGTGGAACCACAACTAAAGAGAAGAATCGAAGTACCGAATCTAAGATGGGGTTTGAGGTCATTCATAGAAGACATATTGAAAAACGAAGCGGATGTCACAATAGCACCTAGTTTAGCAGCACAAGGACCAACAACTTTAGACAAGTACGTTCGCTGCAGCTTCTGCGATAGAAGAAAAGATCGCAAAACCAAAAAAATGTGCTCGGCATGCCAACCGTTCTTTGCGCTGCATTGGCTGCACCGAGTAAAATCTGATTTCGGTATGCCGACGGAGCTCTTATTCAACCACTTCGCTAAGGGCAGTCTTTAACAAAAATCATATATGTACAACTTTGGAATTGTCTTCAATTGTCTTTTCAAGAATTATGTGAGGCATTTTTTTTTTCAATTTCACTTATTTGTAATAATCAACTTTTATTGAACTTCTACCTTTTTTTGTTTTTTTTATTTCATTCTGTAAAATATATTTTTTTTCCTGGCTTAATGTTTTTTTTTATTGTTTAAGGGGAATATTGAGCTCTATATGGCTGTATTAAGAGAAAGAATGCTGAATTAAAAATTAAATTTAACAAAATCATTTTTTTTATGAAATTTATGGTTGGGGTATGCCCCACCTCGGGGAGAGTACGATAACTTGGGCGCCAAAAATTGATAACGATTTCTTGTAGAGGGGCCAAAACAAGCATTTTTTACTATGGGAGGGGGGGGGGGTCTATCTCGCACCATTTAGGAGGTAGGGGCGATTTAAAAAAATGACTTAAAATGAAAAAAAAAAAATAAAAACTACAACAACGGCAACACTTACAATAAAGTACTATACCGGCTTTGAAAGCCAGAAACATGTTCTTTAATCCTGTGCCTAAACTAAATAGTAAACTTTAATAGTTTTTGAAAAATTCGCATGCAAACTCAAAATTTTGATAAAAAAAATCAAAAAAACAAGTTTAGACCAATTTTTTTCAAAATTGTGAAATGAAGTACTAAATTTGCTTTTTGTAGTCAATGTTTGTATTAATTATGAATAGAACACAAAAAACCGAATGGTTTTATGTCTTCTAGTTTTTGAGAAAATTGAGATCTACTAAAACTATTTTTTTGTTTTTTGGTATTTACGGTGATACTTTTAGTATACTATAAATGTTTATGATAGGTTCATGTTTGTTAGTAAAGTTTAGCAAATCATTTAGCGTTATCCAGAATGCACCACGAGGTGGTCAGAGGAGAATCAGACCAATTTCTTCTAAAAAAGCGATGCTATTTTCGTTGGTCGATACCAAATCCCCGAACGATCAAAATACCGAAAAGTTATTTAGTTTAGGATGGATAAGAGGATGCTAAGCCGCCATTGCTTATTCACAAAAAATAATACTCGATTCGCACTAAGGTTGAACACAGAATAAGCTTTACCACATGTGCATGAAAAAACCAAAGGTACAGGCATTCCGTGTTACATAAGTACATACAAATTAGATGAAGAGTATTCATGACATAGGCGCCTGCCAGGCAAAAAGCAGGTACCCTGAGCGGAGCGACGAAGTCGCGTGAGCGTGGACTGACTACGGAAAGAAAGTTGAATTCCTTTAACCCGCGAAGCTGTCCACCCATGTACTGTTGATTTAAAAAAAAACTATTGAGATAGACGCATGCCGGACATTTAATCGGTTATTCATTCGGTTACCTTAAAGGAAGACCACTTAAATGTCACAAAACAAAAATAGTAATTTTCAATTTTCTCGAAAACTAGAAGACATAAAACCATTCGGTTTTTTGTGTTCTATTTAGAATTGATACAAGCATTGACTACAGAAAGCAAATTTAGCACTTCATTTCACAATTTTGAAAAAAATTGGTCTAAACTTGTTTTTTTTTAATTTTTTTTATCAAAATTTTGAGTTTGCATGCGAATTTTCTCGTATTTTTCTCAAAAACTAGAAGACATAAAACCATTCGGTTTTTTGTGTTCTATTCAGAATTGATACAAGCATTTACTACAAAAAGCAAATTTAGCACTTCATTTCACAATTATGAAAAAAATTGGTCTAAACTTGTTTTGTTTTTAATTTTTTTTATCAAAATTTTGAGTTTGCATGCGAATTTTCTCGTATTTTTCTCAAAAACTAGAAGACATAAAATCATTCGGTTTTTTGTGTTCTATTCAGAATTGATACAAGCATTTACTACAAAAAGCAAATTCAGCACTTCATTTCACAATTTTGAAAAAAATTGGTCTAAACTTGTTTTTTTTTAATTTTTTTTATCAAAATTTTGAGTTTGCATGCTAATTTTTCAAAAACTATTAAAGTTAACTATATATTTTAAACGCAGGATTAAAGAACATGTCTCTGGCTTTCAAAGCCGATATACTACTTTATTGTAAGTGTTGTCGTTGTTGTTTTTTTCTTTTTTTTTCATTTTAAGTGATTTTTTTTTAAATTGCCCCTACCTCCTAAACGGTGCGAGATAGACCCCCCCCCCCTCCCATAGTAAAAAATGCTTGTTTTTGACCCCTCTACAAAAAACCGTTATCAATTTTTGGCGCCCAAGTTATCGTACTCGTGCCCCCAGTGTGCGGAACACGTGAGAAAAAATAAGTGTGCGGACGGAGGGTTAAATGAATTGGTAGTATATTAAACTTATGTTAATATACACAAGATCTTTGCAGATGATTTTGTTTATAGTGTTATATAAAAAAAGGACGAAAGAAATAATTGTTCCATAATAATTGTAGGTACATATGTGTAACACAAACTTTATTTAAGTATATAGTTTTACAAAGTATTTTTTGTTTTATTATTCATTTAACGGAGACCATTTAACATTTATAACATTTTCAGAAAACATTTATATATTTGGACTTCTTACATATATCAGTATCAGTAAATATATGAGACGCAACAGGACTCCTCATGTATAAAATTTTTTTGTTTTTTTCAACAACATATATAAAACGCTCACAAATTTGTTTTTATTTTTTTCGAATTTTTTTTTCCTACATACACTTTATTATTGTTACACTTAGAGGGGTGAATAGTTTAAAAATCTTTGGTTTTGAAGTTCATGCACAGAAGAAATGTGCATGCGCATATACTTAACAACCCTATATCCTGTATTTTGTTGGGTCTTATGTGACCGTCAGCTGGTAGCTTAGACGCTGCGAATTCTTCAGCATGTCGTTGTAGTGTGCTTTTAAAAAGAAGACAATTCCTAGAAACACAATCGGTGTTCCAAGCAGCGAGCAAATGAGCTCTCCCGATACGGATGGCGACCAAACAATCGCTACATCTGCAAAGACAAGAATCAGTTGGTTATAGGAAAATGTATCTTATATACTTACTAAGGCCATTTTGTGTATCCAGTTTGTAAAAGGACCAAAAGAGTCCAATAAACGGAAGAATCCCTGTCGCTAGTGCCACAGTGAGTACTGCGGACTGCGAAATACTTAAAATGTTGAATAGGCACGCTACAAATCCCACATAGGTACAGATTAATATTAAAGCATAAAAACCACTATTATGGCTACAGTCTACTTTAATGTTGTTTTGTCCAACAGTTTTAAGATTGCCAGACTTTGAAGGCAGATGAATCGAGGTCGTATTTTTGTACTTAAGGAAGGCATTCTAAAAATAAAAGCATTTGGTTGAGCATTATTGAAAAACAATAGTTAAGATAAAAGTAAGGATTTGAATGTTGACACTTATGAAATTCAGTTGAAGCAGATATTGAGCCTAGAATCAAAAGCTGTATAACAAGGCATCGGGCTTAGACATATTGCCAACTGAACTTTTTAAATGTGGTGGCGGTGTTCTCATTTGGATCATGCACCAGATCATCTGCTTAGTTTGTGAGGATGAAAGTATGCCCGGCGACTGGAATATAAGCTCTATTAACCCCATCTACAAAAAAGTAGATCCTTTGTATTACAACAACTACTGCGGCACATCTCTACTCAATAAGACCTAGAAGATCCTGTGTACTGTGTGAACGTTTAACGCTTTTCTGCTCCAGACAAATCGGACAGTTCTAGTGTGGCTAGAAAGGACAAATGACTTTCGGTTCGATGCTCACTATATATTCATCAACATATTACAGTATTCATGACTCCAATCTCTACAACGCGATGACTGAATTCGGACCCCAGGAAAACTGATCCGATTGTTTCGTAAAAGGCTCGAAAAAAAAACGATGCACCGTGCCGTCCTCCAGCTATTCAAAACGTGTTCCGGATTTCGGCAAGGAGATGCACTGTCATAGTATTTTTTCAATCTTTACTTGGAAGATTTAGCTCGACAGGCACGTGTCGACACGGATGGTACTTTCTTTTTCAAGTCTTCCCAACTATATGGATACACTGATGACATCGACATCGTCCCTCGTTCGCAGTGAGTCGTTGTAGAAGCTTTTTCGCCGATAAAGAACAGGCAATATAGGTTGGTCTCACAATCACATCCAGAGAAAGAACAAAAATGCTGTAGCCAAGAGAGTCTTGAAATCCAAGATCCAAGATTCGCGAAGAATGGGAAAGCCGGACCTTCGGCTCATGTAGCAAGCAAACGCGAACGCAAGAAAGCTATGTTTAACCAAGCGGTATGATCGTGCTCGGGACCGTCAAGGCCGGAAGGGAACAGGGAAGTAAGTCAGTTTTGAAGCTAGATTATTGTCGGTTTCGTACATTCAGGCTCGAGGATAATTTCTTAAGATGATAGACTCGTTAATGAAAATAATTTCTTCCGTCTTCAGCTTTGAATCATTTGGGCCACCGAAAATTTACCAGTGTAGTTTTATGTGCAATTATTGGACTGTTTTATAATTATTTTTAATTGGAGATAATCCATGTTTCAGTCCCATGTGGTTACCACACGGTGTCATATGTCAATGAAAAAATAATATTGCACGAGAAGTTTCCGAGACATTTTATTTAGCTAAACACCGATGCTTTGAGCAGAATTGGCTTTAAAAGTAAAACACAATTTGCTTTATAGTTTGCCTAACGGTGCGTTGCACAGTCTTCAATTCTTCCTTTCCAAATTCTCGTGCTCGGTTTGTGCAAAATATATATAATAATGGTTGGTTGCAATATTTCACCGCCTGTTTGAGGTCCCTCGCAGATGGACAATACAGATAGGATCCTCTGGGTCTTTATATTCCAGGTTCAGTTTCGGGAAATAGATTCAGGCCTACCTGTTTCACTTTTCACACCAAGAAGCCTAGAAGGGAAAATTGGAGAGCTTCGTGCCTTTCGGTTCAGTTGGCTCTTCACAGTCAATTGGTAAGTCCTAGAAAATTAAAGTCTAAGCTTACAAATCTGTCAAAATAAAATCTTCTTTTATGTGTTAATTTTTAAAGGTTTGGACAGTCCGTACCAAGTGCTGTTTCGGGGTGTAAAATAACGAAAAAACACAAAGAAGGGAAAATACTTCAGATAAGATCAAACTTATTCGTATTCTTCGTTGGATATCGGGACAAATCACAAGTTTCCGGGATTGCTCAGGTCCCGGTCTATCAAAAAAATAGTTCTGGCTAAAAGAGACCGATTAAGATATTTTGGGTGTAAATAGACTCAAGTCGAGCTGGTGGTGTTGTAAATTTCATCAATACAAGGACGTGGATCCCTTGTGCTAGAGACTTGCATCACATACGTCCCCGCAGTATCGAAAGGAGAATGTACGTTGTCCCGGTAAATGGAACTGAATTTAAATAAAAATAATTTTGTTTATTTGGAACATGACATTTCTATGATATTAATAGAGGGAATATTCTATTTAATTGATTTGGCTAAAACAGACTTGATTTTAAGGAGACGAATATCCATTTTTATCTCAGAGCCACGTTAAAAGTAATCTGCTACAAGACCCGTCTAATTCTGACAATGATATCCCATTTGTTTTGACTTTTCGGATCTCCGAGATCTCTCCTCCAAGTCAACGGACTTGTAGAAGAGAAATTCTATCCTAATGATGCTCTGTGCAATAGAACTAAACTTATACGAGTCGAAAACATTCATATTAAACTTAATCGGATTAATATTGAATTGGCAATATCCTCGAGTAACAACCTGCTTTTCGCGGCTTATTTTACCAAATGTGTGTGTCACAAGACTGTATGCCTTAATGGCTCTATTCCTCGAGAAGCATTCTTCTTTCTCGAATTTGAAGTTCTGGTGATCTTTCACTGTGCCCGAGAAAGTATGGTGTACAGGGACAACTTGAAAAGAAAAAATATTCAGCTCAGTAGGGCGGTATCAACGATTCTGGGAATCAAAAGAATGGGAATAGATTTTGTCCAAGTTTTCTCATGCCCATAAGAAAAAATCGTACAACAATATAATATTTGATGATAACATAAATTTCCCCTAAATCTGGTCCAGTTTAAGAGAGCTTTAAGTTCCTTTGTTTGAAGATAGAATTAAACTTCAAAAGTTTAAAAAATTATGATTGCGCGAAAAAAGGTAGTTTTTACTTAAAAAATTTTATGAATTTTCTATTTTTTTTCTTTAATCATTTCCTGGGCTAAAATTTTTGAATTCACTAAATCACTTTGAATTTGTTTTAAGCAGTAAAAATAGCAGTTAAAAAGTAAAAAAAAAACAATGAACACAAGTTTATGATTTGATCTTAAGTCTAATCTCAATAATAGCTCAAAAGTTAGTAAAGAACTGTATGTATTTTGAAGTTAAGATTCAAGTCAAAATTACATACCACGTGTGAAATTTTGTGTAGATGCCTACTCGCATCGATCGGTGATGATCTCGATGATCTATTTGCATGAATGTTAATGCCATTATGGACGTTGCCATCGCCATTCTGATGTGGTGATTTCGAAACAGAGTTTATTATTGTCGTTTGCACGGTTATATTTGAATTATATTGTACAAGGATATTGTCGTGCGAAGAGATATTTAAATGACATTTAAATGTATGTTTCGTTTCCGTCCAGTGTTGTGCAAAAGTTTTGATCTAAAGTAAAAATAATATTTAATTATAATAAAGCATTTAATCGTTATTTACTTACTTGAGTGCCTGACACGGGAAAAACGTCTACAAAGCCAAAAATTAGTGCAAACATGGTTCCAAATATGTGAATCCACATGGCTACATGCATTGGATGCATGTTTTTTCTATTTATTTCTAGATCAATATCTCTTTCGTTAGAAGTGTTATTTAAAATCTTTTGATCGTCATAGCTTGATACAAATTTCGATATTGTTTTAAGGAATGTTGTTTGCTTTGATGATGATTCATTCTTAAAAAAATAAAAAAAAATAAATTCATTATTACGTATATTGCTACAAAATATGTTTTTTATTTATGAAATTTACGACTTAATATGTGCATGGGTTAATTAGTGATCTATTTTCAAAATATCAACAGCAGAGAGTTATTCAAAAGGTTTTTAAAACTTGAAAGTTGAGTTGGCGTAAGAGTCAGCTGTTTAATAGGAAAAACTCCATAAGAGAGTTATTGACAGTCGTTTTTATCTTCGAAAACAGCGAAGGTGTTTATGAATGTCGAGCGAATTTATATTCTGTTACTAACGACGCTTTTAAAATTTGTGTGTCTAGACAATAACAGGAAAGGTATCGAAAGACTTGATCTTTTCGGAATGTGTATAAATCATTTTAAGTCGGGATGGCCATTTAACCGATATCGCCGAAGACAAAATTTGTAGGTGTACAAAATAAATGAACTACATAAGCTTACCTCCACAGGAACTGGATAACTCCAACTCGTATGTCTGGACATTTGCTCCAATCAATAGAGCATATTCAACAAAGTTCAAAATCGAGCAGATGAAACTCATACTAGAGAAATATATATCGCAGCTACCAACCTTCCAATTCCTCTCTCTCACCGCAAAAATCGCAGCTCGATTCCGGTCGTTTTGTCTTTACGGCACGCTCGACTACACTCGGTATTTCCTACTCATAAGGTTACAAAGGAGTTAAAAATAATGTTCGTCAGTCGCTGTCTCTATTTCCCCCCTGATCTGTTCCACCGGGGTTTTGTCCTAAAATTATAAGGGTAACCCGTCTTCCAAGGACATTATGCCGATTTCTTACAGAAATGCCAAATCTGTGTCTGTACCAAGGTGGATTATTATTGTTAAGTCTAAGGACTTTGCTACAGAACTTTTCAGCTGGCAATTAGTTTAGAGGGTCGGGGTAGCGTCACGATTAAGGATCCAAAAAATCCACCGGGGAAGACAAAAATGTGGATCAAAATGTGTGCATGTTTACAGGATTGTTGGTCGAGTGCCTTCCGGATACGAGTTGTTAATTTAAAGGCGAAAAATGCCATGGAGGAAAACCAGAAACAACGCACGATTTTTCAATGAATAAACATGGCTGGTACGGACAAAACGTCATTGGAAAATCAAAGGCGGTTTTAAAGGTGTAAGGGAAAAAATTATGTTGCATAAATTGACGAAGCTTCATAGTGGTAGCCACACGTACTCACAAAACAGAGAACATTGGAGGCGTATTTTTGCCTGGCAATTAAATCTATTGGATCAAGATATCTTTTATGCTTCTAAATGATTTTTTTTTATCGTTTAACATACATATTTTTAAGTGCCTATAAATGAAATTCCGGTCCAGAAGTTTGCAAAAAAAGCCTGGTAAGCCTTTAAGAAAGCTGCGGTCGGATCACCGCATCCGTGAACGAGTTGCACGAATTCGTAAACTGTGGTTTTGGCACTACGGCATACGCGAACGTATACTCGTTCGCGTAATTTGGCACTACTGTACACGTTTTCGTGTAATTGAACGTAATAAGTTGATCGAACGAGTATACGATCGGCTGAGTCCTTGCGTATTTTATGTAAATGAGTGAAAAGGAGCAAAAAATGTTAGTTAAATCATTGGTATTTATTTTATTAGTAACTTAAATAACAAAAACACGTCAAATAAATATTTTTAGGACGAACTGCAACAAAAAAAAACTTTTCCCAAAAAAAAGTAATGGCTGAGTTCATGGAAGGACATCCCATCCCATTTGGCAAAAAATCTGCTGCCAAATACAACCCAAGGTAAGGCCACCTCTATTAGGTTATGGGACACTTTAAATAATAAGCTAAACGCTGTTGGTCCACCAATAAAGGATGTAAAGGATTGGAAAACAGTGAGTTCTAGTTTTCTATTTTTCTTGTCGATTTGAGCTTGTTTATTCGGCAAGTTTTCGCGGACCAAAAATTACAAGTTAAAAAGAAGCTTGCGTTTAACAAACATTAAAAGGCCAAAACAGGTGGTGGCCCCTACGAAGAAAAGCTGCTCACACAACTTGATGAGCAAATAGTCATAGCAACTGGGTAAGCGGCAGCAGTTGAAGGTCTCTCCAACCTTAAAACGTTCGGCAATTCCCAAACATCTAACGAAGCGCATACCAGTGAAAGTGCCGGGGATCAGCCATCTCACGAAGAACTAAGCGACTCTTTGATGTCAGTGCTAAAGGACTTAGGAAATGCGAATCACAATTCACTTTTTTAAATATAAATGTAAAAGCTGCTTTATTCAAACGATAACGTTTAATAAAACTGAAAAGGAAATTCACATCGAAAATTCTGTTTCAAACTATTCTTACGCTTTGTTTGGAAGTTCCAAAGGGTTACTTTTATCCCTTAACTGCCTTCGAACAACATTTTCTATAAAATCACTATCTTCTCAGTCAGAAGAACTTAAAAATAAAAGCAACTCGGGAAAAGAACTCATTTTGCACAAATTTTTAATTCAAATAAATGGCATATTGGTTGACAGATTACTAGTGTTTGACATTTACTATCAACTATTAAGTTTGCTGTACAAATTCTAGTACATGTTTTTTGTCCTCAAAAAAATTACGTTCCGTGATCGTTCGTGGGAAATAATCCCAATACGTTCGTTCGTATGACGAGTCACGTAATTTTTGTTTGTGCGATTACCCATCCCTGCACGGATGGCATAATTTGACCCCTGGTTATAGGATCGCTGAATTTGAAAGTAGCAATGAGTAATGGACTTATCTTATGTCTTAGGAAATCAGTATGTGAACGCCAACCTTCGAAGACTCTGCTCAGATTCCCGACAAAATTATTGGAAATTGTTTGACTTCGTTCAGGGAAAGCAAAAATAAAAACAACTTGTCAAATACAATTTCTTATACAGAAAAAAAAGAGATGCCAACGGAGCAAGAAGCCGTTAACGCACCAGAGCACTCCAACGTTAATTTTTTGAAATTTTCGGCATCTATTGATTAATCAATTTTCAATCAATTGGATTAATCAACTTGTGCGCTGGCTTTTAAAATCACTTTGAAATTGACCTTCACTATTTACACAGAATAATTAACTATCTGTCCTTTCTACTGTTTAATTATGCAATTTAATTTAAATACATTTTAGTCTTAATTTATTGAATTAGTCTCTTAAACTGAAAATTCGTATCATTTTATTTCCATAAACATCAAAATTTGTTATTTTGAAATTGTTTGTTAAGCTTTTGAAGAAGGATGACAAAGTTGATGACACCGTTGCATGATGGTTAAAGGAAGATTTTTTTGTATAAAGATTTTCAAACTTTAACCTTCGATGTTATCTGCTGTAAGCTTTTAGAGGTTTACTTTAGAAACATGGCCCTTAAACCACTTGGTGTGCAAGGACTAAATCGTTATTGCGCCTTTCAAAATCAGTACTGCGTTAAAAAAATATTACTTTGTGTTTATTTACAATTGTTTTTTTTGTAGTATTTGTTAAAAGAAAATTTAGAAAATAAACTTACAGTTTCAACGAAGCAACCCTCGAGTAGTGCAATATGAAGCGACCATAGTAGTATTCCAATAGTGTAAACAAGTGCCCAAAATGCTCGCGCCTGCCAACCGGAATGTGGAATTTTATCCTGAAATGGAATCACATTTCCATGGCAGTGAAATTCATCACAAAGACCATAATCCACGGATATAAAAAGTCCAACCACGCTCGTTGTAGCTGAGAAAATTTTTTGCAAGCCCATCACTAGTCATGGACAGTTGAAAGGTTTATAAAAATTCATTTGTATAGATAAAGGTCAACTTACACCTTGTGCAAAAGAAAAAATAGAACAGTAGCGACGAAGCTAAGGCAGATCCTTTGAGGGGATCCTGTAAGTGGCATGCAACTCTCTTGTAGGATCCAATTATTAATAATGTTGAAGCTAGCCCGAAGCATGCGGATATCAAAAGTAATCTGAAATGAAAGTAATATCAATGTTTATTAACAAGTATCATCAGATGTCGATATATAGAAACAATTAAAAGTCACACGGATCTACGGATCAGAGTTGTAAAAGAATTAAATCTTTTGTGAAGAAAATGCTATCGATTTCGTTAAAAAAGATTTCCTTTTGATAAAAACTACTGGGATTCAAAATAAAGCCATTCTATTGAAGTTGAAGTTAGTAATTAAACCCAGTCATTTAATTTAGTCAAATAATAAATAGCGTTTTTCAAGTAAAGGGTCCGCCAAATAACTTTTTTTTTTGAAAATGCTATAAAAAAAACTGCTGAATATTTTCTCAAATTTCTTTTTTTATTTAAAAGTACAATCCTTCCGGTGGAAAATAATTTCATTCAAATGGCTGCCTCGGCTGGCCATACAGTAGCCTACACAGTAGCCAATTTTTAAGCACATTATTATTACCAATGGCTTCACGAATATTGTCCTTTAAAGCGTCAATTGTCTCTGGCTTGTCGGCGTAACACTTATCTTTGAGGGCACCCCACAAATAATAGTCCAACAGTGTCAAATCGCAGCTCCGAGGTGGCCAAACGACATCAGCTCTGCGGCTGATAATTCGATCTTCAAAAACAGGGCGTAAAACATCGAGTGTAGCTTCGGCTGTGTGGCACGTAGCGCCTTCCTTTTGGAACCAAATGTTGCCAATATCCTCCTCTTCAATTTTTGTGAACAAAAATTCGTTCAACATGGCCCGATAACGATCGCCATTGACTGTAACGACCACTCCTTGCTCATTTTCGAAGAAAAATGGCCCAAGTATTCCTCTGGACCAAAATCCGCACCAAACAGTGACTCGTTTTGGGTGCATCGGCTTTTCAATGTATGCGTGCGGGTTTTCTGTGCCCCAAATGCGACAATTTTGCTTGTTTACATACCCGCCAAGATCAAAATGAGCTTCATCTGAAAAGATGATTTTTTTGGCAAAATCTGCATCTTCTGTAAGTCGATCGCAGGCCCACTTAGCGAAGCGAAAACGCATTGAATTGTCTGTTGGCTTCAACTCCTGAACCAATTGAACTTTGTATGGCGTCATACCAAGGTCTTTATGCAAAATTCGTCTCAATGATGTCTCCGAAATGTTCAATTGTTGAGAACGACGGTGAATTGATGTTGATGGCGCTTCACGCACACTTTCTGCCACAGCAGCAATATTCTCGGGTATACGCACTGTTTTTGGCTTTTCACGCTTTGGTTTATCGATGAGGATGCCAGTTTCTTTCATTTTTTTACAAGATAACGAACATACGGAGCTGACGGTGCTTCTCTTCTTCCAAAATCCGTACGCAATTTTCGCACACATTCTTTCAAAGTAATGTCGCAGTATTTCCCAGCGTTGTTCAAGCGTATACACAACCATATTCGTTCAGCGGAAGGATAAAACTAATTATCTGTCAAATCAGACATGAGCTAAGTGTAACCATTCACGAAATAAGCATTAGTTGAAAAAAAAAAAACGTTAGATGGCGGACCCTTTACATAACTGAATTCACTTGATATTAGAGGAAGTCTGCAATGAATTCACATTAAATCAACTGAAGTCACATAATTTAATAGCAACGATTTGAATTGTTTTAAACATGAGATAAGAATTTCTTGGCAAGACGAATCAAGTGAATTAAATATATTTCGAAATAAGTTTTTGGTGATGTTACAAATTTAAATTTATTACGAAAGTATACATGTGTACTTTGCTCGGAGGTGCGATATTGTTTGATGACCTTTAAATTATGTTTAAATACGTTTCAATTGCATAGGCTTAATATGTACAAAGTATAATACGAAACTTTTGAACTATGTACGCCCGTATGCAAGGGATCATGATTGTTATTGTAAAAATACTATGTTAATTCGAAAACAAATTCACTCTGTTTCTTGAAAATTTCTCCAGCTGCGAACACTAAAATAGTTGCGGACGAGAAAATATAAAAAACCCAGTAATCTGATAAGCAAGAGTTTTTCTTCAATTTTATTATTTTTATTTTATTATCATCTTAAACATAAAAAGGAAAACTTAACACATTTCAAAAATAAGATAAATTCTTCCAGGAAAACAAAATCAGAAAAATGAATTCAACAATTTTTTTGAGTAACACAAAAATAGTAGCGCTTAAAAAATAATTTATATTTTATACACATTAGTCGGAAAAATTTACGGAAATGTCTTGGTCCATTAATATTTGGTAGAATTTCCTTTATTTCTTAAAAGGGCCCTACCTCCTCGAGGCATGGAGTGAACAAGGCGCCTACAGTGGTCTTCTGAAGTGCCGTATCATGCATCCTGAACAACTTCCAACAATTGGTTATTATTTATTGGTTTTTGTTAAAAACAGCAGTTTTGAAATCGACCCAAAGATTTTCGATGGGATTTAAATCACGAGATTGGAGACCATTACAAAACTTGAATCCCACTGTCATGAGAGCAATTTTTTTTTTGCAGTACGGTTATATGCTTGCGGTCGTTATCCTCCTGTATGAGCCATTTTAAAGGCATTTCCGCAATTGGCAGGATATCCACATACACATGTTGATCCATTATACGGTCATTACGAAAAATAGGTCCTGTACCATAGCATGAAAAACAGCCCCATGTCATGATTTACGAGCCTCCGTGTTTCACCGTTTTTGTGGTATTTTTTTTTTCATTTAAACGCATTTTTATTAATTCATTTCATTTTCCTTACAGGCTGGACAAAATCGCTTAAAGCTAGCTTAACCGTTAGGCAGCTAACTATCAAAATGCTAATACATTCCAAAACTGCTATAGAAAATTTGGGTATAAAATAAAAAAAAAATATATTTCAACTTAAAACATTATAACTTCTCCAATTTTACATCGATTTACATGAAACTTTTAACATTTTTTAGATAAAGAATTAATGAAAACAACTGTTGAAGACAATTAAAAGATATACAAGAAACAAGAAACAACCTCACACGACGATCGACAAACTTGCACTGAAATGGCAGCGCTATCGCGCCGCTCAGCTGTTTAAGAGAAGAAATATCGAAGCGCGATGGCGCTGCGTAGCTGCCAAACGGTTAATTAACTTAACTTATTATGAACTAATGAGCTCTAAGCTAAACCTTACAAATTACAGAAATGTCTTTCGACTTAAGACTACATTTTTTTATATTTAAATTTAAACAACTATTTGAAAATTAAGAAAAGTAAAGATTGTTAAAATCAGAAAATAATAAACAGTTAATAATAATAAATGGGCTTTTTTTATGTTTCTTAAAACTATACCTTATAACTAAAATAACAGCTAAACTACAAACTAATCTAAAATCTCAAATCTAAACTTAACTAAGAATGATATTAAAAACTACTTAATATCTACTTAAGCTACCTTAAACTAGCTAAAACGTAATATATATATGTAAGCCGGCCAAGGCTTACAGGACATGCTGTATTTATTGCCTGAAGGGCATCTAAGCGTTTTTGTAGTATATTGAGGTAGCAATTCTTTGTTTGGGGGATGTCTGACATACTGTCGAGATCCAACACCGCCGAACAAAACAATTTTGAACTCATTAGTCCACAAAATATTTCGCCATTTGGAAGCTGCCCACTCAGCACATTTTGTTTGCGAATGCAAGGCGTTTTGCCATATGTTTTTTTTTTTAACAAAAGTGGCTTTTTTCGGGGACTTCGGGGCTGATAAACTAGCTTCAAGGAGTCTTCTGCTCCTTATTTGTACCGCTGTTCGCGTGACACTCGAAGTTGGGAATCCAAAATTCACCGTTAACTTTCTTTTAACAGATGATCGTATTCTTCCATAGTATTATGAAATCTACAATATGGTAGCTTGCTTTGAAGCCACTCATTCCAAGGGATAAGTTCAGGTACGATCGAAAGAAAAAAGTCAAAAGTATTATATGCGGTGCTACTATTGTAATGTACGCAGCTGTACCCATAACGATTCAGAAGATACTACCCTGTGAAAGACAGAAGGACAGTATCAGTGGCTCCCCTGTTGACACCCTTAAGGTACGGAACCCTAAAAACGCAGTGTGTCATATGCCGAGGGGATTCATGCTTTGGATTACGTGTTATTCTAAGAAAACATGAATTGCTGAGGCTGTTTAATTAACCCGTGAAAATCTCTTAGGTCTGCCCTCAATTAGTTGAATATGTAATTTCAAACACCACCGCATCGGTTGAATAAAAGTGACGTAGATGATGTTTTGTCCAAGTGGGTTGAGATATTCCTTTGGTCTGCATTCTCATATATTCTTGTTCTTGTTATGGCGTGGCATATTAGCAATAAGAGCTTTAATTAACAACTAATCGGAAGCATTAAAAATAAAAAAAAATATATTGGCGATCTTAATGCGAAGGTTTAACCTGTGGAAATGCTCAAAATCGAACCCCTTTCGACATGAACAATTTTTAAATTTTGTTTCAGTGAGTAAAAGAAATGAGAAAATTATGTTAATAATGTACGAAGGGTTCACGGTTTACATCAAATTGTCCATTAAATGAATTGGCAGCGCTATCTTCCAATATTTAAGGAGTACTACGTGAGGTCATAACTCGGAAAAACCATCTTAAATTCGTTAAATAGCGAGGTGTACGAATGTCAGGAAGAACCACTGCATAGTTCATGGTCTCTGGATATAGCCGGGAAAGTACATTTTTGACGAACTTACGGAGGAAGTTGCTAAGCGGTGTTTATTTTATGGAGAAATGGAGACGATTTCCTCCATTTTAATTGTTTTTTAATTGCTATACATAAAGGATAGCGCTATTCCAGTGCTCCTGACACGAACGAAGAAATATTATGAAAGTTTTCCGTTTGCCAATACATGCACCTTGTTTGCTAGGAAATTGAAATGTTTCTTAGATGTGTTTTAAGATGCATGTTCATGTACACGGATCATAATCCGATTTTATTATCCAGTAAAACGATGACAGACTAGTAAGGACCCGAATGAAGCGAGAGCCACCGCAACAATTCTACATAAAGGATGCTTAGTTTTATTTTTCAGGATAGCGTTTCGCGTGTGATGCAATCATTCCGAAGGCAAAAGCAAAATGCCAAACCATCTAGTGGCAAAAGTTCTGAGAAGCTTACAGGATCCAATATCCTATTCACATATGTTCGTATATGAGTCCTGGATAGGAGACTCAATTTGGATCTAAACACACATGACGAAGATTAAAAGGGTACAATGTTATTTTTACTTTATAAGAAATTTTCTGGAAAAAACTAAAGTGTCACACCCATCCTGACATATGGGACACTTTCCTATTGGAGAGAAATCAACAATGGTGCGCTAAGATGTAGTACAGAAAATGTCCAGCATGTCAAGTAAAGGTAGAGTGTGAGTATAAAAAATTTAAAGTATTGCTGTATAACAGAGAATTAGATCTTTTGGAAAGATACTTTTACTGATTGAGTTCTGAATGATTTGCTAAAAAAAAGACCGGGATTTAAAAAAACCTAAGTCACCATTCTTTTGAAACTAGTAATTGGTGCATTCAATTTTCTAATTCTAATTTCTGAATTCTAATAAAGTCAGCTTAAGTCACTGAATTTAAAAGAATAAAAATTGGATTCTTTAAAATAGTCGGTGGTAAATGTACGGCAATTATTTTTTGATGAGCTGATGATATCTTGAATAAAATAAGCCAAGTGCGAGTCAAACTAAAATATGTTTGCACATATGTATTTTAATTTCAGGGGCTAAATACGCACAAAATATTATACGAACTATGGCCCTGTTAAATGTTTCACAAATTGCAAAACTGGCAAGCTGGCGAACCCAAAAGACGGACCACTAGGGAGGCAGAAGAGTGTTAAGGTTATGAGGAAGAAGTTATTTATTGAAAAACAATATAATGTCGAAGTTAATTGAAATACATTACATGAATTCAAACAATGTTATTTGAATTCACTGACTTCAACCGATTAAAAGTGAATTCACTAATGACATCAACTTTGCTTATGCGAATTCCATTGATTTCTGAAAATGAGCTGAAAAGAATGGTGACTTAAGTCTTTTTATGAATCTTTTAAAATCTAAAAAAACGTTTTTTTTTTAAAGGATGTGATGAAAGAGCGTTCATCAAGGAGACAGCTATAAAACAAAAACGCTGAGCTTCAGCACATTAAATCGGTGTAGCTTAGTGACAATCGTTTGTTTGAATAGTAAAGGCCAATAAGGCTTTGATTTGTAGATGCACGACACCATTATCATATGACTTTTTTCCAAATGTCATTAATTAATTAAATTAATTAATTAAATTAATTTCCAATTAACATTTGTTTGCACAAATGTCACCAATTCCCGTGATCAATAAGCTGAGGTTTTTTGATTAACATTTACATCCATGTTCAGAGTGACAATATTGTCCTTTCTTTGGACAAAATGGGAAGTGCTATTGACAACTGCTGACTTTGGGCAAGTATGGTTTTATTGAGTTCGTAGTCGTGCAGCTGAGGCTTTAATGTTAACACCACTGTTTTTTGGTCGTTTAACCAATCGTCTAACTCTATGAGAAGTTAAGTCCCAAAACCACCATTTGGCAAGCCATCTAAAATGTATGGGTTGTTCATTGCCCATTTTAGAATTTTTTCCGTAAGCCCGTGGACTGTTTATAACGATGCCGACGGAGCGATTCGAAATTATATGGGCTGAAGATGATAACTCACTTTTTGCATCCCCTCTCTTCGAAGTGCAATCAGAAGCAGATCACCCTGTTAACAAAAACGCGTACAACAAAACTAAACAGAATAAATTAATTAAGGATTTATTCATCGCATATTCGCATTCAAATATTTAAAAAACCGTTGCTCATTTCATCTGATAATATCATAATTTTGGTTGGAATCTGCCACTATCCAGGTTGGTCAAATAAGTTCTCTTCAACAAATTTGTCAGCTGTGACTCATCTTACAAAGAAATTAATTTTGTTGAAACATACAAACATTTTTTTATTAAACTTATGCTGCATAGATTTTAAACTTCTTTCGGCATGTACAAATTAATTACTTCAACTAGTGAAGTTTACGGTTACGGCTTAATTACTTCAACTTGTGAAGTTCAATGATTTTGACCTTTTTTTTGCCAAGATTCACGGCCCGGCCGTAAACAATTTATATCATCTTTGTAAAGGTGAATTTGTCGGCTAAATATGCTATTCAATGCCTTACGACTAATTCACTTGCGCCGACAATTCAGCTTTAATTGCAGCTCGAAAAAGTAACTAACGATCTGAACCGCTTATAACGTTGTTTTGGTGAACATTGATTTATCAACTCAAATAAAAGTTAAAAAAAAACTCTTATACAATCTTCCTGTGCTTTTTTTTAACAATTAAAAACCAAACGCTTAATTTAGCTCCACGAAATTTGACCTGTTCGAGTAGTGGTACACTTCGATAGAATTAGTTTCGAAATTTACTTAATTTTTAAATAAATGATAAAAAAAGATAGTAACAATTGGGTACATACTTTTTTCCAGGAATCGACGGTAGTTTTAACAATCTTATGTTCCACTTGAAGACAGCCGAGCAGACGATGGTCGCTAAAATGATAAATAACGTAGCTAGCGGTTGCACAAACAACAGCATCCCATGAGAATTATTCCTTGATGATTCAACATTGAATTGTGATTGGTAGAGCGGAATGAGCACTAGCATCAAAAACGATGTCACCATCAAACCGACACCAAATCCTAGAAGAAGAAAAAATGATTGCCTGGTCCTGTGCACAACACTGGAGCTCAGTTGGTGCTGGTGCTGTTCGCGCAACATGATTTCAGGCCGCCGCTCCATTTGAAGTAAGGCATCGCAGTCATTTGTGGATTTTACCAACGATATTGAAATTAATTCTTCCGTTTCCGCATCCAAATGAATTCTATCTGAGAAAACATCTTCCTGCTCATCGTCCTCATCTTCGTCGTCGTCCTCGTCGGCGGCAGAAAATAAATTTTCAACAAGTTCTTCCTGGTCAGACTGGTCGCCGTAGAGATTTCTCATAGTTTTATCCCAATTAACTCACCAGCGGTCTGAAAATATACAATTTGCAAATTACATTGTATGATATTCGTCAGTATAAAGAAATATGGTATTTGCCCCATTATATGTAGATACGTGTTCCGATATATATTAATCTATGAATGAGGTGCCCATTCCAATGGAACAATAAATTGGCGCCACAGTGGCGCATAATAATTCGCTTGTATGTGTATACGTAAACTGTCTGGCGCCAGTATGATATCTTTAAAAGTACACCCTCCCACCACCGCACTGTGATGACGATCAAAGGGGGGATGCATATTCAACTTACTCAAAGGATGCCCCAAATGCGAGGACTTCTAAGGATTTCGCCATCATTGTGGCATCATATTTTTGCAATCACTGCTTGCAGGCTTTTAATACAAAGAAAAATAAACACAGCAGTTCCGTGCACTAAGTAAACAGGTGAGGCATCTCTCAGAAAGGATGAACAGCTCAGAGGAACTGTGGCAAAAAGCCACGGGGAGCACTGGCTTTTATTAGAAACCAGGTGTATTTTATACTTTCATTCTAGGCAAACAACAATATACCCCACTCGTAAAGCAATTAAAAAACTTTATCTTCTTTATGCACAAAATCTGGCCAAGGACAAGCGTTTTGCCATCAAAAAATTGATTGAGGCAAACCACTTAATCTGGGTGCAAAAAACAGGAAATCCATTTCCCTTGCCATTCACGACGTATGTAAATGCTATAAAATAACAGACTAGGTACCTATACATCACCATCTTTCGGCAAACAGAGTGTGAAAAATGAAGTATCGCAGAAAAGCGATCCATAACATTGATAAGAGGAAAAGTATCTAATTCAATTCACTGTAGCGGAAAACAAGTAGTTATTAATTTTGATTGTTCCTGATGATACACACCTTCACTTCCTCCGGTTGACGCGACACTTTAACGACACGAACACAAAAGTTTAACTTCACTGAAGAGGACTTGTCTCCGAAACTGATGCAAAAGACTAATGCTCTCACACAAAATGCCAACGTGAAGAGCCGAGATTGTTACCGAGGGTTAGAACGATTTCCCCAGGTTCACTGGGCCTATGGCATAAAATGGTACCTTCAATACTTGTCTCGCCGCCCGACACAATCTCAATTCGTTAGAAGTCTCTTCTTAGACTGAAACTTATTTTGATGGGAATGATGCTCGAGGTATGTACTTCTAAGGAGAGATGCTGTGACTGTGACATGGCGATACAAATATTCCACGCTTTCAGGATGTTTTTGTACATGCGCACTGAGCACTGCCCCTCTTTTCGAGTTCATTTAAATAACAAATAGAATTCATTTTGGACTGGTGGTTTCAAGATTTGTTGCCGGGTCGATTTAAATTTACGACAAAATTATACTCCAGATTCGAAGCAGTAATCTATCATCATTTTAATTGTTATTTTTTTTTTTACAAAGCTGCAGATTTTGAAGCTTCTTTGGGAATGTTCAATCAGGTTGATTTGAGTTTTCCAATGAAATTACATCTGAAAGAGAGTTGAACGTAGGTATCTCATCCACAGAAGAAAATAGTACTGAAGAACTGTGCTGTTGACAACTTTAAATAAATTTTAATTTTACCCAATTGTTAGATTGAGTGGTTTAATTCGACGACACACTTAACTGGGCCATTGTTGTCTATTCACTCGATCCATATCTTTATTCAGCTCACATAACATAATTCGCGGGGGCATCTTTGCATCCATTTGCCTTCCTTGCAAACACGATCCCATATCCGACGCGACGGAGGATTTTTCATACAAAATTTGTTTTGATATTTTTCATAATTTAAGGGCTTCAGGAGTGTTAATCCGCGTTAATTGAAGAAACGGAAGTAAGATGGACTGCCTAGGGGTACCTAGCAGATGCTTGTCGCAAGGTAGATAAGCTCCTCAATACCGAAGATAGTTTTCGAAGGATCGATAGACATCCATATCGAACACCTGTTTATGTAGATCTACACTGCGACTCAGGCGCTCACATACAATTTTTTGAGCGAGTAAAGCCGATGAACTTACATCAGAGCAGGCAAACAACTATTACACAACATTCGACGAAATTACTTACGTATTCAGGACTCTGAATAACAAAAAGACTTCCGGCTTAGATGGCATTCCTAATATCGTGCTTAAACATATCCCGATTGAAATTATATCCTTCAAATTATAGGCCAATAAGTCTCCTGCTTAATATTGGGAAGGTTTATGAGGTAGTTATAAGCAAGTCAGTCTTGTCCGAGTGCGAAAAAAAGGAGATTATAGCGCGGAATCAATTTGGATTCAAAAGAAACCATTCGGCAGTTCACGCAGTTACAAAACTGGTTTCCGATATCAATTGGAACCTACACGCGAAAAGCAGTACAGGTGCCTGTCTGGTGGACATCGAGAAAGCCTTCGACACGGTCTGGATTGACGGGCTCATTTATAAATTAATCAGATATGAGTTTCCTGGTAACCTAATAAAGATCGTTATATCAATGATTCGTGGGAAGAAATTTGTGGTAACAAATGGAGAGTTTTTGATGTCACTGAAGGTCTGTTGCAAGGCACAGTATCGACACCAATACTCTTTAATATTAACGTTTCTGAAATGAATAGGGACTTGGATAACTCAAAAGCATTTGCCGACGATGTCATCCTTTATGCTCATGGCTCTAAAATAACAAACATACAAAACGATCTCCAAACTAAGTTCGACCATCTTCAGGTATTCTGTCGGGACTGGAAACTTAAAACAAACAGCTCCAAGTATGAAACTATACTGTTCCGCACCCCAGTAGGACAGGGTAATTCAGATTTACGACGCAATTGGAAAAACATGGTAATAAAATCTTCAGATGGACTTCGCATCGTGTCAAAGACTGTTGTGAAGTATTTAGGTGTTCATTTAGACAATTTTTTTGTACTACAATGAACACGTTAATACTCAGTTAAAAAAAGCGAAAGCAGCATTTATGTCGCTCAAAAGACTTTTTTACTCCAACTATCTAAGATCCGATGTGAAGGTTATTTGCTATCAAGCCTTTGTGCGTCCAATTCTGACTTATGCGAGTCCAGTATGGTGGAACATAAGTCCATCCTATATGGCAAAGTTTAGAATATTTGAACGAAAGTGCCTGCGAGCTTGCACACGGTTGTACAGAAGCGCACATTCCGAACACTAACAAAAGACTATTGGATGTTTCCGGCGTGTCTAGGATTAACAACGTTATCCTGGACCTTGTGAGGAATCATTTTGCACGGTCGGCGAATGTTACTGAGAATGAGCTCATATCGGGTTTGTTTTATTATAACCCGAGATATTTTAGAAATTCATTAGAAAACGGACATTTACCACCTGAAGCATTCCTGTATCTGGACGCACATGGCTACTTATCGGACTCGAACAATGTTCCTATTATATACCATGCTGCTAGAAGAGCAACAGACAAAAGGGTTCACGGTGTGCCAATGCACTCGGGGGATGGATCTGCTGACTGACTGGTACTGCATGAGCATGCCTGAAAGAGATTTAAGTAACATTAATAGATTTAACAGAGCAAAATATTGGTGGCTTGACTGGGTTGAAGCTAACGTTTTGGTTTAGTTAAGTTAAGCTAGGTTAAATTAGGTTAAGTTGGGTTAAATTAGGTTAGTTTTTTTGTAAGGAAATTAACAATAAAAGTAGAAAGTTTTTTTTAACTCCACTTTTCTTTCTAGAGTTCAAGATTATTATAAATAAAAAAATATATTATTAATTTAATACTGCTCGATGTTCATATAAAGGATTGATTCGTAGCCGCAGTATATATACAATGATATATAACAAGTTTTTAAATTCAAAGAATTCTAGAACTACGTTCAATATTTGGTTGCTTCGTCCGGACTAGTTACACAAAAAACTGATTTGAATGAATGTCTCCCAGTCGACAGACAGATAGTTTTGCAACGCAACTCTCATATATTTCGTTAACCCCGGCCACAAATCGCCACAAATACGAAAGATTAGGGCAAGCTTAGGGTAAGCTTAGAGCATGCAGTTGTTGCAGTTTCAACTGCAGCTTCAACCCAGAATTAGCCGCTCATCTAACTTTCAATTCTGGCTTTTAATGCCAGAGAAGGGAACCACCAGAAGTAAGTCACGTTTTGCCAGTTCAGCCGGACTCATCGTGATGATAATGCCTACGTTTCCTTCGTCAATCGCTTGATTCAAAGTTTCGTACACGTTCTTTCGTTGTGGAGTCGCCAACTAAACGTTCGTTCGAATTGACTGGGTTTCGAACTCTAACAATTATTTTCACAGAAATTCTTCCATAAAAAAATTTTCATACATTTTTCCAATTATTACTTGTGTGCCTCTAGGCTGGATGTATCGACTTGAAATTTGTTGGGATTTTCCAAGATTGGAACTACGTAGTCACAAAAAAATGGTGTTGACTGATTTGTGTTGTGTTTAAAATAAAACAGACGTTCATACGAAACCAGAGATTGTACAAAAGACATATGATCCCCTCTTTTGTAGATCGGAAAAATAAAACTTGTATTCCAGTCTTCGACCACGCTGTTTTCTACCTAAATCTGACAGATGATTGCACTCTTTCTCTGTTCGCAAGCGCGTCCCTTGAAGACCTCGACTCAAACCTCTAAAAAGAGTGAATCCTTGCACCCAATCTAGAAACATCGATATCAAGTTCGCCGTTAATATTCGGACTCCACCCATGCAGCAGACGTAACCAAAATTCATCTGAGTTGCAAACCTCTTGACAGCATTTCAATTCCTATCCTTATCCTTGGATAGGATCAAATTATAAAAATATACATTTCTTACCTCTCGTTTAAATTGCTTGAAACTCTTGTCACACTCATATGCAAATTCTTAGCTATTACTGTGAACCTCTTCTAGCAATTTTTTAAGTTGGTATTGGACCAAAGCCCTTTACATTACTTTTGTTCGACCATTACTAAAATATGCTTCCCAAGTCTGGTTCCCTTACAATGAAACCCACATCCGTCGAATCGAGGCTGTTCAGCGCCGTTTTCTACGCTTCGCACTGCGTGGTCTCGCTATACACATCGTTTGCAACTCATCAATCTCTAATCCTGGAGCAACGCCGTGACATTGTCGACATTCTTTTCATTCACCAGCTCTTATCCGGTATCATTGACTGTTCAACGTTGCTTCGTATATTACCAAAAAAAATTAAAATCTATGTAAAAAAATAAGAAAATAAGTGCGAAATAAGGTGGACGTATTCCAAGTAGTAAGAAGCTTGTCGACTTAAGAGCACTCTAAAACCCCCACAAAACATTAAAATCTAAAAAAAAATTTAGGTAAAAATGTTCGTTAGGAGATGCTGTACTGCTGTGTCCAAAAAATAAGGTGACATTGTATTTATTTTGAAAATTCTTTATTTATTCTTCCAAATCAATTTCATCCCCTTCAAAGTAATCCCCTCCCGATGCAATGCACTTATGCCAACGGATTTTCCAATCTTTGAAACACTGGTTGTAGTCACTTTCCGGGATGGCCTTCAGTTCCGTCTTCGCTGCGGCTTGAATCTCCTCCATCGTATCAAAACGGTGTCCCCGGAGCGGTCTTTTGAGCTTGTTGAACAGCCAGAAGTCGCACGGCGCCAGATCAGGTGAATACGGTGGTTGCGGAACTATATGGGTTGAGTTTTTGGCGAAATGATCACGAATTACGAGTGCGGTATGGGATGGTGCATTATCGTGGTGTAAAAACCAAGAATTGTCTTTCCACAATTCCGGCCTTTTTAGGCGGATAGCGTTACGCAAACGACGCATAACGTTCAAATAATATTCCTTGTTGACTGTTTGGCGGGTGGGAGGAATTCATAAGGCACAACACCATGATAATCGAAGAAAACAGTCAACATGACCTTGTTTTTTGAGCGACTTTGGCGCGGTTTTTTTGGTCTCGGCTCTCCTTTGGCACGATATTCGCTTAATTGATCGGTTGTTTCGGGGTCGTAAGCATAGATCCAAGTCTCAACGCCAGTTATCATGCGTTTCATGACATCCTGGTAGTCGGAAAGCATTGTTTCACAAACTTCAACGCGACGCCTTTTTTCTAAAAAATTCAATGTTTTCGGTACCAGTCGAGATTTGACGCGCTTGAGGCCCAAAGCATCTTTCAAAATGGTATTGACTGAGCCTTTCGATAAGCCAACTTCATCAGCAAGGTCTCTAATCGTTAATGGATGGTTTTTCAACATCGATTTGTTGGACGTGAGCTTCATCGGTTGAGGTTGATGGTCGCCCAGAACGCTCTTCGTCTTCGACACGTTCACGGCCGGCTTGGAAATCACTATACCACTTGTAAACATTTTTTTTAGACATAGCCTCATAATCAAAGGCTTTCTGCACCATCCTCAACGTATCTGCAGCAGAAAATTGATTCCGCAAACAAAATTTAATGCAAATTCTTTGCTCAATAAATTTCGACATCGCAAAAAACGAAAAACTCACTTTTAGCAGCTCACAAAACGACGCGTATCTCAAACACTATGAATATATTTTGACATGAAATTTCACATAGATGTCACTGACAGTAGTACCAACCTAAAAAGAAAGAAAAATTTCCAAATCCTTCGACGCGCGCAGTTTAAATTCATATGTCACCTTATTTTTTGGACACAGTAGTATATATACATAGTTTTAAGTGGATATAAGTATGTATTTTAGTTATTTTAATGTAGATTTAAGTCTTAGATATAGAATAAAATACGTCCAGACACTAAATTTTGCTTACCAAAAAAATGTTTCATATTTTAAAATTTGTTAACCTTAAAATATTATTAAAATAGTTAGATTAAGTCGAAAGACATATAATTAAATACTAGTAATAGCTTAGAGCGCCCGCATAGGGCAAGTAGGTTAGTTAAGCAATTCAATTTATATAAACTAGTTTAAGCGTTTTTGTCTAGTGTATAAGAAGTTGTAATAAGTTCATAAAAAATGCATTTAAAACTAACTAACTAAATAACAAAAATAATATAAAAATATGAATTATAGATGATTCTGAGGATTTGTATCGCAATTGAATATTTCAGAATATAAACCTTATTCCATACCCAATGGTAACTCATTGTTGAATTTCCCTAACCGACAACCAGATGTCACACGTTAACTCAACCAGGATCGATCTTTTCCTTTATCATTAAAAAAATGTACTAGTTTTATGTTTGTTTTCATTGTGCTTCTGCGGTTTGTTTTGCCTGTCGAGATTGATTTACCACGGAAATTGGAAAATCACAAAATTCGACTATCAATGTAATTACGTATTATAATTTAAATGCATCGGGACGAACGTGGATCCGCGTAAAATTTGACAATGTGAAAAGAATAATTTAACGCCGTCATACAATTATCTTCGCGTACGTTCGACTAAATGTAACGGTAGTTCTTGCTCCAACTGACATGATTAGACTTGTTTTGGGATTTGTTTAATATACATAAAAAAATATGCTCCTCATCATTTATGCTGATTTGTTTCAAATTGTGAAATTACTTGAACAGAAAACCTTTCCGGAGATTTAATGGGATTAAATAACAAGGTGAGTGAAAATTCCTTTCCTGACGTTCCATTTGCTTGAACGTAGCATATTCATATTTGTCTTTTACTCGTTTTCCTTTCCTACACATTTAAATGTGGCTTTTCCATCAGGCGATTGTAGCGAGATTGAATCTCTCCATCACGGTTTACGGGTTTCTTGAAGTCCTGCAAATCCTTACTCGAACTTTGCCTGTAACTTAGCACTGGTCTTGAGTAGACGTTCAGTCCTATGATTAATAGCTTATTGATCAGGTGTTTGGTGGATACTAAATGCTTCAGTCCATTGTATCAATTTCTCTGTCGTTTTTCACCAAAAATGATCATAATGTAGTGATTGGTCGTTGGTTCTGTCGTGGAGCTCATAGAAGCTTTCGGTGGCAGTATCATCCTTTTCCTCAGTTGAAACATGCGCACACACGAGACTATATTGCCGAAATTTGGTTTTGTGCAGATTACGACATTCTTGCCTAAGCCTTCCTCTGATCATGAATCCACATCTGAATGTGTACTGCTTCTGCTTTGCGAACCAATCATCGTAAGAGATGTCTACGCATGTCTTGGTATGTCTTGCATTATGACTATGTTCGCTCTGTAGCGGTTTTTCTTCAACATAAATTCGAATGCCCATGTCCTGTTGAGGGGCCCAACGTATTCGAAGGTTTTCCACCACGACGTCCCGAAATTAAATTTGTCAATCTTTTGCAGTGGAAACGATCCAAAAGAGCATTGGAGGGCTGCCCATCCATTTCTCACTTGGCAAACGGTCTGTGAGTTGTTGAGTCCTATTTACTGACGAATCGATTTGCTGTTGATTATCCCCATAGGCATCTCCTGACGCACAACAGTGACATCCTTTAACTTCAAACTCATTTCAAGAACTTTATGATATCATTTCTAACATGGCATCACTTGATGCTTTTGCATATGTTATGATTATTTGACGAGAGCTGGGAAAACAAATTTATAAACGTGTTTGTTTGCATTGGGCATGTTATCTTTCAGCGCGCATATTCTACGCATACAAAATAATTCATATATTCCTTAATTAAACATATTAAGTACATACGTCGTACAGATTAGTTCGGTGTATTGTTTAGATGAGCCAAAGGAACATAATAATACTTTCCTGTCCTGGGATGGCTTATAAAACCACTTTTATGTTCATGTACACTTTTGGTTAGATGTGGTTTTGACTTTCTTATAATGAAAGGGCTCTGCACACCTTTTGAGTTCCATTCTATAATTAAAATATAATCCCTACGATTGAGTGGTATTTTCAAGCAACATGACATCTCGGTGTTCCAACCACTGATTTATTAATGATTTGAATTGAGAATTTTCATTGTAGGTGAGGAAAGCAATTTGTCGTTATTAAAGCCTTGCAAACAATTCATTGAATTCTTTGCTCTCAGGTAGAATGTTTCTGCAAAATGTGTTTCCACCGGATAATCAACATTGCAGTAAGTCAAGTGTAGAGAGTTTATCTACGGAAAAGCTTTATTTTCCGGCGTTATTTCCGTTTACCGATTTCCATATTTATGCGTATGTTTCATATCTCACATACAAAATCTTTTCTTGAAGCATTTCTGCTTTTATTCCAATACAAGATGTATTGTTGGGGTTCATCGAATGAATTCATATATGATCAGTTTATATGTTTTCGATGAATAAGAATTTAAAAGATTATTTCTAATTATGCCTCAAACCACTTTAGACAAGAAAAACTAGTCTCTTCAGCCTGCTCTAGCCTGAGTCAGCTGACTCTAATTCAATTCAATTCTTTCGAGGAAGAACGTTAAAAAATCGTATGATTGCAACATCTTTTCTAAAAGTTGCAATCGGATAAGCATGGTGCTAACCAGTTCGTCTGTATACATGAATGCGGCTCTTAAACCGATGAACAGTTGGTGAATTGGCGAGTAACAATGTGAGATCTGCCAAAATACGCAGATTCGATCGATTGTGGACTTTCCTGACTTAAGATTTCACTTATATGGACCAGTCAATTTGTGCACGAAATATTAAAGGGTTCATCGCTTCATCGGAACTACTTTCATGCGACCATACTTTAGAGGTAATTTAGTGTTTGCATTTTATACAGGAAGTCCGTCGGCATCAGCAGCTTGATCCTTTGATGTAGCGTTAAAGAAAGCTTTTGATAAAAGCAGAATCCTGGAACATTAGTATAACAAGAAGCTTACATATAAATAAGCTTAGCACCAATTGTATTCTAAGATTAACTCAGTAAAGTAAAAAAAAAGTTCAAAAACAAAAGATGCAATAAAAATCGTAATACTTATTCTTGGATGCGAACGCCTTAATTAGGAAATAAACCTTTGTATAATGCGTTTTATAGTATATTCGA
Organism: Orthonevra nobilis; assembly: GCA_963555765.1. NCBI lineage: Eukaryota > Metazoa > Arthropoda > Insecta > Diptera > Syrphidae > Orthonevra > Orthonevra nobilis. The sequence continues at coordinate 67,679,483 of OY743224.1, forward strand.
AAAAGTTGGTGGTGGTGATTTCACAGACTCCCACATTTTTTTCGAGCGATACGAAATAACAACTAACCTTCGACCTTAAGTTCAGCAGTCTGGAGTTTTTACTGAGCTAAAAATTAAAAAAAGATTTACTTCATAGTCGAGTCATAATCACTTAATATTTTCAAATGTCGCTCAATTATTGACGATGCATCAAATTTCGTTTCTGGGATTTCAGATAAGAAAAATTTAACTAATTTTAAAATATAAATAAATTTCATGATAATTTATCTTCTGCGTTGTTTTATCAGCGAGCTTTTGGACTACATTTTGTGTGATGTCTGTGAGAAGCTGTGGCATAGTACGGGAGTTACAGATATGACATCGAGGGGGATCGTCCTTGAAAAATATACGTGTGTAACGTGCCCTTTACGTTGGCAAAGGAAACATTTTATCGCATGGGCTTGAACAGCTCGCTTGGTATAGGATAGGTAAGGTTATGTTGTGCATGGTTATGAAGTGTCTCATAAGACACTAAGCACCATAGTGTGCCCACCGCCGCATCCCTGATGCGGAGCAACAGCCTGAACACTTTCCTCCAGACGGTTTATTTCCATACAAAATTTCAAAATTTGTTTTTAGTTGTTGCATCCTATCTGAATGCGTCCGTGACAACATCGTCTGTTCAGGCAGTTGCTCCTATGCCCATAGATTGCAGTTTCTTGTCCTATAGAGCAATTGATGTTCCTACTTAGTAACATGTAGTATCTTACATATCCATTGGGATATGCCTTGTTTCATTGGATCTAGAGCGTTTTTGATTGTGAGGCTCGTAACGTTATTAAAACTCCCTCAATATCTAGGAATGTTGCTTAAGCAAATTCCGTGTGTTGAAGGCTATTTTTTATTTTCCCTACTATCGCGTGCAAAGCTGTCTCCGTCGATTTACCCTTGAAATATGCAGGTAGTGAATATTTACTCCTAATGTGGATAGCTTGGAACCTCTCGAGCGTTTTAAGTGCCAACAACGAGAGACTTATAGGACTGTTATCTTTCGCCACTGTTTGATTTTGTTTACTGACATTTGGTATGAAGACAACAGTTAGATCCCTCCAAGCTAGTGGAATATATCCTATTTTAATGCATTGCTTATAGATGTCCCTTAGTATTCGCCAGGCTTCATGAAGAGCTTTTTGAAGCATGATTGGCCAAACGCCGTCTGGACCTGGAGATTAATTCGCTGAGAATGACCAAATGGCCCTCCGTAGCTTCTAACTCATCTAATTTATCATCTGTTAATGATATATTTTTCTGTGGATTATGATCTAAACTTGCCCCCTGTTCTGGTGCCCTACTTCCTGGAAAGTGAATTTCTATCAGAGTTTCTAACACCTCTTGACTACTTTCAGCCCATGTACCATCATCTTTCTTAATGAAGCTAGAAACGTTTGCTTCTTTAGAAAGTACTTTACGTAGTCTAGCAGCCTCACTGGTATCTGAGATCGATTCGCAGAATTGTTTCCATGATTTTTGGATTGCCTAATCATTCCCATCTTTATATTCATCCCATGCACAATTGCATTATGACGTGTTTATTTCGCCTTATTATAGAGTTTCCTTAATTCCTTTTCTTTTTGCCTATTTCCGTTACACCATCGAGGTTGCGTTCGTTTGAGAACCTAGCTTACAGGACAGTGTTGAAATAATCTAAAGCCCTTTCTTTACCAATTCAGTTGTCAGTTACAATTGGTTGTTCCTCGAGCTGCTGCCTAAGTATGTTGAAATATCTTATCCAATCTTAGGGCTTCTTAGTACATTGTCTACCCTTGATTCTGCCTTGATTTGGCTGACTTGGTAAAAGACCATCTCCCCTTCAGAGTTGAAGGCAGAATAGTGATGAACATGACGTCTCCATGAGTTTTGATTTATAATCTCCCAGTGAGATTAAATTTTTCTTTTGTATGCCTTGTACTTTGGAAAAATTGCATATTATCCCGACGTGTCCTTGAATCCGAAGTAGTGTTTTTGAAAATACCAAAAGTTTGTCCCTGATATCTTGAATTTCAGTTGTTGTTGTTGTAAATGGTATGTAGTATAGAGTCACTGTCTCTGCATGTAATGTTTTTTATGTTTTTCGATTTTGTAGAACAGATGTTGGCAAAGGCTTCTACTGAGAACACTGACAAGAATTGTGGAAGAAGGCCATTGAATATGATTTTTTCGTTTTCATCGACAGCGGCAGAGGCTGCCCCAATTTTCGTTCCGACTGTGAATACGAGGTCCCAATTCGTTTTTTTTTTTTTTTTTTTAAATTTCTATGATATACCTGAAGATCGATCTGTGGGTGTCATTATTGGTTGAGCTTTCTGCTTAGGAGCTGAGTAAATTATTGGGTGAGATCATCAATGATGGATAGGCTAATATCCTCATTACATCAGTTTGTTTAGCGAAGGAAATGCCACTGTGAATAGTTGATGGACACCTGGGGTACCTCTCCATATACGTAATTGTCAATTGTAGCATTGAACCTGTTTTATTTGTTTGATTTTTTTTAAGGCCGTGGTTGTTTGGTTTCGGGAGATATTTAAGAAAATATAAAAAAAAATAATTGTTTAATAACATAATTACAATACATGTATATTTATTTAAATAGAATTATAACAAAGCAGTATGTTATCAAAACAAAATCAAAGTCATATGTACAAATCGGATGTTGTGGAAAAGAACTTTATTACACATTTCATTCCGTTGACATGTGCATTAAATGAACGATACGCACTGAAATAAATAAAGTTCTACAAGTAAAAACATTTTGATGAATTGAAAGTGTATCGACATCTTACTTTTTCCTACCCTATAATCAAATTTTGCTTGTATCTTGGTATTAACATCTGCACGTTGATTCGACAGCCTCTTCACCCTCTGCGACATTAATTCCATCCATGAAATTCGTATCAAAGCCGTCTGAATTTATTGTCTATAAGAAAGTTTTTTTTTTGTTTTGTACTTTAAACAAAAATTTGTGTGTAATTACCTTTCGAACAATTTCTTCGAAAACATCAGCGACGGAAACATTGTTCTTTGCAGATGTTTCCAGGAATAATGCTCGATGTTTCCTTGCAAATTTTAGCCCTTCGTCTCTGCTTATCGCCCGTTCCATATCAATTTTATTTCCCACAACCATTGTTGGAACACTTCGATTGTTACTATAGTTCTCCAGTTCCTGCAGCCATGATTCTAATTTTTGTAAAGATTCCCGACTTGTGATATCATAAACCAATATGGCGCATTTCGCGTTCCGATAGAAACTTGGTGTTAAACTGCGAAATCTCTCCGCACCAGCTGTGTCCCAAATGGCAAGTTTAAAATCCACGCCATCGATATTCATAACTTTGGTTTTGAAATCTACACCGATTGTGACGTCGTGATTGTCATCGAATTCATTGTCGACAAATCGACGAATTAAGCTGAAAGTATATAGAATATTTTATTTGCAATCAAGATATCAAAGAGTCTAAGACAACTCGTTGCACTGTGAATAGTTTAACTGTATCATGTCTTAATTTTGAAGACCAAACATCATTAGATGCATATCGGCGAGCAAAGGTCATGGAAATAGTGACGTACATATTTTTCCTAGGGTGCTGCAAATGTGTCTTCTTAAGCTTAGTTTTTAAATGTTACGTGTCATAAGTTATATCATAGAGATCTCCGGAGCCTTCCCCCTCGGCGACAAATAAAGCAATGATTTGTTATTCATTCAGGCTCACGAAAAAGAAGACCGAACCTCTGCCGCTGTAAGGAACTTGGTCTTACCAACTGGATGCCAGGAACGTGAAAAAGGAAAGCAGCAAAGGTTAAGAAATCTCTTTAAAATGTTTCTGGATTGTGATTTAATATGTTACCACTGAATGAAAAATGTTTAGAAAAGATAGCTACACAGCAACTTCAAGTTCACTAAGAGAGAGAAAATAAAGTGTGATTTTTTAGCTATTATCTTTTTGGCAACACTGGTTTAAACACCTGACGCACGTTTCGTGTTTTGTTTCACTGTCAAACATCTTCAGTTTGGTCTATAATTTAACCATGAATCGTCTTACAAACGAAAACCGCTTGCAAATTATTGAATTTTATTATCAAAATGCGTGCGCTGTTAAGAAAGTTCATCGCGCGCTTCTTCCATTTTATGGTCAGTTTAATCGAACCACTGAAGCGGCTATTCGGGCTATTGTGACTAAATTTCGCACCAAATTTACATTGTTGGACATTAAACCACCAACACGCTTACGTGTGCGAACTGAAGAAAATATCGCAGCTGTATCGGCCAGTGTTAATGATGACCATCAATTATCGACTCGTCGCCGTTCGCAGCAATTGGGCCTCTGTTACTCAACAACGTGCAAAATTTTGGGGAAGGATTTAGGTGTGATGCTTTTCAAAATACAGCTGGTGCAAGAATTGAAGCCGAACGACCTACCGCAACGTAAAATTTTTGGTGAATGGGCTCTTGGAAAGTTGGCCGAAGATCCACTTTTTTACCGAAAAATTGTGTTCAGCGACGAAGCTCATTTTTGGCTGTGTTGGAGTGAATATCAGCCAGAAGCATTGCAAGAGCTACCAATGCATCCAGAAAAAGTCACAGTTTGGTGAGGTTTATGGGCTGGTGGCATCATTGGATCGTACTTCTTCAAAGATGATGCGAATCGTAACGTAACTGTGAATGGTGAGCGCTACCGTGAGATGATATCCAACTTTTTTTTGCCCAAAATGCAAGAGCTTGACTTGCATGACATGTGGTTTCAACTAGACGTTGCAACATGCCACACAGCACGCGCAACAATGGACTTATTGAGAGGAGAGTTCGGTGAACATTTTATTTCACGTTCGCGACCGGTCAATTGGCCGCCTGGATTGTGCGATTTAACGCCTTAAGACTATTTTTTGTGGGGCTATGTTAAAGCTCGTGTCTATACAGAGAAGCCCGCTTCAATTGACGCATTGGAAGACAACATTGAAGCGTTTATTCGTGAGATACCGACCGAAATGTTGGAAAGAGTATGCCAAAATTGGACTAAGGGGATGGACCATTTGAGGCGCAGTCAAGGTCAACATTTGCATGAAATAATCTGCACACATTTAATTATATGGATCGTACTATCGATTCAAATAAAGATTTCATGCATTTTTCTGAATTTTATGTTTTATTTTTTTTTGAAAAACTTTCCTATAGCCAATAAAAAATCACCCTTTATATTAAGCGTAAACCAATCAGGATTTCGATCCAAAATTCGTGTGAAACATGTAAAAACCATGTCATAAGTGAATGGAAGAAAGAAATAGACGACAAAATTAGTGCGTTAGCAGTCTTTTTAGATCTTAAGCGTGCGTTTGAGACAGTGAATCACAAGATACTACTTAACTTAAAAATATGATTTGCGTAACACAGAATTAAAATGGTTTAAATCATTTAAAACGTACCGAACGTAACGACAATGGTAAATAATGAAATGTCGAGTGCATTAAACATTGACAAAGCGTCTCCCAAGGAACAATTTTAGGTGTCTTGCTATTTATTATATATACTACTGTGTCCAAAAAATAAGGTGATTTTGTATTTATTTTGAAAATTCTTTATTTATTCTTCCAAATCAATTTCATCCCCTCCCGATGCAATGCACTTATGCCAACGGATTTTCCAATCTTTGAAACACTGGTTGTAGTCACTTTCCGGGATGGCCTTCAGTTCCGTCTTCGCTGCGGCTTGAATCTCCTCTATCGTATCAAAACGGTGTCCCCGGAGCGGTCTTTTGAGCTTGTTGAACAGCCAGAAGTCGCACGGCGCCAGATCAGGTGAATACGGTGGTTGCGGAACGATATGGGTTGAGTTCTTGGCGAAATGATCACGAATTACGAGTGCGGTATGGCATTATCGTGGTGTAAAAACCAAGAATTGTCTTTCCACAATTCCGGCCTTTTTAGGCGGATAGCGTTACGCAAACGACGCATAACGTTCAAATAATATTCCTTGTTGACTGTTTGGCCGGTTGGAAGGAATTCATAAAGCACAACACCACGATAATCGAAGAAAACAGTCAACATGACCTTGATTTTTGAGCGATTTTGGCGCGATTTTTTTGGTCTCGGCTCTCCTTTGGCACGATATTCGCTCGATTGATCGGTTGTTTCGGGGTCGTAAGCATAAATCCAAGTCTCATCGTCAGTAATAATGCGTTTCATGACATCCTGGTAGTTGGAAAGCATTGTTTCACACACTTCAACGCGACGCCTTTTTTCCAAAAAAAATTCAATGTTTTCGGTACCAGTCGAGATTTGACGCGCTTGAGGCCCAAAGCATCCTTCAAAATGGTATTGACTGAGCCTTTCGATAAGCCAACTTCATCAGCAAGGTCTCTAATCGTTAATCGATGGTTTTTCAACACCAAATCTTTGATTTGTTGGACGTGAGCTTCATCGGTTGAGGTTGATGGTCGCCCAGGACGCTCTTCGTCTTCGACACGTTCACGGCCGGCTTGGAAATCACTAAACCACTTGTAAACATTTTTTTTAGACATAGCCTCATCATCAAAGGCTTTCTGCACCATCCTCAACGTATCCGCAGCAGAAAATTGATTCCGCAAACAAAATTTAATGCAAATTCTTTGCTCAATAAATTTCGACATCGCAAAAAACGAAAAACTCACTTTTAGCAGCTCACAAAACGACGCGTATCTCAAACACTATGAATATATTTTGACATGAAATTTCACATAGATGTCACTGACAGTACTACCAACCTAAAAAGAAAGAAAAATTTCCAAATCCTTCGACGCGCGCAGTTTAAATTCATATGTCACCTTATTTTTTGGACACAGTAGTATAAGTGAAAAAGTAGTGACCGACGGAACAGTCGGTTTCGGCCAGATTCGGCCTGAAAATGGTTTCGGCAACAGTTTCGGTTTCGGTAAAAAATCGGCCGAAACTCAGTCTTCCACAAGGCACACAGCAATTGGGTCAATTGTGATACCGAGAGGGTTTTGTGTATTAACGTATCTACGTATATTGGGGAGTAAGTGAGTATTGAGAGGTTTTCCTCCCGGACAGTGAAGAAGGAGAAGGTGGAGAGAACTAGTTTGCTTCTTAAATAAACTGAGCGAGGTCTTTTGGTAAAGCTGTGAAGAAATGGGAACATAGCTTTCTATGTCTTGATATTGCTATGACCGGATATTCACTGAGGATATTTAGTAGCTTTCTGGTTCTCTGTTTGTTGAGGAGGTTGCAGGTTTGTCTGGTGATGTTGCAAGATGGTTAATGTATTTATTTTTTATGCTTAGTATGACCGTCGCTAATGGTATGTCACTAAATATTGATAGGTGCATCTGTGAGGGTGCATTGTACCTTCACAAGTAAGCTCATCTGCTCTGCAGTTTCCGTGGATTTCCCTATGTCCAGGAACTCCGTAAAGATGAACATTAAAAAAGACAGTTATCTCCTTAAGGGATATGCGGCGTTCGTTGACAAACAAGCTTAGATGTAGATTTTATGGCAGCTTGGCTGTCGGTCGAAGTGAATATACTCAGAAATGTTACTATACATCAGCGATTTCGCGGTCGTGGTAAAACATGGAAGGAGAGGTCTAAACTTAGATTACTCAAAACGATAAACTTCCACTTTTCGTTCGAGTTCTGACCCATCGGTTGTTGTCGTGATGGAGTCCGTCGATATCGAAAAATTTGTTTCTGAGAGTATATAGTCTATAACTGTTGGAAGGGAAATCTACACCAAAGACCGAGGATTGATCAAAATCAATTGAGTCTTACCAACACAAACTTTGTTGTTTCACTAGCACTGATAACTTCGCGTGAGTTCTTGGTCCGTGAGCCATATTTTTTAATTAGTTTATTTTCTCGTCACGTGACTTCGGACGAGATAACTTTCTGTATGTATAAATTCACTAAATTTATATAATAACAATTAAAATACATAATCAATTTCAACTTGTCTAAAAAATGTTCGGTTTCGGTTTCGGCCGAAACTTAGACCGAGGCCGAATGTTCGGAACAAGCTTAATGGAAAAGATCCGGTTTTTCGAGAGACGATGTCTTTGGGCTTGTCTCAATTTATATAAAACTCCAGAGTCTGAGTACAAAAAATTCTATAGTAATGATGTCCTGTACAACGGGGCCAACCTGAGCAGAGTGGATAACTTTTCGATAAAGCTTACTCGAAGCCACTCCGGGGTTTTTACCTCAATGATAAGCACCACGAGACAGTGCGCCTTAACGGCCTAATCCCTCTGAAGCTTTTCCCTACCTCCTTAGAAAAGGTCTGGTCCAAGAATGCTGTGGACGGGCGAGTCAAATACGACCAAGACGTCGCTAGAAGTTGACCGGGGACTCTACGGTTCAGTAGGGCGGTATCAGACCGCAACATTGCTGATATTTAATATAATCTTGAGTGCCCTTAAGGCAAACCAAAGTGCATTTCTTATGTCCTGTAAGCCTGGCCGACTTACATATGGCTCAGGTAAAATAAGCTGGTTTAAAGGAGTTGTAAGTGTTGTTTTAAGATAGACTAAGTAAATTTAGGTTTTAGATTAGTTTTTAGTTAAGATGTTAGTTTCGGCCGAAACTTAGACCGAGGCCGAATGTTCGATTACGGTTTCTGTTTCGGCTGAAAATCATGTTTCGGTCGGACACTGGGAAAAAGTATTAAAGGAGTGTAAACGAATACTGATGGCAGACGATTGCTGTAAGGAACTTAACAGAATGTAAAAATTAATTAAACAATGAATAGATTCCTAGATTAAAATGAACAAATTTATAAAAAAAAAACTTAATTCATGGCACTAAACAGCCCTAAAATACAAATGCCCATAGCCTTAAAAATAGACCACAAAACTATCGTCACAGAAGTATCGTCAATTAAGAATCTAGGTGTTGTGCTAGACAATAAACTAAGTTTTGAATCCCATTAAAATTTCATTCGTAAAAAATTAAATGTGTTTGGAAAAATTAAGAGAAATGTATCTTAAACAGCTGCAATAAAAGTATATAATGTAATAGTGAATATAATAGTGGATTCCTTGAAGTGGCTTAATATAAACCAAAGACTGTATAGCATGACAATGGTCTTCACATTTAAAATCAAAAACAAACAATGTCCATAGTACTTTACAGCTAAGAAAAGCAATCACGTACGAACTAAGAAATACTAAACACCGGAATTCAACATACAAAAGACAACGACTGTACGAGTACAGAGAAGTATCCTCTTTAATGGCCTACGATCTACGATAAAGAAAATCGTAAATTAAATATTTATTAAACTTAAGAAATGTCTGTTAGCCAAATAAACAATCAAATAAAAAAATAAACGTTCAAGAATTGTTTGTGTGTTGATGGTTTGAGGGTTGAGCTCAAGGATTTGCTGCTTTTATCTGAGGAGTAGTTTGAAGAAAAATAATAACACATGAACGTTTAACCATATCCGAAACAGTAAAACTGAGACAAGTAGAGGACGAAGAGTTTTAAAACCGAAGTATTTTTGAATTTGTCTTACGAAACTCTGGAGACTTTATTCGCGAGTTAATACTTAACAATGCTTAAGGGATGTTGAAAGTATATGGCCACTTCCATATCTTTGTTTAAAATAAGGCGAAACAAATATGTTCAATCGGGAGATCCTTGTTTATCAGAATTCTACACTCGACGTGAGTACTACAATTGTGCAAATTCCAAAATATTTAGTTTTGTAAACAATTGATAAAGTTGCGTTATTTACACAAAGCATAGTAAACGTATGACGGTGCGGACTTTAGTAAAAAAAAAAAAAAACTATTTGAAATAATTTCCATACAAGGTAATCTATTTGCTGCAGGAAGAATAAAATTTGTAAGAGTTGGGAATCTGGTAGAAAGACAACATTCGGGAGATTAATCTCCTTTGTCACTATAAATAGATGCATGATTGCTACACTTTAGTGCCTAATTATTTTTAACTTCTGCTGGCAAACTCTGTCATGCTGAATTGACTCGCAGCTAATATTTCTAATAAATTCGTTTTATTACATCAAAAATTAAATCACTCCACGTACGAAGGCGTGACTCAAAGGCGATGCTCATGCGAAAAAGAGGTTGATGTTGAGGAAATCACAGAAAACCCCTTATTTACAAATAAACAATCATAAATTTCAAAAAGATTGGTGTTTCTTCGGTTTTTGGAATGTAAAAATAAACACTCGTCCGAACGAAAACAATTGTTTTGGAATACGCACCTAGATTTTCCAACGCCACTCTCTCCGATTATGAGTATTTTAATTATTCTATCACTCATTGCTTTTTTTATTTGTTTAAATAAATGCGTTACTCTGCTGCTCAGCAGATAAAAAAATATATTAAAAAAACGTTAAATATGTTTAATACTCCCGTAAATTTATGTTTGGAAAATATAAACTTCGCAGTGCCCTTGTTCTATGACGTTATTCTTTTGTAGTAATTGTCAAAATAGTCGGTAATGTAGTTTCTGGATATCGGGCACGTTCACAGACTTGGTGTACGCTACAGTGTGTTATCAGTGAAATAAATTGAGTCAGGTATTTTATTTCTGGGGTAAAATGTATTTCAGTCAAGTTCGGACTACGCTCATTAATTGTTTTGTTTGTAATCGGTGTACTTATTAAGATAATATATTTATTACAATCAATTTGCTTGAACTGAACTTTCATCATGTTTTGACATGACTTTAATTCTATAATATAAGATATAAAGTAATTTTTTTTATCAATTTTATAAGTTTACTAGTTCAGCGATGAATGTGACTAAAAACCTCAAGCCTTACTTCCATAATTGAAAAAAAGGTTTGTTTGCGAAAAGATGAATAGTCTCATCCTCATGAGCGCAACTATCGTTGGTTTGCAGTTTGCTGGGTGTAAAAAAAGGCAAAGAACACCGTCAGGGACCAAACGATATTCGTTATAAAAATTTAGTAAAGTCTATGGCCCCGTTCCAGCACGCCCTCGCTAAACTGGTATACTGCTCCGCTACGGGGAAATTCCTCTGGAACGCATTTGGAGCAACAAAAAATATGACGTCACGTTAACTAGCAAATCAAATGGGTTTTGACAGCTTTCCTTGCGTAGCGAAGAAATCTTTGCTAAATTCCTTTCAAATATCCCTTAAATTCCCCCGTAGCGACTCGCTACCCTGCGCTACCTTTTGCTACGCGAAGAACTGTCATCTCAGTACATTTTTCGCGTAGCGGATCTGCGCTACGGTGTGCTGGAACGGGGCCTATGTCTGTGCCTTAGACCGCTTCTGTCTTGCTTCTTTATCATCTGAACATGTACGTCAGAAGCGTGTGCTACGATCTGTATCACATTTTCTTAAAAGACCTCTACGATTTGGTTCGTGATAAGAAACCACAATAGTGGCAGAGTAACTCAATCTTCGAGCAATGTGTTCTTTCTTATAGATTTTTTTCATAATGTACGAGTGATGTCATTTTATACATGTTCGAACTTTGGCATTTTTAAATCTTTTGATGCTTTGTCTACGATTGAAGTTTTTTGAAACAAAAAAAAAAATTGATTTTACGTTCGGCATCAAGATGCTTTAAGGATTCACATTTCCGTAATATTTTTCCAATCCTAACCGTGGAGAGGTGGATCAAGGATTCGAGAAAGGGGCACTTTAAAATATGAAACGCACTCAAGGCAATAGAAAGGATTCACGACGAATTTGACAGAAACTTTCGTAAATAAACTGTGATAAACTTCGGGAGATCGTTCATGTCGTCTTGAAATTAATAACATGGAAAAACTTTACAAAAATGATCGATTGAATGTCTAAATTGACGGCCAAATTGATGCTAGTATGAGAAAATGAGGAAGAACTATATTTAATAACCAACATCGTTTTAGATATTGGGTTCACATGATTTGGTCATTTGGCTTAATAAACGTTGTAATGATTTAACTATTTGCAAACAATTTTTATTTTTTTACGGTATCTTTCAAATCCTTCGCTTATCTGGGATAAACATTTCCACAAGCAAGAAGCATATATTATGTTTATATTGCAAAAAAGGGATTAAGTTGTTAAATGAAACTTCCATTACGCTTTTCCCGAAAAGATCATACAATTTACCTGTTTTCTCACTTGATTACGAACAGTAGCTTTATCTAACAATTACCAAATTCAGCGGCTTGATTTTGTAACAACTCACATTACTTGAGAGAGTGAAACAAAAAACTTAGTAAATGGGCTTGTTATATTTTTACCTAAAAACTAAACTAACATCTTAACTAAAAACTAATCTTAAACCTAGAATTACTTAGTCTATATTAAAGTAACACTTAAAACTACTCAAAACCAGCTTATGTTACCTGAGCCTTATGTAAGTCGGCCAGGCTGACAGGACATAAGAAATGCACTTTGGTTTGTCTTGAGGGCACTCGAGATTATATTAAATACATGACATAGTTTACCTCATCATTCAAACACCAATAGTCGCGGTCTGATACCGCCCTACAGAACCGAAGAGTCCCCGGTCAGCTACTTGTGACGTCTTGGTCGTAGTTGACTCGCCCATCCACAGCTTTACGACCAACATGGAAGATTGTCGGTAGCGCTAATCTTTCCTGAACCTGACCTGTTCTATCTAAATAGAGGAACGCTTCAAGGGGAATAAGGCCGTTAAGGCGCACAGTCTCGTGGTACATACATCCGAGTAAAAAGCCCCGGAGATCAAGTTGTTGGTCGAAGTCATTGCACTTGCAATGTGACTTCGTATAAGCTTTATCAGAAAGTTATCCACTCTGATCAAGTTGGCTCCGTTGTACAGGACCTCATTACTGTAGAATTTTTTGTACTCAGACTCTGGAGTTTTATATAAATTGAGACAAGCCCTAAGACATCGTCCCTCGAAAAACCGTATCTTTTCCATTAAGCTTGTTCCGACGTTGAACTAAACGGGACATCCTTAGGCAAGAACAGGCCGAGTAAGGGCCGTGAAGCAGATCACCTTTACCTCGGCATCGAGTTGACTGCTGTGAAACTGTCTCTTTGTCAAGGCAAATACCGCTTTGGCTCTGGCCAGAGCAGTATCTTTATGTTTGTTAAAATACACATATTGATCTAGCCAGATCCCAAGGTATCTAACAACACTTCGATTCGCCAGTGGCTGTCCGTTTTGTCCAATGATAGAGAACATTCGCCACTTCTACTCGCAGGTAAAGGAGTCCTGAACAGAATGGTTTCGCACTTTTGGAAATTGATCTTCTGAATCTTTTCGAAGTCATGTTGCAAAAGATTTAAGATGACCCCGATATCCGGACTTGACCTGTACGCGATCAAGTCATCTGTGTACGCTATGAAGTGGCGGAGAGATCCCAAAAGATTTCTTGTGAAGATCGTAAACAAAATCGGCGAAATAATTACACCCTGTTTTAGACAGCAGCGGTTTGTTTATGCCGAGGTGGTCTTACTTAAAAAAGAGTCCCTGCAACCATACGGTGTCAAAGGTCTCCTACAAGTCAATTAGCAAAGTATCTGTACATTGTTTCTTACATTGGATATCCGATACCAGTTTAGACGCGGCATGTATGCAATCATGCTGCGCTCTGAAACCGAATTGGTTATCCGGAATAATATTTTTGTTCTCAACCCACTCGGTCAGGGCTCTATTGATCACCTTTTTAAAATGCCCTAGTGATGTTCGGAAGGACACTTATCGGCCGTAGATTTCTCGGATTGGATGTGTTTTTCTTCCAGTTGTACTACCGCTGACCTCCAATGAGCTGGATAATGTGCATTATTCAGCAAATTGTTAAACCGGGTAGTACAAGCAGGGGGAGGTGTTTTAGAACAATGTTTGAAATACCGTCGATTCATACAGATTTTTCACTTCTCAGTGAACCGAAGATAACCAGGAGATCTTCTTTTTAAATGAATGGGGGCTCTGTTCAGCGAGGGACTTTCCAATAAGACAATGCACCTATACTCACCGCACGGACAACAAAAGCATGGATTCAGAGCCAAATTGTAAACCTACTTGCACGGCCGCCATATTCACCCGACCTGAACATCATAGAAAACGTGTGATGTTGGCTTTGAAGAAAAGTCCAAGAAGGGGGAAGGCAATATGATGAAACGGAAGAGATTATTGAAGCCATAAAACGAGCCTGTTCCAAAATGTCGGTAGATTATTTGACAGCAATCTTCAAATCTCTACACAGCGGGCTACTTCAAGTGATTCAACAATCAGGAGGTAGGATCCATTATTAAAAACTATTGCTACTTTTCGAATAAAACCAATGTTCTCAAAAAATTGGCTCGCAACCATACCCATGATTTCAACCCTCGTAGCAATCTGAAACCAAAAAAAAAAAAATGATTATTAATCTAAAATAATGTCGCAATGTCTGGAACTACGGAAATGTTGAAAAGATTTTTTTTCACAAAATGGCGACTGCCTGAAAAAAACAATTTTTGTACCACATTTTTTGACTGTTTCGAATTTTTAATACAAAAAAAAAGTAACAGAAATTAGGGGATGAGGATAGTTCCAGACAAAGACAAGTCTATAAAGAAGACTCTCTTAAAATTTCAGGTAAATCGTTCTAGTAGAGCCTGAGAAAAACCGGAGAAAAGTCATGAAATGATATTGTAGACTTACATTTATTCAATTTGCCATTCCTGCTACATACATCGGACCGTGCTCGACTTCGAAAAACTATTTTCCGCGTTTCTCTCTTCATATCGAGCAGTTCTGGCCTTCTTTGATGCGTTGGATGCTCGCATCTCGGAGCGGTCAATCCGGGCGTTGTCTCGTTTCACAGCAAATGAATGAGCTTCCGGGCCAATTTTCATTCCGATGAGCTCCATCATTTTTAAAATAGGAATGAAGCCTTCATTAAAAATATTTCACTCACAGCACATATGTACGTCCATGTGGTTTGAAGGTTAGAATTCAACTGTTACCAGCTGGACGTAAGTGAACACTAAATTTAAAAGATACAAGTCACCTTGGGTTCTTTTATTACAATATATACAAAGGATAAACGGTTTGACTGAGGAATATGGATTAAGGTAGACGGGGAATCCCTAATGTCTTTTGTTCGATTAGTTCCGGCCGAACCAGTTTGGATGCCGGGTCAGCAAAATTACGATATCTCCGAAAATAATTTGAATTTTGAAAAATCCTCTTATATATTCTTGAATAGTTAAACTTTGAAAATATAATTTTATTTATTTAAATTTCTAGACAAGAATACCCCCTTAATTGAACAAGTGGAATTGTTCCTTTTTTGACAGTTTTTTTTTAATCAAAACCTTTCAGATGTTCATTCAGATGTTTCACCGCTTCTAATGAAACCAATTTGGATTCTATAGCTTGATTCGTTATTAAGATATGCGAGACGAAAAAATCCGCACAAATATACGTATGTTCGTTAACACACACATCCTCCTATAAACAATTGAATCCGACTCCAGAAACCTCGAAACATGGAGTCAAATATTTAAATGCAAAAAAATCCACCTGATTACAAAAATTTCCAGAACTTATGAGTGAAACTCTCCGTGTGAATGTCTCGAACTGGCAAGAAAAATACAAAGTTTTTTTGGCAAACTTTTCTTCACGTTCCTACCAACACGAGACTACCTATCGTAAAGGAAACCTTTTCGTTGCATGTGATATCAAATCAGGTCTGTGGTATATGGGTCTGTGGACCACTCGTACATATGCACCTTCTTGGGAACAATGGAATCCTAATTGTTGATCAATTTCCTCAGTGATGTTGCCAAGATATTGCCAAACTTTGTGTGAAAATGTCCCTTTAAATGTTCCTGTCTTCTCCAGTGCTCCCTGAAGTATAATTATGAGTAAAATTCCATCCGGCTTATCAACTGGCGTTGCTGCATCTTCATCAGAGCTATTCCCAATGGCGTCTCAACCAAAATTTGCAGCAAACGTGAGTTAATTTTTATTAAAAATCAGAACATTGACTTCGGACTGTTGTAAGCGCATAGTTGAACAATACTAAGCTTTTCCTGATGTATTTAATGTACTTATTGTTGTTCGAAGGTGATAACGCTATCAAAGATTTTCAATGAACTCATTTCGATTTTCGTTCAATTCCCTATCTCGACGTAGACAAGAATATTTCTTCAAAATATCATGATTTATTGTTCCATCAATCTGGCTTATGCTAAACATCGGACATCTTCAAATCTCTATATATACAAAAAAAGGTCTCAAAGCAGTGTGTAAATACAAAAAAAAAAACAAAAAAAAAATTGTGCAAGGGAATCTAAAATAACAGCTTCGACCCACCAACTTGCCTTATCAAAGAGTTTAAAGAGCACAGTCGGCATTCGCGCCACTATCTGCATCGAGTTGTGTTTCCTTTTCTGACACTTCAACGTCGTCTTTATGTTCTTTGGTTTCTTTTCTGATAAAAAATGTTTACTCTGTTTATTATATTTCATGTAAGATGATAAGCTCATATCAACGACGGACCTTCACTTCTCAAATCGAATCTTCTTCAAAACACTAAAGTGTTGTTTCGAGCAACAGCGTTGCCATAACTCGAGATTTTACCCTAGTGTGTTTATGTGCAGCTATAAGTTTAGCTCAAAGCCTCGGACATTAAAAGGCCAAAAGAAATATTTATAAAAAAAAAAAACGGACAAGTGCGAGTCGGACTCGCGCACCGAGGGTTCCGTACAAAGCTGTAGATATATAAGTAAAAGTTCACCCATCACGATAATAGTTATGGTATTTTTAAAGACAAAGGTTTCCTTATCGTTTCAGTAATCCTTTATTTTATATAAACGAATATTGTTTATTTTATAATGGACTACCGGTTGAAAATGTCGTTTTTTTTTTTTTTATCAAAAATCAATGCTTTATTGAGGAAAAATAGATATAAATTCAATATTCAAAGTATTGCCCATCGCTAGACACACATTTGTCCCATTTGTCTGGCAATTCATGGATACCCGTTCTGAAAAATTCGACCGGTTTGGCCGCAATCCACGAATCGATTCATTTTTTGACATCATCGAAATGACGGAAGTGCTGGTCAGCCAAGCCATGTCGCATCGATCGGAAGGGATAGTAATTGGATGGCGCAAGGTCTGGACTATACGGCGGATGGGGTAGGGCATCCCATTTGAGCGTTTCAAAAGGTAAGTTTTGACGACATTTGCAACATGTGGCCGAGCATTGTCATGTTGCAAAATAACTTTATCGTGTCTTGCAACCGTTTCCGGCCGTTTTTCCTTCAGTGCTCGGTTCAAACGCATCAATTGTCGTCGGTAGACCTCGCCTGTGATTGTTTCATTCAGTTTAAGCAGCTCATAATGCACAACACCCTTCTGGTCCCACCAAATGCACAGCATAACCTTCAGGCCATGAATATTCCTAACGGTCGTCGATGTTGATGCATGTCCGGGGTATCCATACGTTGCCCGACGTTTTGAATTATCCTAATGTACCCATTTTTCATCACCGGTGACGATTCGATGCAAAAAGGACTTCTTTTTGTGGCATTCAAGCAGCATTTCGGACATGCAAAATCGCCGTTCGACGTCTCGTGGCTTCAATTCATACGGCACCCAATGTCCTGCCTTTCGAATCATTCTTATTGCTTTCAAACGATCGGAAATGGTTTGCTGAGCGACGCCAAGTGATTTTGCAAATTCTTCTTGCGTTTGTGACGGATGTTGATCGAGCAATGCCTCCAATTCATGGTCTTCAAACTTTTTCACCTGGCCGGGGCGTTCTTTGTCTTCGGTGTCGAAATCACCATCTTTGGAACGCTCAAACCACCGCTGACACATTCTAACAACTATAGTATAGCCCGGGTAAGCTTCGGTAAGCAATTGATGCGCTTCGGTTGCTTTTTTCTTAAAATGAAAGAAACATATTAAAACTTTCCGCAAAATTTGTTTTGATGGCACGAATGTAGAAATTTTAGGGCTTTACAAAAACTTGTGTGTTTTCACTAATGACCAATAACCTTAACTGAAATAATTAGACAATGACATGAAGTTTCTGATGTGACAGCTGTCATGGTCGAAATTCACCTCAGAGTAATAGATATGAAATTGTCTGCAATAACGACATTTTCAACCGGTGGTCCTATTAACATTGCGGAAATTTGCGGCATAAACGGCTGAACCTTTTGATTGTGTTGGCTTAGAAGTTTCACAGTTCCAAGGGACAGAAGACTTGAGTACTTGATATGAATTCCAGCTTGATACGTCCATGCGTTCCAGAGAAAAAGTGTCTTGACAGAGAGACGGACGGACAACAAAGGGATTCTATATGGGATCCGATTTTTCCTTTCGAGGTACGGAACCCTAAAAATAATATTTTTTAATGCAATGATTTTCTTTCATTTTCGTAGAGGGCCGGTATCCGTTGGATTCGAAGGTTTCACCAACAAAAACTGGGTACAGTATTTTCTTGGTTGTTTGGTAAGGGTGAGGAATAGTGCGTTCCCCTTGATTTCTTTAATGGTAGAGATGTATAACATTTTTTTTCAGTAGAATAAGGAGAGTACTTCAAAAAATATGGACTTTTAATGAAATTCCATTTATTCACTGATCGTTTTCTTTTTGTCTGTTTGAGGCGTAAGGTGTTTTCTAGGTCAACCTCTTGTCGGAGCTGTGGCATATTATATTTCCACTTATCGTACGTACGTGCCTGTATGTGTTGAGATTTAAAATAATATGCCCTGCCATCAGTTCCACCATTTATCGAAAATATATCGTGTTCCAAATCCGTCCAGGCCTTGACAATGCTTTTTATTGTTGTTAAGAAGACTCCTTTTTTAGGGTTCCGCGACGTTCCGAGGGTTAGCGACTATACCGTAATAGGTAGACACTTTAAACTTTCAGAGAATGTGAACTACTATGGCCGCTTTAACAAAAAGTAATATAATGTTAAAAATAGAGGGGGGGTCCCCAAACAAAAAACATTTTTTTAAAAATCTCAACTCGACTTTCCGCCTATGAGAAGGCTATGAAAAATTGTCATGGAAATCTGTCAAACACCATAGTTTTTCCTTGTCAGCAAAGGAGGCTTGGAACAAGGCCATTGTCATTTTTCCTGTTACATCTGTGTGCTCCGGAACCCATTTAAGATAAGAAAAAAATGGGCTAGTAATGGCGTTTGCAATTGCTGTCAGCACCGTCATATTGTTTGAGCAGATTCGAATTTGCTTCTCGCGATCGGTGAACTCTATTATGTGTGGCAAATATTTTTGTCTGCAATACCTAGACGGAAGATTCCAAATGGACTCTGACATCGGTGGGTTATTGCAGCACACTCTTACTTCTGATTTCTTGTCAATTTTCAAAAATACTCTCTTGTGGAAATTGTGTGTGAGTTGTAACAAAAACTATAATCTTTGTTTTAGATATCGAGAAGAAATGTCATATTTCTTACAATTTTCACAATTTTCTTGTCGAAGTGACCTCGTGCTCTTGTTCCGAAAGCTTAAATTTGATTTGGTAGTGTAGGTTGAAGTCTTATAAACAATCACTTCTATTGTGTTTAAGGCTACGGGTAAAGATGGAATGTTTGCGTCCATGTTAAAATAAAAATGCGGGAACAAATAACAGACCCATAAATAAGCACTCACTAATTCTTGCATAAAGTCTTAGAAAAGTTGGTTGCAACAAATAAAATAAATGAATATATTAAGTTTAATTCCTTTCTTCAATCATTTCAGTTGATGTTGGTAAATAAACCCGATGATATTCGTAAAAATTATGATAAAGGACATGTTACCCACCTTTGTCTTCTGGTCTTTTCCTTCGATTCAGCAAACCACTACCTTCTGCGTACACTTTTCAGCCTACATGCCTTAAACTTATCAGAAGTTTTGCTTATAATAGATTACATTAAATTATTTTTATTTTCACCTCTCACTTGTAAAGCAAGAGACGCCACAGGGGACGATTCTTGGTCCTCTCTTGTTCCGCATGTTTATTAAAATTTACTTATGTGGCGCAGATATGTTAACTCTTACTTTTGAGTTGTTAATAAGTAACTTTGTTTATCTCAGGCATGTTAAGGCTTCCAAAAAACAAATTATATCGATTTCACACAGGAGAATATATCCTAACATGCCAGGAATGTCAAAGTATACAGCTATAACTTTAATCACCAATTCAGACAACGACACCAGCGCTGAAATCAGACGATAAATTACTTTTGCCAATCGTTGCTTCTATGGACTGAGAAAGCAATTAATAACGCTATCAGTACTGCTTATAAAACAAGCATTGTAAGTGACAGTATTACTCAGAGAGTAATACCCATCTTGTCACAGTCATCATTTAGCGTGGTGTTAGTTGTTAGTAAACATAAACAAATAAAGCCTAACACCATACACAAATACAAAGTTTAACAAATATTAAAAAAAGAATATATATTTTAATTACAATTGTTAATTATAAAATAAATACAAATAAAAACAAGAGTACTGAAGAAATACGTAGCATGCACATTAAGAGTTGACACGTCCATAAAGCAATAAGCAAAGCCCTTTCGAACCAACCAAAGTAAAACTATATAAGACCTTTATCGTCCCAGTCCAGCGGAGGCATGGACTTTATCCAAAGCGAACGAAGCTGCTCTTGGCTACTTCGAGAGGAAAATTTTTTGGGTGATCTTCGGTCCTGTCTGCATAGACAGTGATTGGAGGAAAAGGTACAATCACGAACTATACGAGCTGTTCAGCGACGTCGACCTAGCCAGTAGAGTGAAGACCCAATGCTCCGGTCCGGAAAGTCTTCGAATCCACCGCCGAAGGGACGGCGCAGCGGAGGAAAACCGAGACTCAGCTTGCGCGCGCAAGTGTAAAGGGTCCTCAACCAACTAAGCGTGCGAAACTGAAGACAGCTAGCAAAAGATCGAGCTGGCTGGAGACGTTTGTTGGTTGAGGTCCAGGTCCACTCCGGACTGTAGCGCCACCCTAAGTAAGTCAGTAACATGCCAGGAGTCATCTGTAAACTTTAACTCAAAGCTTACTTTTGCTAAAAAAAAGTCACAAATCCCGTCTTAAGCATAAAATAATGTTGATGGTCGGATATAGACCTGATTAAACCATTATAACATATAATCAAATGGTTTAAAGCAATTTTGATCTGTTGTGACAGTCAAGCAACGTATTTGAATGTTAACTTTAAACCTTGTCAAGTGCCCAACTGTATACCAGGTTCTTTCTAAGGGTCGGATCTTGTCTTGGATCTTGGTGTTTTAAAGTGCTGTGCCGTGAAGAGGACTTATTATACATCGTTTTGTTTGGGTTGATTTCCAGTCAAATGTTCTTTAGGTATTGAATATATTATGCTGTATCCCCTTATTACAAGGGGGTGCTTTTAAAAGCTTATCTGTTGCAAGAATATACAGAAGAGGAGATATCGGGCTTTTCAATAAGAGCGCTACAAAAGTTTTTTTTAAATAAAACAAAAACGGTTTTGGATATCAATGAAATTCTTTATTCCTGTGAAAGTACGTTCGATGCCATTATGTATGGAACACGATTTCTTTTGCATGGCCACCATGGGCACGCTTGCAGAAGTCCAAACGCTGAACCCAATTTTCGACGGTTTTCAAGCATAAATCGGCCGATACTGCTGCAATTTCACGTTCGATATTCGTACGAAGTTCATCAATCGTCGCTGGCTTGTTGGCATAGACCATAGACGTGACGTAGCCCCACAGGAAATAGTCTAACGGCGTCAAATCGCACGACCGAGGCGGCTAAGCGACTGAACCATTTCGTGAGATAACATGTTCTCCAAACTTGGTTTTCAATAAATTGATTGTGACATTCGCTGTGTGGCTTGTGGCGTCGTCCTGTTGGAACCACATGTCCTCCAAATCCATATCATCCAATTGGGGCCAAAAATATTCGGTTATCATTGAACGGTAGCGATCCCCATTCATAGTAAAGTGCTGGTCTTGATCATCACGGAAGAAGTACGGTCCAATGAGCCTCATCGCTGAAGAGGATTTTTCGATGAAAATCCGAATCATTTTCAAGTTGTTGCTCAGCCCAATTCACGAACATACGACGTTTCTGGTGGTCAAGCGGCTTCAGTTCTTGCGTCAATTTAATCCTGTAAGGATGTAGGCCAAGATCTTTTCGCAAAATTCGCCACAACGACGTTACAGAGATGCCCAACGCTTGAGAACGACGTGTCAGAGACACATTTGGGCTTTCTGCAACTGAAGCCTCAGCGACAGCAATATTCTCGACACTACGGGCACTTCTTTGTCTCACTGGCACGGGAACATTTTGTACTGTGCCTGTGGATTCAAATTTTTCCACTAGACGCTCAATTGTTGATCTGCTAGGACGATTATGACGACCATAAATCGGACGTAGCGCTGTTAACCGAACCGAATTTAAATTTTAATAATTTCGACTCGTTGTTGGCTCGTATATCTTTCCATCATGAAATGGCAAACCTTACTGAAGAGAAATGTCATTAGAGCGGCAAGAAATATGGCGTCGTTTTATGTCCCTGTCGTTCTAGTTTTGTATGTACATTTCCTCCTTTCTGATCTAGTCTTCCACTTTCATGAACTAGTTTCAAGCAGTGTCAAATGATATGTTCATGCATCACCGTTTACAAAATTAAAAAAATTGTCGCAGTTAGGTCACATTTGCTTTAATGCTGAATACACAAGAAATAACGTTCATGCTGCTATGCAGGTTCTACACTTAACCTGTCGAACTTTTCAATGCGGCGTCAATGACACAATAAAGCATCAAAGAAGAATGGAATCTTAGTATTGTTTGCCCAATCTTGAAGAAATGAAACCATCTAAGCTGTGCCAATTATAGACGCATCAATCTGAACGTTTGAAACCGTTCGTCAACAACCTGATAGGTCCATATCAATGTGGCTTTCGACCAGAAAAGTCCACCATAGACTAAATATTAAAATATAGGCAGATCTTGGAAAAAACGCACTCACCACCTTTTCATCAATTCCAAGGTTGGTTTTGGTTTCTGTTTCGTTCACAGGGACGAGATGTATGCAGCCTTGTCTAGGTTTGTCATCCCATCCAAGCTCATCCTTTTTTGTCGGATGACGAAGGATGGATTGATGCAGCAGTGCGTTTATGAGTGTTCAGAAAAAACTCAAAGATGGGTTTGGGGGTAAGCTAGGGCAAAAAGAAACATATACTGTCCATCAAGAAAGGACACCCAAATTCGACATCTGGGTCAGAACGTTAACAAAGACAGCTATAACTTTGAGGTAATAGGACTACCGGTTGAAAATGTCGTTATTGCAGACAACTTCACATATATTACTCTATTACTCTGACATTAGTGAAAACACACACATTTTTGTAAAGCCGTAAAATGTCTACATTCGTGCCATCAAAACAACATTTGCGGGATGTTTAAATATGCTTCTTTCATTTAAAGAAAAGAACAACCAAAGCGCATCAATTGCTTACCGAAGCTTACCCGGGCTATAGTATAGACGTTAGAATTTGTCAGCGGTGATGGTGATTTCAAAGATGGTGATTTCGACACCGAAGACAAAGAACGCCCCGGCCAGGTGAAAAAGTTTGAAGACCATGAATTGGAGGCATTGCTCGATCAACATCCGTCACAAACGCAAGAAGAACTTGCAAAATCACTTGGCGTCGCTCAGCAAACCATTTCCGATCTTTTGAAAGCAATGGGAATGATCCGAAAGGTAGGACATTGAGTGAAGCCACGAGACGTCGAACGCCGATTTTGCATGTTCGAAATGTTGCTTGAACGCCACAAAAAGAAGTTTTTTTTTTGCATCGAATCGTCATTGGTGATGAAAAATGGGTACATTAGATAATCCAAAACGTCGGGCAACGTATGGATACCCCGGACATGCCTCAACATCGATGGCCGTTCAGAATATTCATGGCCTGAAGGTTATGCTGTGCATTTGGGTGGACCAGAAGGGTCTTGTGTATTATGAGCTGCTAAAACCGAATGAAACAATCACAGGCGAGGTCTACCGACGACAATTGATGCGTTTGAGCAGAGCACTGAAGGAAAAACGTTCAGAAACGGTCGCAAGACACGATAAAGTTATTTTGCAACATGGCAATGCTCGGCCACATTTTGCAAATGTCGTCAAAACTTACCTTGAAACGCTCAAATGGGACGTCCTACCCCACCCGCCGTATAGTCCAGACCTTGCGCCATCCGATTACTATATCTTCCTATCGATGCAACATGGCCTGGCTGACCAGCACTTCCGTCATTTCGATGATGTCAAAAAATGGATCGATTCGTGGATTGCGACCAAACCGGTCGAATTTTTCAGAATGAGAATCCATGAATTGCCAGAAAAATGGGAAAAATGTGTGGCTAGCGATGGACAATACTTTGAATATTTAATTTATATATATTTGTCCTCAAATCATTGGTTTTTGAAAAAAACGACATTTTCAACCGGTAGTCCTATTAGCTAGGGACTTTGTTTAAGAATACCTGTGGTTAGGAAAGCGTTTATGTTAAGTCATTTCTCGAAGAATTTAAGTGTCGCTCTAAAGGACCTCTTTCATCCCCGTCCTACCTTATGGTGCAGAAGCAGGGACACTTTGAAAAGCGGATGAAGCCGGAGAGAAAAGTGTGAAAAATTAATATTAAATTCGCAAAACTTTTTTTAAATGATTCAAAGCTGAAAAAAATACGAATTTTATTTTTTTTTTTATTGCAATGCATTTGTATAGGGAATGAATGACGTTTTCATAACCCAAAAGGATATTACCTTAATTTTTTTTTTATCTTGAGAGGGGAAATTCATGGTATGGGCAAACCTACTCGCACCCAAACCAATTTTTAATTTTGTTGGGTAAAAGCCATAGTACATTGAGAATAATCAAAATTTATAGACGGAATCGCTAGTCCATATAATATGCATTTAAAGTGAAGCCACGTGTGGTAACTTTGCTAGAACAAAGAGATCTTTAGTCAGAGAAAATGACTTCCTGTGTGGGACCATTCTTGGGCCAGTTCCTCATTCCTCATTCCTTCGTCTGCAAGTATGTATTTGAATTAATTCCAATTCATTCTGCAAACATTGTGGTTCTATCAGCCCTAGCCTCATATTCACATTCACTCAATCGCTAATCAGTTGTTTCATCAGGGATCAAAAGACTTACCACGGATGTACGCGAAAGAAACAAGACTCATCGTAAGCATTTTCTGGGCAAACAACCCTTATCAGTGCAAATAGAATAAGATCACCACGGAGTACGAGTCAACATATTTTTGATCCGTTTATTTTATTTATTTTTAACAAAAAAAAAAAAAAAAACGAATTGCTATCACACATCAAGATTAATATGTATCCGTCAATTTAACCTAAGAAGATACTTTTGTTGCGATAGTGGCACTGGTAGTATACTTATCTTTTTCCTTATTTTTTTATTTTTTTTTAAATAAATAGCTGCGATGGTAGTTGTTGGGAATCAAATACATAAATTCCCTTGCGTTGGTAAACCAAACAAAATTCGTTTTCCTTTTTTTTTTTTTTTCGTATGAGGTTACAGTGTCGTCTTGTTGAAATTGTCTACGAGACCATATGTCTATTTCAGATAGAAGCCATTCATGCATTCGTCGTTAACGACGACTCCCAACGGAGACCTTTTACCGAGATAATCACTACAGGTCATTTGATTTTTTTTTTATGGCAGTTCCAGGCTCATGAATACATTAACTGTCCCGGTTTCGACGTACTCGCGCGTCATGCATTTTCTTTTCCTAGGTACTCTGGGTTTTGATATTTCGAATATTGAATCTTACTTGGGTTCTGTGTAGTGTGAATGTTTTTAATTTTAACGAGTGAATGGGTTAAGACTTTTCAGTTGATAAGAAGGAATGGAAAAAAAGGTCAAATTCGAGTGCATTGTCAATTCCTATCTTTAATGGCTTAACGGGGCTAGAGTTGAGTTATTTGTCTTGCAGTTCAATCTCACAATCAACAGTAGAGTTTTTTTTTTCTTGAAGATAATAAATTGAGTTTATGATATCTACTTTTGAGTGCATCGTGGATAAATGACTATATCAATATTAAAATATTTTCTATGGGATTTAGATAAGACTATTTGGTAGCCATGCGGCGTTATTCGAAGTCAATCGACTGGTAATATGCGATTGCCGTGTTTCACAGTTTTTTTTAATGTTGAATCGTATTCAAACATTTGTTTAGAAATATTTTCTTAATAATCTTTGAATACACGTGAGGTCATAAAAACCGTACCACCTAATGAGTCCTCAGAAAATGGTTAATTATATCAGAGTGCAATGGTTGCCCAATAGTTATGAACAGGGTGCAACAACACATAGCGAAGCTCTGTGACTATTAATAGGACTACCGGTTGAAAATGTCGTTTTTAATAAAATCAATGCTTTATTGAGGAAAAAAAGATATAAATTCAATATTCAAAGTATTGCCCATCGCTAGCCATACATTTTTCCCATTTTTCTGGCAATTCATGGATACCCGTTCTGAAAAATTCGACCGGTTTGGCCGCAATCCACGAATCGATCCATTTTTTGACATCATCGAAATGACGGAAGGCCTGGTTAGCCAGGCCATGTTGCATTGATCGGAAGAGATAGTAATCGGAGAGCGCAAGGTCTGCACTATACGGCGGGTGGGGACATCCCATTTGAGCGTTTCAAAAGGTAAGTTTTGACGACACTTGCAACATGTGGCCGAGCATTGTCATGTTGCGAAATAACTTTATAGTGTCTTGCGACCGTTTCCGGCCGTTTTTCCCTCAGTGCTCGGCTGAAACGCATCAATTGTCGTCGGTAGACCTCGCCTGTGATCGTTTCATTCGGTTTAAGCAGCCCTTCTGGTCTCACCAAATGCACAGCATAACCTTTAGGCCATGAATATTCTGAACGGTCGTCGATATTGAGGCATGTCCGGGGTATCCATACGTTGCCCGACGTTTTGGATTATCGTAATGTAGCCATTTTTCATCACCAGTGAAGATTCGATTCCAAAAAGATTTTTTTTTGTGGCGTTCAAGCAGCATTTCGGACATGCAAAATCGGCGTTCGACGTCTCGTGGCTTCAATTCATACGGCACCCAATGTCCTACCATGTTGTTTTGATGGCACGAATTTAGACATTTGTAGGCTTTACAAAAACTTGTGTGTTTTCACTAATGACCAATAACCTAGACTGAAATAATTAGACAATGACATGAAGTTTCTGATGTGACAGCTGTCATGTTCAAAATTCACCTCAGAATAAAAGATATCAAGTTGTCTGCAATAACGATATTTTCAACCGGTAGTCCTATTTCAAGAAATGTGGACTGCAGATCAACAGCAGCAAGACAGAGCTCATTTGCTTCCGACTACCGAAAACAGCAACAAGGAGTAGGAAAGCTTTCGCGACGAGATGCCACGACACAGGGATAACGCTGCCAGACGGAAAAGAGATTGCTCCATAACTCAACACGAAATATCTGGGGATCACCTTCAGCGAACAGTCCCAGTTTAGGCAACACGCTGAAAAGGCTATTCAAAAAGCCAATTTCGCCCTTCATCTTGGCACCCACTTCTAAAAAAGAACAGTGGATCACCAAATTACTGGTCTATAAACAGCTTATACATAAGTCCAGTAATTACGTACAGTGTTGCCAAGTTTTTTCTGATACCTTGGGCACCAACAAAATTATTTTTCCAGTTTCCCAAAGAAAAAAAAAACGAAACATTTATTAAGTTCCAGTCATAAATATGTGTAACCAAGCTTTTGTGCGTCTAACTCTGACCTATGCGAGCCCAGTATGGTGGAACTTAATATAGAGCTTTCGAAAGAAAGTGCTTGCGAGCTTGCACACGATTTAGAGAAGCGCTTATTCCGACTTTCGGCATGAGCAAAAAATAAAAGACTATCGGATGCTTCCGGAGTGTCTATGATTGACAACATTATCGTGGGCTTTCTGAATAATCATTTTGCGCGATCGGCAAATCTAATTGAGAACGAACTCATATCGGTATTGATTTATCCTTACACATAGCACCCCAGGCATTTTTGTATTTAGACGCACATGGCTGCTTGTCAGACTCGAGCAATATTCCCACTATATACCATGGTGCTAGAATAGTCTTATAGAGCTCTTGGGTAGAATTACTTTATGAACGTGCACTAAATAATGAAAGGCTAGGTGGCTAGCACGAAAATAAAATAAATAATAAATTTATTCATGTATTTAGGTACAGCAAAAAAGATGTGACATCAAATAAGTTCAGAGATATACGATTTTAAGGGTGCAATTTTGCAAATCACGCATTCAGAATAATTGTAACTATTAAAGCATTTTTGATTTCTTTACAAACCAAAGAGAATTTGCAAAATTGCATTTAACAACTCTAAACTCATTTTGTTCCTAAGTTTGCTTTTGATTAGGTTTACTTGACTAAAACCCTTTCAACATCGCCATTGGAATGTGGCAAACAAAGCAGTTTCAAGGCTAGTTCGTAAAAGTTTCCATAAGGATTTTAGTAGGTTTCAGGGGTAAAAAACAGAGTTAATGAAGCACTAAAAATAAAATGAAGGCACTAAAATAACGCCCGAGCACTAAAATTACATTTTTGGCACTGAAATCATTTTTTGAGCACTGAAATTAACGCTGAAAGCACTAAATTGGCATCGCTGATTACGTACGCCTTCCCAATATGGTTTACGGTGCCGCCAACATCAACGGCGAACATTAAGATAGTGGAAAGGAATATCCTCTGAAGAATTTCAACACGCGAAAAAACTTCAGCATCACAACGCTCTACGAAAGCGCATGGATCACGTCAAGTTATGACTACATGCGCAGCTGTCAAGGAAAATCATCGAAGGATTTGCAAGCCATCCTAACGAAGAGATTAGGATCATCAGCAGACAGGACATCGAGCCAACCCGGAGGTACCTCAGTACACGACAATCAACGATTAACAGGAACTTCTACAGAGGAAAAGTTTAAGTTCAAGGTATGAAATTGTAAACTGCACAGCAAGTTTTTCAGGAAAATTACCAGTTTAATATGCAATTCTAAGCTCTAATGGTGCAATGAAAAAAGTCACGAAAATCGTTCTCCGTATTAAAAAATACAAATATTGACATAAGATTAGAGTTCGATTTCTAAGATTGAAATTCAAAATTTTTATCTCTTCTTCAATCGCCGAATTAATTTGTTTTTTTTTTCTTTCATTATCGCTGCTAGTTGTCGAATTTTATCGATTCAATTTATTTATAAAGTATCTTGAACTGATATTGTTATCTCTATTGAAATTTAAGCTAATTTCAATTATTTGGGAGAACCAGGGGCAGTGAACTTTTGCAATCCTCGTTGCTCTTTTGGTGGATTTACATTCATGTCGGGTACTTCAAAATTAATTTCTTGGCATGGGAAGTTTACCTTCAAATGCCAAAAAAAAAGAACCAAAAATAAAAAATAAAATCGCTGTGTTATTTAAAACATCATTATTTTCATAAATATCAATATTTAAAAAAAATTCTCATATATTCAATAAGAACGTTTTTTGAGCCTCTTAGTTTCTATTTCGCACAGTTTGCCTGGGTAACTTAAAACCTCTGCATTGTATTTAGTAATGTAATTTGTAATAACGCAGGCTTGAAAGAGATTAGTTTTAGTGTGACAGAACTAAAGCAACAATACGTTTGTTTACAAAACGAAATACGTCGAAAACGTGTCCTAATATTTAACTTTTCATCATTAAAAAACCTGGTATTTTATTAACTAACAAATATCATCATTTTATTTGCTTGAAAATATGTTTCATATCCAAAATAATCGAAAAAGAAATACACTCCCGAAATGCGACATTGACAAAACTAAAGCAACTACGAATGAACTCGAACATATGGTCAAAAAAACTAAAAGTAAAATCACATTTGGGTACCTTTAGGTCATTCATTCAAGAAATACTTTCTGTTTTCTGTTTACATGCATCATTCATTTCACCAATTATCCAAGTGATAGCAGGACGAGTTGAAGTTTAAGTTTGGATATTTTTTTCTTAAGAACAATGGCCAGGAACAAATTTGGAAATGGACTTAAAAATAAAATAATTGCAGATTTTCTTAATTGGAATAAAACAAAAAGATATTTGTTTAAATATTCCGTGGAAAAATCGGTTGTGTCTCGTTTAGTTAAACGAAATCAACAGAAAGGAACCGTTCAAACACTTCAACTTGGTGGAAGACCCCGAAAAACAATTGCACGACAGGATCATATTATAATACGAGAGTTCAAAAATGATCCTAGAACATCTTCATGGAAACTTGTAAATGACTTTAGACTCAATGTTCATCCAAGAACTGCAAGCAGGAGGTTTGAGGAGGTGGGTTGTAATTGTTTTAAGGCAACGAAGGATTTGTATCGAAGAAAAATAGGACAGCGCGCATAAAGTTTGCGAAATAGCATCTTAACTGGTCGATACAGAAATGGAGATTAGTGCTATGGTCAGATTAATCCAAATTTTACATCAATGGATCAGATGGAAGAGCGCACGTAAGAAGACCGAAAGGAAAACGCTTAGACCCAAAGTATTGCGAGGGCACAGTCAAACATGGCTGGAGCAGTGTTATGATGTTGGGCTGTTTCTCCGATCAGGGAATGTGGCCAATCTACCAAATTACGGGTATTTTAAATAGTCAAAGATATACTGAAGGTCATTAAGTATCCATACGCGTATGACAACATGCCCTTGCGCTGGATATTCCAACTTGACAATGACCCCAAACACCTAGACGTCTAGGCTCGTCACTGAGTCATTAAATACGGTCGGATTGTGTGTTCTGGAATGGCTAGCGCAATCACCCGATCTCAATCCCATAGAGAATCTATGGAGAAATTGTATATCGAAAAATTCAGACTCAAAACTACTCCTCAAAGGCCTCTCTTTGTGCAGCTATAAAAGAAGAATGGCGGAACTTCCCAATAGATACAGTAAACAATTTAATTGAATCCATGCCCCACCGATGGTAAGCAATTCTTCAAAATAACAGATATCAAATAGAATTTTGATTAATATAGTCACTATCTATTTCTTATTATTATCTATTTCTATTTTTAAGTTGCTTTAGTTTTGTCACACACTGTATATGTAAACATATTTTTTTTACTGTATAATTTAACAAAAGTTTTTAAATATTGCACATTTGACAGAGATCAGGCCTGGCTGTCTTACTTCTGTAATATTTGTTATGAACACCTAAATATTCCTATAACAGATAAATTCTTAAGTTCATATTTTTTGACGGCAATTCCGCTGAAAACCTTCAATACAAATTATTCATGTGACCAATTAAACTTAAGGGGAGAGAGAAGAGCCTTCAGTATGTTGTCTGAGACAAGGATTGATTTCAGTTTGCGAAATGTAAAAAAATAAATGAATAAATAAAAAATAAATTTCATTGAAAAATTTGCTACCCAATTAAATCGAATCGGTTTCTACTTGTTTTGCTTTTCCTTATAATTTGCCCGAACTCAAGGGATTATGACAACCCTTACAATGTGCTTTGGACAAAGCGAGGAGAAGGAACCGAAAAGAATTAAATGATTGTGTAGCGGCTTAAAATTCAAATGAATTTGGAAACGGGCGGATAATTTGATTTCGATTATAGCTTTCTTACCGAAATAATTCGCAGAAATTTATTCCAAATTGGTTGCTTTGCCAGTAACTAGCATTTTTCGAAATAGGCTCATTACCTTGCTGTCAGTGTTTTGTCTTTGCCTCAAGCCCAATTACATCATCCACACAAACTTTTATTTATATATAACAATATCAATATGCCGATAAAGCTATTTCCTCCGCAAGGACACCTTCTTGATCAGAATAATGTCGCTGGTTGGCCGCTTCAGTGATAAAGCGGTTTATTTTATTCCAAGGACAAATGAAAGCAAGACCATATCTGAAAACTAGATACAAGCTCAAGACTAACTCCAGGATACGAACTTGCAAGCTAAATATACCTATCGGAATTCTGATTTGGCAAGACTTTATTTTCTGGTTTCAATCCAGAAACACATCTTTTTCCAGTTTAGGGGCGGTGAAAATTGGTAAGCAAATAAGACTACATCAGGCTTAGCTGCAGACGTAAGCAGTTTGTCGTGAAAAGATCGCAACAGTGGATACTCAAGTCTTTAAAATTTTTCGCGGGCTTCGGAGTATATAAATTTTATTTGGCGACAAATCAATTTAAAGGACATATATTTGTTCTTAACCGTTTTTTAATTCTTAAAAATTCAGGTTTTATTAATGGGCACCAACATAGTGTATCAATGTTAAAAACAAGAAAATGATCACATTTCTTCAATTTTTTTCTTTTAAGGGCTTCGTGCCCCAAAAGAAAAACTGAACCTTTAGTAGATCACTTCGTTGTCCGTCTGCCCCACGACTGCTTATGCCCCATATTTTGATGCTCGCATGTGAACCAAAACCTAAAGGGAACTACATACAAACAATCGCGGTGAAAACGCTTTGAGAACCGATTCGTGTGATCAACGAATTATTTGCTTGCTGGATGTATTTACGGAATCTTCGTTGCGCAAGTCCGACTCGCATTTGACCGATTTGTATTGTTGTTAGGTTTGTCATAGTTTGGCATATTTTTTTAACCTTTTTCAGTAGTTCATTAGTTTATTTAAGGATATTCAAGTGGAGATTCCTCATAAAATTTATACTGTAGGCCTTTATTTAGGAAAATCGACCTCAAAAATTTGTCATCTCATCTTAATGATTTGCAGTGAATTTCAAAAATTGACTTTATTTTAATTTTACAAATGAAGTCTAATTCAAAAAATTTAAATAACTTTCGTTCAACTTAAATGGTCATAAGTTTTGTTCGTTTAAATTTTTAAGTCTAAGCCAATCTCTTACACGTTATTAAATTCAATTTAACAAATACTTTGTTATTAACCATTCAAATAAAAAAGAAAGAAATTTATATTCCTAAAAGCAAATCGAAACGCGTCAGTGATTTTGTGATAAAAAGGGATCTCCTCATGAAACCACTTGCCATACCCGA
This sequence comes from Orthonevra nobilis, assembly GCA_963555765.1. Taxonomy (NCBI): domain Eukaryota; kingdom Metazoa; phylum Arthropoda; class Insecta; order Diptera; family Syrphidae; genus Orthonevra; species Orthonevra nobilis. The sequence continues at coordinate 67,712,553 of OY743224.1, forward strand.
AAAAAAGGAAACACATGAAAAGTGTTTTTTTTTTCTATGGAAAGAAATCAAAAATAAAAGAAAACAGAAAATGCTGCCCCTTGAAATTTTCCTCGCACACATGTCGAAATTCCCACGCATTCGAAAAGCAAAGGACTACCCGTTGCACATTGCATCTGCATGTGTTTAAAAGAACTATCATACCCGACCAAACGACGAGACATAAAACAGGCTCACACTGTTGCACACTTTTTGATGAAAAAAAAAAAAATCAAAAAAAAAAAACGATCGCCATTGAACCGAAATAATAAACACGGGTGCAGTGTCTGCAGTGTGTGCATCATTTCCCTCTTCCTTTCTTTTCAGTTTTACGATATTTCTTTTCATTTGTGTTTTTCGTTTTTCCTGTTGAAATCTCACCTTACAATCAGAAAACCGTCCGATCTTTTCGATCGACCCTTTTTCCCCTTTTCTCCGTTTCAAATAGTATGTGCACGATCACAGTTGAGGTCAGGTCATATCGAATCCAGACCCAAGCTGAGCCAATCTTATGCGCCCAATGTCAACATCTACATAAGCACTATACTATAAACCGTTTCTTGATGGATGGACGGAGATTGAATCTGAAAATCCCTCGTGCATACAGAGTTTTTGGGGGACCTTCCCTTCGAGGTGATCAATCATGAACCAAAGATATTAATAATAACGAAACAAACCGAAAGTAAAAATATACTTAAATCGGGTTCGGCTCTCGTTCGAAATATCAAGAAACCTATAATCTCATGACACAGCAGCAACAGGTTTTCTCATTCCTCAATGACACAATGACTATGGGGCCCTGTCTCCGAGACAATAGTGATTAGCAGTTCTAAAAAAAAATTGTGCAATAAACATTTTCTTGTGAATAAACTTACAAATGAGACATCTAATGTGTTTGGATGAATGTGGAGAAACAACCCGCTTTATGTGGAGTCTTGTCAAATACGCGTCAATATGATATGACGCGTAAGCGGAAAGTCGAGTAGTGCTGTGTAGGATTTCATGCGCACAGCACAAGCGCTAAGCGTTTTTATTGTTATTATTACTTTTTTTTTTAATATTTTTTATCCAATTTCAAATAACCATGTGTTTTCTATAGGAGGTAGGAAGGGATGTGTGGAGAGTGAAAAAAAAACAAGAACTGAAAAACAAAAAAACATGTTTCCAAATGCCACATGCAAAGATTGAATGGATAATTATACTCCAGCGAGTTCGGGTTTTACACATGACGTTACTTTATTTATGCATTGTATACACATATGCATGTGGACGCCGCCGTCGGTCTTAATATGCTTGAGATGCAAAAAGTTACTAAAAAAAAAAAACTTACAGTGGGAATGAAAAGTCTCCATCGGGTCGTTATCGTTATACTTATTGTAGAAGCGAATATACTACTGTGTCCAAAAAATAAGGTGACATATGAATTTAAACTGCGCGCGTCGAAGGATTTGGAAATTTTTCTTTCTTTTTAGGTTGGTAGTACTGTCAGTGACATCTATGTGAAATTTCATGTCAAAATATATTCATAGTGTTTGAGATACGCGTCGTTTTGTGAGCTGCTAAAAGTGAGTTTTTCGTTTTTTGCGATGTCGAAATTTATTGAGCAAAGAATTTGCATTAAATTTTGTTTGCGGAATCAATTTTCTGCTGCGAATACGTTGAGGATGGTGCAGAAAGCCTTTGATGATGAGGCTATGTTTAAAAAAAATGTTTACAAGTGGTATAGTGATTTCCAAGCCGGCCGTGAACGTGTCGAAGACGAAGAGCGTTCTGGCCGACCATCAACCTCAACCGATGAAGCTCACGTCCAACAAATCAAAGATTTGGTGTTGAAATTCCACCGATTAACGATTAGAGACCTTGCTGATAAAGTCGGCCTAACGAAAGGCTCAGTCAATACCATTTTGAAGGATGCTTTGGGCCTCAAGCGCGTCAAATCTCGACTGGTACCGAAAACATTGAATTTTTTGGAAAAAAGGCGTCGCGTTGAAGTGTGTGAAACATTGCTTTCCGACTACCAAAATGTCATGAAACGCATTATAACTGGCGATGAGACTTGGATCTATGCTTACGACCCCGAAACAACCGATCAATCGAGCGAATATCGAGCCAAAAGAGAGCCGAGACCAAAAAAACCGCGCCAAAGTCGCTCAAAAATCAAGGTCATGTTGACTGTTTTCTTCGATTATCGTGGTGTTGTGCCTTATGAATTCCTTCCAACCGGCCAAACAGTCAACAAGGAATATTATTTGAACGTTATGCGTCGTTTGCGTAACGCTATCCGCCTAAAAAGGCCGGAATTGTGGAAAGACAATTCTTGGTTTTTACACCACGATAATGCACCATCCCATACCGCACTCGTAATTCGGGATCATTTCGCAAAAAACTCAACCCATATCGTTCCGCAACCACCGTATTCACCTGATCTGGCGCCGTGCGACTTCTGGCTGTTCAACAAGCTCAAAAGACCGCTCCGGGGACACCGTTTTGATACGATAGAGGAGATTCAAGCCGCAGCGAAGACGGAACTGAAGGCCATCCCGGAAAGCGAATACAACCAATGTTTCAAAGATTGGAAAATCCGTTGGCATAAGTGCACTGCATCGGGAGGGGATTACTTTGAAGGGGATGAAATTGATTTGGAAGAATAAATAAAGAATTTTCAAAATAAATACAATGTCACCTTATTTTTTGGACACAGTAGTTTACATTGTTTTTGTCCTTAAATATTATTGCCCAATTTACAGAGATATGCACCACAATATTTGATGGTGCTTTTTGTGATTGTTATTGTAGGCCACATTGAGCTTTCTTTTACTTTCGAAGTCGACTTTGCTAAAAACGTCGATGCCATAGAACATAATTGGTAACAGCAGATTTTTTCTTTATCTTTATTGTATTTAAATATATACATAGTAAATTTTTGAATTCTTAAATATTGGACAATTTAGATATGTGGTACGCAGTACCTTACTTCTTAAAAATGTTACTATTTACAATCAAATATTATCACAGAATCATATTAAGTTTGAAGGCAAAGCTACAAGAAAAACCTTCTTTATCAAAACAAAAGAGAAAAAAAACAATATGCAACAATAATAATAAATAAGTAAAAAATATACTGTATATTTAAACAACAGGGTTGAGAGAAGGAGGGAGTTCAGGATCACCTGACTCATGATATTTCTGGAACATAGAGTTTTCCTTATCACAATGAATACATAATATCAATCAGTGAATAGATTCGTACATATAAAAGTAAGTAAATCTATAAACAAATATTATATAAATAAATAATTATAATAAATAAATAAATAAATGAATAAATAAATAAATAGATAAATAAATAAATAAATAAATAAATAAATAAAAAGATAAATAGTTAAAAAATAAATAAATAAATTAATTAATAAATAAGTGACTAATTAGGTAAATAAATAAAAACTATAAAAAATAAATAGACAAATTAATAATTGAATAGATTGATAGTTAAATATAGTCGAGGGCCATTATCACAAGTTTAGTTAAATTGCTAGATCTGAAACTAATTCATTGTCAGACATCCTACATCTTGAGTTGTATATTTCAAATAATTTTTTTATTCTCGATGATATTTTTTCTACATTTGCTAATTCATGAAGCTCATTGGTCGAGAAATGCCATCGTAGGTACAGAATCATTTTGAGTACTTTATTTTGAGCTCACTGCAGTCTTATGATGTGGGAATTTGCACATTTTCCCCATACAGGTGAACCGTACAAATGTATAGCCTGAAAGATTGCTTTAAAAATCATTATTTTATTTTCATTGCTCAATCTAGACTTCCGATTTATAAAAGGATACAAAGTTTTTATTGTGAGATTAACTTTCTGGATTGTTTCCTGAACATGAAGACCAAATCAAGGTGGACGCCAAGGTATTTGCCGCTTGACTTCCACTGAATATGCGTGGTAATAAACAGGGTTTTCTTTTTTTTGTAAAAAAGACAGCCTGAGTCTTGGCGGCATTTATTTTGATCTTCCAATCGTTAAAGTGATACCTCAGTATCCAGTGGTATCAGCAGATTTTTTGCAATGATTAATTTTGTTTTAATAGGCGTAAAGGAATGAGTTGATCATAGGACTCGCAGAAGCCCGTAAACTTTTCCAATTGTGACGTTGACGTGGTAATCCCAAGAAAGATTGCGGCTAAATATTACTCTCAAATTTCTGGCGGTGTTCATATACTCTATGCTAGACTGCCCAAGTTTGATTGTAGGAAACTATGCTGTTAACGTCATCGCTCATTTTGGATGCGGATTTGTCTTTTGAGTGTAATGTGCAACTAGCGAACAATTGGACGTCATCTGCATACATATGAATGGGAGCAGTGCTTAACTAAATTCGGCAGCTCATCCACATATATGCAAAACAAAAAAGGCTCGAGTATAGAACCCTGCGGAACACCACTAGTTATTGCAAGAAAATTCGACATACGTCCGTTTACTACAACCGATTGCTGTCTTCCAGTTAAATATGAGTGAATGAGCCTGACTGACTGATTCGAAAATTTAAAACTCCCTAAGAGCTTACGACAAAGGACTGTGTGATTATTCCTTACAGCTCGACTCTGATTAAACGGTTCACAACATATCAGGCAAAAATAATCATCTACACTTCCTTCGTCAGACTCAGAGTCATGAAAAACCTTCCTTTTCACAGCCATCTTCCTTGTATCCTTGGGCTTTTATTCCCTCTTCACCTTTCTTGCCTCAGTTGACTTCCTTTTCTTAGTAACCTTTCCTTTTTTTTATGTAATTTCTTTTTTCTTGCTCTGTTCCTGTACCAATACATTTTTTTCAGGCGTATCGAAGCCCTTCTTAGGCTAGTAGCCTCTGTTGATCTTATAGACAAAGACTGGTTCCGTTTTCAAAACGCTGTCAGCCAACCAAATCCTGCTTTTTTATTTGCAAGCCATGATTGTGGCGTTTCAATATTGTACTAAAGCCTTCCTTGATTTTGAGCCAAAAGACCATGAAGAATTACTTATTTTCGTTCGAGAAAAATGATGAAATCCAAATGCTTATAAAATGTTGGCTTAACTCTACTTATTGGTAACATCGGAAATAAAATCGATTTCCGTGACAGCCGGATATCTTGCCAAGTGATTCCTTAAGAAGACCAAATAAAAGTTGTCAAGACTGGGTACACCTAACACATCCAAAAGCCTTTGGTTGGCGCCGTAATGGTGAAAGTTGGAGTGCGTGCTCTTATATAAGAACATTCTTATGGAAGCTTGAGGAAATATTCTTATTAGTGCTTAAAGGCATTCGGATCATCGATGTTCGGAATGAAAGTGACTCTTTAGCGAAATAAAAGCTGTGTTTTTATCTTATGAAAAAATTCAGAAAATCCTCTTTTTTATTCACGGTGACTTTTTAAACGATGCGTAGGTAGCTAGACACCATATTTAAGTTATTTCAATACCGCCTAAAATCTGAGTCTTGCTGCGGCTCGGACCAGTATTGTTTACTTCCATCCTTTCTTTTATGGAAAATATATACTTTAAAGCATTACCTGATGAACATTTTCGATGGGTACTGTACTTAAGTAGGCAGTTGTGCTATCGAGTAAGACTGGTTTTCATTCCAAAATCGTGAAAAGATCTATTAACAGCATTGATCTGCGATAGCCGTACAAGAAGACAGTTTGAAACACCACAGATGAGTCAAAGTAAGTGCGTACACACTTTCATACGCTGCATATCCTTAAATCCGTTCAAGTGAAATAAACCCTTGTTTATTGCATTTAGTTACTTGGTCGACATTTTTTGAAGACCACTGTCGTTGTATGATTTTCAATAACAATTTTTTTTTATCCATGTTTCTGTTCATTTAAATGAACCAATTAACAATCTCAAACTCATTCTTTTAATTATGACGTGTAGTTTTTGTTTTGTTTCAAAAATGGTATGCTGTTAAATAGATTCAACTCAATACTTGCAAATGTCGCGTTTGTTTGCGCTGAGACTCACGTGTGGTATCCCGTGGTTTATTGCAGCTATTTTTTATTAATTCTCCATCACAATCAGATACAGGCTGAGCGGCGTTGTTCTTGTTTTCTTTGTAGTATTTTCCCGCTCAAAAATATTATTTCAGGGGGAGTTGAGCTCATTTTGCTTTTGCTGCACTTGAGGATATCCGTGAAATCGTATTTCCTATCCTTGTGTGATATTGATCCTTTGGAGAGATTCTAGAAGTTGTTAAACAAATACAAAAGTGGTTTCGGAAGTAAAAATGATTGAAGTTAAAATGAAGGTCCAACCACTGTCATTAGAATAGCCCTGATAAATACATATATATGTATACACTGCGGATCACTGCGATGAGGCCATTATTTTTCTGGCTGGTTGTCATGATGAATACTTGTGAGTATTTATTTACCCGTTAGTAGGAGGCAAATAGCTATGAGTCCGAATAGAAATAAAACTGCTATAAATTAATATCTTGCCGATTTCCGAAATTGTGGGGAAAACAAAAAGAAAGAAAAATCGGTTTATCCTGCGGCTTGCCCCAGGCTCCACTTAACTTACGACCAAAATTAAATAGGTCCAGTTGATATTATCAAGGATGACGGTTTTCACAAGGATAATGAAACAGTGATACTTTTCAGCGTAAACAAATTAAGAAAAAAACAGTTCTGAACCAACTGCATAAAGAGCTTCGAATGAATTTCGTAAGAGATCATGTCCCTGCGAGCAGTGCGTGGAAGAATTTTTTTTTGGATGGAAGAAAAACTTTATGTTGAAGGTTCTGATGGTAACAATACTAATAAACAAGACTGAAGAAAAGTGAAACTTTTTTCGTCGGGACACTACAGCGGGTTATCAGGTGTCATTAGGTGTGGAGCCTTCACCCACTGTGGCATGATGGAATAGGATTTTATTCCGGCAACAGTGAACAAACAGAGAAGAAAAAGATAAGCGAGGAATACTTATGGATCTCGGGGTCCAATTCACCTGACTTATAACGTAATGGACTACCGGTTGATAATGTCGTTATTGCAGACAACTTCATATCTATTACTCTGAGGCGAATTTTGACCATGACAGCTGTCACATCGGAAACTTCATGTCATTGTCTTATTATTTCAGTCTAGGTTATTGCTCATTAGTGAAAACATACAAGTTTTTGTAAAGCCGTAAAATGTCTACGTTCGTGCCATCAAAACAACATTTGCGGGAAGTTTTAATATGCTTCTTTCATTTAAAGAAAAAAACAACCGAAGCGCATCAATTGCTTACCGAAACTTACCCGGGCTATAGTATAGACGTTAGAATGTGTCAGCGGTAGTTTAAGCGGTTCAAAGATGGTGATTTCGACACCGAAGACAAAGAACGCCCCGGCCAGGTGAAAAAGTTTGAAGACCATGAATTGGAGGCATTGCTCGATCAAGATCCGTCGCAAACGCAAGAAGAACTTGCCAAATCACTTGGCGTCGCTCAGCAAACCATTTCCGATCGTTGGAAAGCAATGGGAATGATCCGAAAGGTAGGACATTGGGTGCCGTATGAATTGAAGCCACGAGACGTCGAACGCCGATTTTGCATGTTCGAAATGCTGCTTGAAAGCCACAAAAAGAAGTTTTTTTTGCATCGAATCGTCACTGGTGATGAAAAATGGGTACATTACGATAATCCAAAACGTCGGGCAACGTATGGATACCCCAGACATGACTCAACATCGATGGCCGTTCAGAATATTCATGGCCTGAAGGTTATGCTGTGCATTTGGTGGGACCAGAAGGGTCTTGTGTATTATGAGCTCCTAAAACCGTCTACCGACGACAATTGATGCGTTTGAGCAGAGCACTGAAGAAAAAACGTTCAGAAACGGTCGCAAGACACGATAAAGTTATTTTGCAACATGACAATGCTCGGCCACATTTTGCAAATGTCGTCAAAACTTACCTTGAAACGCTCAAATGGGATGTCCTACCCCACCCGCCGTATAATCCAGACCTTGCGCCATCCGATTACTATCTCTTCCGATCGATGCAACATGGCCTGGCTGACGAGCACTTCCGTCATTTCGATGATGCCGAATAATGGATCGATTCGTGGATTGCGGCCAAACCGGTTGAACTTTATGCCTTCCAACGTAGTGAATGCTTCCCGGTTAGAATATGTAAAATGTGAAAATTTGGGCCTCATCATAGTGATTCGCAGTGTATGAATTTCGACTCATCATTTCACATCGTCATGGGGTCATCGATAGTCAAAAGGGGAGCATTCCTCTGTTCCCGTCGAGATGCGCCGAGGGATGCGGAATCATGACTAGGTTATCTAGTAAAGTGAAGGAGTGAAATCCTGTTTGAAGATCATTACATGACCCGACTCATTTTTGTGCCATGCTTTTCGACTTCGATTCGAATGTTATTTTTTCTAAAAAAAAAATTACAGCGAAGGCTATGAAGGCGGGATTGCATGACCCGACTCATTTTTGTGCCATGCTTTTCGACACAAGATTTGAATGTTATTTTTTCTAAAAAAAAAATTACAGCGAAGGCTATGAAGGCGGGATAGAAAGGGGAATCTAAGACTGTCCAAAAAAGGTTGTGGAACCTTTTTGCTACAGCTTTGAGTGCTCAGTATTTTACATGATTTTTCTGGACATAGGGTACATCCTTTGAGCTAAGGAGGAGGAAAAACTAAGAGCCGATTGTGTCAGGTAGACCTCTTTGGAACTTGCCACATGGTGAGGCTTTGTTGTAATGTACTAAGAGAATGAACCATCTTGTTTGGTCTGGCTAGTCTTAGGACGGTCGAGATCGAATCATCCATTCATAATCTTTAATCTGTTTGCTTAGAAATTTTGCAGTAAGTTTTGTCACACAAGGATCAATTAAAAAAACAATAATGGACGGGATTCTACTGCTTCCGTGCGGAGTCATCTAAGTATCCAGAAAGGAAAGGAATGTGCGTTCTTTGGGTGTATGTGATATTTCAATGGAGCTCAGAAGTTTGTGCCTTTGTTCTTTATTAAGGAAATCCGAGAATTGAAGTTGAGGTCTTTTCACTGATGATACCCTTTAGAGTCTTTGGGAAAGAGGATGATAAACTTATTGGTCGGTTGCCTTTGGTTCAATGTCTAATTTTTTGGGCTTTTTTTCTTATGTCACCCCTCAAGCAATAAACACGCTGTAGGATCACCACCCGAGCTGCAGGTTAGCAGGAATTATTCTTTCTGGGCCTTGTGACCTAAGTGATAAACGGAATTAATTTGCCCACTTGCCTTAGCCTGCGTTCATTGGAAAGTATGAAGATAGAACGCTGAATTTATGACTTCGTTTGCGGAACGGATATTCTTATTTCAAACAAATCAGCTTCCGGTTGCTGGACAGAAGCTAGACACAAATTATATTGTAGGAGAGTTGCTTACTTTAGTTTCTAGCCACCTAGCTAAAGTTTGACATGTCTCCTGACTGTGAAGAATGATGAAATGACAATTAAATAAATGCCACCAACATTTTTAGGTTTTATTTATATTGTTGTATAACAAATCGCATGCAGCATGTTATAACAAATGAATCGCTCAACGGAATCCCACTCAACTAGAGAAATTGTTATCTGACCGGCACTGGCAATTTAAAACTAAGGAAAACAATTTTGTAAGAAGAAAACCCGTACCATTGTGGCAAAGTTGGAGTGGAAAATCCAACGACTTATTCGCATTATTGCCGCGTGCTGTGTGATGTGTACGCAAGTGCAATGCACAACATGGAAACAACAAACATACGCGTATTTGTTTATATTTTATTTGTCTTTCCTATTAAAGAAAGGTTCGATGACTCCCTCTCATGGTGGAGTTACGTGCCTCAGCGTTTTGTTTTGAAATGATATAATACGAGTATATGTGAAGGTGGAAAGTATTGCTGTTTGCATTTGTCTTAATTATCATTAGACAATGTGGAAATTGTTTTTTTGTTTCATTTTGATTGTGCAAATTTAAACAGAGCATTATATTTTTCAGTAGATTGTTTTTTTTTTGCGTGTCAGTGTGGCGGATAGACGTTTTTTTTGGAGAGGTACAAATAGGTTAGTCAAAATAAAAAAAGACATAATAATTTGATTACCAGTATTTTGTCTTTATTAGATCGTAGAGTTTCCAAGTCTAGGTGGCCTTGTTTCACCCGCCGAAAGTTTTTTAAGACGGTTTATCAGCATACCGGATTGACTTAAGATGCCTCGTATAAAAGCAGGCCAAAGACGTCAAATCTCATGAGCAAAGCTACCAATATACAGGTTCATTTCTTTAGATGATTCGCTCCAAATTTTTTTCCAATAAGTGGTTACTGATTGCAATAATCACTACTGTGGTGATCGCCTTGACATTTATGTTACTCGTATCTTCAGAATCTAATGACAATATTCAAGATTCTGAAGAGCGATCTATGAATCTTCTAAACGCACTAGCCCAAGCGAAATGCAAGCTATCTTAGCTAGCGTGTTAAACCGAAAAGCACCGGATGTTGATGGAATCACAAACGTTTGTTTGAAAAAACTCCCAAACGAAGGTATTAAGTATTTGCTGCAGTTGTCCAACGAATGCCTGAAGTTGGGTTACTTCCCTAATAAATGGAAAGAAGCAAAAATCATTCCCATAATGAAGCCTGGTAAGTGTGCTTCTTTGCCATCGAGCTACAGACCAATAAGTTTGTTGGGAGACATAATCAAATGCTTTGAAAAAAACAAAAAAAAAAAACGACTTTTGACATTCATTGATAACAAAATTATCCTACCACATGAACAATTTAGTTTCAGGGCCTATCACAGTGCACTTCACCAGGTACACCGTCTTACAGCTGAGATTAAAAAGAATCTTACGCTGGGAAAGATTACCAGAATGGTTCTACTTGATGTTGAGAAAGCTTTTGACACAGTCTTGTACAATGGTCTGCTTCATAAAATGGTCAGCCTTCGCTTCCCATGTTATTAAGTAAAAATCGTGCAATCCTTTTTTAGTTTAATTCACACGCTGGAACACCGTCAAAATGTGTCTTGCTTGACTTTGTTTTTTCGCTTTTTCTTTACCAATGCTCCGACGAAAATAGCTAACTGCTATTTTCAGAAATTCACACTTCATCGAATGCTCATCAGTTTATCCTTAAGCCTACTTTCGGGCACACTATGAAATTTATAAATTCTTTTATAGGCCGCTCAATGCGCATGTGGAATGCGTTACCTCGCTCTATTTTTCCTTTGCACTGCAATTTACAAAATTTCATAACCAATGTGCACTGGTACCTCCTTTCTCTCCTTCCACTAATAATCGTGCTGTGTAGAAAAAAAAACGCTATAAGGGTACTTCCAATCCCTTGAGCACTATTTAACGAAAAAAAAGCCCACGCAGTTTTAAAGTATCCCTCAACAACATATTTTCGGGTAGTTACCTTCTTAACGTAGGAGCCCCACAAGGAGCTGTAATAAGTCCTGTTTTATTTAACATGTACACCTTTGACTTCCCACATCTGGAGAACTGTAAAACTGAAAACATCTGATGTAATTGGTTCTTATATTGGAATCAATTTACAGTCGGTTTTTAAAATAGTCAAAGACTTCTATTAAAATTGGGAAATCAAAATAAATGCTTTAAAGACTCAAGCTGTACTTTTCATACGTAAAGCAAAAGCTTGTTCTCTTACAAACAATCGTTTTTTTAACAACAATATCCAGATTGAGTGGAAGTCAAGCGCAAAGTATCTCGGGGTACACTTAGACCAATGGCTAGCTTTTTATATTCACCTTCAAGAAGTTATAAAATAGGTTAGGGTAACTACCAGAATCCTTTACCCAACGGGCCTATATGATTTTGTGCACAACCAGAACGATTTTATGGTAATGCGATATGTAGTCTTATATTTGGAGTCCATTGATACCATCAAAAGCAACATTTAATTTCACATGGACTGCGAGTCAATATTGCAATAAACAACTAAATCAGAATTTATAGATGAACTAATTAAGATTTTACTAGTTTTGGTCACCGGGGAAAAACTGGCCCCAACGAAAAATTTTGTTTGTGCAAAATAATAAGTCCACTATGCAAAAAATTAAAACATTCTCTTAAAAAAAAATCTATAGAATTCGATGAAGGAAGATAAGACTATCAATATTTGGTTGTGCTTCCTTTGTTTACAACGCAGCCTTGCATCTACGGGGCATAGAGTTAACAAGAGTGCCACAGCTCAAACCTGCATCTTGGTTTTGTGGTCTTACTTAGTTCTCTCTTAACAAATCACCATAAATTTTCTATGGTATTAGGGACTGGGGACTGTGCTGGACATTCAAGAACTTGGATCTTCATTTCTCCGAAACATTTTCTCGTAACTTTGGCCGTATTTTTTGGATCATTGTCCTGTTGAAACAACCAAATCAACGTCAAGTTATCGTCAGCGTAGGGATACATAAATGTTTCTAAGTTCTCAATCTATTCTTCCTTGTTTAGAGTCTCTTGTATCCAATGAATAGGTCCATCACCATGATAGTGAAAGCATCCCTGGACCAAAATATTTCCACCGCCGTGTTTAATTGTTTACACAGATTATCTGGGATCAAATTCTTTTCCACACGACATTCTTACAAACTCTTTTTTAGTATCTGGCCCAAACAAATCGATTTTGGTTTCATCTGACCAAAGTAAGTATGTTGCGCCACTTTTCAACTGTTTTTTGTTGATGGCTTTTGGCGAAATTCATTCGATAATTGCTTTTTCGAATAGAGAGGACAATTCTTTGGAAGATAGGCTTTAAAATTGTGTTCTTTAAGCCTTTGTCGGATCACGGAAGTATCTGCCCGAAGATTTAGTTCCGTTTTTATTTCCACTGTAGTTTTAAATGGACTCTTCTTACTGCACCGAACAATGTTTAAATCCATTTTTTGTCATTGTCTTGCGTTTTCGACTACGTTTTTATTTTGTTTTCTGTTTTTGTAAAGTTTACAGAGACGTGTGTTCTTATTATTTTGCACAACACTGTATATGATTGGCAGCACAGCAGTGCGCATCATCATCCAAAACAATATCGTTAATTTCGTTTACAACTGTTTTTGTTGTGACGTCATTTAGACGTCCTTAGGCGGTCAGCGCTTTTGTGCTCTTCCAACCAAAACAAAATTCCGTGGACCACTTGTGTACCATTCCATGCGAGGGAGCGCTGTCTATGGGGATTTTTTTTAATGTGACTTCGATCTCTTTAATGGTTTTCAAACGTTTTTTCGATCGCTGTAAAAAGCTGAGTGTTTGACAGATCTTAATGGTAACCACCGCCAAGGACTATCCAAATCAACTCGCATTGCCAACCAAGGGCACATACCCAAACACCTTAACGTAATGGCATTGCTACAAGAGGACCTCTTTCCCCCCGATGCAGATGTAGATCCAGCTTTCTTCGAAGAAATGGTGTCATCGAGGATGGATTCTTTCACCAAACCACCTTAAAGAACCGACATCGAAGCGCAGACCTGAACACTCTGCGGTTTAGTATATTCAAATAACATTTTTTTTATTTCACTAATTCATGTGAAACATTTATGTAAACTTAAATCCAACCGTTGGGCCACTATTGTTGAGTCAACAACTATATACTACTGTGTCCAAAAAATAAGGTGACATATGAGTTTAAACTGCGTCGAAGGATTTGGAAATTTTTCTGTCTTTTTAGGTTGGTAGTACTGTCAATGACATCTATGTGAAATTTCATGTCAAAATATGTTCATAGTGTTTGAGATACGCGTCGTTTTGTGAGCTGCTAAAAGTGAGTTTTTCGTTTTTTGCGATGTCGAAATTTATTCAGCAAAGAATTTGCATTAAATTTTGTTTGCGGAATCAATTTTCTGCTGCGGATACGTTGAGGATGGTGCAGAAAGCCTTTGATGATGAGGCTATGTCTAAAAAAAATGTTTACAAGTGGTATAGTGATTTCCAAGCCGGCCGTGAACGTGTCGAAGACGAAGAGCGTTATGGGCGACCATCAACCTCAACCGATGAAGCTAACGTCCAACAAATCAAAGATTTGGTGTTGAAAAACCATCGATTAACGATAAGAGACCTTGCTGATGAAGTTGGCTTATCGAAAGGCTCAGTCAATACCATTTTGAAGGATGCTTTGGGTCCAAGCGCGTCGAATCTCGACTGGTACCGAAAACATTGAATTTTTTGGAAAAAAGGCGTCGCGTTGAAGTGTGTGAAACAATGCTTTCCAACTACCAGGATGTCATGAAACGCATTATAACTGGCGATGAGACTTGGATCTATGCTTACGACCCCGAAACAACCGATCAATCGAGCGAATATCGTGCCAAAGGAGAGCCGAGACCAAAAAAACCGCGCCAAAGTCGCTCAAAAATCAAGGTCATGTTGACTGTTTTCTTCCATTACCGTGGTGTTGTGCTTTATGAATTTTTTCCAACTGGCCAAACAGTCAACAAGGAATATTATTTGAACGTTATGCGTCGTTTGCGTAACGCTATCCGCCTAAAAAGGCCGGAATTGTGGAAAGACAATTCTTGGTTTTTACACCACGATAATGCACCATCCCATACCGCACTCGTAATTCGTGATCATTTCGCCAAAAACTCAACCCATATCGTTCCGCAACCACTGTATTCACCTGATCTGGCGCCGTGCGACTTCTGGCTGTTCAACAAGCTCAAAAGACCGCTCCGGGGACACCGTTTTGATACGATAGAGGAGATTCAAGCCGCAGCGAAGACGGAACTGAAGGCCATCCCGGAAAGTGAATACAACCAGTGTTTCAAAGATTGGAAAATCCGTTGGCATAAGTGCATTGCATCGGGAGGGGATTACTTTGAAGGGGATGAAATTGATTTCGAAGAATAAATAAAGAATTTTCAAAATAAATACAATGTCACCTTATTTTTTGGACACAGTAGTATATATATATATTTTTTTTTCTTTAAATGGAGGGTTTTACTCGTACTTTCCCTCTAGCATATGACTCATACACCTATTGTTTTTATGACTTATTGTCTTAATTTTTTTCAGTTGAAAGATATGCTATATTATCGTATCTCTGTATTATAAATTGTGCGGTAGCAGACCTATAAAATTGTAACGAAATAAATATTCAAAATGTGAGATCTGATTGGTTTTTTTTGTCCATGCCGGGAAAGAAACAAAGACGTCATAAAAAAATCCACTACGCGATGTTTATTGAAAACCTCTTCTTCAAAATAAAGTTTTGTAATATCTCGAACAATTAGAGTTAGCTTTTCTGTACCAAAATGAACTAATTTTTCCATAATGTCCTGGATTATCGATTTAAATTATTTTTTTCTTAATTAACATTTTGATTAAATTCAAATCGAAAGAGCTCAATTAAACTTTCCGATAGGAAAAGATCATCATGTTATTAAAATAAAAAGTCAAGTTAACACCAAGAGGCAATACATCCCGAAGCGGATCTTCTTCAATAAATGAACATTGAAGAATTATGTCCGTATACAAACATACATATGTATATATGTCTTTCCTGTTATTCTGGTATAAATTCAATATCTTCAAATATCAGCAATAAAATTATGTTAAGCATGTTCAAAAACACGTCAGTAGTGCAAATTAAATTATTCATTTATGCTAATTTGCATTGCTTGTCCAGATTTTATTCTTGGCCTCTCCACGGCGCACAACAATCAAGTCAGTCTTCCATTCAAAGAGAGAGTGTGATTGTACCTAATGTGGCGATGACAAGTTGAAAAAAAAAAAAAAAAAAATAGATTATTTAGCAAGTCTATAAAAATAGAACTTACGTTACCTGGCGCGAACATTTTAATTGAGCTTAGTATCTTTTTGAGTTATTTTCTTCTAAGAACATTCACTTCTTCTATAAGCAATTTTAACTCAAATCATTACAACCGAAAAAAAAGATACAATTTCATCTGCAGATAAATCAACTAGTATGGTTCGATCCTTAAAATTTCGGTCGCCATGTGTTGCCAGTCGTGAAACTCTTTTTAGAGCCTTTTATGGTTTTCTTATGCGGAGTATTTTTTGTTTTTGTCCTCGCTTTCTTGTTCCCGTATGTAGTATCTCCTTCTTGGTTCTTTGTTCGCATCTCAAATGAACATTCCCTGAAAAACAAACAAATGTGGATTTTAAAATATGTTTCTGACTATTGGGCACTTATATAAATTTTAGCACTTTTAAGGCGAAACTCTTAGCATGACCGTTCGAGACGATTGCCTCTTGTTGAGCATGGCTTGGGCACCGAACAGGGCTCGTTTGTCAGTTGTCCTAAATAAACAATAAAATTAGTTGTTCTTCCTTTTTTTTTGGTTTATGCATAGGAAATTGTAAATGGAATACACACACATGTACAAAGTGCATCTTAAAATAATAATAATAATAAAAAAATATATATTTTTTTTGATGTGATTTCAATTGATTTGATTCAGCAGAAAACATCTTCGGTACGGAGAGTAAATTGTTGGCTTCCATTGGGAATTGAGGTCATTAATAACGAAGGCGATTGAATGGCAACAGAGGGTTGTCCCAATTGTTCTCATTTGTTAAATTGATTATGATTGTGATCGTCATCGTTCGAATTGTAATTTTGCAGTGGTTTGAGAATACCTAAACAAGTGCACCGAGGGCAAGGATTAATGAACTCATTCTTACCTATCGGAATCAAGGATAAAAAGAGTACAGTGAAAGCTCTGCTTCCGGACAGTTCTCATAAGCGGACAATTCGAATACACGGACACTTCTTTAAGAACCAATAATATTCCTATATTTTTCCCATAAAATACGTACTGAAAAGTGGACGCTTCAATTAAATGAACGCGGATACTTAAATCTCCCATAAACTGACGCAAAAGTGATTTCGCCAACCCTAAGGGATCATACAGAATTTTAAATTTCATTATCGAAATCTAGTTTTAAAGCACATCTTATCTTAAGTTGGAAGTGTCAAATCTGCAGCAGAGCTTTCAAAAACTATTGATGTGATAGAAGCATTGTCCTTTATAAAGACATTATGGAACAAAGTGACTTTAGTAACCACTAAGAATTGTTTCGAAAAGCTGAGTTCCAGAAAAGTGACGGCAATTCTACCGAGTTTGATCCTGAAGATGATTTACTTAAAACAATTTGCAAGAGATGACTTCACGACGTCTGTCTAATGCGACAAAAAGCAGCAAAGGTTACGCCAATTATATTCGATTTTATTCAATCTAATAAGATTTTCATTTTATTTCGTCACTATTTATTTATTTATTTATTTATTTGTGGTCCGGGGAATTACCCCGGACTTAACTTAATACAAGCTGGCTTAAAAACTAAAAACTACGATTTAATTATTGGGTAACAATGGTGATTGGTTGGAAAGGCGGTTTTTTATGGAGAGTTTACTTAGGTGGAAATCAAATTTTTGTTGTGCGGCGTTGGCTTTTCGCATCATTCTGGACAATGGCTCATGGGAGCCATAGTTGGTGCGGTGAGGGTTTGGACGGAACAGGGAGATAGACCTAAGGTTACGGGGATTGGTGTGTATGGCGATCAATCGAAGCAGTGCGGGGCAGTCGATGTTTCTACTAAGAATCTGGTTGATGAATAGGATATCGGCTATGTCACGGCGTTCTTCGAGGGATTGGATAAGTTGCAAGCGTTGTGAGTAGGGCGGAAGGTTGTACCTGTCTGACCATGGGAGACTACGCAATGCAAAACGAAGAAATCACCGCTGGACGGCTTCAATTCGTTTTATATGGATGTCGTAGTAAGGAGACCAGACTTGGGAAGCATATTCAAGGATGGGTCTAACGAAAGTAGTATAAAGGGATTTGGTAACATAGGAGTTGGAGAACTCCTTGAACCATCGTTTTACATATCCAAGTGCGGAGTTAGCTTTGTTAATAATGGAGTCAATGTGCAAACGAAAGTTAGGCTCACTATCGCACATAACTCCCAGATCACGCAAAGAAGAGACTGAAGGGACAGGTTCATTACAGATGGAATAAATTCTGGAGGATTGTGGTAGACGCTTTCGAGCGTATGTTATGGATTGGCATTTTGATATATTAAGTTCAAGGAAATTTTTTTTGCACCAAATTGAAAACCTTCTTAGGTCGTCTTGCAGGAGGGAATGGTCATCTGGAGATGATATTGGCATGTGTATTTTCATATCGTCGGCGTAAATCGATATATCTGAGCTATGGATGATGAGGTCAACATCGTTAATTGTGAGGAAAAAGAGCAACGGACCTACAACGGCTATAACATCAACTTCGTTTCCTTCTTCTAAGGCACAAAGGGTTCGGGAAACAAATTCCGTTAAGTTGGTAGTTGTCGACCGCCCTTTTAAAAATCCATGTTGATTTGGAGAAACAATCGACTAACAATAAAAAAACACTGTATCGTAGATTATACTCTCGAAAAGCTTCGGAATACACGAAAGTTTTGCGATAGGTCTGTAGTTCAAAACGTCGTTTTTTGTGCCTTTTTTATGAGTCGGGATTTTGTACGCATTTTTCCAGAGTTTAGGAAATATTCCTTGCGATATTGATAGTTTAAAAAGGGCCGTTAAGGGTTGAATCAGAGAACTGCAGCATCTTTTGAGTACTATAGCCGGCAAACCGTCCGGACCAGGGGAGTAATCATCTTTAAGTTTTACGATCTTCTCTCTTAACTGTTCCGGTGTGATTTCTACAGAGGAAAGGGTTGTAGGAGTGACATTGTTAAGGTTACTGAAATACTCTAGGTCAGGTTCCTGATCATGGATCGCGTAAGATTGGCTGAAAAAATTAGCGAAAAATTTACAATAATATTTGGGTCTGCTGAAGTTGTATTACCGTATTTTAGTGTGGATCCATCAGATTTACTTTTGGCGTTAATGAATTGGTAAAAACATCTGGGTTCAGATAATAGACTCGATTGCATTTGGTTAACATAATCAAGGTAAAGAGAGTTGCAAAGCTCAGAGAATAGGGTGTACGCGAGTTGGTAGAGGAAATAGTCAGAGTTAGATTGTGTTTTAAGATATGTTTGCCAGAGTCCATTCCTTTTGTTCCGAAGTGAGCGTAACTCTTTATTGTACCAGGGTGGAGATGAAGACGCATTTTTTTGAGGCAAGTATGGGACTGATTGAATGAAGCAATCGTTAACTTCGTTGTAGAAGTAGTCTATTCCGATGGAGCTCCAGTTGAGGACGTCGGAAATAACGTTTTTGAGAATGCCGTTCAGTTTGTTGTAATCTGCTTTGCGAAAGTTGAAACTGTAGGAATACTCGTGTTGGGTAGGCCTAGGTTCATTATAATATGAAAATGTGAGGGAGAGAGGTGGGTGAAAACGGTCTAAAGTCGACATGAGATGAGTGCTCCTAGAGACTAGACATTTGTCGGTGTCTGACGAGAACACAAGGTCTAGTTGTCTATTTAAATTATTAGTTACTCCACTAAGGCCAGCGTTAGAGAGACAATCAGTAAATAGAAATTCTTTTTCGGATGAGGGATTAAAAGCGACGAAGTGGGACTCGCCGTCGGACTTTATCCACTGCAGGTGCGGTAGGTTAAAATCTCTTATAATTATGACTTCGTCAGACGGGTCCAACGAATCGAGAAGAGAGTCGACAGCGTCAATGGCAAGATGATGTCCCTGGATTGGTTGTGAAGATGGGATATAGCAGCAAAGAATTAATAGACTGCGCTTTGGGATGGTAACTTTAATACAAATGTACTCAAAATCAGCAGTATGTGAGGATCTGAAAAGAGTTGAATCAAAGCGATTATGTATGGCTATGAGATCTCCACGACCGGATGTATCATCATTTTTTATAAGTCCATCATCACGATAAACGTTGAAATCAGATGTGAATAGCTCATTGTTCTTAAAGCTGTGGGAGAGATTTGTTTCAGTTAACGCGAAAATATCATACGGAAGGCTTTGTGAGTTGAGGAAGACGCTTGATGTTTTAGTGCGGAGACCTCTGACATTCTGGTAGTACATAGATACAAATTTTGCATATACACATGCGAAAATTGAGTTTCAATAAAACGCATTAAAATTTTTTATTTATTCCAGTCAAATCTCTCCAATAACCGGATACCTTCCATAATTGGACAAAAAGAGTGCAACCGCGAATGTCCACTGATGGGAGCTTTCGCTGTATTTGGTTATGTCTCAAGGCTCAAATATTGACTGATGTTGATTAAACTTCTTTCAATAGCGCAAGTACTCAAATATTTGAGATCACTCTAAGTAGCACCTTGCTGCTACCTCAATAATTGCTATGACCTGACACGACATTGTGAAACTGTGTCTGGATCTGGAAGGGCTGATGCGTTTTTTCTATCCATGAAGAATCCTTTCTACAGATAATTGCATTATAAAAATGAACTTCAAAGATGTGTGTTATATCGCAGATAAGGTTCATATGTCCAAACAGTATGATATATCTCCGCGATGGTTTTATTTATCGACTTCCGTCTCATGGCGAAGTCCCCATTCGCCATGTCAAATGTCGACATTCCCGGTGTGTTCGGTGTTTCCACATCTTGAAGCAGTCCTGGAACTTAGATTCCGCAATGGGCCCTAGGGCACTCGTCGTTTTGTTCGGCTTCATTTCAGTTGTTTCCGCACAACTCTGTCTAAGATCGAAGCAAAGCTTCGCGCAAATACGTTGATCTGACCTTTCCTCCATTTTTGCGATGCACGCTGCGTGCAAACAAAGGCTTCCCTGTGATAACGTCCAGGATATTTGTATATGGTCGCCCAAACATTGTGTCGCAGAGATATGAAGACAGATACTTTCATCCGCTTTGATGCTGAAAAACAGTGACTCGAACATTTCTGTGTAATGTGCGCGTTTTATTAGAGAATAAAAAGTCGCGAAATGCTATGAAATAGGCCGAGCACGTTGATACATTTGACGATAATTGCTGATCACTTTGTACCTCCACAAAATAAGATTGGTCGCGGATTTCGAATTGCCTGGCCGCAAGGCTCAATTGGTCAATTGAGAATGTCACCAAAGTTGGGTTCAAATTAACGGCGCTATCACTTGAGTGGTCAACCAGCGTTTGTAGTCGGACTTAAGAGTTTGGTCGTGCTATGGTGTTAACCTATCGGCTTGTCATCCTAAATCTCCAAGTACGCACACTTCTTATATTTATGTCAAATAAAATACTGCGAATTGAGCGACCGCAATTAATTTTTTATTGAAATCTACGACCCTATTCGGACTCCAACCATGGTATAATCGAAACCAAAATAAACCTGAGTTTCAAACCACTGCAAAAATCTTTCATTTTTCTCCCATTCCTTCTCTATCTGTGCAAAATTATTAAAAGGGGTGTCATAAGCCCTTGAGAGCCAGCAAATAATAAAAAAAAGGACATCGTTCCCGAAATCCAAATCAACAGCACCTAAGCATGGAAGTTAATTCTGACCTAATTAACCCTAATGCAAGAACCTAATTTGGATTTCACAAAAAACAAGTTAAGCCGCAAATCTTAACAATTGCTGACCTATTTTGCTTTTAAAATAAGGCACGAAGTTAATTGTCAAAAGAGGGGTCCATTTTTTGACAAAAGAAATATCATGTATTTAGATTCATAAAAGGTAGATCAATTGAAGAAGTTGTTTTGTAACAGTGTGCTGTTTTCTTTAAAAGTTTAAATGATTTAAAACTGGCTTTTGAAATGTTGGGTCATATTTTTTCGTTAAAAAACGTTTACAGACATGAAGGTACGCACATCATGTTAAGGTGTTCAGAAAATCTGAGAAAGTTTCAGTATTTGTCAAGCAGCTTTTTAATTGAACCCGTTTAAACAAAGATTATTATCATCGGCTCATCTTAGATTTAATTGGCCATTCTCAGTTCATTTATCGAAACTCTTTGTTTAAAAAATTGAGCTCAATGGAAGTTTTATAAATTTTTGCATATCATTGGTGCTTATGTGTGCGAAACAATGTTTGACTATGCTTTAAAAAGCTTTTTTATATTGATCGTAAAAAGAATCGGTCCGAGGATTGATCCTAGAGGAATGTCAATTATTGGCGGTAAAAACTGGCGCCTTCAATCGCTGATCGCTGTCTTAAAGTTATTTATGGCGATATTTGCGTATAATCTTTGTTCTTCACGAGCCCGTTCTTTATTTCGGCAAAAGTATACATATAGTGACGCAGAAATCGGAAACTTTCTCAATGGCCAGGTGCATTTAAATCTGTTTGCGAAAATCTTTTTTCAAAAACCTGTTAAAGTGTATTTAATTGAAATTGTTTTCTGAAATAAATTATTTTGCAGCTTTTTTGGCGAACCAAACTTTTTTCCATTTGGATGAACGGTTTCATTTCATCTGTTTGTAAAAGAATTGAATGACAGCTCGGTGGCGGGGTTGGTAGAGCGCTTGCATTTCAATTGATTCAGGTGCTAGGTCCCAGGTTCGATTCCTAGAATGGTCCAGTCACCATTTGCCATTGGGATAAAGTAAATGCCACTATCACTTGATTGTTCAACCAGCGATACAAGTCTGACTAATGGGTGGCATTGTTGTAGTGGTTGTTGTAACGGCTAAATTCCTAGTTCGTGTTGTCAAAACAGTGATTTGTGTAGATTGTGTGTAGATGGCTCTGCTGTGAAGGCATAACACTGACAGCGGGGTGTTTAGCTAAATCTTCTAAACTTTCAAATTCCATGTATCCAAATTAATGTCGAATAAAATCCTGCGAATTAAGCGAAAGCTAATACGTCGATATAAAAATCGTCCGTCCCGTTTCGGGCTCCACCTGCGGAATTGAGTTGAAACTAAATACATCTGAGTTTCTCAAACCACTGCATAATCTTTCATTCTTCTCCTAATTCTTCCGCTTTCTCTGTGCTTCACGCATTATAAGAGCATTCATATCCTCTTGAAGAGCTAGCCAATAATAAAAAAAGACGATGGTGCCTTAAATAAACGTCTTGCTTAGTAAATTGCATTCTAAGTCGTCCGTCGCAGACAGATTCTTCCGGAATCTTTCGCCAGAGGTCCCACATACTTCTGGATAGAACTTTTGCTTAGACATATAAAGAAAGAGTGATTAAAATAGTACTTATATATTGTTTACGGACATTGTCATTCATTTTTTTCTCATTTCAGGGACTGAGGGAACTAACCTCTCTGTTTACAAGTAAGTTTTTGAACTAATTTTCCAACAAAAATTACATTAAAAGTATTTTGCAGGAATCTGACTTACTAAGAAATAAATATTCCATATTTCGTAACATCACTTATCTAAGTCTGTCATTGAAATATCACTTGGGTTTTCTTCTCACATTAATTGAAGCATTCATAAATCAAATGTCATTGTTAAAGAAGACTGAAACTTACTTTAACTCTCTCGCTCATTAATTCTTCGTGATGGTCATGGTGGCATGGAGTAGCCAGTTGTGCCCAAATTATCCGTATCGAATGTGACAAATTGTATGTTTATTGGCCTGAGTCTTTCAGCGCGATAAGCACTTCGAGAACATCTATGTACATATACTCAAATACAAACTCTGCATAAATGTGTAGAAGTGACTGTATGTGTAGAAGTCAAATAATGCAATATCATTCCCGATAACCAGAAACCCTCGCCTCTATGCTATGTCAGTAAGCAATGGGATTTGGAAGGCTTTAAGAGCACAGCGTCCCTCGAATAATTTTGTTTATTATTGATTTGATGAGATCCGAATGTATACGATACAATAACCTAACCTGAACTACAACAAAAAATCTCTACTCGGGCATGTTTGTTATTCTCATTCATTTCAAAAAATGAATAAAAGAAAATTCGCAAACAAGCGTTTGCGTTAATTCGCAACGGATGTTAACAAAACACGGATACGTGCTCAGAAGTCGATAGTCCAAAGCACTTACGTAGTTGAAATTGGAACTTGAAACTAACAATGTTGTTTAATATATACCAACGTCATCTTTCCGTCATTTCTTGTTACATATATATTTTTTTCGTTTTGAATTGACGTTTTATGTTTTGCCTTAATAAATATGTAATTCGAACTTTACTTCACGATAGATCTCATACAAATATTTGAATTTGAGTTGTCTGTTGGGGAAGCAAGTACTACACTTGAAATATTGCCGCGAAGTTCGAAACATGGTACCCTTAGGGATGCCCTTACTTTACATATTTCACTTTTTCAATGGCTCGTCTTAAAAATGATATAAAAAGGAACAAAGTTTTCCTTGACCACCCTTTTAATGTCGCTTTGCATAAGATAATGATTAGGAAGAGAATTGACAGATGTTTGAAAGTAACAATTTCGTATACAATTGCCTCGTTGGTTGGAGTCCAAACTGAGATGAAGAATTTGACATAGACTTATTTGCATTCGCTTAATTCACTGTATATAAACTAAAGCATGAAAAGCCGCTTTCCGTTTAAGCGTAATCATCTCACGATACAATCGAGACAAAACTCAGCTGAATGCTTCGGTGGATCTTCACCAGTCCAGTATGATATAAGACAATTTTAGTGGCTAGCAGCTTCAAGGTGGTCAGTATCAACAGTATTTTAAAGTTTTTGTGTTTATACAGAATTTAGTTACAAAAAATACACTCAAACCGAAGGTGCACAACATGCACGAATTCAAAGTAACGTAATGTTACTTAAAACAACATTTAAACTACTTACACTACCTAAAACATATGTAAGCCAACCAAGGCTAACAGGACATGCTTTTCCATTTGCCGTAAGGGCACTTAAGTTGAATACTACAAAAACGACAGAGTTTTACTCGCAGTTCAGCTGAGTTTTACTCGCCGTTTACCGTTTACTCGGTATTGCCTTTCGACATCCGCTCTGTCGCGGTCTTATACCGCCCTACTAAACGGCAGCCGTTAAGGCGCACCGTCTCGTGGTGCATATCATTGGGGTAAAAAGCGGAGTTCAAGTTGTTGGTCGAAGTCATGAGTCTTGCAATGTGATTTCGAATAAGCTTTATCAAAAAGTTATCTACTCTGATCAGGTTGGCCCCGTTATGAAGGCCTTCATTACTATAGAATTTTTGCACTCAGACTCTGGAGTTCTAGATATATAAATGGAGACAAGCCCGAAGACATCGTCTCTCGAAAATCCTAATCTTTTCCATTAAGCTAGCTCCGACGTTGAACCAAACGGGACATCCATAGGAAAGACCGGGCCGAATGAGGGCTGTGAAGCAGATCACCTTCACCTTGGCATCGAGTGAAACAGTCTCTTTGTCAAGGCCAAGGCTGCTTTGTCTCGGGCTACAGCACTATGTATATGTTTGTTAAAATATAGATACTGATCTAGCCAGATTCCAAAGTTTCTGACAACGCTTCGATTCGCCAAAGGCTGCCCGTTTTGTCCAAACATAGAGAACATTCGACACTTGTTTTTAGTGTTTCTAGAGCCCCTAGACAACGGGATTCTGAACAGAGTGGTTTCGCACTTTTGGAAATTGATCTTCAACTTCCAATCGTTGCAAAATCCCTTAATCTATTCGAAGTCATGTTGCAAAAGACTAACCATGACCCCGATCTTCGGACTTGACCTGTACGCGATCAAGTCATCTGTGTACGCTATGGAGTGGCGGACAGATCCTACAAGATCGCTTGTGAAGATCGTAAATAAAATCGGCGAAATAACTACATCCTGTCAGCAGCGGTTTGCTTATGCCGAGCTGGTCTTACTTGAAAAAAAGCCCCTGCAACCCTAAGGTGTCAAAGGCCTTCTCCAAGTCAATCAGCCAGGCTGATTTGTTCCATTGGATATCCGATACCAGTTTGGAAGCGGCATGTATGCAATCATGCCCCGCTCTGCAACCGAATTGGTTATCCGGAATAATATTTTTGTTCGCAACCCACTTAGTCGGGGCTCAGTTGATCACTTTTTCAAACACGTTCGGAAGGACACTTATCGATCGGAGATTTGCGGGATTGGATGTGTCTTTTTTTCGTTAAGGAATTGGGTGTACCACAGCAGTCTTCCAATGAGCTGGATAATGTGGATTATTCAACAAATTGTTAAACAGGGTAGTATAAATGTTTACCGCTTCTAGAGGAAGGTGTTTAAGGTAACGAAGGTGTATTTCGTCAATTCCCACTTTTTCTTACTTGATAAAAATTCTTTCGGCTACAGTGATGCAAGTGCTATTACTTGAAAAAGGCTGAGGATTTCCATTTCGCTTAAACGAAAAAAGATATTGGAGAGTTGGGACCTGAACGGAGCGACAAGGAATCCGGCTTTTTAATGATATGCTAATTATCAGGCTTGGAATCGTCCACTATGAGCGACACTTGGTGACGTTTCGATTATTGGCTCAGTTTTTGTTGGTTGATAAAATTAAATAAATTGCATGAGAGATAGTTTCTGTTCACTAATATTTGTATAACTCGTTTACCTTGCTGTTGACAGCTTAAATTCGAATTCATTCCCTTTTGGATTTTTGACGGCCGAAAAAGAAACAATGGGAAATTAGAAACGAACGACTTGAAAAAACTGCAAGGCTCGGAATTCTGTGCATCACTTACGGTATCCAAATGAAACCCAAACACTCTTACAAAATTCTGCAAAAAACTGCACTCAATCTGGTGGACGTCATAAGGACAAGATAAATAAATGCAATCAAATAATGTAAGAAAGTGGACAATGTGCATAAAAAATTGCGATGCGTTACTAAATACGTATGAAATCCAATCCCAATATATCTCGCTTTACTATTCAAAAACTGCTTCAGAAGAGATTTAACATTTCTCCAATCACCTTTTCCGCAGACTTGAGCCTTTTTCGGCCTCAAATATTCTGAAACTAAGTAGTGATCAGAAAAGTTTCTAAAGACTTTCCACAAGTCAAGCCTCATAGAAAAAAGGGATTATTGCTAATTTGTTTTATTGGCAAATTCCCTTGAAAACAAAAATAATAAGACTTGCAACCATGCTGCCACAACAAAATCAGATTGCTCTTAGACAACAGGATTAAATGCATCATGTTTGTATAAGGTCCAATGATGTCAAAATTAGTCTTATTTCTATTTAAAATGCGAAATACAGTGGACTGTTTATAGGCGCATGTTGCTCGCCTGCAATCCATTTTAAAAGCGAAATAAGGCGCGTTTTTATTTTTTTTATTTTTCAACATATTTTGTTGGCCCTTATTTCACGTCTCCGAAGCGGCTTAGAGTCCAAGGACACCGTCGCAGTTACTACAGGCTTAGAAAGAACTTCCTCAGAGAGATTTGTAAAATCCTTAAAAAACGCTTTGCGTTTTCAGTACAAACACTGTGGAATGGTTCGTGACTGTCACTCAGATATTGACTGAAATGAGCTTAACTGCAAATTTTATGCGCGTACTGATGATATCAAAACTACGAAAGAATACATTTTCTCCAGGGTTGAGTCCGCTGATGAAGTTGCAGTCTTCATAAAGGTTAAATGAAGTATTTTAAGTCTTAATGGTGTTCATCTGGAGTTACTGGAACTTCTTCTTTCGAGAGACACCATCTCGGTTTCCCTTCCTGTACTAAGAGGGGTTCCTCAGGAACCCAAATTGCTTCCATTGCTTTTCCGCATTTTCTGTCAACTGCATAAAATTCGATCTAAAAAAAAAAATCCATGATTGGGACAGTGCCCATTGCCTCGTGAAAACGTTCGATCGGATGCGGGTAGTTTCGTATTCCTCGAAGGTAGTTTCGTAATCCTCGTATGATTTTTTTGTTCAATTAAGGCACGCACCTCTAATTTGGAATTAACCTAGCGTTTTAATTGAACGTGTGGTGCTAGAGTAGTTCGTTCGATCGGTTGGGTCCGTGCGTCAAAATCCTGTCTATGAACGCAGAATCCTTCCCTCTAAATTCGAGCAGCCGTATTTCTTAACTGGCCTGATGAGCTGCTTGAAAACTATTAGTCTGTTGTTTTTGGCTAGACCTTTACTAAAGTGCTTAACCGGAGGTTTTTCGGAGATCAGGCAATTGTTTAAGTCCGTTGCTCTTACTCTATTAGGTTGACCCCGTGATTAGAGCTTCATTGGGATAAAATTCGTTTGCACTGAAACTCTAGAGTTATGTATAAATCGAGGCAAGCCATGTGACAATGTCTATCGCAAACCAAAATCTTAACCTTCAAGTATCCTCTATGCTGAACCACAAGGGACATTCATTTCGAGCACAGGATGAATGGGGACCTTTTGACAAATCACCTTCACCTTGCTATCAGTTTAGCTGCCAAAATGCAGTCTTTTGTCATGGCAGGGGCACTGGTACTTTTCACAATACTCTTGACTCTGGTAAGAGCCAGGAAGATTCAAAAGTATCTAACTATAGTTCGATTCGCCAGTGACTACCCATACTGTCCAAATATGGACATTCGCCAACGTGACGGTATGCCTAGAGTATTAGACCATTTCCTTTCAGCAGCATTTAAACTAGATTCAGAAATTGAGTAAAAACGCTGCATTAGGTGAATTCGCTGTGGTCCCGTTTCACAAGAACTCTGTTTTTCTGTTTACTTTGAACCCCCAAATAATATTGGCAATACTCACAAAGTTGTATTAGTTAGGTAGGTAAAAGTGGTGGTTCAGTGAGAACCTAATTAGCACTATGTGCCGTTTTGATACCACAGCTCTGTTACCTTATTTATGGTGTTATTTTGGTGTATTTAAGATATCTCTAAATCCAGCCCGAGGTATTTAAGAAGGACATTAGTTCCTTAATATCCTTAGCAGAAATCTCATTAATTGAGTTGAAGAAGGGTCTACCCAGCGCCCGTTGTCTGGCTCTAGCAAGAGCCGGACAGTCGTAAAAGAAGTGTGTTAGGCATGATCTCCAATCGGCCAGTGTCCTGTGCAGACCGCCACTAATCTAGCAATATCATGACGGGCTCGCCGAAGGAGATCTTTTGTTTTTGATTGTTTGTATTCCGGCCATATTTTCCTTGATGTTGCACAGTTCGTAAGTCTGACCCATCTTAGATTTGCTACTTCAAGGAAGTATGAGGATATATTAGCCTTAACTGCTTGTAGTGAGATGAAAACCTCACCTGCAAGCGAGCCCTGAAGGGCAGATCCTTTTCTAGCAAGTTCATCGGCTTTTTCATTACATGGGATGGCACTGTGGCCGGGAACCCATATAAGGGAAATGAGCTTACCTTCTAACGACGCTATTTCAGCTCGGCATTCCTGTACTAATTTTGAATGTGAAGTAAAGGAGGCAATAGCTTTGATGGCTGCTTGACTATCAATGCATATGGCAACCTTCTGGCTTGGCAGAATGTTTGGATGTAATTTGATTTGACGACATGCTTCCCGGGTTGCAAATAGTTCGGCTTGGAAAACACTGGAATTGTCGGGCAGTCTATAGGCTTTACTCCGCCGCCCATCTTAGAACCGTCAGTGTAGATTGTCCAGTTAAAGTCCTTACATTTCTGTCCACTATTCCATTCCGCCCTTTCTGGGATTAGAGTGTCAAAGTTATTTGATGGATAAATTCTAGGGACCGTATAGTCCATTGGTGAAGATACCAAATCTCTCGGTATAAGATCAAGTATAGCGCTATGACCATATGGTTTTGACGTCCAGCATCCAGACTCTCTGAGCTTAATGGCGCTGTGAGCAGTAGTGTTTTTAATGTGTAGGTCCAAAGGTAGGAGATGCAGCATTACCGTCAGAGCATCCGACGGAGTAGATCGTAGAGCGCCTGTGGTGCCTATGCATGCAGTTCTCTGTACCTTTGTTAAGTTTGATGAAATTGAATTTTTTCATGAGGGCCGGCCACCATACTAGTGATCCGTATGTTAGTATCGGGCGAACCACCGCCGTATACATCCAAAGGATCAGCTTTGATTGGCGACCTCATTTTTTGCCAAAGGTTCTACTGCAGGCGTAAAAAGCTATGCACGCCTTTTAAACTCGCTGATCAACGTTTAGCATCCAGCTGAGTTTAGGATCTAAGGTAACGCCTAGGTACTTGGCGCTGGTAGACAGAAAAAGCGGTTGTTCGTTCAGACGGGGGAGTTGTATTACTTGGGCTTGTGCCTTTCGCTGTACTCGGTATGGTGAAAAGTAGTGGTGTCATTCTTCCTCCTTGTTGGACTCCGCTTAAAAGTGGCCCTAATGATAATACGGTTCCTCAAACTGTATAAAATGAAAAGGAAACCCCATTTTAAATTAAATTGAAATGATGAAATTTTTGCAACGAACCCGGATGCTTTTTTTTCAATCGCTTTGATAGGCATCACACATGACTTATGAATATGCATTTATCTATGATATATTTTTAACTATGTCTCAACTCGTAGCTGGGAAATCTTCAAAACGTTCGATAAGTGTTCATTCCATTTTCGCAGCTGGCAGCTGCATCAACGGCATCCAATAATAATCAAACAATGCATTGCCTATGTGCCCACAAAACAGCCAAAATTCTTCATCGGTTATAACAATTTGTACAAATATCACGATCTTGCGTATTCGGTTTGCCAATGCACTCTCGTCGGTCGATCCACTGTGTATCTTTGAAATGCAAAATTGGGTCTTTGATTAACAACACCAATTCACACTGTCACAACACGCGGACGCGCGCTTTTCACATAACAAGCCTCCATAACCACAACTCCGTCTGCCGTCCACCGTCCACCGTCTACCGTCCACCGTCTACCGTCCGCTCATCAATTCGATTGCCCCTTCGATCGGGCAAACAAAGAAATGTCAAAATCACACCGGATTCCGTCAAAATTGTGTATGGTGCCGCCATGGCCGATTGTGTGCAAATGTATCTTGCCACATAGATTGACAGAGACCAATGTAACGCATCTTTAGTAACCGATTGTGCCAAATTAGTTGCCACTGGTTAAAGATTCATGTTGCATATAGGGAGCACCTATTTACGTGATGAATGAAAACCACTGTCACCGATTTAGTTGTTGATGATGATGATGATGGTGTTGATTTGGCCCTCAATTGTTGTTTCGGGGGGCGAATGATGACGGTGGAGGTGGCGGAGCTCCACAGTGGTAAACATTTTTTTTTTTTCGGCTTGGCCTTGAACAGCTTTAATAAAATGTTAATATATTCGCCGCGCCGTTGGCCGTGTTTGTGTGTTGCGTAAACGCATTTTATTTTAGTTTTTTTTTTGCTGGGTTTTTGGTAACCGGTCGTGCAAGTTGCTGTTGCTGTTGCCTGATGATGATGATGATGACAGCGATAGTTTGTTTGTCCGAGAGATGTTACACTTAAAGCAGTCTGCTATGAAATACATATTTGATGTAATTGGAAAATTTCCATGAGGGTCATTATTCAAAAGTTCAAGTTAAGATTGTAGGTAAGTCCCAATCCCAGTTGTCCCGGTCGTACATATGTATTATATCAGCACAATCAACATTCAGAATGGACGGTTTTGTTGTGTGTCGTCGTTGCTTTTATCCATTTCGCGTTGATTTCATTGAATTTTAATTCTCAGATGGAATAAATCGACATCAGGGTTCAAAATAGAATTTTAAATGTCCCCACAGCCATTAATATGTATGTAGGCATGACAGCACCACCGCCAAGTCGCTTATTGTTGTACGAGTATCTTGATTGTTTTCTTTTGTTTTTCATTTTTGTTCCTTCTTCTATAATTTAAATGCATTAACATTTTGTTTACGATTTTCTTAGTACCGGTTGTTCGTTTCTGAATACAAATTTCTGTTAAAGAAAACTAAGCACAATTCTTGACTGGCTCGAAGTTCTGGCGGAGGTACAACTAGATAGGTATGCACAAGACGTATTAATTTTTTTAGATTTCAACCAGAAGAACGAACTCTGGTTGTCTGGTTGGTAGGGTAAGCCTCGGTGGTAGTGAGTTACTGAGTGACGACTCGACAAAGAATCAAACACATTGATCACTCTCCTCGGTCGACCTGACTGGCACACAAGATGTGTAATATAGAATTAAACGTACTAAAATGGCACTATTCTTTATTCCATAAATGTTCTGCTGATGGGGCGGGTGTTTTATACCTCTGACGTACCACGGAATTTTTATAAATAACTCTTGAAACAACAACGAATCAACCCACGACACAAAGCCAAGAAAAGCGAAAGTGTGTTGTGTGGAAAGATTGTGAGGCAACTTGTTGGGATTTGGCATTATTTCGGACGGAAAGTGATTAGATAACTTACATTTTGGATTCCGGGACGTAATCGCTTCTGCTTTTGAGTATGGCTTTGAAAATGTTATCTCGACAAATCATTCATTTGAATATGCAAATATTAATTTGAATAGATTTTTGGTAAGAGTTTCATTTTTGACCTTCGATCTTGGTTGATTGGCTTTACTTTCATGAAAAGTGAATTGAGTGGATCTCTGCAGAAATAAATTTTGCACTTATTTTTGGTCAAATAAGATTTGGAAGCATTTATCTTTAGTCCTTGGTGATGTTCTTCTAAATTATGTCTCAAAAACTTCCTTTTAGTACATCGTCGGTACTAGACTATATTTGGTGGAACCATTAGAAATACTAGATCCGGGGAACTTTCTGTGAAGAAAACTAGTTTAGAAACTAGAAAAAGTCTTATAAAGACTCCTCCATGCTTTCGAAACGCTAGTTGAGTTGGAATTTCTTGCCTCGTTGATGATTTCCTTGAATTCTTAAAATACAGGTGCATGTCCTCAGAGTCAGTCCACGCCAGGTTCTAGGTGTCAGAAAAGGATTCTGAGAGCAGTTCTAGGTTTTTCCCAACCCACCCACAAGATGCCTAAGGCTAGTACATTTCTTTGGTTCTCAAAGAATTGGATCAAGGGATAGCAGAAATGAAAGATTTTGTAGTGGTTTGAAACTTAGCTACAGGAACGATATCAGTACTGCTTATAAAACAAGCATTGTAAGTGACAGTGTTACTCATAGAGTTATACGGAGTATCGCAGTATTGTCGATCTTCGAGGGGGTGGAACTATAATGAATATTATCCAAGGTGATGAATCTAAAAAAAAAAAAAAAACAAGACTGCCTCTTTACAAGTCCATCTTTTTGCAAACCCTTAGAAAAACTTCCCTTTCATCTTTTTCTTTCTCTTTGCATATTTTTTTTTATTTTACAGAATTTATTTACATAAGCATTCATTAAACAATCAATTTCCTGCGAAGCCATAGTGGCTTTTCCGCAGAAGATTGAGTTTCAAAATATTATCTGCTGAAAGTAAGCTTGATCTTTCAGTACAATATTATTGATCAAGTTTTTTAAGTTTTATGGTAGCAAGATCATTGATTTAATTTAAGGCATACAAAAAAAAATTGTTAAATTCAAGAACATGCGAAACTTGCGAAACATTAATATATTAAAATATTTTGTTAACGCATGATCGATGGGACGTTCGAACCTGGCATCTTTGCAATACACCAGTATAAGTGTCATTTAAAAAATACTTAACATATCAAGAACATTGGAGTTCCTTCTTGCAGAGGTGTTGGGAAGATATCCTTTATTTATTGTTTTAAACGCAGCATTTTGAAGTCTTTGAAGTTTTGCCTATGTGACTATCCGACGCGTTTCTCCATGCAAGTATACCATACCTCAACTAGAGCATATTAAACTCCTTTTTCAACGTCTAGTGTTGAGCAATTTCGCGCACGATATTGCGAATAGTGATCTTTTGAGATCCGACCGAAGTTTATCTATATGCTTGTCCCATTTAAAGTGGCTATCAATGGTTACTCCCAGATATTTGAATTCTTCAACAATCTCAGTTAATTGTTAACTATGAGATGAAGAGTAAACGTTGTTTTGCAAGAATATCCTTTGTTGTGTTTGTTTTAGGTGTGTTCCTCGTTCCTCCATCATTTTCGTTTTGATACCATTAATTATTACACCATTGTCGTGGCACCATTTGACGACATTATCAAATTCTTCTTGCATGATCCTAATTACAGTATCCAGACATTTATGACGTACAACAATCGCTGTAACATCAGCATATGCGAAACTTTTACTTAGTTTGAAGACTCGAAGTAATGCGTTAGTGATTAAGATAAATAAGATTGGGCCAAGTATCGATCCTTGTGGGACTCCGTGCAAAACTACCTTTAAATTGCCACATCTTTGATTTTTATTTGAATTGAAGACATCTTTGATTTTAACTCGAAAAGTCCTTAAGCGAAGATAATCTATCATCTAATCTATTTTTCAGTGGTTGAGAGTGTCAAATGTTTTACTAAAGTCCATAAATAATACAATCACATGGTGGCTTTTATTAAGGCCTTCATTGACAGTATTGGCAAATTCACCGAAAGTTTACCCGTGCTTTTATTTTTTCTTGAAGCCATACTGACTCTATGTATAAGAAAGTACTTTTCTATAAAGCTGAACATTCTTCTTGTGATGACCTCTTCTATTCAATTTTCAATGACTGGTAGAATTGATGTAGGCCTATAGTTGCCTCGTTGATTTTTCACTCCACCTTTAAAAATCGGATGCAAGACAACTGTTTTCAATGTTTCAAGGTTAATTAGTTTGGTTAAAACCCGACTTGATAACACCGAATGATTTTTAATATCTATGGCTCTTCAAATGGAAAAAAAAAGGAAAAAGGAAAAAGTCACTGGGAGATTGATCTGGTGAATAGTGTGTCCAAGCAGTTTGAATCCTCTTTCTTGAGTTACAGCCATTGCAACTGCAGCCTTGTGAACCAGTGGGTTGAATCGATGAGGCACCACTCAAGCTTGCAGTTTGTCGTATCTTTGTTTGCTTCCCTCCGCAATCTTCTTATTTGGTCTGCGAAGTAAGAGCCTGATATAATGACACCCTTTTCCATATATTCCACCATTATAAATCCTTCAGTGCCGCAAAAAAACTGCTGCCTCAACCTTCCCTGCCGAACTCGACACTTTGAAATTATTCGGCGTTGGTCAATGGGATGGCTTCTTGGTCATCGTTTGCTGCGACTTTTCGAGATTAACTGACGAATGTCGACAAATTTCTTCCTTTGCTCGTCGGCTTATATTCTCGGCACCTAACGCGCAGATCTTTCTTCATATGTAAGTAATTCGAATCATATTCGAAAACTGGACAAAAGTAGAAAACTAACAAACAAAAGTAGGACTCGACCTCTTCGCTCTCCTCTCTATTTTTCCTTCGTCCGAGAGGAACAAATCACTTCCCTCACTAAGGATGGTTGTAAGATTGTATATTGTATTTTCTACGTAGCCAACATTGTCGGACTCTGACACTGCAGAGCCCTGGAACCTCTTCCAAAGCTTGGCTGCTTTCAGTCGCAGCCCCTTTTATATATTATAGCGATGCGCTTTGTGGTTATTTCCGCCTTCCTCAAGCAAAAGAAACATCGACTGTTTCACGAAGAAGTTGCTTAAAGGGACTGGTTTACAAACATGCAAAAATGATGACTTGCCTTAATCACTCACCATTGCCTTTTTAACCAAATTATGGCTATTTTAAGGCAACATTATACTTTTGACCAATTGTCTTCGTCTTTTTTACGGGAGATCAAGAACGCAACAATACGAATTACTTCCTTACAAAGATTTTCTCAGGTTCTCTTCTCCTAACCGGCTTGTATTAAAGGGCCCTTGGCTTGATCACGAGTACGAATGTCAGAAAAAGAAGACAAAATCCACACACAAACGCTGACGCGAACAAAATGCATCATCAAATGAACTACGAAGTCCTCCGGCTTACGGAGCAACCGGCTTCAAGTCTGGAACGCAGGCTTTTTGAAACAGTGTAGGAAACTTTGTCACAGATGGGAAGCATTTCTGGAAGCTACTCAAATAGCATAAGGTATGGCACCGAGAGAACATGAATCAAGTTAATGGTGAACTGTTCGATACAGTCTTTGAACAAATACGAACCTCCTCTAGCATTCGAGACGGAGTCAGGCAATTCGTTATAGCTCCTAGGATCGACTTAGCTATGCCTGTAACAATGCTGCTTACTTACCCTCAAAAACGGATTTAATATGAAAACGCCTTCGTCCTCCTAGTGTGCAAATGGGAAAAGATATCTATTCCAGATACAAAGGTACCTGAATGAAAAAAATATAAGAGTCAATTAATTTTGACGCGGAAGATCGCGGTAGATCGAAAACCAAAGACAGAGTGTTTGCCTATGTTTCCATCCACAAAGAGAAAACAAGTTTATACTCTCCCTTTTCGTTCTCAGAACTAATTCTTAATGACACTTTGGGAATCAAGAAAAGCTCTAGTGTCATAAGGGATGACATGATTTTTTTCTAATAGCCTCGGACAAGAGCATCAATATCGTAGAGAAAGAAGAGGTACATCAACATGTGCCATGACTGAAAGTAACTCAGCAATATCGAGCCCTTGGTAGAGACTCACTTTCTGGGCGGTATTCTCCAACGAATTTAATATTGAAGAAGGTGTCTGAAATTAACTTGCGTTGCATAAGGACAGACAAACATTCTGTAAAGAAAGTACCGAGAATCAGTAAAAAAACGCATATTATCGGAATTCTTTGTGTCGCTAAGTTTGCATAACTGACCTCTGACTATTTCAGCGGAGTTTGAGCGTAACTTGTAATTTGTGAACAGTGCGCCATTATTTTAGTTGCGTTTAGTGAATTTTATAAAACGCTGTTTGAGTCTAAGAGATAGCAGCTGAAATGTCGATGTCTCATAAAGTCGTATAATTTTAAATGGTTTAGGCATGAAACGCGTTGTCGCTTAAATTTTTTGCAAAAACAAAACATTGAAGCCATTAAGCCGAAACCGAATTCACGACAAGTAATAAAGTTGTTTCCAAAAAAATCGTTTAAAAATAGTTTTCATGATCGGGTTAATCGAAGGCGGATCTGTAATATTTCCAAAGGGGCCTTATTTGAATACTAAGATTTTTAAATAATATCACGATTAAGTTCTACTTTTTTTTCGTTTTTCGCAACATCGGCTGGGCACTCAAAGGGTTCACTGAGTTGGCAATATTTGGGACGAAATTATTCATAAATATTCGTAAATTTGTAGTTTTTCTTCCAGCGCCATTTTATAATTGAACTCTCAACAATCAAAAATTTGATAATTCTAGTAAGTCATCAAATCCAAATTCGCTTTTTTTTATGAACTTCAACAATTTTAGTGGGTCGCTTAAAATACTCGTACTGAATAAGGCAAACTCTATTAGACAACAACAACACAACTGCAACAAACAAAAATCAGCCCCAATTACCACAATTAATTAAAGAAATTAAATAATTTGATGGCGTTATTATATCTTCATAATAAGCTGCAACAAATAAAACACGAAAGCAACAATAAACAAATAGTCCAGGGGCAACCGGTCGGCAGGCTGGCATTAATAATTTGATTTTCCGGAGTGGCAACAACTCAGACTCCGGTCGCTTATTGTGTTGTTCAGAGTGAATAACCTTGTTTTCTTTTTTTTACACATAAATATAAATTCACCTTTTTTTTGTAAATTAAATGGCACCAGCTTCGCATTCAGCATAAGCGTGAGCGCAGTAAAGCGGACACAATTGTTTAGCAGCAACAAAAAAAAAAAAAGAAATCCGGATTCATAATAATTTCATATTCGAAACATTAAAAAAAAATAATGATTCAAGCGTTTGTTCAATGAGAGGAAGAATAATCACATCTGAAGAAACGTACATGTATTTAGAAACAGAATAGGGCGCAACTTAATTTTCTCAATTAAGTCGTTTATATCTGAAATGTATTACAATTTATGAATGAATTTTTATTCAAAACAAAATTCCCAAGCCCTATTTTGAATACAAATAACAAACAATGATACCCATAGCCAGACACAACACCTTAAACCACATGATGAATATTTTAATATTTATTTGCTTGCGCGTTTTGATGTTTTATTTTTTTTTTATATTTTTATACGTAAAATTCCAACGAATACGGTAAGAAAAACACAACTCGTAATCTAAGCATGAAGATTACGTTATCAGCGTAATCATTTCATTGAGAAGCTATCGATTTTCATCGCAAATACTTTTGGACTTTATAAATAGTACATGATTTCTCATCCGAGTTAAATGGGGTGCCTATCTATTGCACCAGAGCAAAAGTTCAGTTTCACCTTTCAGAAACCGTTGAGACGCAATATAATGAGAGACGCCACAATAAATCAAATCTGCCACAATCAACAAAACTAACATACTTTTATATAAAGATACTGGCCAGATTACTGAGTAATGCATTTCCTTGAGCGCATTCTATTCAAATAGAGCAAATGATAGGTCCCTAGTTCGAATCCTTGAGTAAGTCTTGAAGTTTTATCTGGTTTCTGGTCCACGTTCCATTGCCGCTGGGATCAAATTATGGGCTGAGTCGCCTGTGTAAGCCTCACAAAATGGATGTGAAGTCGATGCTATTATTAACGACTTCAGTAAGGCTTTTGACAAAATCTCTCACCGAATCATCTGCCTGAAGCTTACGGCACTCGGTTTTCCCTTATCCTTTATTCGTTGGATAAAGTCTTACCCCGAACAACGTCAGTACAGGGTTCGCTTTAGATCCCTTCTATCCAACCCAATAATTGCTACCTCTGGTGTTCCCCAAGGGAGTCATTTTGGACCCATTTTCCATTCTAAGAACAAACGATGTAGAACATATGTTAATTGACTCTGATCTCTCTATGAACGCTGATGATATGAGAATCAGCAAATGCATCTCATCACTCTGCAGAATGATTTGAATAGGTTCTACATTTGGTGTTCCAAAAACCAATGTAAAACTATGACTTTCTCGTGAAAACTCCTTCCATCCGCCCACAGAACAAACTTTTTAGATGGTATACCTATTCCCTCAGTTGATTCAATGTGTGTTCTCGGTTTTCTTATGGACAAAGAGCTCAATTTTCGTTCGCACATTGATAATATTATAAGGAAAGCCAACTCTTCTCTTGGCTTTATTAAACGCTGGGCAAAAGAATTCTCTAATCCGTATGTCACAAAATCGATTTTCGAATACGCTAGCCAAGTTTGGCCTCCTTCCTATGAAAACCATTCCTTTAGAATCGACGCTGTCCAACGCAGGTTTCTCCGTTTTGCTTTACGTAGCTTGCGCTGTGCTGATACATACTATATTATTTAGCTCCCTAAGAGCACCGATTAAAACTAATAAACTTGCAATCCCTTAAAAGGCGGCGAGAGGTTGCTCATGTACTCTTCATACATCAATTGCTCTGAGGCGTAACCGACTCACTGTGTCTCCTCCAAATGATTTCTATCTATACAAACCCGCGTAATCTAAGATGTGTATCCCTCTTCCGACTCCCTCATTATCGCACTAACTACGGTATCTTTGAACCAATGTCCCGTATGCTCCGCTCTGCTAATATACATCTTGACTTACACCTTTGCAAATCCTCCGTCTGAAACCATCCTTACACCCCAAATATCTCCCTACCCCTAACCAACCCTAACCCCATTGATGTAATTGTAGGTAGATTAAGGTCTAGATTTAAGCGGTTGCTTGTGTATAGCGTTAAATGAAAAGCCTGGTTCGAAAAGTCTTGAACTTTTGTTTGGTTTCAAATTATGGGATGGGATCAAATTATTGGGGCTATCACTGTTGGTGTTCACCAGAAATATTGATCGAACCAAGTAGGACAACAACTGGGATTACTGTATCGCGCTCAAGTCGATATGAAATTCTCCATTCCAATTCGGATTTCAACCACGAAAGAATTGAAACAGAAATGCATTCCATTCTTCTGCAAATGCCTCTAATCACTCTGTGCTAAAACCAATATAAGGGTGTTCATGATCCCCTAAGATCAATTAAATTAACAAAAAAAAAAAAAAATATTCGTACCTACTTCCAAAGATAACCTAGCCACTGGAGGTTACATTTTATCATGTCTAAATCGCATATAAAAAGTTACAATAGAGTATTTTGAAACCAGGTCTTACGAAGCCTATTGACTAATTCCAACTTTGAATACAAACACAATTGCTCAGCAGCGCTTAAGTATTCGGAAAGTATTTTTTCCCAAAAATATTTCAGTCTCTTGAATTGGTCAAAGATTAACTTTTAATGTTTAATGCATGTCTCTGTTGCGCAAAACCGGACTTTCGCTTGCAACGACGTAAATGATCAGGCTATAATTAGGGTAGTCTCCATTCCTCAACAAAATTTTAAGGAAAAAATGAATTAATGAACAGCTGCTTGAATTCGTCAGACTTTAAAACTTAAAAATACGGTTTTACTTGCGTTTTGGCCTGCCTTTACCCTCAACCTTCCATTTGATAAAGGAACAATTATGAATTACTTAAGTATCGGGTCATCGAACGCTGGAGGATCTGAGTAAAAGCTTAAGTTGTTTTTCATATTGGGCAATCTGGTATGACCAAGCTTCCTGGCATCCGCGCTTACCTAATCCTTGAACCGGAGATTCGGTCTAGTATTTTCCCATCAATCTGATGGCTGGAATTCGAAGATCCTCTTAGTTGGAGCCACTGTAGTCGACGGATTTTAGACTTTCAGACAACGCCCATATCATTATACAGCTCTTAGAGTTTGTGGTTGTACCCTTTTTTCCATTGTTCCCGAGGTAGGATTTTTCTTTCCAACAAAGTCCTTTAAATCTGTTCTTATGTCTTGCTTATTTTCTAATGATGTCTCCCGTCTGCCGTTGTTGGGAACCTATTTATTTTCTAGTTTTTGAAATACAATGAACCGAAATGCCATGGAAACGTGGATCAAAACAGATTTCCTTCTTATCGCAATGAAATTGATCTAAGGGGACCTTGAAACGGACAAATGTCTCAAAGCTTTGATTTCCGAAAATCGCAGCCAATTCAAAAACTTCCAAATGAAAAGTTAATTTGACAAAATAGTTTAAGAGTCGATCTCAGGGTCTCATTATGGGGATGTCGTTATTAAATAGCGCGGGTATCTATAAAGGGTGAAAATTCGGCACGCGTTTACATGTAGTTGTCCCGGGCTTTCGACCGACATTGTCTTAGGACTTGGTTCTATTTTTTCTAAACTTTTGAGTCTCAATATAAAAAAAAAAAACTACTCCAATGGCGTGCTATACCTCAGAAAGCTTATTCGAAAGCATATTTTCAGAGCAATGTCCTCAAACAATATCCTGGTTTTATGGACTTATTACACTTACCACTTGTATCAATAGATTGTCTACCTCAACAGCTATGTTCCTGCAGATGTTTTCCTTTACTTTGAAAAAATTGTAATACATACAAAATAAATTAGCTGCACCGGTGATCTGCCCGGAAAAATCCAGAATGCTCACGAACTTACAACGCCCCATGCAGCTCATTGGAGAATCTCTAGATGCTTTGGCCTCTCTACTTCAAAATTTTAAGGATGGGGACTCCTCAATCGAACCCTGTCGAGATGTTTTTCATCCACTATTAAACACAACATTTTGATTCCATACGAACCGTTTTATAGAACTTCAAGTATCGATACTTACTTATACATAGCTTAACACTAATCTGGAGTTAAACTCCTATTTTTGGGCAGGTGTTGCAATGGCCATTTCGCGTTGTTCGAGGGAGCTCCAATTTTATTAAGCTCAAAAGTATTTCAAAGTCAATCGACTCACTTCATCGCCGAGGTAATTTCTTTCGGTTCTAACTGATATACCGTGTTTTCCATAAACATTGTCCACTGGGTCCAAAGGGGCCGTCACCCTGTGTTCACCTTGAAACAGACATGTAAAGGTTTATATTTTACAAAATATACTTTCCTGTGGTCTTCTTGCTTTCATACTTCTCCAAGTTGGTTAACTGATCAACAGCTAAATTTTCTGCTGAAGAAGTGCTTTATTTCGAGCTATAAATCTCAAAAATGCCATGTGGGTACATATAGTACATATGTAGAAGATAGATAGATAGATTTATTTATTTTGAAATAAAATTTAAAAATTATGGTGTTGCCGCACATTTTACAGTTCAGAAATTTTATATGGCTATATAAAGGGTTTTTCAACAGGGAACAGCAAACGACGCCATATTTCTTGCCGCTCTTTTAACATTTCTCTTCAGTAAGGTTTGCCATTTCATGATCGAAAGATATACGAGCCAACAACGAGTCAAAATTATTAAAATTTACTACCGAAATTCGGAGTCAGTGGCCTCAACGTTAAGAGCGCTACGTCCAATTTATGGTCGTCATAATCGTCCTAGCAGATCAACAATTGAGCGTCTAGTTGAAAAATTTGAATCCACAGGCACAGTTCAAAATGTTC
The DNA here is from genome assembly GCA_963555765.1 of Orthonevra nobilis. NCBI lineage: Eukaryota > Metazoa > Arthropoda > Insecta > Diptera > Syrphidae > Orthonevra > Orthonevra nobilis. The sequence continues at coordinate 67,754,756 of OY743224.1, forward strand.
CCGTGCCAGTGAGACAAAGAAGTGCCCGTAGTGTCGAGAATATTGCTGCCGCTGAGGCTGCAGTTGCACAAAGCCCAAATGTGTCCCTCACCCGTCGTTCTCAAGCGTTGGGCATCTCTGTGACGTCGTTGTGGCGAATTTTGCGAAAAGATCTTGGCCTACATGCTTACAAGATTAAATTGACGCAAGAACTGAAGCCACTTGACCACCAGAAGCGTCGTATGTTCGTGAATTGGGCTGAGCAACAACTTGAAAATGATTCGGATTTTCATTGAAAAATCATCTTCAGCGATGAGGCTCATTTCTGGCTGAATGGCTCCGTTAATAAACAAAATATGCGGCATTGGTCAGGCAGCAATCCACACGTACTCCATAAGTCAGCATTGCATCCCGAAAAAAATTAAAATTGGTGTGGTTTATTTGACGCCGTTAGACTATTTCCTGTGGGGCTACGTCAAGACTATGGTCTATGCCAACAAGCCAACGACGATTGATGCACTTCGTACGAATATCGAACGTGAAATTGCAGCAGTATCGGCCGATTTATGCTTGAAAACCGTCGAAAATTGGGTTCAGCGTCTGGACTTCTGCAAGCGCGCCCGTGTTGGCCATGCAAAAGAAATCGAGTTCCATACATAATGGCATTGAACGTACTTTCACAGGAATAAAGAATTTCATTGATATCCGAAACCGTTCTTGTTTTATTTAAAAAAAAACTCTTGTAGCGCTCTTATTGAAAAACCCTTCATTACTTTATGTAAGAAAACAAGAAAGTAAAAAACTAAATATATAAATAACGAATTCAATAAATTTAAAAGAAATGAATTCATAAATAAATGAATAAATAAATAAATAAGTGAATAAATAAATTAATAGATATATTTTGATATAAAAATTGATAAATAAATAAGTATAAAATATAAATCAGAAAATAAATAAATTTATGAGTAAATAAATAAATGAATAAGTCAAGTAATATGTTAAACAATTGATTAAATAGACGAAATAACTATGTGACTTAATAAAAGTAGATAAATAAATAAATGTTCAAGTAAATAATAATGTAATAGACATATGGGATATCAATTGTTTTGTTCGTAAACTAAGTAGTTATCAGCAAAAAGGCAGCCTTAGTTAAATTTGTTATTAAGTCTTTGTATTCGATCCGACATCATTTCAACATTCGCTCTTTCATGAAAGTCTAGGGTAGAGTGATATCAAGGAAGATTAAGCATCATTCGGAGAATTTTTTTTGGGACACTTGTAAGCTTTTGATATGAGATTTTGCACTGTTCCCCCAAACAGGGTAGCCGTATAGAAGAATAGCTTGAAAAATCACTATGAATAATTTACTTAGTACCAATCATTAGCTTTGCCTTTCTATTGACAAACGGATATAATAAATTAACGGCTATTTTCAGTTTTCTAAGCGATCTAGAAATATGTCAAGGTGGACACCTAAATATCCCACTCAATACTTTTTCCAGCAGCCTGGATTTGACTACCATGGAGAAAACAAGATTTCCTTTTTCGGCTGAAAAAAATTTGTTTGTGTTTTGTCCCCATTAAATTTTATTTTCCACATTTAAAAATAAGCTTCTAATATGTCCATCGCATGATTTAGATTCCTCTCAATATCAAGAGCGAATTTATGTGATGAAAATATTGTCATATCATCAGCAAAGATGACTGCGATGTGGGGTACAAATAAGGCAAGTTTTAAAACCAATTGAGAAACACCAAAATACATGTCATCCGTTTTATAAGAAAGAGAAAACCAAAAACTCTGTTCGTGTTGTCTTAAAAAATTATTTTTGTATCGATTACTCCATGGGTGCACTCCAAATTTGGATGCAATACATTATTTTTCATTCGCTCAATTCGCAGTATTTTTTTGCGTCATTTCTAGATATATGTACTATTAAGAGCATTTTTGATGTTTTGGAGAAAGTGTCAATGTTATGCACTCAGAGAACTATTACTGCCATTATTTTTTTTTTTCCAAATTTTCTTCTTAATGCTATTATTGATTGTATCATGTTTTTGTACTAGAATTGTTTCATAATTATCGGAATAAAAAAATCTTTAATTTTTTTATATAAAAAATGCCTTACGTCACGTTTAGGCGTGAAATTATAATTAAATCACTTTGCCGTTGGCCTTAATCCAACGTAATTCTTATTCGTCGAACACCAATTTGAACAAATAAATTGGCAATAAAACAATTTATTAATGCCCACCACCCTTTTAAAGTGAATGCAGTTTCGCCTTCTTCATGCCAACAACGAATTATTATGTATTAAGCCAATGCGGATGCATTACTTGCAGGAACCCAAGGTCTTTCGCAAAACGCCTTACTTAACGTCAAGCAATTACCAAATTTGAAGACCTCTCAAAACTCCACTTATTAATTTTGATAGACAAACTTAAATTTCACAACTTAATTTATTTTATTATTTCCCTCGAGACGCATAGCTACTACTATCCCCCCCAAGCGTTGAGTCACTCCGAATCTTGGATGAGTAACAACTGAGACTCCTCTGGACGACATCAGCCCTACAATTATGGGCATTGTTGTTGTTGTTGTTGTCGTCGTTGATCCGTAGATACAACTATATACCATTGCGTATGCAATTGACTGGCTTACAATACCCTCACACGAATCTCTACTATATACAAGTATATGTACATAGCAACAACAACAAAAATAAAAAAAAATTACAAAATCGCATGCCCATTCGAGCCGTCTTTAATAACTATTACGGCAACTCCAGACTGTTAACTGGTAACAGCACCAACCAGACTTATTTTCATCTTCTTCGTCTTACAACTCTCGCAACTGAAAACTGAAGCTATCCGGTGTTGCTGGTGTAGTAGCGCAAAAGAAAACGAAAGTTCACAATGTTCCAACTCAGTGGCGGGATATGATTGTTTATTTTTTTTTTTTGTTATGTTTTTTATATCTTTTTTTGCTGCCATAAAACTCGTTGCGAATGTGACGTGCCGGCTTTGCTATATACATAATAACAATACTATTGAATCCATGGTCAAGCTTTCTTTTTGTTCCCATGCCCTGTGGCGGCTGCTGTTGCTGCTGCACGAGAATAGTACCGACTTGACAATAGAGTCAGTACCTGCAACGATACGAACAACGCACGGTCACAAGAATTGATTGTTAAGGCCTCTTTCCTCCTCCAGCCACGGTATACGAGTATATATTCTGTTTGGTGCTGCACCACAACGCAGCGCTTAAAATATCGCTTACTTAAGTTAAACAAACAAAAAGATACAAACGCCAGAATGACAGAAATAAAAAGAAGTTTCTTTGAAGCAACTTCAGCTACAACATCGCGAAACGACTGCAGTCACAATTATTGCAAAACGACATTCGCATTTGAGTCCTCCTCTCTCGTACTACTCGTGCAGCCTTTTTTCCCCTGCTCAATGCTCGTCTCGTTCTGTGATGGGTCATTGTAAATTTTGCCATCGAAACAATTGAGAATAAGCTGGGCTGGAAATAACTTGAAGTTGTACGCGGCCAGGTTAATGCATAACAAACCAATTGATTGTGTAAAAACAATTGAAAGTAACGAGATTTTAATAAACAATCAATCGAGGGGATTTCCATGTCATAATCGTTTGCAATGGGTTTCGCTGGAAGTGTGGACGTTACCAAGAAGTTCAAAGTGTTGTATGAGCAAAAGGGGGAAACCGTATCTTCATCTAGCACTGGTTTAAATGTCAATACCATAAGCAATAAATTGAGTGACAAATGACTTCAAGTTGGAGCTTTTGAGCTGGTTTGACTGTTTTTGGAAAATCGTTCTAATGGCATTTCGAATATCTCCATGTTTTTTTATTTACAATCATGAATTAAAATTAGACTTATAACTAAGGTAAGGTTTTGTTGGCTCAACAATAAGGGCCCGACTTATTTCATTTGGTATTTATACAAAATATTTTTTTTTTTACAAAAAAGTATAACAATGGCGACTTAATCTTTAAGGTGACTATATCCAATTTTCCAAACATTTTGAAATTTTTTTTTAAAAATTTATAACTATAAAACTAATTACAGAGTCCTAACCTCTGTAATATCGGCTGTCAGCTTTTGTCCTCGAATCTCTCGTCGATGATCGTTCGTGGGCTGAGGTACCTCAGCGCTGGCTCTAAGGTCTGCTGGCTGATGTTCCTGATGTCTCGGTTTGGATGATCCTTTAGTTATTCCAGTATCCTTCCGGAAAGCTGTAGCATGTATAGATCGATTGGCGTTATGCCAGCATCTTCATACAGCTTCGTGTTGCTGAAGTATTTCAGCGTGTCCGGTTTTCGCCAGAGTCCTGTACAGGACCGAAGTATCCTTCTTTCCATGAGTCTGATTTTCTTCATGGTTGTTGGAGACACCGTGAACCATATTGGGTAGCCATAAATAACCTATGGCTACCCAATATGGGGTAACTGGTCTTATGAGCTGCTTGTAGACCAGTAGTTTGGTTTTCTTGCTTAACCCGTTCCTCTTCCTCAGCAGTGGGATCACAAGATGTAGGGCAAAGTTGGCCTTTTTCATGACGTTGTTGGCATGGGCGTTAAATCTGAGCCGCTCGCTGAAGTTGATTCCCAGGTATTTTGTCGTGTCTTGTGCCACAATTTGTGTGTTGTCCGGGAGGATTAATTTGATGTTGCGACAACGTGCTGCAAATTTTCGTCTTCCTCTGGTTGCCGTCTTTGGTGTCCTGAAACAGATGAGTTCTGTTTTGTTGCTATTGACTTTGAGTCCCCACTTTGAGTAGTAGTCAAAGAGCTTCCTAATGTGGTCCTGGATCCTTCTTGCTGCTATGGTGAAAGTGATGCTGCGTATGTGATGGAGTCGTCCGCATATAATAAGGTTTTTGTTTGAGGATCGTTCTCTGGCTGATCTGCCGTATAGATGTTGAACAGCGCTGGTGCTGTTCTTCCTCCTTGCTGGACACCCCCTCTTAGGGGCTTCATGGATGAAGTAGCATCAAAGACCTGAACAAAAAAGAACCTTTTGTTAGTGAACTAAGGATTATTCTTACCAAATGTCTGGGAAATTCCATTTTCAGCAGCTTGTAAATGGGGCTGTTGATCCAGACACTGCCGAATGCCTTTTCGATGTCCAATAAACAGGCAACAACTGTCTCCTTTTTGTTAAGTCCCGCGGTGGTGTTATGGTGAAGTTCAAACAGTGGATGAATTATTGAGTGCTTTTCTCAATTCTATTGTCCACGAGGTGGGACGATATCCGTTGTTTATGCAGTTGTTGAAGATGATGGTGAGCAGTAGGATCGCAATGTTCGGCAACTTTTTTAATAAAAAGTTGGAGATACGATCAGGACCAGCTGATTTTTTTGAGTTTACATTCAAAAGCAGCTCCTCTACTTTTCCTGCATTGGTGAAAATATCGTTGTTTTTGGGGAATGTTGCCGTATTATCACTGCTAAATGTTGTGATGCTGCTATGGTCGTTTGAGAGTTCTTCGACCTTTTCGTTGACCTCTGCCAGGAATTCAGGAAGGTGCACTGGTGGTCTTTCCGTGAAGTTTTGAACATCTCCATGTGTGAGGGAAATCGAGTTTAAGTTGTATTATAATATCAAAGTACGCTTATTAAAATACTAAAACGGAATACAAAGATTTGAAGAATTTAAAATATTATTTAAGAAGGAAAGCACCGACAACTGCTTGAGCTCAGAAACTTTCGACTCTTTTCGAATTACTAAGTCCAAATCCTAGTCATCGGCAGGGATTTTAACTCAAACCGTACATTCTTTGGTTGCCAGAAAGGCTCTCGACGGGAAAACCGACTTATTGGCCAAAAGAGCGCGTTAAATTAGGCATTCATCTCGGGCTACTCTGCCCAAAACAAGGTTGAGCGTTTCGAACAATGAACTTAAAAATGCTTTTCGAGATTTCATATGTTGAAATGCGAGTAGCGAAAAAAGTTGCAACAGCTTTGAAACGCATAAAGAAAAACAATTGCAATCGGCTCCCAATCAGAAGACGATGGCAAATGTGCTGTTCAAGATAAAGATAAAGACGACTTATCTGCCGATAACCTGACAATTAAGCATTAACGGACTATCTCGGCGAATTTCTCCGACGCAAATGTGTGTACTCGTAGAATCAGTGTTAAATAACGTTGAAGGTATTGAATATTTAGGGTTCCGTACCTCAACACGAAAAAAACGGAACACTTTTAGGATCGCTTTGTCGTCCGTCCGTCCGACTGTCAAGACCCTTTTTCTCGGGGAACGCGTGGAGGTATCAAGCTGGAATAAATATCAAATGCTCAGGTCTATTGTCCATTTGAGCTGTGAAGCCGCATATTTTCAAACTTGCAACTTCTTGCAAGGGAATCAAAACTTTAAGGGTACTTCCAGTCGACCTAGAATCTTGAAATTCGGCATCAAGCTACGTTTTTTTTGTTTTTGATTTGATTTTCGTGTTGGGTGAACTTAAACTTATATACCTTCGGTGTGCGTGTCCGACTCGCACTTGGCCGGTTTTTTTTTAATGCTAGCTCTAAAGAGGTTATGGAAACTCTTATGATGCATGTTGCACAGAGCGAACAACATGATAACGAGACGAATGGAAAAATTGTGTAGTCTTTTGAAATTCAGACGTATTTTGCTTTCGATTGTTCCATGGGTGGAGTCCGAAATGGGAGGCAAAATTTCACTTCATTACATCGGCGGATATTGTTCATAAAGGGTACGGCATATTTGAGGTTAAGCTTGACTGTGAACCTTTGATGCCAAAATTACAATATTTTCAATACAGTTTAAAAAAGCTTAACGACTTAAAAAACGAAGAATTGTTTGATATGGCTGAAAGTAAATATAACAACCAGAAAAAAAAATGGTTATCGCGGCCATTAAGCTCGGCCCTAATCAAAAAGACATAGTAAAATCACCGCACGGACCTGAGGAAAGCCAAACATATTCGACCTCAATCGACCGTTTCCATCGAAAAAGACCTGAATTTGCAAATTCACTCAAATATGTTATGTGCCAAAGAAGCTTATTTAAAGGCGAATCGAGCATTGAATAATTCCAATGTTAATATTGAAACCTGTTCGTACGTTCGAATACGTTTTTTGAAGCACGGAGGAGGATGTGGTCCTCTACACCAGATTACTGGTAGAAGGGATAGCATATTTTGCCTACAAAATTTTTTTGAAAACAGGAATGCTGTCTCATGCTGAGAAGAGATGCCGTTTTTGTGGAGGTTCCAAAATGACATCAATACAAAACATACTTCTAAACAAATTAAAGAATTGTTGGATATGATTAAAGTTAACGTGTTGGATTGGCCAACACAAGGGCCAGTGGTTCTTGTCGACAAAAGTTTTTAAAAGTTGAATGGCTTAGTATCCCAAATGGAAATAATAAACGCCCTTATTGTTTTCATACGGATGAGGTGTGTAGAAGTAATAAAAAAACAAATGATATTGGACTCAGCAAAAGAATGTTCTGCGCAACTTTTTTAATTGTTTGTGCCCGTGCTCAGTGGTGAGTGCGTCGGCCGGTGAGCGTGAGGACCCGGCTTCAAGCTCGGGTAAAAACATTTGACATTTTTTCACGGTCCCACCTTTCGCGATGACTGACAATCCCTTCAATAAGCACAAACTGTCAAGGAAAAGCTTCTACGGTCGTTCGGAGTCGACCTCAATAGAGCTGTTGCGCCAACAATTTATTTATTTTATTTATTATCTGCAAATTGGTTAATTACGTAATACGTAAATAACGATTAAATTTATTAAAAGTTTATATGCATACAAACATCTGTACATAAATGTAAAGTTTTAAGATGTTGATTAAGTTTGAGCACAATATTCTCTGAAAACAAAACTGAAAAAAAAACTTACAAATGTTTTGCAAAATGCTCAAGCTGATACTATTCAGCCTCTTCATTGTCAGTGTCCCACCCTACAAAAACTGTTTGTGATACATTCAGATTCCTAAATAATGCCCACTGATTGAGAACGTCTTGTGGAAGTGATGAGGCATTCATCACGACTCCTTCGCGAGCATACCCTTACCTCAATAATAATTTAAATTTTTTTTTGCAATGGGAAGTTTGACATTATTGCAATCGAATAATTTTTTCTTCATTGGCGTGCCAATTAAAAGGTCCTTGTATCACATTTTCAAACATGAGTATAAACAATGTTACTGATGAATGCATCAAACTTTTTGACATAAGTTATCAATTTAAGGATACCAGGAAATCCTTATTTTTTAAGGGGGACTTTGTCCTTGAAATATATTGGAATATAAATATTTTTGAGTGCGGGTTTTTCTTGCTTTTGTTCACGATATATAGAAATTAAAAAAAAAAAAAACTTAATGACGGTCGTTGCAGCTCGACGAAAACAGGTCTTAAAATTACCGGATGTAAACGGCTAACATCACTGCCCCCTCTTTGATGATTTGAAACACAAATTCAAAGCATATTATCAATCTCTGACCCTTTGGTCATGTAATGACGAATGGGTTTTTCGTTTTGTACAAATTTCGGAAAATGGCGGGAATTAAAAAATTCGAATTTTCACCTTTTTTTCGCATAACAGGATAAATAATAATGCGTAAATGTATCTATCGAAAAAACGATCCGTCATTCAGAGAATACATATTTTCTGAGAACGCTCTAGAAATTTCAGGTCGATAACAGCGGTAAGGAGAACGTCAGACATTTGCAAAAACGTGTTTTCGAGAAAAACGTGTTCAACGTTTTGAAATGTGTTTTTAATTACCGCTTATCCCTCCTCTTCTTCTAGCTGCTCATGTTGAGCCGCTAACATCTCCCGCTACTCAATCTGCTCCTGTTATGCTGCGTCGGTCACCAGGCTCTCCGTTTCTCGATCCTCGCTTTGACCCGTGAATGGTCAGAATGAGCTGACGTTTTCAATTTCAAACGCGTTTAAATCATCGTTGAAGTTCGAAATCCGGGTAACGCTTCAACAGATTTATATGTAGATTAAGAATCCGTAATATAAAAAATTTATATTTTGAAAATTTCCAGAACAAAGTCTCCCTCAATTGCCCAATACATTTGTCTGAGACGGCTCCTAATCTTCTCGTTCCACGAATTCATTCATCAAATTAATGAGAGAACTTTGAACATAGCTCTGGAATAGCGATTTCAATGCAAATTCCCACAACTCGGGGGAATTTTCGAATTATTATAAAGGCAGTGAGTCTGCAATGGTAAATAGTCACAAGTTCTTCGTTCTGATAACGCTTAACCGGACACGGGCTAAAGGTGGATACAAATTTACGAACGCCGTTGTTCAATCTCACTGTACTCGCCTAATTTGGCAAATCAAACAAAACATTGATAAGTTCGTTGTTGAAAAGATTGTTTCTTTTTTTTTTAACAAAATAAACTTCATAACTAAAGTCAATTAAGTGGGTTCATCAAATTAGTCACTCACATTTGACAGATTTTAAAAAGTTTGCGAAATCAAACAACCTTCAGTCTGTGGTCAGAAAATTGAGTGTGCTCCAATAAGAGCTTCCTACATTTGTATTTCAATTATTTTTCAACTATAATTTTGACTTGAATTGATTGACGTTGATAAAATTTGTACAACTTACAAACAATATAATAATAATAATAGTATTATAAAAATATTTTTTTTTTTCAAGTCAATTTTTATAAATTCCATGGGTTCCCTTGTAGATTTGTCGTTTCTGGCTCACTAATCAAAACACCATCGACTCAATCGAATCGCCCCATAGCCCCAATCAAGCGAACCTACGTCTTGTGCATACAAACATACAAGCCCCAACAATTGCCAAATCGAAAGATAAAATAAGAATTTTTTTTTTGTTTAATTTACAACTCCAGCCCAACCTGTCTGGCTGGGACAACATCAGAGAACAAGTCTGGCCTCTACAGCGGCATTAGCATCTAGCGTCCGCGACCGACCGGACTGGGTAGGTGTACCCACAACAAACCGCTCAGAGGCTGTGTCGACAAAATGTGTTTTCGTTGATGAAATGAATTCACGATCACTTCCTTGGTCTTAGTCGACTCAGCCTTAGTTCTTTGCTTTCGCAGACCATATGAAACGCTCTTCCATAACCCAAACCGAATGCGGATGAGAATAGTAGGCTTGGGGTTGGTGTTTGGGGTTTTATGTTTTTGTTATTCTGATGATGTTTCTGACCAGAATATAAAAGAACCAAAAACAAAAAAAAAAAAATTATAAAATAAACAATAATAATCTGCTACCTGCAGATCTTTCTGTATTTTGTGTTTCTTTCTTTTTTTTTTGTTTTTTGTTTCTTCTTTGCCTCGAGCTGTCTCTTATTGTATTGGGGGGCTTCGTTTCAGAGTGACTTTTGGATTACCTTGAAATTACTGGTTATTAAGCAACCACGAGAAGTGAAACCCAATTCCAATCATACATTCATTCATCCATAAATATTCACATGTTCACATATGAGTGAGGCGATATGTATGTGTGTTTCTCGCTTGAATGTATAGAGACATACCCTAAGGAAAAAAAAAACAACGAAAAAAAGTGAAGAAATAAGAAACACGTTTACATTTTTAAAAGCCAAAGCTATAAGCACGGGTACTGATGGGACTGACGTGATTTATTATACGGATACAAAATTTCCAACAAAAAAAAAAAAAATAAATATCAACATTTAAACAACATCTCAAAAATCCGAATAGTTGTTGTTGTGCATACAGTAGCGGCTAATAGAGTGATGGCACTTAAGATCCGGATCGTGTTTTTATTTGTAGTTAGTCTTTCATTGTAGGACCAAATACTTAAAACTGCGAATGTAATTTTTAAATGGGCCTATTCTGAAGAACTTGACACTTTTGTACGCTGGAGTTGGACTTCACCTTTAAATAAAACCTTCGTTCGTTCTTACCGATTTCGAAGACCCGTTTGGAATCCTAAACCTTTGACAACGAGTCTCCCCAGTCAGCTTTCTAGATCTGCGTTGAATCTTCTGATCCACACTTCTTAATAAACTTCTTAGCTCAAAAACAAGGAGGTTGGCAAGATTGTTTTCGACTTCCGAGCTACCAAAACTACAGCAGACGTGCAAAAGCACCGTTGACTATTCGTAGTGCCAATTGTGTAAACAGCCTCACAAGAGACTGCACATGTTTCTGAAAGATCGTGCCTCTGGTGTTGTCGTATGAGTTTCAAAAGGGTTTTGAGAATGAGGCTGAAAAAATCATAGGCAAGACGAGCTTTTTACCTCGTGATTCAGTTCATCGGACGAGTTTGGCAGAGATCACATAACCTAGCATGGTTCTATATAGCTCGTGTCATACCCATTCCCATATCCATCGCCTTGGAGCTCTTTGCCTTGATCTGTCGTTGTGTGAAGATTTGAACAAATGTGGATTTTACTGGCCTAAAATAAACTATTAGACAATACTTCAGTTTTCAACACTAGCCATCTTGGATTTGAGTTTGTCCATTACTTCTTCAACTTCATTGTAGTCGGTTGTCAACCGTTGCTGTCTGTCATCATGAATGAAAGTTGAACGTTTTCAGTTTCTAGTTTCCTCCCGGGCTGTTGTGTTATGTTGAAATCCCTGAATTTTATACTTGCTTGAATGTTAAACTTTTGAACGCCATTTCTGTTACGGTTACTTCTCTTCCTTTTTCCTTCTTAAAGGCTGATAAAAGTCCCTTCTTCTCACGTCTCACGTAAAGTCCAATTATGTAGAATCTCTTAATGAGGGCTCTCGCGTTTCTTGGAGGCCGCGTGAGGTATCGGACACGTGATTTTGTCCCGCAGTAAATTTTTGCTTTTTTGCATATCGTGATTTTGCTCAAAGGTTTTATTAAAGAGCTCATAGAACCGGTGGAGTTATTCGTTTCCTCGGTCTTATTCAAGACTGTTTGCTTAAGATGATAAATCCGAATTCGAATGCGCGGGAGATTTCGTGTAACTCAAGTCACCAGGATCAATAAGAATGGGAAGATAAGTAGAACCTCTGATTCAAGGATCAAGCAATCTCGTAATCTAAGTACCTCGGTCTAACCAACTGGAGGCAGCGTGCTCAGGACCGTCAGGGCTGGAGAGCAGCTCTATCTCAGGCGCTCTCCTCTAAGCATCTCTTAAGTAAGTAAGTTAGGATGAATTGGAACTTGCGAGTGTTAAGTAACTAAGCCTATCAGACACTTTGTCACTCTTGTGTTTAAAGGTCCATTACCTGGCTTATTGCAGGTTTCTGTAACATTGAAATATAGTTCTTGTTATCGAATCATACACAGGCTTTTTGCTCGTAGTCCTTGTTCAAAATGGATTCTATGGATGCAGCGTTTTCCGACTCTTTTCCTTGTCGGAAATGCATGCGTGATCTTAATTGAGTTGCTGAGACTGGAAAACTATGAAATCGTATTATTTGATCGAACGAGTCAATTAAGGGAAACAACTAGGTTCGTGGGAGCTGATTTATGGAGCTTTCTGCTTTTAAAGAGTTGACAATTCATATAATGACAAATTAGAAATTTGATGGCCAGTTCGAATTGGCGATAAATTCAAAAATGGTGGATCGTGGTGACAGTTCCGATCCAACATGCATTATATGGGTAGTCATAAATTCTTGAGACTGAACATATTACAAAGGAAAATAGAAGAGGACCCAGATTAAAAAATTGTCAAAACATCAAAAATGATCTAGGCTTATAGATTTTGAAGAAGACCAATTTCGCTCTGCAACTGGTACCACTGTTGCTGTAAAATGAGCCAACCAAACAGCTGTTTCACAATATAAGCAGGGTTTGTTGATTTGTCGTTTAGCATTTCTCATGAAACACAAAGTTCACAATTAGGGTCCATTTTGCACATGTAAGGATTGGTATTAAACATTTTGATGAGATCACAGAGAGAGGTCATCGAGTGCGTGGAAGTAGCAACTGATTTTCTTAATCAAAGCGATCATCAGGAATTATCAAGTTAAGTCTAGATGACCCATAATCATCTTTGGTTTCACGTGAATTGGCGTCAAAGCTGCTTCTTAGGACTAACCATGAAGCTTTCCGAGTGGAATAATCTTAGCTCTTGCCGAAACTTTGAGAACTTTGATAAAACCTATGATGATGATAATTATAACAAACTTTTTCTTCATAACCTTCGTATGCACAATAAGGATCAACTGCGCCTGCTCATAATAGATAGTGGCTGATTTTTACTCACTAAAAAACCTCCAATGACTTTCAGATTACGACTAAGTTTCTTTAAGAAGAAGTTTAATTTTCTGTAGGCTATTAAGTTTGGAAGGTGGCTTTCCAGCGAAAGCGCCAACTTGTACAGTGCATGCGGTTCGTCCTTATGATGAATGGGCGAACAATTTCGTTTGTCGAAGTCGGCGCACAAGGTTACTCCCGTCCAAAGTTCATATTATTTTGATACTGCAGTGATCGTGGAAGCGAGTACGAAGTAACTTCGTCACACACGGTAGCAATTCCCAAATCTCTGTGTCGCTATTTTTATATAGAAGCATTCACAATTGCATTTATGTTTTGGTTTGAAAATTGTTGTATTATGGATCTATTACTTGGTTTAGTTCCACCCCATACTTGTATACCATACGTCAAAAAAGGTTTTAGCACTTGCTTTTTAAAAGCAGTTTGTTATAAGGACTTAGTTTTGAATATCTCCCGAGGTGCCAATGAATTTATCTAAGCCTGATTTCGATCTCACTGCACTTTGGTCTCGTTTTGAACGATTCGCAAGGTGTTTGTCCACTCACAGATTTGTCTAAAGCACGTTGAAGTTTTCGCGTTGATGATTCGACTTTATCATGCATGTTGAGAAAAGCCGTGTCGTCTGCGAACGTAACTACGTCTTGTCTCTTCGTCTTGGTTCATTTCTCTCGTATAACGCAAGAGCAGAATCGGGCCCAGAACACTTTCTTGGAGAAGACCGGCGTGAATTTCTTTGAAGTCTCAGTATTCAGTCCTGTATCTAACACAGAAAAGGTCTGTTTTCAAGGTAACTTTAAAATATTTGAAACAGTTTTCATGTTAAAAATAAGCCTTAGTTTATACTTTAGTCCTTCCTGCCATACCTTCTAGGGCTTTTTTTCATTTTCAATTGTTATCCGATGGATTTGTATAACTCTTCTTACAATCCGGTAAGATTGTTTCATGACGGCTTTCCAACGTCAGGAAAAAAATAATATACTCCTTTCTTATCCACAGAAAATTCTACGTTCAAGTGAACCAGGAGCAGCCCGATGATAATAGAAGCCAGTGTAGCCCAAGGCTCCAAAATAGGCCCGAAGCTGTTCAATATAATGACATGCGACCAACCGCCGCTGGACAGAGAGTAGAGGCACACATCCGCCGTCTCTACGAGTACTACAAGAAGTGGGGTATCCAAATAAACGCCAGCAAAAGCAAACTGCTCTGCATCCGAAGGCCGATAACATCAGCTAGACGGGCAACTAATCGATCAGCCGCCAATTGTCGAGGCATCGATATTGAACTCCAGAATGACAGTCATAAAGACGTCCTCGAATGCCCGCTATCTTGGGATACTATTCCATGAGCGGACGAAATTCATCGGACACGTAAAGTCGCCAATTATGCCTTCCACCGGATTTATCCACTAATACGGAAACAAAACGAACTCAGCCAACGGACCAAGCTACTGCTTTCCAAGCAGCTGGTTCACCACATCTGAAGCTGAAGCTGGAAGCCTTCGAAAGGAAGATACTCAAGATATGCACCGGACTGCACCTGGACAAACTCACCATGAAGCACCTTAAGAACAGCGAACTCTATGCGGCGCCCGGATAACACCGCTCAGCATCTACATGCCGCGGATGTTCAAAAAATGTCTCGAGGCAACAAGAACCCACGACAACAACAACATCAGCAACATGGCCAACGAAGAAATACCAAGAGAACACAGATACCTAAATGCAATGGCGATATGGCAAGAGGCCCTCATCCCTCTCGACGTCGACGAAGGACCAGCAGCATTTTACATGGAAGTAGACTCAACCCACCACCGCGGATGAGGCCGCAAAACAACACATGAACGTCTGGCGGACTTGAACAGCCCGAGGTTCAACCAACAGCAATTTTTTATTTTTGCACATGTATGTATTCTTAAAGAAAAAAGCCAATGTATTTCGCTGGGCCCCTGTTGTCGAGCCAGCACCCATTTAAGGGGGTATTCTAGTCTAGAAATTTAAAAAATCGATTTTTTTTTAAATTTTTAAAGTTAAACTATTCAAGAATATATCTACAAGAGGATTTTTCAAAATTCAAATTATTTTCGGAGATATATTTCGGAGAACTAATCGAACAATGGCAGATTGAATAAATGTTAGTCTACAATATCATTTCATGACTTAGAATGCGAAAAACTTTACGCGAAACTTTAAACGCGTTTTTCTCGAAACTATCTTTTTCAAAACAATACTCACGAGCTCTCAGGTTCTACTGGACCGATTTACCTGAAATTTTTAGAGAGTCTTCTTTATAGAGAGTCTATGTCTGGAACTTTCCCCATACCCAAATTTCTATTAGGTACTTTTTTTTAAATTCGAAACAGTCAAAAAAAGTGGTACAAAAATTGTTTTTTCTTTTGAGGCAGTCGCCATTTTGTGAAAAAAAATCTTTCCAACTTTTCCATAGTTCCAGACATTGCGACATTATTCTAGATTAATAATATTTTTTATTTTTTTTGTTTCAAATTGCTAGGAGGGTTGATATCGTGGTATATGGTTACGCGCCAATTTTTTGAGACTTCATTGACTGTCAATTTTTGAAATTTTCAACTTTTTTTTTTTCTGTATTCTTGTTATGTTAATAAATAACTAATAAAAAAATGGAAACTAAAAATATTAAATGCCTTTATTTTGACACTTAAAAAATTACATGAAATTCATGCCTCTAGATTAGAATATCCCTTTAAAAAAAAGCAAATATAAATTAGATTAAGAACAATTGTAAATATTACGTTCAATGAAAATGCTAAAATTTTAAAATGTTATTGTTTTTTTAAAATTACCCACTTCTGCGACTTTTCGTTGGGTTAGGACGTATCACAGTCTCAAGCATGAGCTTTGTTATTTTTCAATTCTCTTATGGTCTGGAGAGGTTCGGACAGTGATACGGTTTTCTTATTAAAGGTGTCGGTCAATGGCTGTCCGTCGAAGGGTTTGAACGTGTCTTCTAAATGTTCGACAAAGAGATCCGCTCACGTATTAGCTATTCGATTTCAAGCATGAATATTTTTTCGCTGTTCCGGCCATGTGGAACGAAGTGTTGTTCCACGCAAAACACTTAAAAGCTTGTCAACTTTGATTCAGAAGAGCATTTTCCTTGCATCCTTTTCTAAAGCCGTCCCAATCGGTGTTTTTAGAAAAATCAAACTTCTTACTTTTTTATTTAAATCTGTAAAATACGCTGATAGATTTGTATCTAATATTAAGTGAACTAAAACACATGAATGTGTTCAAGATTAATATTTTTATTTTCTTTATTGTAGCTAAATATAGTATATACATAGTAAATTTTTGAATTCTTAAATATTGCACAATTTAGAATCATATTAATTTTGAAGGAAAAGCTACAAGAAAAACCTTCTTGATCAAAACAAAAGAGAAAAAAAAAACAATATGCACCAAATGATAGTAAATAAGTAAAAAATATACTGTATATTTAAACAACAGGGTTGAGAGAAGGAGGGAGTTCAGGATCACCTGACTCATGATATTTCTGGAACATAGAGTTTTCCTTATCACAATGAATACATAATATCAATCAGTGAATAGATTCGTACATATAAAAGTAAGTAAATCTATAAACAAATATTATATAAAAAAACAAATAATTAAAAAAAAAAAAATATATAAATAAATGAATAAATGAATAAATATATAAATAAATAAATACAATAAATAAATAAAAAGATAAATAGATAAAAACTAAATAAATAAATTAATTTATAAATAATTGAATAGATTGATAGTTAAATAACTAACAACATATATGGCAGGAAGTCGAGGGCCATTATCACAAGTTTAGTTAGATTGCTAGATCTGAAACTAATTCATTGTCAGACATCCTACATCTTGAGTTGTATATTTCAAATAATTTTTTTATTCTCGATGATATTTTTTCTACATTTGCTAATTCATGAAGCTCATTGGTCGAGAAATGCCATCGTAGGTACAGAATCATTTTGAGTACTTTATTTTGAGCTCACTGCAGTCTTATGATGTGGGAATTTGCACATTTTCCCCATACAGGTGAACCGTACAAATGTATAGCCTAAAAGACTACTTTAAAAATCATTATTTTATTTTCTTTGCTCAATCTAGACTCCCGATTTATAAAAGAATAAAAGTTTTTATTGTGAGATTAACTTTCTGGATTGTTTCCTGAACATGAAGACCAAATGTTAGTCGTTTATCAAGGTAGACGCCAAGGTATTTGACGCTTGACTGCCTCTCGATATGCGTTCCGTTTTGTAAAAAAGACAGCCTGAGTCTTTGCGGCATTTATTTTGATCTTCCAATCGTTAAAGTATCTGCTGATAACAGTCAGTGCAGACTGCGAATTGTTTTCGATATTAAAAGCAATTGCATCTGCTGAAAAAATGCATGTATCATCCGCAAACATAGCAGTTGCACAATTTCTCAAGCGAGGGAAGTCATAGGTGTAGATGTTGTACAGGACTGGTGAGGTACTCCATCAGTTACAGGGAGACAGGGAGATATCCAGCCATTTATAAAAACATTGAAACTTCGATTGGCGAGAAAGGATTTTATAATTGTGATGAGGTATCCTGGAAAGTTGCGGGTATATAGTTTATGCAGCAGTCCGTTGTGCCATACAGTGTCAAATGCTTTCTCCATATCAAGAAAGACCATACCAATGCTCTTTCTGCAGTTAAGATTTGTTTGTATGGTTTTACCAATCCGACTGACTTGGTTAACAGAATTGTGTTGGGGTCTGAATCCAAATTGCTCAGGTGGCAAAATATTATAATTGTCTAGGTGTGCAGTTATTCTAGATTTAATAAATTTTTCGAGTCCTTTTCCTAGTGAGCTGAGTAAACTTATTGGCCGATAGTTGCATTTTGATTAAATTATTAAATTGCGTTTGCAGTTTGTGTGTTAGGATCTATTCTTACTTTTAAATACGTGAATTTTTAAGTTTTCGTCAGCTGATAATGTTAATAAATACTCCAAGTTATTTCCTGATTAAAGTTAACCTGCTAGTATGAAGCCGGTATCTCATAATTTTTGCCGGCGACACATTGTTTTGTTTTTCATGTTTAGCTTAATTCATACAAATGTATATTCGTAGGTATACAGAAACAATCGTGTAAAACAATCAGACATTTTAATTCCATTATTTTTTGTTCACTATAAATGTTTTTTTTTGTACAAACCTATCAATTTCTAAAACGACTCTTCTCGTGCTCGTTTTCTTATATTTTTTTTTTTTTTTGTTATATTTCAATAAGCAATCCATGCGTCAGCAATTTTGTTTATCTGTGTACTCCGAATGAAACTACACAGTGTACGTGTAGCACATGGCGAATTGCAGTCGTAAACAAAATCGCCATACTTATTGTGAGCGATAGCGAAACTGAAATAATTGACTTCACGACGAATTCGAACATATGTTCAAATGTATATATTTTTATTGGATGCATCTCCATCGACCTGTTTACTACATGTTTAATAAACTTTTTTTTATATTTTCCATAACCTTAGCGCCACATACCGTGCTTCATAAACAATAAGAATCGATGTGGCCTTTTCCAAATACAAGACATGTCAAGGAAGCCACTCGCTTAATTGTTGAAAGTTAGATAAAAGTTCACAGTGGGGAGACCTTCAACTTAAATTAATAAATTATTGGATCTTCCTCAAGCAGTCAGTTGCATGGTCACATAACACTATTCTGCAAATTGACTACTTATTAATAAAAACTTTTATATAAAAGCAATTAACACGTAAAAGTTACTGGACAGCTTTTTAGATATGAGCGGATGCGAGGATACCATAACACAACGCGATATATGATCATACACTTGCAGGAAAAGAGCTCACAGTATAAGATGTTATCAGAAGATTTTTGTACTTATATGAAGCACTGTAGGTTAGTTTAGGTAAGGTTAAGGTATCATAATGGGCTCAACTTGAGCTCTGATATTTAGCAGCAGTCTTAAAATTTAAAAAAAATTGTTTGTAGCTCATACGTCCAACTGTCTCTTGGTTTCCAAAATAGTGGATGCCTAAACGCTTCCTTCTGGCTTCTGGATATACATGACATTCGCGTAACATGTTTATGACAAATATCCTCTTGGGCTCACAAGTGACCGTACTATCTGCGTTCGTCTGTATTCGAGAGACCCAGTCTGCTTGCAGGAATTTCACTCGTCTTTTTGCGGTCGGAGCAGGTCATAAGGCCTTTTAACTTAACTTTGACCATCAAGCACATGCAGGGGGTTTAATAACAGCTCTATGGCCGGTGAAGATTTCC
Organism: Orthonevra nobilis; assembly: GCA_963555765.1. Classification (NCBI taxonomy): domain Eukaryota; kingdom Metazoa; phylum Arthropoda; class Insecta; order Diptera; family Syrphidae; genus Orthonevra; species Orthonevra nobilis. The sequence goes on from OY743224.1 coordinate 67,774,279, forward strand.
CTCATTGCTGGCCAATTCGTTCGCTACTTCGTTTTCTTCGGTCCGGGCACCCAAATTTGTTTCACCCGATTCTGCGTTCATAATGCCTTTAGCATTGCTTAAAGCGCAACTTGACTATCGATGAAGTGGCGAAATCTCGGTCAGATACCGTCTTCAGTACTGTTAGAATACGCTACAGGCTTCCGGTAGTCTTAAGAATCTTAGGTCGTGGATTGTAGAATAGATTCCAGAACCCGTTCTCTCTAGGGCCTTAGAGTGTTCACTGCATTTCGTTTTGCTGTACTAAAACTATTCCGTACGGCGTTTCAAAGTCTAATACCGGAAGGGTTTTGTCCATTCTCTTAATGCCCCGTGTCAGAATTTCGTTTAGAATTGAATCGTCAATATTAAATACTTTAAGGATCGAGCGGTGGCCCACCATACTCAGTCTATCTGTGAGCGTAACTGCCTTTTTCCCCGTGTAAAGTTTTATTTGTATATCAGTCGGCAGCATATGGAGAAATACGTCCACTGTGCATACAGCACCTGTTACGACAACAATTGTTGTTCTCAGTACTGCTACTAATTCGCCCAATTTTATTGCCTTGAGTGTTGCTTTCCACCAGGCAAGAGAACCACAAGACAATTTTAGCCAGTATATCATTGCTGGTTTGAGACCCCGAGTTTTTCTTACAGTCCTTATACAGATAAAAAGGACGTTTTATGCCTTTTTTTATTCTTTCTTGTATGTTCAAGTTCCAGTTTAGTTTTTGGTCCAGAATTTTCCCCAAATATTTTGCGGGTTCCGAAAGGTTTACCCTTGAGATATGCTTGATGTGAGTCGCATAGTAGACCATTTATACATTTACTCCTGATATGGGTATCCACTAGCTTCTCAAGCGCCTTAAGTGCGAACGACGAGAAGTTCAATTGTGCTTAAATGTTTCGCCATTCTGTGACCCTGCTGGCAGCTTTTGGTATAAAAGCAACAGTTACTTTCCTTGTAGTTGAAGATTTGCTTTTTGAAGGTATTATATTAAGATGTCCCTTAATCTTTTTTCTTAACTTCGTTTTTGAATGGCCGAATGCTATCCGGACTTGGAGACTTGTACCATGAGAAAGATCAAATGTCCCACCGTAACTTCTTCCAGCTCACTTACTCTTCTATTAAATCATATGTTAATATTTTTTCCTATAGGGTTTGATCCAAATTTACTCCTTGGAAACATTGAAAATGGTTCAACTAAATAACCCTACCACTGAAACGTTCATTTTTTTTTTGTTAAGTTAAGAACTGGCTGGCAACATTATTTTTATAAGTAGCCTAAGCTGGTGAATCTTAGGACAATATTTCCTGACTTATACTAGATCAACCAACGAAATGTAACTTCGTTTGAGATGAAGGCTAATCGACATACTTTCAGCGGCAAGCTAAGAACAAAAATGTGTGCATATTTATTGTATGCGTATGTATTTTTTCATCTCCACAATGAGCTATATAAAGTAGGTTTAGTTACGATAGGGTAGCCGTGTCGGGCCTGGAATGTTCGGCTCTGCTCTGCTGTCTGCTATCGCAACGTTTTCATGTGCTTTCGTTGTCTATTTCGGATTGACAGCTCGTGGAGGCAACAAATTTGCTTAAAGATTGCATCCACCCTCTCACTTGAAAAAGTTCTTCTTCTTCTTCACAACAGTTTTCTATTCTGAGCTGTTATTAAAGAACATTATAATACTGGATCTGATAATACTTTCAAAGCTGTAATAGTAAATGCAATAGTCTTTTAGTGTTTGCAACTGCCTACCGTGAATCCGTGTTACTTGGAAAAAGTCCATGTTCTCTTTCATCTATTTATATTTCGTCTTCTATTGTTTTAGGGTATCTGGTATATAATTCATAAGGTTTGGTTATCCTATAAGACCTCATTGATCGTCCTTAATCTTTCAATCATTTTTAGGACCGTGAACGAAGAATTTAAGCACCTCCTCCTGGGCGATAGTCAGGTCCAATAGGAAGACTCTTGTCTTTGCCATGTTGGTACCGTGTCTTGTTAGAGGAAACTACTTGTAGTGCAGCTTAAAGCTCCATTCTATGGATGGCATAGCGACTATCATAAGACAATATGATACCTGATCTTTGCACTGGTTCCACGCCTTCATCTGGAGGTGTGTCGAATATGCCAGAAAATCGCCATAGCTAAGGCCTGATCCATCATCCTTGCCTAATTGCTATATTTCCCAATCACCTCTGTCCTTAACCTTTGCAATGGATTTTCAATCCCTTGCTGAGATCTATCGCATTTCAGTCGGATTGGTTTTCGCGTTTTTCCACTCCACTGCGGACCGTTTTTCAAAAAGTTCGCGCTTCTCAGGGTCTATCAATTTCCTTGCAAGGTCGGACTTTCTGATATCAAAGTTTTTGTCGGTCGTTCTCTAGATAGCTAGAAGTTCTTAACTTGTTTGCCCTAAAAGAGTTCACCTTCTTGAAGTTCGAACTTTTGGGAGTGCCCGCGACGTTTTTTGCGCAGACTTTGCATGCATGCATTTTTGGTCGTATTGACGCAAGCCTTAGATCGGTCCTTAAGAGCGGGCTCATTGTTTTCTTAACCTTCGGAGAAAAGGTATAGTACGCCGGGTGGCACCGTTCTTCGTAATGTAATTTGAAGTCCATGGTACTAAACATACAGCCAAATCTTCTGCCTTCATCTCTGCTTGAGTGTTGTTCTTTCGCATATTGGTTAGTCTTACATTAGTCTGAGAGCGTTAACCCATGTAAGTCCAATCAGCGCGGCAAGTTTGACTCCAGTTGAGGTTCGTTCTAAAATCGGTTTCATTCCATTGAAAATTGCAACCAGTCGAAATTGACGCAATCAAAATTTGGATGACTTAATTTGAATAAATCTTATCAGGATTCACTGAAAATAATTAAATAAAAAAAGCCTTTATATCCTGGACATATTCTGTTGCTGAAGTAAATATGTGCGAACTGTCGAAGCCAAGTACCCATCAAACCAGTAAATAAAAATATATGTACATGATTAAAGCATATCAAAGCGACTGGCGCATGTTTTTATAAGTTCCCAAACTGGTTCTCATCTTGGAATTCTCGATTTGGATGCTTTCATCCTTCCATGGGCAGCGAACCTTTTTATATGTATATGTACATATGTACCTTCTCGCCCAATGGTATACAAAATAAAACAAGTGCCTAATGGTCACTTGGACAAATAACGTCGCGAAACCTGCTAAATTTCTGCCCTTCTCTCGATTCGGCCGACCGATGGACGCACAACAAAATTGATCTTCCAAAATGACGCCGCCACCCCTGCTTTTATGCTGCTGATGCCCAACTCAGCTGCGTAAAAATACACAAAAGTATCTTTGTGTACACATCGATATACGCGGTCGAATGGAAAAGGAACGATGTGAAAGATCATGAAAAATATCAAGAGACGTTAGCTTGAACTTGAAAATAAAGCAAATTAGAACAGAAAAAAAAAAAACATTAAGTAGATCAATATTATTTTTTGGTGGTGAAAAACATATGCCCTCATCGGCCCCGTTGGCTCGTTTGCACTCTTCAACCCGGCTTTATCCGTCCTTCGTTATGAATTTGTAGAATCATCAGAGCGAGCGTCATCTTGATCATGAGCGAGCAGCATCTTCCCTACCCTACCAAATGTGGTGTTCTTATATTGATACACAATAATGGTCGCAATGGGAGTGTAAAAACTAAGTTGAAGACAAATATGAACTTTTGACGGATCCATAAAGTTTAAATTAGTTTCAATTGCCATTCATATGGGACTATGAGTACGACGACAACGACAGTGTCTACGACGACGATGATGATGATGATGTTCATCATCATGATGACGACGACGACGTAGACGAGGTCCGTCGGCCCAGTGTACCAGTCCCCATATTGTTATTAACATGGGTGCCTGCCGCATGCGATCAGAATACTATCGTACAACGAACATAAATTGAAGCTAAAAATTGGATTTGTTTAGATAATAGATAGATACAGATACACGCTGGGTAAAAATTGAAAAACATCACGTCAATTGCCAATGGTCAAACGATGATGATTCTTCTTAAGGAATTGTACTTAAAGATTTGTGTGCGTAAACATGAACGTACTGCTGGTCGTTGAACAAGGGACACAACAGTGTATCATCAATTGGGGCCGAAGTGTTGTCTTTTGTGTAAATTGGTTAGTGAGCCACACATGCGCCTTTCGAATAAAAACATTTTACAATTCTACAAATTTTATAATAAAAAATATACGAGTATTTTCAGCAAATAATAAATTAATTTATTTATAATTTTGATCTCCCTTTTGAAAGATTTTTTTTTTAATGTTTTCAATTTCCAGATATCAAAACTTTGATTTTCTTTTATAGAGTTTCATTTTAATTTTTCATAATATTTACAATTTGGCTTAAAATTAAGATTTTTAAAGAAGTCTGCAATACTTTTTTTTTCCAACAAAATTTTTGGTTGGACGCATTATTCTAATTTTTGACACTAAATAAAGCTTGAAAAATATTGAAAACTAAATAAAAATTAATCATCAGGTTGGCAACTAAGTAATTGCGGATTTCACTCATGGATGGCTTTTGTGAAATTTTTAGGTCTGCTGACGTAATCGAAATGTCAAACACATTTTGTTATTTGATTGTTGGTACTTCAACAGTGAACCAGAAAAAAAAATTGTTTGTTCGGTTGTGTAATTTTTATTTGGCGTCTGCTGAAAAATGGAAAATCAAAACGAACAAGCTCACAAAAAGTTATGTGCTGTTTATGGTGAAGAAGCTTTTAAAGAACGGCAGTTCTGGTGATTTTTCACTCAACGATGAAAAACGCCCTGGTCGTCCAGTTGAAGTTGATGACGACCAAATCAAAGCAATAATCGATTCGGATCGTCACAGTACAACGCGTAGGATTGCAGAGAAGCTTCATGTATCACATAAAGGGGTTTTCAACAGGGACGCTACAAAAGTAGAGCGACAGGGAAAGCAAACGACGCCATATTTCTTGCCGCTCTTTTGACATTTCTCTTCAGTAAGGTTTGCCATTTCATGATTGAAAGATATACGAGCCAACAACGAGTCGAAATTATTAAAATTTACTACCGAAATTCGGAGTCAGTGGCCTCAACGTTAAGAGCGCTACGTCCAATTTATGGTCGTCATAATTGTCCTAGCAGATCAACAATTGAGTGTCTAGTGGAACAATTTGAATCCATAGGCACAGTACAAAATGTTCCCGTGCCAGTGAGACAAAGAAGTGCCCGTTGTGTGGAGAATATTGCTGCCACTGAGGCTTCAGTTGCAGAAAGCCCAGATTTGTCTCTCACACGTCGTTCTCAAGCGTTGGGCATCTCTGTGACGTCGTTGTGGCGAATTTTGCGAAAAGATCGTGGCCTACATCCTTACAAGATTAAATTGACGCAAGAACTGAAGCCGCTTGACAACCAGAAGCGTCGTATGTTCGTGAATTGGGCTGATCAACAACTTGAAAATGATTCGGATTTTCATCGAAAAATCATCTTCAGCGATGAGGCTCATTTCTGGCTGAATGGCTCCGTCAATAAATAAAATATGCGGTATTGGTCAGGCAGCAATCCACACGTACTCCATGAGTCATCATTGCATCCCGAAAAAATTACGGTTGGCGTGGTTTATGGGCCGGCGGCGTCATTGGGCCGTATTTGTTCCATGATGATCAAGACCAGCACGTTAGTGTGAATGGGGATCACTACCGTTCAATGATAAACCGAATATTTTTGGCCCCAATTGGATAATATGGACATGGAGGACATGCGGGTCCAACAGGACGGCGCCACAAGCTACACAGCGAATGTCACAATCAATTTATTGGAAACCAAGTTTGCAGAACGTGTTATCTCACGAAATGGTCCAGTCGCTTGGCCGCCTCGGTCGTGCGATTTGACGCCGTTAGACTATTTCCTGTGGGGCTACGTCAAGTCCATGGTCTATGCCAACAAGCCAGCGACGATTGATGAACTTTGTACGAATATCGAACGTGAAATTGCAGCAGTATCGGCCGATTTATGCTTGAAAACCGTTGAAAATTGGGTTCAGCGTCTGGACTTTTGAAAGCGTGCCCGTGGTGGCCATGCAAAAGAAATCGAGTTCCATACATAATGGAACGTACTTTCACAGGAATAAAGAATTTCATTGATATCCAAAACCGTTTTTGTTTTATTTAAAAAAACTTTTGAAGCGCTCTTATTGCAAAACCTTTTACATGCATTGAAAATCGCTTAAAACAATATAGCACGAATATAGTACGAAAACTCGATATATGGGTTCCTCATGAACTGAAAAAAATCATTTAACACAACGCATTAACATCTGCGATTTGCTAAAGAAACTTAATGAAAAAGATCCATTTTTAAAACGATCGATAACTGGTGATGAAAAATGGGTTCTTTACAACAATGTCAATCGGAAAAGATCGTGGAGCAAGCCAGACGAACCAGCTCAAATAACATCAAAAGCTGATATTCATCAAAAGAAAGTTATCAGTTTGGTTGAATTACAAAGGAATTGTCCACTTTGGACTTTTACAACCCAACCGAACGATCAATTCAGATGTCTACATTGAACAACTAACAAAATTGAACAATGCAGTTGAAGAAGAGCGGCCCGAAATGACCAATCGAAAAGGTGTTGTATTCCATCATAACAATGCAAGGCCACACACATCTTTGGTCACTCGGCAAAAATTATTGGAGCTTGGTTGGGATGTTTGCCACATCCACCATACCACCATACCTGGTTCAGTTTTTTGCTGATAAAAACTAGAAGTGTTATGAACGTGGAATTATGATGCTGCCTGAAAGATGGCAAAAGGTCATTCAAATGGGCAATACATTGCAGAATAAAGTTATGTCGTCCCATGAAAAAATCGTCTTTTATTTTCTTAAAAAAATCCGCAATTAATTAGTTGCCAACCAAGGTTTAACCCACTCGCAATTGGTCACGTCTTCAAAGCTCTGGTCGATGATCAGTCGGAAGCTGGGATATCTGTATGACGGTTCGATCGTTAGTTGATTGATATATTGAATCTCGGGATTTTGGTTGTTTCATAGTTCTTGAATAACTTTTCAATTCACTTGTAGCATGAACCTCGCTATTGGGAGTATGAGATTGTATGAAATTCAACGAAATCAAAATCATATTTTTATAAGGCATTGACAAATCTAAAGCAACTTAACAATTATCTTAAATAAGAAATAGGTAGTGACTTTATTAATCAATATTTTGTTGGATATCTGTGTTTTTGAAAAACTGCTTGCATCGGTGGGGCATGGGCTCAATTAAATTGTTTACTGTATCCATTAGGACGTTCCACCATTCTTTTTTTTATAGCTGCAAAAAGAGAGGCTTTGGAGGAGTAATTTTGAGTCTGAATTTTTCCCCATAGATTCTCTATGGGAAGGAGATCGGGTGATTGCGCTTGCCATTCCAGAACACACAATCCGGCCGCATTTAACCACTAGCCTAGACTTGTGTTTGGGGTAATTGACATGTTGGAATATCCAGTGCAAGAGCATGTTGTCATCCGCGTATGGATACATAATGTCCTTCAGTACATTTTTGTACCCTTGACTATTTGAAATACCAGTTTCCGTAAGCCCCACACCACAACATTGCCCCCACCATGTTTTACTGTGCACTGGCAATACTTTGGGTCTAATACTCTCCTTTCGGTCTTCTTACGTGCGCTCTTCCATCTGATCACTTGATGTTTCATTTGCATTCATCTGACGCTAGCACTTTTCTCTACTTTTGTTTCGACCAGTTAAGATGCTCTTCCGCAAACTTTATGCGCGCTATCCGATTTTCCTTCGATACAAATGGTTCCTTCGCAGCCTAAAAACACTTAATACCCACCTCCTCACTCCTTCTGCTTACAGTTCTTGGATGAACATTGATTCCCAAGTCATTCACAAGTTTCCATGAAGATGTTCTAGGATCTGTTTTGAACTCTCGTACTATAATATGCTCCTGTCGTGCAGTTGTTTTTCGGGGTCTGCCGTCAAGATGAAGTGTTTGTGCGGTTCCTTTCTGTTGATTTCGCTTAATTTAACGAGACATAACCGATTTTTCCATGGAATATTTAAAGCAAATTCCATTAAGAAAATCGGCAATTATTTTATTTTTAAGTTCATTTCCAAACTTAAAACTCAACTCTTTCTGCTATCACTTCACAATGGATAATTTGTGAAATGAACGATGCATGTAACCAGAAAACAGAAAGTATTCCTTAAAGGAATTTGACCTAAAGGTACCCAAATGTGTTTGTACTTTTAATTTTGTATGATGTCGCATTTCGAGAGACACATTTTCAAGCAAATAAAATGATGATATTTGTTAGTAAATAAAATTCCAAGTGCTTTTATGATGAATAATTAAATATAGGGGCATGTTTTCGACGTATTTCTTTTAGTAAACAAACGTATTGCTGTCGTTTCTCCATAGTTTTTAAGAGGTTCGTCTATCATATCTTGAAAACAAATAGAGATACTGCAAATCAACTGACCTCCGTAATCAACATAATTTAGAAAACATCGAAAAAAAAATTCGTGCAAATGTTGAAATGCGGTTTAATTTGCAGAACCAAAGAAAATGCCTATTTAATAAAAAATCAAAACACAAAATCGCAAAAACGGACTGCAGAAAATGATGCTAGATCTTCCGTGGCACCACTTTACTTTCCATCTCCATGAAAAAAGGGAATTCTGAATTGATGAACTAATGAGTGATTTACAAACTTATTAAGTTGATTATTTATTTATTACATTGATTAATTTTAGTTTTTTCATTTATGCACCTATTTATATATATATATATATATACATATACATTTGATTATATTATATATAATTTATTTAGTTTTAATTTATATAATTATTTAATTTATATATTAATTTATTTAGTTTTTCACTTATATAAATATTTAAATATTTATTTTGATATCTTTGTCTGTTTTCGGATACTGTTCGGATATGTTTATAGTATATTTTTTTCATGTTTGTTATTTTTTTCTGTCTACAATAACCTGACAATTAAGTTCCGTTTTTTTTTTTGTTTTTGTAACTGGAGGGTTTTTCTTGGTGTTTTCCTTTCAATATTCAATAGCACTGTTTCTCAGGAGCATATCAAATTCCTGTATATAAAAGGCACTATTAGTGGACTATTTGCATATTTTGCATGTCAAATAATCTACCTACCTTTTTCCAGGATTTTTTTTTCCAAAATATGAACATTAACAGCACACAATTATGAAATTAACAAAAGGTTGGGTAATAAAATCAATACAATTAAACATATTTTTCCGCGAATCCTCTTTATACTATCACCAATTATAAATCAATTTTGATTAAATTTGACATGAAAGTTAAAAACAGAATTTTGTAGAAGGAGGATTTCATTTCAGTATAGTCAATTCAAAGAAATATTTTGTTACGATAATAAATACATCTTTTTTACTTTTTTCAGTAACTTCTTTTTACTATGGTTTCTATAATTATTTTTGAGCTCATTCAAAATAGTTGACACTGATACCGATAGATATGCAATCTTATTGAAACGAGTCCAGGATCTCGTGCGATGATATTTTGAAGTTGAAGTCATCTTCTCGTGTCTGTTACGCTGCTAGTTAGTATATCGTTGTTGTAGAAGTTGGCCAGTAATATCAACTGAGTTTTCGTATTTTTGCACGATAGAAACAAAACCGTTGAAGTACCCCTTAAAAGTATTTCTTGAATTCTATTCTGGGCAGCAAGAAGTAGAGCTGGCAAGGAACCGCAGGTGGACAAAAGATGGTTTCCGTAGAAAAGCATGCATGCTCCTTACAGTAATTGTTTTTTATGAGGATTTTTTATGTGACCGCTCCAATTCCAATCGATGATAAATCAACTCAAAATAGTCATAATCTTCATTTATTGGACATGAAGTACAATTTTGGAATTAGAATATGTGGGGTAGAATATGCATTACCAACATTTTTTCCTAAGTCAATAATTAAACCATGATCATCATATCAATTTGTTTTCTTACAGCATTGAACTCTTTTTGCATTATGACCGTACACTTTAAATGCTTTTGTGACCAACCACAATCGCTATATTGACTGCATATGTATATCTGGTATCTTGCTTAAGAATTCACAGTAAATCATTAACTTATATTATGAAGAGGAGATGGCCCAGTTTTGATCCCTGTGGCACACTACACAAAATATTTACCTTTTCAGTCACACGGTTTCCGATTTTTGCTTCAAAAGCTCTATTTCTTTGACAACTTTTAAACCATGCAAGCATACATTCCCTTACTCCTATTTTGTCCGTGGAAATCGTTCTGTAGTTTATAATAAGGGTTTTCCTTCCCAGCCCTGGACAAAGTTCGAGCCATACACGTTTTTAAAGATACTTGCTCTTTGGCTTGGTCTGTGCTTGTTCTGTGCTTTGACCGTCAATCTAGGCATCCTATGTACTTGAAAGATCTCCCAAATTTTGGGTTTCGATGTGGGACATTGTATCACGTTCGTCCAAAAGCAGCTGCATTGTTGCAAAATTAATATTGCAGTTTTGTGAATCCTCAGTTTACTGTGTGCTGGATCTGTATTCCCAGGATATCAAATTCGATCGTCTATTTCCATAGCTTAGGGCGGTGAATGGTGTCGTTTGTATTTTTGAAGTCGATGAATAAAAAAGGTGGTCAGTATCCGATTTAAAATCCGATGGCCTGTTTTAAAATTTGGGTTTTCGTTGATTTGCTGAGAAGTTATTAAATGGTGAGAGAGCTGCTTCATCGGTTGAAATTGAGTTTTCCCTGCGACCTTCCTGTTTTCTTTTATAGATTGGTAGCTTCTGGAAATGATGCTTAAACATACCCACAATTCACAACAGACCGGTGTCAGAATAACCTTCACAATTACTTGAAAAAAATTTCAAGCGGAATTTTATCAAATTGACAATGAAAAGTAATCCTTTCTAGAAGAGGACCGCTTTGGTAAGCAATCAAGTTAAGGCACAAGTTATAAAATCAAATTCTTGACAATATGGATGCACATGATGTCAATCTCTTATGAAGCTATATCAAAGCGAACAAAGCAAAGGTTAAAATGACAAGACAAGCATGGGCGATTACAGCTCAAAAATCAGGCCACTCAGCCAAGTTTTCGATTTGAAATCAAACCATTTCGCCTTCTTCCGGGTGCCCGTGTCCTTGTGGTAAATGCATCGGCTCTGACCATGTGGTCCCGAATTCAAATGTCGGCAATAAATTGAAGGTCAAACCCCCGCCATTTGTGTGAAAAATATTAAACACACACACACAAATGGTGAAGAGAATCCTGCAGAATCTAAGAAGTCTTTTAATCGATTTAAACATTTTTTTTCTCTTTATATTTCCTAAGGCCCGTGCCTCAGCCTACCTGACCACTTTCCTAATGGCGGTATCAGAAAATTTTCGTGTTCGTCATACATAGTTTTTATTTGTTTTTTATTTTTTATGTTTCATCCAAAAGCTGGACAGATCGTTTGTTACTAAAATTACGTGGTGATTAGTATTTTTCACGTTAAATACTGAGTCGGCTATTGCCAATTATCCAATCCTGTTAAGTACTTTCAGTCGCACGAGACCATCTTATTTCCGATACTGGAATTCATCAATGTTTCCAACCTTGTGAAGACGTTATTTTATTATGATTTTTTATTGATCGTGCCTCAATTTCAGCCATTTATGACAGTTTTATTTCGCTCCCCAAGCAAGCAACCACTGTAGCTGAGTGCTCGAGGCGCTAGAACTTGATTTTGCCTAGCTTGCATTTCCTTTATGCCTGTGTTTAGTTCCAGGCCCTCGTATTCCTCGTCCTTTCTTTTGTGATCAGACCAGAGCCAAAGAGTTGTGTTTTATCCTCTGGGTAGTCACCTGATAATCGACATATTTTCCTGTTCGAAAAGTCGATCTTATTATCAATCTCTTTTTTGGCTCAGCATTAAAAATGCCAAAAGTTGGGCCATTGGAAAATAACCAAGGATTTTGATTGGGGTTCAGAACATAGCCTTCACATCAGGGAAATACTTATAATATCATTGTGAAAGATGGCATGTTACGGTTAGTAATGCATTTACATATGTGCATATGTACTCTTGTTCATGTGAACAATTGTGTGGGAAAATCTAGAATCCGATATACGGGTTGGTACTTTATTTGCAAAAAAATCGGGGCAATATTTTCCAATAGTCAACCAGTAATGAAACAAACAAAAAAAAAAAACAATTCAAAACTCAATTCAATTTATATGAGTCCCTCAATCGCCACCTCCTGCAACGATACACATGGCCTTGCCTTTTTCTCACTGGGATTTCTTTTTGACTACCCCCACACTAGTGTCAGTCAAAAGAAAGATTTGCTGTCAAGTACCGAAGAAGAGGAAAATTATATTTGTATGTATGTATGTACATACATATGGATGCCATCAAAAGTACACAAAAAAGAAACACATCCAAATAAAAGGATCCCCGTTACATGGTGCGTTAAGCGATCCTAGAAACTCAGATACCTGGCTAAACACCAAACATCAAAATGAATTTTCCTCTCTGCTTTCCGCACAGGAGCCCTTCAATTATAATTGCGGCGATTTGTGCTGGTGCCTGCATAAAGTGCACCACAGAGTGCAAAGGGTCCAAGTACTGTGGCACACACCACCAACACAACCGTAGGCCGTTAACCCACACCATACCACTATACTTGCTATACACACATCATTACGTTTTGTAATTATATGACAAACAAAAAAAATACAACAACGACCAAACAACCTCAAAAGCAAACTCTGAGAAAAAAAAAAGGCAACAGAAAGCAAAGCACAAAGAAGAACAGACAACAACAACGAACGAGTTTCGATCACACCGACCGAACACCGAACGATCATTTAGTTAGAAAACAAGCGGCGCTGGAAGTGCACGCGAGGTTACTTACCACGACAGTGCAGATACAAAGTCAATGTGATCACATTTTTATTTTAATATTATTTAACTAATTTTTGACAAGTTGGAAATAAGAATTTTTTAATTATTTTTTATTGTATCTATAACAATTTCTATTTTTTTTGGTGCAAATTAAAATATCTGTTTCCTAAATCGAGCGTTCTCAAATTTAAAAAGAAAAAAACAGCAGAAAATCTATTAAGAAAAAGTGTTAACAAAAAAAATTGTTTTTTTTTTGTTTTGTTTTTACTGCCAAATACAACTAAGTGATAGAAAAAAAAATAATAATAAAAAGACTCCATACAATAATTGCAACTTAAAATAAAAGATCTCAAAAAAAATTATTATTTAATACTAATTTATTTAACAAAAAAAAAAAAAATAGAATATCTAACCAAAAAAAGAAAAAACGTGCCTGGATATTTTCTTCTTAACTGTGAATTTGAAAAAAAAAAAAAAATTAAAATATTTGTTAAACCAAGAACGGGGAAATAATAATAATAAAAAAAACACAAAAAACCTGTGGAAAAATAAAAACCTCAACATCAACCACTACCACACCACCACCATCTTCAACGTCGTCGTCGTCAACCAAAAGAAGCATAAAAAGCAGCAACAGCTTCAGCAGCCATAATCTCTAAATAGTCTATAGTCAGCCACAAAGGATCGTCGTGTTGTCGCTGTCGTCGTCGTCGCCGCCGCCTGTAGAAGTCGCTATATTGGTTTACGTAGCTGGAGATCGATCACTGCTCCACAAAGAGTTTATTTTTTCTTTCGCCTTTTATTTACTGACCAATTCTTGCTGCCGTTATACATATATATGTTTACTCACTAACATCCCCACACGCAGAGTACACATTCGCTTCAATTTAATTTATTTTAATTTATGACTAGTTACTCGATTTATATTATAAATAAATTGTAATTGCAAATATACGGCGTATATTTAAGAAACTCACATAAACATACATATAATCGAGGCCGGAACCCTTTCAAATAATACGATAATACCGACAAGCATCTTTAATCCACCACCAGCAATAAAAGCGTGTTACCAAAAAGATCGCATCCAGCAAAATATTATTCAACCAGCTATATGACTAAATCGATTGTTGAAAAAATGTCTGCAGCTATTATGCACAACAACGCGTCTATTTATCACGATTGTGGTGAATTTCTACTGAAGGTATGTTTATTTGTTCTTTTTTATTTTTGCCTTTATTATTAATTTCATTTTTTTTCCCTTTATTCATCACTTGTGATTGCGCGTGATTCGCGTTTTTGTGTTTTTTTTTCCTACGAAATATGCATACATAATTATATATTTGGCGGGAAAATAAACAGCCAAGTCAGCCAGACACCACAAGAGTGCAACACAGTGCCACTCAGTGTACAGTCTACAACGCTTGTGGGGTTATTGGAGTTCTCCTCTTTGTATATGTTGTTGAGATAAATTGAACGGATGGCATGACTCCACAAAACATAGTAGTAAATAAGTATGTTCTACGAAGGCGTACAACGACCGCAAAGGGTTTTTAAATAAAAAAAACACGTCCTTAACTCGACTAGTGATTGTTTCGAAAATACGCCTGTTGCCGAGTTAAAAAAAAATTCGCCCTCTCTCATTCTGAGTCGCTCTTACCCGCCTTATCTCTCTTTTCACTTGTCTATTGTTGAGAAATCAACAAGACAAAAAAAAAAAAAAATCCAATCAATAACGTAACAATTTTTATGGTGACTGAACGATCAGCTGTTGAGCTCTTGCAAAAGCACCATACTATAGATCACCAGATCACTTGTCATTCCATTTCTAAAGTCAAACACATCACATCATTTTTGACCTTTGTTTTTTAAAGTTTAGGGCAGTTGCAGATCAATAAAAATGTCTGACTGACGTTTATATACTATGTATACATGCAGTAGAGCCCTTTGACGGTTAAAGGAAAATTGAAAGTTCATGACTGACTAAGGTAGAGCATTGTTTTCAGATATCTTCCTTGTCTACGCTCCCCATTGTGGAGCATTACTGCGCACTTACGCACTACTTTCGTTTCATCAACTTTCGATTGTTGTTATTCTTTCTTCCTGTCTTCGTTTTATACTTCTTGACTCAAGTATTGTGAGAATGAGGTTCTGCAGTGTGAATATCAACAATTGATCTTGAAATGACGCATGTTTGGATTTTATTAAAATTCAATTAGTTTTTTTTTGATTTGGAACCAAGCCTATTTTTCATATGAGACTTTTAACTACTTTTGAAGAACTAGATCTGAGTTTCAAAGTAGATTTGAAGTGCATACTTTTAAAGCTGCTTTAAATTGAATTTGATTTTCAAAATTCACTAATAGCAGCCTCTAAGAGATCAGATTTGGATAGTGTCAATCAGGTCACGGATAAAATTGACAAAAACAAAAGAAGGCCATTTTAATTCGATCTCGGAATTTCCAAATTTGATAATCTTGCGATTTCAGGTAAACAAGTTGAAAAGACCGATTTACCTTTTATTTATTTTATCTTTTTCGACACTTAAGAGCGAGCGATTTTAAATTGAAACAATAGGGACTCGACTCGTTTAGTCAATCAATTGAAATTCGAAAAATTCCCGAGTGCTCAAATGTGCCGATGACATTTGGTCATAGAAACTTAATGTGGTGCAGCTTTAGAGGTTCTATTCATTCGAGAGATGTTTAAAAATTGCGTTCTTGTAATAATTTCACATAATCTCGACCTGGGCAAACAAGATTTGTAACCTTAACTAAGTTTTCTAAGAAATCGTTCCTGACGATTAAAATTTCAGTGAAACTTTAAATTCGAAATCATAGATTAGACATTTCAGCTTACTTTGTGCATTCATTGTACGTTCCACCTAAGGATTTGAAAATGGTCTAATTTTCTTTTTTTTAGCCCAGAACGTCCGCATGTCGGCAGGATCCATAATAAAGATATTTTAATGCATTTAAAAGATACATTTTGGGCTGGGATCACCACATTCGTGAGTCTTAATAGAGAACTAGATATTTTCTAGGCTGCATCGCATTTTACCTGATTCAGATACAATTCGTTCATTTGGCTTCTTTTGTTTTTTACTAGGCTCGCCAAGAAGGATCCTTACTTTCACTAAAATATTGAGCGTTGAGTTTGAAAGGAGCATCCCGATTTGATTGAAAAATAATCTTTTATCTGAACTCAAGAGTTTCGATACCTTAGATTTTATTAAGGGATAAGTTGGGAAGTTCTGGTAGGTAATTATTCAAACCACACAAAAGATAATCTTTAAAAGACGTTCTTTAAAGTCAGATGATTCTGATGCATTCGGTGGTATGCTCCATCGCGATATACCCAAAATGAGCCCTTAACTGAAATAAATGATTTCGTTTTCGATCAAATTTTATATTCATAATGAAGCACGCATGTTCTGGTGGTGTTTATCTCCCCAACAGATATTTTTATTCACTTCGATAATAAATGGCATCGGTTAATGAATTGTGGAAATTATGCCGGTTAAAAACTTGGTCTTAATTAAAACAAGAGCATCGCTTGTTTATCATGTTGTTATTCAAACCAGCATTTTTGAATTCATCATCCAATCAAATGAAAGATAAAATACAATTTACGAACATTATCCAGTTGTGGTTGACAATCTCACGTAACAGCTATTGAAGCTTTAGAACGAATTTCGTAACTCATTCAGTGGATTATTCATCACATCTCCAATCTATTAATACGATTAACATTTGTCCGGAAGCACAGACTTTCTAGATAACTTTTTGTCCAAGTATGTTTGCAAATTCAGATGAATTCCGCCATTATGGTATGAGTCAAGTTTGCCGCCTTTATACACGCAAAAGTATGACAAAAAAAAAAAAACAAAAGTGTAATAACACACGCCATTATGACTTGCCAAGCGTTAAGTTAGTTATTTTTAACAAGGTACACGTATTTGTCAGCTTAATTTTCTTTGTTTTTGTTTGTTTCCTTATCGCACAAAGCTCATGTGTTTTTTGTATTTTGATTTATAGCTTAAGACTCTTATCAACTCAACGCTCATAATGACATTCTATATCAACTTCTTTTATGATTGTTTTTCTTTTTTTAACTCGACCACTTATGAATTCCTCCATGTATACATATATGTACATATAAATGATTTCAAACAGAACTCGAGCACATAAACTTGTATACTGCATTTCAAAACAAGCTTAGCCATTTGTCTGGAACACAATAGCATGCCATAAAGTCGGCAATATGGTATCACATGGTGCCCATGTGTTTATAAGAAACACCAGTCTATTCCTTCAAAACGATGCATTTCCTCCGCATGGAAAGCATCTTGAGTTCGAAAAAAAAACAAGAAACACTTCTGATATAACCTTGTGTTGACCATGGAAATTTGATATTCGAACCTGAAATCAGTGCTGACGATATTTGCCGTTTATAGTTACACAAAAAAAAAAACCGTGAGCAATTCCGTTTAGCACATGGATAACCAAATTAATAAATCGACCCGGCCTAGACCTTAAAATTTAATATGTAAATTTTCTATTACGTTTATTTTTTCCATGACAAAACAAAAATATTAAGAGTGGAGGGATCATTCTCGAAATATTTAATCCACTAATTTAAATACATAATGTTGTTTGTGTTACTCATTAACTCACTAAATTAACACGACGATGAAAACCATTTTGTTGCTGTGTGCTGTGTTTGTTGTATTTATGTGTTTCTTTCCATTTTATATCCATGAGATACTCTACATAGCAGCAGCAGCAGCAGCAGCAGCAAAAAAAAAAGAAACAGACGAAAAAAGTGGTGTGCCGACAGGTTGTTTGGTTAAAGTGCTAAGATTCTTGCCGTCAGCAGGTTTTTTTTTTTTTTTGTTAACCAAAAACCAGTCCACTCACCACCACTCACGCTGTACAAGATATAATAAGTTGTTTTCAATCGATAAGATTGTATTTATGAGTCTCCTTCTTTAAAGAAGGTAACACAGGAAGGACATAACCACCCATACTATCCAATGAGAAAGTAGAAAGACAAACAATTGTTGTTTTTTTTTGCGAACCATTGTGCAATCGCGCACCAACGATAGTCTCAACATCACGACAAGTTTATTCCACCAATTAACGTTGCGTAATAATAAATATCGTATAAAAATAAGCACCCGATTTAGCTTAAGATATCTCCCTCCTGGTGTCTCAGGTTTCCCACTCTATTCACTTAAAAACAAAGCAATAACACAAAAAAAAAGTTGTATGTCTATAGATACAAATGACAAATGTTTAAAAACCGCCTCTAGCAAAAGTACTTGCCTAACAAGGAAAAGTATCTATTCAACTTGAGTCGTGTTAAGTTTTTCCTACCCTCTGTTGCTTATGAAGTTAAAAGTTTACTTTCACCATCGCACAATCATTGTTGCGTGGAGAGCAGGAACTACCAGTTGCACTGTGACTCAGAGGTGTGTGCAACTTAGCCACAAAAATACTGCACATACTGCTGTGTGCATTTCCTGACACCACAAATTAGATACTTTTTTTTTTTTTAAACTTCCTCTTCCTCCCAACCGTTGTTGATTAGATACTTACATATATTCGTATCGTACTCGTAGAGTGGCACAAAAAAAAAAACAAAAATTAGCTTAATGTTTTTGCAACCTCTAGGGGTCATTACGTCAATTGGCATTTTAATCCGGGTTCTAAAAAAATTATGACTACTCACAACTATATAAATTCGAATTAATCTTAAATATTGATACATTGAAACTCCGGTTTAACATGCGGTTGTTTTGCGGCTGTTTCAGCGCGATAATTTTTTGTTATTTCCTCGCTTGATTATTATTTATTTTCCTATTTGCATGTGGTTGTTATTTTTTTTTTTTACTTTTATTTTTGTTGGCTGCTTTTCGTCATGCTGAATAGATTATTGAGTAAGCAAAAACAAAAAAAAAAAATCTTTCATAAACACTTGAAGCGCAGGAATTTTTTTTTGGTGTGTTGTTCTTTGTTTTAAGACACGTTTACAATTTCTAGTAACACGAAACTGAGGAATACCTTAAAACGTGTAGGTTATGCCCTCTAGAGTATTGTTAAAGTTGTTGCATGTTTTCGAAAAATTATCAGCTTCCATTAGGATGTGTGATTTATTGCTGACCAGGCTTCGCATCTTCCATCATTTGGTCGTTTTATTTATTAAAGGATTGTTACTTTTCGCGATCTTTTCATGTGATCCTTTATTTATTTCCGCTCCTGTGATGTTAATTTTATTTATTTCTATTGAGGCATGGTAGGGTATTAACAATCAACATCACGCGGAAGAGCATTATTTTAAGACATGTGCTCCGAAGATAAAACCTTAGCTGAAATCTGCGAAATAAGGTCTCGAAGACCTTTGGAAATAAATACGCTAGAATTGTTCAGCTCAGAAAACTTTGAGAAAGAGAAAAAATTATTGTTTAAGGAAAAATAAAAGTTTTCTTAGTCATCTAGAAATATTGTATACAAATAGGGCGACAATCTAACCTGTTTGAATCCTTTTTCGGACTTCTAAGCCAAAGTCGTTTTTTAACATAATTCTCAAAGATATGGTGGAGGTTAGTAAATACAGCTTAATGTGCTACCAACCGTAGGGCATGGTAGTTGTGACTTGATGGTTAAGGGCTGCATGTGCCCGTTCAGCGTTAAGGATTTGGTATTTATGTTAAAAAAACCTTCGGCGTTAGGGATTTGGTATTTATCTTGAAAGAAAACTTTGGCAAAACTTTTTTGTTTTCTTCTTTTGTATTGTCAAAAAAGCTCAATTACATATCAGGGGCCGAAGTTTCAATATAAACATATTTGCATACCTACATAATCTGAAGATCTCCCGACTGAATTAGGCCTTTCAAACTGAGCAATAAGTTTTCAAATTATGCCACGTCTCTTAGACATTATGTGATATCATTTGAAACGATTTCCAGCAACTATTTTTTCACTGAAATGGATAAATCCAATGAGTAAAAATAGTAAATACATAATTACTAAACATTATAAATACCCTTTTTAATATCCAGGGTATGCTCTTAACAATAAAAATAAAACGAATTAACTACATGCGTCCTTGATTTCTCCCGACTTATTATACTTGGTAATGTTTTGAACTCGAAACATACGAGTCTGTGCATCCATTTATTGTGGCCTTGAAAGTCATTTCATAATGAAAAAAAAAGGATAGCAACCTGTGCAGGGGGACTGTTGAGATTGTTTTCTTTATGCCTTATTACGACAAGATAATTTTCCCTTGCACTTCAGAGCGATATAGGGTTCAGCCTCGAAATTCAGCCTCTTTAAGATAAATCTCATGTGCAGGAAGCCAACACCATCAAACAATTTTTCCCACTTGATCCGCTTTATAATCGCCGGTTTTTATGTTTGTATAATTTTTTTTAATTGTTAATTCTCACTTCATGACCTGAGAAATTACGCACCTTTCTAGAGATGCTTGGAGAGAGGGACCCGACCCTTACATTTCAAGGGACGAAGATAAAACAAAAGAATAAAAAGAACATCTTTAAGATGATGTTCGAAGAGCTGGAAAAATTACTCAAGCATAAATAGTAATTGAACCATGTTTTTCGTAGATAGCTAAAGTCACATCCTTATGGAGAGTTTGACAGTCAAAAGAACGCAATAATCTGCGGTATAATTCAATATTTAATATACAACTGAGCCTGTTTAAGTCCTTAAAGCCATGATCCAACTCTCGAAGTATTTAATTCTTACCTTTGTCGCCAAAACGTCGTTTTCGGTACAATATGAGTTCTTTCAAACTAGAGCTAGAGTATTTTATGTTGTTCCAATCTTAATAATTTCCTTCCCTCCTGTTGACATATTTTCCTTCAAGTTATTCCATAAAACGATGAAGTTAGGCAAGAAATATGTCTACAAAAAAATGTGTATAGTATCGTTATCGTTATTTGAAATGTAGTATGAATTCGTATATCACAAGAGAAGGAATTAAAAAATACAAATTCATAAACAAACATATGCTATAAAAAAATAATATTAGTAAACAAAAAACCGCCATTGCGAAATACTTCTAAGCCAGAAGCGTGACAAACAGTGAAAACCCAAAAACCGCATCATAAAATGATGGTAAAAATCGCTCATAATAATAAAAAATAACCTTAACTGCGTAAATCCCGGGTTACATTTGACATTTGTCAAAACGATTTAATTAAATATGTTTTACTCCGTCTTGAATAAAATGTGTAGAGGAAAACAAAACCAAAAGTGAATAAAAAAGTAACTAGAAAGAATTAAGGAAATCGAAAAGAGGAGTAATAACAAAATTGTAAACCGAATTTATGCGACACGCTCTTAGAATTTTTTTGTTTTGTTGTTTATTGTGGTCGTGCTGGTGCCCTCAACTCTAGATGGATAAATATCAGTTGGCTTTTCAAAAAAAAATAGTTTAAAACTGGTTTCTTTGACAGAAAAAAATATAGTTTTTTTTTTTTTCCTTTACGTTGAATCTCGTTGTGATCGTTGTTGTTTTATTATTTTATTCTTTTTCTTACCTGTTCTGCTTCTTTTAAATTTTTTTTTTTTTTGAAGATAAGCCTCCTCCTCTTCTTAGGTAATCGACACAGGTAGTGGACGTCATCATTTCATTTCATGGTATCTTTATATATGTATCTATCTTTGTTGGTCCATGTATTGGTAGGCTTTATTTGATATGATTTTTGTTGTTTTTTTTTGTACCCGTTTTTCATGTCAAGATTAAGAACCATTTCAGTAGGATCCTGGAGCTATTCCTTTCACTATGTGTCTGGGCTCAAATTACTTTTTTTTTCCCTCGGTTCTAATCTGTTCGCTTTTTTTTCAACATTTTCGAAAAGGTTTCTTCCTTTCATTTACTAGTTTTCCTTTGATAATTTGAAAGATAAATATCTCATGTTTTGCTCTTTCCAGTTTTTATATCTATATACATATATACTTTTTCTACCTGCAACTGAGACCTGAAGTCGTACACCCGATCTTCCGTATCTTGATACCTGTTTGTTGTTTTCATTTCGTGTAGTTCATGCACAAAAATTCAAAAGCAAAAAAAAATAAAAAATACATGTGTTTTCGAAGAGTGTGAAAGAGAATAATAACATTTTTTATGACAACCGGCAGAAAGCAAAAAATAAAGCTAAGAAAAACAGTACCAGGTACATATTGGCATATCAAAAATACCATTAATCAACATACGTCTTCTATTATTTGGTAATAAATTTCCTTGCAAAATTTTTAAGGTACATACAGTATTTCAAAAAAGTATTGACCCATTTACTCATTTAAGCCGGAAAAAATACTTTAATATTCGTTTTAGACCTCGAGCATAAAGTACAATAGTTTTGAAAAGCTACAAGTTACAAAACACAACAGGAGCCGTTTTTTGTTACATAATCCTGTAACCTTAGGTATTACAAATAATTAATCACGAACCAATTAAAATTGATTTTTTCTTAAAACTCCGGATACCTTGATTTTTTTAACGAACATAAACTTGCAATTTGACGAATTTTAAGGGGATTTACTGTAACATGTAACATGTGCCATAGACTTTAATGATTACGCTCAGAATTAGCTCAATATGGAAATCGTTTTGACGATAATTTAAAATAGACGTTTTGATGAAACAAAGAACTCGGAGTTTCGGATGCTGAAAGATCACAAATCTTACATAAGCGAGATTCGCTTAATTTTTGTTCGGGTTCTCAAATCGTATCAGTATTTGAGTGTTAACGTTTCCGATGAAAACTCAACGACTTCCTGCGACTTCTGCCAGATATTCCATCAACGAACAAATATTTTTTTTAAAGCATTAGCAGAAGAAACCTAGGCCAACAGTTGAGAGTTTTCAAGACGTGTATAAGGTGAGCATTAGCGCTGGAATTACACTGGTCTAACCAAGTTAAGTGTACTATATCTGTTCTTATCAATACGAAATATCAATTATCTAATAAGGCGATTCCCTTGATATGTGGTTAAATGTTTATCAACTTACCTTGTTCTACAATCTGATAACTAATGCTCATTACGTGGATCTGTTGCACAACAGATTGTTGTTGAGGACAGAAAAAGTGTCCCGGATACACGTCCTGGTTTTAATCCCGGGAGTGATGACCATACATATGTTTATGCTTAAACTATTTTCTCAGATTCAATGACAAAAATAACAAGTCCAGTTGGTTTGTAAAAGTCATTTCAGGCTATTCGAAGTTGTGGCTCATTTAAGGCATATAATGTAAGGCAAAACAAGTCCATCAGTCTACTGTGAAGAAGACAACTGTTGGGACTTTCTTTTTCATTAATTGCAAGCAATTTACTTGCCAAATAAAAATCTTTGTAACACTGGCTTCGTAAACACAGTTCATTAAGTACACGCCTTTCAGATCTCAGTTTGAATCCTTTTATCTAGTTTTCGAATCAAGTCAAGTCAGCAATATAATTCAATGGTGATGATTTAATCTTTCAAGATCCAAATGATTCCGTAGCATATTGAGTGAATAAAACACAAGTCGATAGCGAATTATTTCCCTATTGAGATATATCGAAAGTCCCTCGCCATGCTCCTTTATCATTGTAAGGATCAGCAAAACCCTTCAAAATTTTGGTTGCAAGATAATGATACGAATGTAAAATATCGGGAAAGAGGTAAATTGTAGGTTTTAGTAATGATCATAGTGATACAAAGTTAGATAATTATTTTACATTTTATTCGTATATAATGGCAATTTATACCAATCATCTCTCTTCATTACCACCGATTACGATTTCGTTTTTTGTAATTTCTCGAGGAACAATATTCTCTATTAACGCAGAAAACACAGTGTATTCAGAACGACTATCAAAAGTGTCGGCATCCTGAGTTTTGCAAAGTCGTGATAAAGAATCCGCTATGTTCCATTTTCCAGCCTGATATATCACCCTGAATTTAAAAGATTGAAGCATAAGGGACCCATCTTTCGATTTTAGCTGAAGGTTTGGACGTGGGCTAAAAACTTACTTCCGTGGGCTTGTGGTCAGTTACAAGTCCAAAGTCAATTCCTGCCAGATAAAAATAAAAACGTTCTACGGCCCAAACTATCGCAAATCTCTCCTTCTCTGTTTGTGAATATCTTTTTTCTACTCGAAAGTGTAAAAGAACTGCTCCTTAAAATATGTCAGAGATGGTAGCTTTTCGCTGAGCGAGATTGAAATGGGCTTTGCGCATGCGCGTATTCATAAGTGATGAGGACAAGCGATGAGGACAGCGAACACGACCTGTGATGGTTTTTTCAATGTTTGCGCGCAGAACCACGTGTTAACACACGTAAAACGCTACGGCCCAAGCAAACTCCCATTATGCCTTGGTAAACACGAGTGGAGGGGTTACTAAGCTGAATCCAAAACGAACATAAGAAACACTGTTATACTTCCTATCTCATTTTCTCCAACGTTAAATCTTATGAATTTATGTGGCTGTCATTTTTTACTGTCGCTTTTTCGTTTCATCGATTTTCAAATCACAACGACGCTAAAGAAGTTTTCACTTCATAAAAGAAGTTATTGCAAACCCATTTTGTGAATCTACAGATAATTGCTCGTATGTTGTATCTCGAAAAGAAGGAGACAAGAACTCCTTTCATAGCCTCATCCTTATGAACCGAAAAAGATTGAAACGCATACAAAAGCGAATGTTCGAGTACAAAATTTCGAAATCACTTTTCTCCTAAAACGAATGAAAAAAATGTAATATCTCTTGTGTGTGTTGTTGTCGATGTCACAACTACGAGTACGTAACTCAAAAACGTTTCGTGTTTTTTTTTTTTTGGGAAGTCATAAAGCAATTATAATAATACGCCACCCAAAAACTATTTAATTTTTATTTTCCAACTACAACACGACGCAATGTTGTAAAGAATTCCATGCCGCCGAAGGGCACTCTATACTATAAGTCATAAAAATAAATAAGGAAAAAAAGGTGGTCTATAAAAGACTTAGACTGTGCTATTTCCACATGAATTGAATCCAGTCATGCCATGTAACCGCTGCAAAAGTACTATGTGGAAAGACAAATTGCTCGGGGACTTGTTACTAACTTTCGTATAAAATCGCTCTACGTATTACCAATTTTTTGTTGTTGTTGTTGTTGTAAGTTGTTGGTTGCTTAAGCGCAATGACTGTGCGATGTACATATACTTATATGGTGGCTTGGTAAAGGGGGTAATTCAAAGGGAATGTAGCCGCGTGGGAAGAAAAATACAGGTTTTTCAAGCTTATACTAGTTTGATTCGTTGCTGGTGTTTTTCCTTTTACTTTCCTCTAGTTGTCGACGTCGTCGTCGTCATACATCCAACCAGTTGCCAGAGCAACAACTTGAGTTATGTTATGTCGGTGCGCTTCATAACACACGAGTTTCTTATATAAAACGAAACCATTTGCTACATTTTCTTTTATTTTTGCCTTCATTTCTGGTAAGGATTGTTGCAAACTTTTGTTTTGCATTTTTTTTTTTTTGTAAGAGAGATCGTGTTGTAGCCTTTTCTTAAAGTTGGATCTCATGAGACATGACATTTTAACATAAATCTTTTTATACATTCGACTTCCGTTCCAGATAAACCGTGGTGTTCCATTGATAGTCGACTTTTAAATGCGTGGCTTTAAATACACATATGTAAGCAGTCTATATGTGTTCAATGGGATTGTGATGAAATTGAAATTGTTTGCATATGAAATTCTAGCAAGCGAAACAACACTTGATATACACAAAGTCATAGTGTTCAATTGAACATTCACGTTGGAAGAAAATGTGCAGTTTTTGCATATTTAGGGTGCTGGCTGGCCGCATTAGACTTTGATTTTTTAAAGTTTTATTTCAATATTAGAGTTTTTCGCCTTTAGTCTGCATCGTAGTGAGTTAATTGCATAATGTTATGCTCTTGCGGTTGCAGATAATTAGTTGTCAAACTTGTCTACGAAACCGGTGTTAATTTTGCTTGAAATTATTTTTGTAAATACAATTGAACGGATTTCGTAGAAGACAATCTATCGCAGAGTTTATCATCTTAATTTGTAAGATTTTAAGATTGGCCCCAATCCATTTTTTTATTGCCCCACTCGTGATCAAAGTTCTGGGTATAAACAACCTTCTCCAAATGTGGACAATTGAAAACCCACACCAATGCTCCTAAGAAAAATATGCGTCAATGATTGCTCCTACGGCTTCTTAAATAATGAGCCTTTGAATTATGAGTTTTTAAATCGAAATAAAATGAATGAAACAATCGTGAAAAATGTCTGTGAGAAAGAGAAGCTTGTGCTTTAATTTACCTTGCCATGATAACTCCTTCTACAATGTATCTATTTAGAACATTACCTTCTCATACCACATGTCAAAAAAAAAATCATGCCACACTGATGGAAAAACTCAAATTCACAAGCTCAACAGAGAATGCAAAGACTTTTCAACTTAATATCGACTCAATCTCCTTTCATATGCTAGTCATTGAAAACGGGTTGAAACGGCAGAAACAAGTTCTTAGTAAAACACACCTGCTCATTTCCAAAATTTTTGGAATGGCCAACGAATCATAGACTTGGGTTTCAATCTCAAGTATAATAATTTAACGCCAAAGCAAATGGTACAAGGTACAGAGGCATTTAAAAGAAAACTTATATTGCATTACGCCGAATGGGAATGCCACTTTGATGGGGTTTTCAACATGACAACGACGCGAAAAACACATCGAAAATGGAAAATGACTTGCTGTAGGAAACGAAATTCAAGTTCTTTATTGGTCAACACAATCCTTAATATTTGCAATTTGTTTGATGCAGACTACGATTATTTGCGACGAGCAGAAAGATAATTCGAGAATTGCATAGTTTCCTTTGAATAAGTCGTCTATGAATTTGTGGGTTTTTTGGTTTCAGAACACAAAACTACAGGTTTACAGTAAAACTTTTGACAAGTTATTGCAGTGTGCTTCTCTAAAGAACGGCCGTACCTCAAGGCAGACTCTTAGATCCTCTTCTGTTTTTCTTTTATATGAATGATCTTTCCAGTTAGGCGTTGGTTTTGGAAGTCAACCGTGGCGGTTTCTTTTAGTGGAAGGAGGAACCAGCAAACCAACTCTAGAAATAAGTTGTATGAATTAAGTGAAGTTCCTATATTCAGGGTCTTCACCCTGATTAAATTTAGTTTATTATCATGAACAGGCTATTAATTTTTATTTAAAACAAAACAAAAGAATTTAAGAGAAAAGCATTTGGTGGATAAACCAAAACAGCAATGATTTCATGCTCGTTTTGAATTGATTCGATTCAGTTTACTATTTTTCTGTCATCCCGTTTAAATGAGGAAAAGTGGTTCAATTTTACTTATGGTATGTAGGATTCAAAACCGTCCTTTACTCCACGCAAAGTTGAATTCTTCTTCGAAATTTATTTTCGTTATGCTGTTGCTTTTTTTCAATTTTTAAGGTCGAAAAATAGTATTTCGAATACGTTGTTAATATACGTTGATGCATTGTTGACTTTTTGAATTTTTTCTGATCTTCTGGATCTTAAGAATTCAACATTCAGCTAGTGCGGTCATCGACTCCTAAGACAATACGCTACCTACATATGGGCTTTGGCAATAGCGCCTGATTTAGTCAGCTATCAGAATTGAGGCGCACTTGGAACTGGACCTTCACAGGTTTTTCTATATCGAAATTGAAATATGAGTATAGTTTTTAATATTTTTTGTTTGGATTTTGAAAAAAATACTCTGGGCCTAAAAACAAAATTGTCACAATCTATATTTGGCAATATTTGTTGCACAGACTCATCGACCTCTCAAATGACCTCTGCCAGCAATACATACTATATGACATGAGAGGTAGCAAATGATTCTAAATGCATTGTTGCCATCGAGACGAGATATACAAAGACAACATTTTAGATTTGTTGTATTAGTAAAGTTATGTCAACTGATATCCTCTTCACAGATAAAAAAAGAATGAATGAAATTCGCCTTGCTAATTCCGCTGATATATGCTGAACTGACCATTCACACATTTAAACAACACGTGCAACAAGGTTCATGTTAAAATGAAGCCTTCCTTATTTGGAAAAAGCATAAAAAAGATATATTCATTCTTAAAGTGACCATGTTTTTTGAAGACTCGCATATTTGTCTTCCATATTTCTTTATATCCTTGACCACAATTTGCAATAATATTAAACATTGTCCACGAGAGTGATCGGGACTCATGTGGAGTTGTCTAGAACATTTCTAATAATTGACTCTTTATGAGTCATTGAAGTACTCAAGTTAAGCTTATAAAGAATTTCAAAAATACGAGTCCATGATTTAAATCACACTTGTTGAAATCTAATTTTGTATTGAACTTTTTTTTCATATTACAATTTTCTACAAGTCATTTACAATTATGCTATTTTTCTTTCATACTGTTTCCTACGGACAACAAGATAAATTCTTTATAAGAAGTAATTTTTGTTTTTTGTTCAGTCAAGATTCAAAGTAATAAATCATTTTGTACGCTAGCTATTTTACTCAATCATCGACTGCTTCGTTTATAGACACTGCGGATTCTAGTCACGTCATTGTTAGTATTTTACGGACAACAAATTTTATGACAAATACATGGGAAGTCAGTCTCGCCACAATGCTGCCATTGTGATAGACAATAAAGACCCTCTAGCCGGTTGAACGATTTGAAGATCACGAACTTTAGTTCACCAAAAAAAAAATAATTGTCTTCGCTGCTGAGATTCAATAAATCATTTTGTAAATTTTTCGCAATTCAGCACATTCTCCTTAAACTGCTGACAATCCTAGAATGTCATTCATACTTGAAGCTTTCAAAAATGTGCACTACAATTTCCTTTTTGTGGAAGCAAACAAAGAAACAAGAACGACAATTGTGTGCATGATATCGTGGAACAAAGTTCAAGTTTCCAAGCTTTTTTTTTTAAGATAAGAATATGCATACGAGTAATTTGTTGTACTCGTATGTTGATCGTGTCATGTTTCCCTGATTCAATTGACTGAGTCCACAAACAGTCGGTACAGAAATATAAATGAACTGGAAATTCTGTTATTATTGAGTTCATATGAAACTGATTCTTTTTAATTTGATATCACAATTTTAATAATAAAATGGATAACGAAATTGTTTTCTAAATAAAAGTATCTTATCGTATAATAAATTTGACATCTTTCACAAACAAAAAAAAAAATGTTTCCGAGTTTATTTAGATGTTTCAGCGGATTTTATTTGAATCGTTGAATCATCATTGCTTCAATGAACGATCGGTGCACAACGCAGTGTCAATCAAACGCGCAGATACTATACGGAAGCGTGTGATTTAATTTTTCAAAAATTCAGATGTGAGGAAATTTTTTCTATTGTGGCACAATATGTGTCTTGATAGCGTTTACAAGCTCCAATACAATGAGCACTCGAGAAATCTGAAATACTTCTTCCGGCATGGAAAAAATATTTCTTTTTCATATTGTTGCGAACAAGAACATTTGTACATGTTGCTATATACTTTTTTTAAACGTGATTACGTTTACGAGATGACAAAAGAACACGATTTATTTAAGATTGATTTACTATTAATATTTCTATAAAGCTAGGCGTGTTTTGGAATTCGAAAATCTTGTTTTCAAACCCCAGAAGGCGTATTCCCTGGAGGTCAAATTAAGCAGGGATATTTTCTATTAGATGACTGTTTGTCTGACTAAGTAGAGCCTGCAAAGATATATTAATCGGCTTGCAGTGCTAGATGTCCAAGTTCACATCGGCGAAGGCACAGCACTGTTGTTCAGCTGATTTTTTAACTTCCTCACCTAATCTTTCTGCCCGGTAAATGCAAAATGTATAATAAGGGTAGTCATAATCCCTTGAAAGCGCATGCCAGTGTTGAAATCGTGTTTTTCGATTTCTTATAATGTTCAAAAAAGATACCGCATGAAAAGTACATCTTGTCGGTTGCATTTTTGGCTAAAATCACGAACATGTTAGGTGCTATCTAACCTTAAACGCGTTGCTAAATTTTAGTTTATGCAGCGTGAATATCTTCAGTTTATTAGTATGCACCGAAAAGTTTTAGTTGGTAAACCGTGAAAAATATCTACTTTATGATTTAACGAAATATTTGAAAATATTACCCTTGTTATAAATAAATATTTGTCTATGTATTTCGAGTGTCAGAGACGAGCTTCAGCATTTGTGAAATGCGCGTTTAATTTTCCAAATAAATCATGGGTTATGAACCTTCACTTTACTCTAGCGAATAGAAGCTTTCCAAAGACTATGGGATCATTATGCTTGCAATAAGTTTCAATTTCAATTAGATTCGCGAATGATTCAACTGTGTTTGGAATCAGGCGCTAGGCTCATAGTAAGTACAAAAACTATAGGCCAATGAGAAATAAGATTCACTTAAAGCTGAAGTGACGATAAAGTTTGCTAAACAAAGAACTAATAAACATTTTTTTGAGAGTTTTTAATGTTTTAAGCTTAAGTGTTCGCTTAATCTTATTTTGATCTCTTATCCGCTACGACTAGAAAAGAAAAGATTACTTGAGGAAAATTTAAATAAAGGAATTGAGGTGGAAGAATGTAAAAGTGGCAAACTCTGATGCTTGATCTAATTTCATTGCGAGCGAGCAACAACTGCTAATGACTGCTAAACGATCACAAGGAAGCCTAAAGGCAAGTATCACGCCAGTTTTGTTTGGATTAACGTTAACTCATCACACAAGTCTATCATCCTTAACGTCTCAAAGTGATTTACATGCAAATTTTCCACCGACGATACAATGTGCACAAGGATTAATGGTCTTCTGCAGATTCCTCAGAAACAATCAAATGACCACTCCGTGGCTTACTCCTTCTGATCTTCTATTCAGCTCTCGTTTTGTTTGTTTTAACTGAAAAGCACGACAACATCCTGTTCTATTATGTGCACATCATCACCATCGTCGCCGACGATATTTTCAGCCCACCTTGAATGCCGAGACTTATGTTGTTGCATTTTTTTTTCCACAAAGTTGATATATTCTGTATGAAAAAAATAATGCAAATACTACACACGAGTATAAGCCAGAGCTGTATCCATGTATCACTCTTAACAATAAACAACAAACAAATGTGTTAAAAAATGTATCTATATAAAAAAAAAAAACAAAAAAAAACATTTACAATTCGAACGTATTGTGAAACTTTTGCCCGCAATGACGGATCTAAGAAAACCGGTATTCATATCGTTATTGACTTTAAGCCGTACAGTATAACACCTCCGAGCAGCTCCAATGCCTCCCTAAATCTGGTATGGCGTATGGGTAATCCCCCAAGTGTAGTTGTTGTCGTAGTCGTTAATCTCCTATATATTTTTCTTCTTCTCTCCGTCCCCATCCTCCTCAAACTTGATTCGCCTATTGATATTGAGACGTGATCACCAACACCAAGGGTGGTGTACTCATACACTACACACTAAAAATTCTACACTCCTCTTGCTCTGTCCTTAGCGTATTGTTGTTGCCAACAATCAACAACGTTTCATTGTCAGTTGAAATGTTGACGTTGTGTTTTCTTCAAGTGAGGGGCGTCAGTTTTCATATCCGCGTTCAGCTAGAGATCCTAAACTTAGTTGAAAGCGTTAAATCTCAGCAAAATGTTGTTGTTGTGTTGCCTTCCCCAACTACGCAATAGGTTAAGGCAAAAACAAATACCACATCCGCATCAGCGGATTTTACCAAAAGCCACGAGGCTTGGTTTTCTGAGCTCGTTTGCTTTGGTCAATTTGGTTACACGACGACAACACGTTGTGTTGATCAAGATGATCATGGTGCGATGATGATGATGATAATGATGATGATGAGTCCGGCTAGCAGCAGCCCATTAGGGGCCAACCAAGCAAGCAACCACACTGTGTATCTGGTTAAGTAACCTTTTTCTCATTCTTACCAAATGTCTTACCTCATCTCGGCGATTCCCCTGGTCGGATGGTTAATAGATTATAACGATGAGACGAGTAAACTCTGAACCGCCTGACCACTTTTAAAGCTAGAGAGAAAGGAAATAGAAACAGACGCAACCGGCTCGGTGCTATGGTCGTCGTGGTGGAGCTTTGCGAAGATGGTGGATACTTTGAGACACGTGAAACCCGTTTTTTTTTTTTTCTCTATTGAAAGGGAAACGTTGACCAAAATAAGAAAAAGAGAAGCAAAAAGAAAGAGTAAAAAGAAAGTAAATTATTATTATACCGCCACCGACTTGACTGCTCTTAGTTGGCTCGAACTCTGCTAGTTGCTGCGACGAGTTTCATGATGTTATGTTATGGTGACCTGGCCAGACTTGCATAACCTCCTGTTACAACATCGAAAATGTAATCACTCGGCTTTTGGCTATTACGCGGCTGTGTATGTTTTTTTTTTTTTTTTTTATTTTGATTTCTGGCTTTTTAGAGCGAACCGAAAAAGAAAAATGACAGTCATATTATGTCATGAGATAGACCTTAATCGCTCTGCTGTATTCAGCTCAAGAGAGCTCCGAATTTAGTAGACCATTGGTTTTAACACAATTTCGTTTTTTATTGTGTTTTTTTTTGGTTTATTTTGTAGTGATTTCCTCCTCTTGTGGGTTATCGGTTGCGCTTATTATTATTATTATTATTATTATGATTTTTTTTATTGCTTTTTATTCTTCTTTGTGTAACTAAAAAGCCTTGACACTTTTTCCACCATTAGTGTGAGGTAATAATGTAAATTTTGTGTGGAAAATTGTTTATATGCGAAACGTAATTTTTTTTAAGCAACAATAGTATTGTGATGTTTTTATTGTTTAGATACAGCAAAAATGGCAAATGATTTTTTTTTATTTATATTTATGTATTGAGTTGACATTTGCAATTTGATATTAGATTGTTAGTATAGATTTGATGGGTGATTGGTGTGTTCACATTTATATTGGCAGAAGTCACGATGCAGTTTTGGATTACCATGTAACGTTTTCATCTTTTCTTTAAGTTGCCATGGAACATACTGGAGACATTTCGATTGAATCCTCTTTCCTTGCATTCGAAGGTTACGTAACTTTTTACGTTATTTGAAATTGAATGAAAAAAAATACGTTGAACCAACAAAAGATACTCGTACATGTCCAATAAGGCATTTCTTCAATGAAATCCTGAGAACAATTTTGTATACTGCAGTCAATAGTAACTGCCCACGCGATACAGATAAATGAACACCGGAAACTGAAGCTAACATTCTTATAATCCACACTGAAAAAAGGCTTGCTGGCTCAAAACACATTGAAGAAGTTGAAGTTGAAGTATTACGTAAAAATTAAAACTAAGTTTAACATATTCAAAAATTCCTAATGCCAATGCAGTCCTTTATGCCCAACTTTAAGGCATGGTACCAGCATCCTTTATTCTTTTTAAAACAGAAACATTGGGATATCCAATTATGTTTTTGGCATATCTGTGAAAACATCTCTTTCCATTTTTGGAGTGAAATGAAACCAAAACCACGTTGTTTCGCGATGAAGACATTGGTGGTCACTCCTCTCCCTCAAAAGTTTATTGTGGTTTTTAGACGACACTTTAGCTAATACCTTATCCTCTTCATGGATACCAAGTTTGCTTTTGAGAGCAAAACAATAAAAATAAGAAATAAACATTCAAATACATTCAACAACAAGTCATCAAATTGTATTTTGTATTCTGCAGTTTTAATTTAATTACGAGATCTGTCAAAACAACTTTGACCTACTGGCATACATTCAAATTGTCAGTTTCGCTGTCGACTATAGTTATAATTTCTAATAGGTAAACAATCTTAGTCACGTTGAAATCAATGTGATAAGAAAACAACTTGTTGATGTATTTTTTTCCAGAGATCTTTAAAGATCTCTCAAATTGAACTGCATT
Source organism: Orthonevra nobilis (assembly GCA_963555765.1). Taxonomy (NCBI): domain Eukaryota; kingdom Metazoa; phylum Arthropoda; class Insecta; order Diptera; family Syrphidae; genus Orthonevra; species Orthonevra nobilis. The sequence continues at coordinate 67,808,245 of OY743224.1, forward strand.
CATCAGGTCGTGTGAGAGCAATTCTTAAGCATTTACGACTTGAATAAAAATGGCACCTAATTAATAAAATTTCTTACAGAAAATATTGTCAAAACACTCTTTCTAATGCCAAGGTCTATAGTTAAAACTTTGCACATGCAATCAGCAGTAATTTTTTGGATTATTTCCAGAAAAAAAAATCGGCAAATGACATGGTTTGATACTGCAGTTAAATCCTTTTAATGACCACTCTCAAAACCGCTTCGTTTTCGAAAAATTAAGAGCCACAGTTGCCTCCTGTGTGGGAGAATCGCATCTAATATTTGGACGCACTAATAAAAAAGAAGCTTCTCGGCTTGCATCCTTAGAATGCAACAATTCTGCAACCTCACTTGTAATTTGACTTCTGATTGAGCAATAATTGTTGGAAACTTTGTTTACCATACAACACTTCTTATTAAGTCCATACTGGAGGAGGAAGCAGGTACCTCTTTTAATTTTGTAGAGAAGAGCTACAGAAAACCTTATAAGAATGTCTCAAGTTAAGTCTTATGCCTCCAATTAAAAATTGTACCCCGTAGTATATACGATAGAAGTCGTATGTTGTCACGTCATTGCATTGCTTTTTGATAAGAAGCTTCATAAAGTATTTAAAAAAAAAAATAAATTTATATTTATAAATGTCTTGGCTGTTGGTTTGAACTGAATTTCTCAAACCGATAAGATTATTTCAACTTTATTTTCACACGTTATCTTATCTTGAAAAGTTTAAACGTTTTCGCCCCTTAAGCAACGACGACAACATTCTGTGTGTACAGGAAAGCATACATAGAGCCATAATTTTGAATTGATATGTACATATATATTTTTCTGGAGTAGCTGCCACCAGATAGACCAAGCATGAAGACCCTACGTTGTTCGTATGATTCCCCAACACCGGTATTTCTTAATGAAATGTTTAATGTGTGAAATGTACTTCATTTAACACGTTTATTTTGCTTCGTTAAATGAATATCGACAGACGTAAAAAAAAAATCAGTTGATTCAATTTGCAATAATTTTTCCATGACAGTTGTTGTCATTTTTAGGAGTCGTAAACAATTACACAAATTGTGGGGCGGATTCCGCTTCTATAGTTATCAGTTTTAGATTTTTTTTTAAAGTTGCGAGTAGAAAATTAAATGAAAGCTTTCAAATCGATGAGATGATCATTATTGGAATATCATATAACCAGAGAACTACATTTCTAGCGTGGAATCATCGAAGTAGAAAGTGGAGGTCGGTATTAGGCTCATACATAGACTTTGACTGGATCGAGGTTGTTTTCAAAAAGCCTCTCAAATCGTATCCACTATGGAAAAGAATCTTGCTACTGCAGCAAGAATATGCTAACAGACTGTACAATTTAACCTTAGCGTTTGAGCCAAATAAATTGACTGCCATCGATACACTTGTTCAGCCTTGATGCTTTCGGAGCTATTATTTGTATTTACAAATAGCTAGAAGGCATTCCTTTGACATCAGAAAGAAAAGTGTTTCTGTTGTTGATCCAAGTGGATTATTTCTTAGCTGTTCTTGGTTTCAGCAATTCATTTGTTTTTCTGTTAGAGCAAGTGGTTTTCGATTGAAACAAAAAAAGGAAATCAGAAAAGAATTTTAAATAAATTCTTAAAGATAATTACACAATTACTTATTTTGAAGTGTAAGATTCTATTTGTTATACTTATACTCGCAATTCCTTAGCAGGCACATAATCAAGGTATTATTTTTACCTTCTTTATTTTTTCTACAAAAATCGTTGACCATCCTAAATTTTGTAGTATTAACCTGTTCGGTAGAGCTTGAAGTCTGTTCTAATTTTGTAATTAAGTAAAGCTTTGACGAACAAGGTTTATTCACTTCTGATTTAAACATTCCTCAAAATTTCTTTTTCAGAAAAGCATAATCAAATTTTATTTAAATGTTTCGCACTGTTACTTCAAGTACACATGTTAAGGTCTTTTGAAAATTGCACTTATTTTAACCTTTTTCTGCAAAGTGAATTGATATCTTCTGGTATATCCCTGCCACCCACACTGTTATATTGTTTCGAGTTACATAAAAATTATGTATAGCAATATAGATCATTGATTTTTGTCTTTTGATGTCTGAAGAAGTCATTCAATATGCTGGTACGTGTTTCTGAAAAAGCCGAGCTCATTGGATGTTGTCCAAGAACATTGTCTAGACATATTTGGAACGTCTTAACTACATCATTCATCGTGCTTGATAGGCATAGTTTACAGGCAGAAAGAAAGATCAATTAACGATTAAGCACTCTCGATTACTGCACCAATCTTTATGAATCTTTATGAAAAAGTGCCGAGGATACCAATATTGGTAAAGCAATCGCCAGATCAAATACTTGAGGACCCTTAAAAGTCCGTTTATGAAGAACCATTTGATGTCATTATCAAGTAAAACAAATTCGTTACTTATATAAAAATATAAACTTACTCATGAATGCAAGATAAGATATCAGGTAATGAATCGAAGATGCTTCAGTATATGTGTTCAACCAATAACCAATATTTTTGTTGTTGATCAGTTGATGATCCTCAATGTTTTTAATGGAACAAACTTTATGAATCATTATTAACCTGTTTTCAATGAAATCAAAATAACATAAATGGCTAAATTGCGTCATGCGTTTTGATATCTATTTTGAAGTTAAAAGTTAAATCTTTAAATTATGGTTTATAAAATTTTATTTCCCGATTTTGTTGACTCGTCTGTAAGTCACATTGTCAATAAATTTTCGCTTAGTTACTTTTGATGTAGTTAATATGAAACTTTATTAATTGCATCGTTTTGTTGTTCCTTTTGAGGCAGTATCAAGTAAATATAATTATTTGTGATTCAATAAAAGGTTCACACTTCATTCAGCAACAAGATGGTGAGCTCCAATGAGAGCTAAAGAATGAATGTTAAAAATTAGATGTCGAATAATTCTTGTGCGCACCTTATGAGGATTTCACTTCACCTCACAATATCGAAATCATGAAGTTATCATACAGAAAACCATATCTAATGATCCTATGTAACCATAATTCACTGTTTCATAGCCGTGTCCCAGCATACGAGTATTTGATTCAAGCCAATGAATTAAAAAATCGTCCTTAACAATTTCTCACTTAAGCACGTTAAGAAATTGTGTTTAGTAGTCTTCCCAAAACAACCAGTCCTCTGCTTTCTTTTCTCTCTTCTTTTGGCATCATATTTAAGTTAAATGCGAAAATACATTATTCTTTCTTCAGAACTATATGGGCGGGCTTGTGCCACTGCAACAAATTAATGTGTTTCTGTACCTTTGAAAATAAAATAAAAAAAAATACTTTTGTATAAAATAAATCACTATCCCCTTTCCAACTTCGTTTTTGAATATGCCTTTCATTCACCTCACTCCTCAAAAATAAAATGTTTTTGAAGATAAAGAGTTTTTTCTGTCATTTTATATTTTTATTTATACGTGTTTGAAAAATGTTTTTTTAAATAAATTTAGCCGCAATTTTTTACCTTATTTCTGCAAAGATAGAAAAGATTATTTAGTATGTTCAAAGCTTTAAACCAATTAACCATATAAATGCAGAATGAACAAAATGCAGAAAGAATTTAACATGTTTTTTTTGTTTGATTATTTATTTCAGAATCAATCAACAACTATCCACTTGCATCAGTCAGCCCCAAGTGCCGTGGTAACTTCTCAATCCAACAACAATAATAACAATAACAACAGTAGCGGCAAAATGTTGACTGTGGCATCGACTGGTGTATCTATTCTTAATCCCAGTGTTTTGAATAATAATTTGAATTTGACCTCAAGTGCTTCTCCAAATGGCAATAATACTACCACGTCAACGACAGCATCCTCGGTTGTTACATCGGCTGGTATAATTCAGCATCATTTGAGTGTTCTGTCTGCACAGCAACAGCAGCAACAACACAAGCAAGATCAAGAACAAAAGGCCTATATCCACACGGCGTTGACTCGTGCAGTATCTCACCCTCAGAACAGTGCAAATGTTGTCTCATTTGTTAATACGTTGATTGAGAATTGTCATCGCAAATTAGAAAGGACACAATCTGAACCATTGCCACAGGTTAACACATCGAGGTAAGTTTGCTATTTTAAATATGTAAAAATAAGTAGCTACTTATACACTATGATTCACTATGATCTATCTACTCAACACCTTTCTATAAAGACTTTTGAAAGAGTTCATTGTTAAAAGAAGGTCTTTAACAAATCACATATGCATTATATGTAAATTAATAATTTTTTTTAACCAGTAATTAAACTTTAATTAGCTCTGTGGGGGTTTAAAAGCCAACAGATGTGACCGATAAGCTTACTTTTTTCGATTCAACCTAGTGCCCCGGCACTAATTATCACTCTTTCAATTCAGGTTCGATTCAAGGCTTTTTCGAGTCACGGTCAAAAATGTATTCTCAATCAAAATTGCTGATGGTCTGAATCGACAAGCGACTTAATCACCTTTTTGACTTATTGACCTTCATTTATGCATAATATTTTCATGCATTTGTATATCCGTATGGCCACATTTGGAAATGCAGACAAGTTTTGCAATGATTTTTGTGTATAAATTTATTGTTTTCGTTGTGTGGAAATGTCGTTATTGTATTGTCTGCTAATCTATTGATAAGTTCAAGACCAGATCCCATGCAACAAGCCTGTAGCTCTTTAAATATGATTATCGCATCTCAATGACAATATCAATATTTGACGCCCATCTAGCTTCCAGAAGTTCTGTATTTTTTTAGAACAGCTCGAACTTCTGCCTGCGATACGCTGAATTATCCGGTATCATAAGAACATTCTTGGTTCTATTGTCATTGAGAAGATTTCAGAACCCGTAATCCGTCTGGTATTCTTTGTACAATTGAAACTTTCAATCGAGTTTTCTATCCACTTCGATAAGAAGAAATAATTGCCAGTCTTGTTAAGAGCTTACGATTGTTTTTATTATTATTTGACCTGTTACTATTGTGTTTGTATTAATTTTGTTTATTTTGTGTGCTTACAGATACAAGACCGAGCTGTGTCGTCCATTCGAAGAAGCCGGTGAATGTAAATATGGAGAAAAGTGCCAGTTCGCTCATGGCTATCATGAGTTGCGTAACTTGCAAAGACACCCAAAGTACAAAACTGAATATTGCCGCACCTTTCATAGTGTTGGCTTTTGCCCATATGGTCCAAGATGCCATTTTGTTCACAATGCTGACGAAGCGCGTGCAATGATTCAACAACAACAACAGCAACAACAACAGCAACATCAGCAGCAACAACAACAGCAACAGAATCGTATCAATGCAGCCTACTCGCGTCTAAATCAAAACAACCTTCCATTACCACTGAGTCCCCCACTGAGTATGTCAACAGGCTCTGATCGTGCTTCACCAACCGGCTCACTCTCGCTAAGTCCAACAAATTCAATGGGAAGTTTTCCATTCGTGGACCAAATAAGTCCAGCTAGCTCTGTCTTCCCGACGGCTTTCTCATACAACCATAGCCCACCAGCAAGTCCAAATAGCCCAATGTCACCAGTTAATACACCACCACCATCACTCATCATAGGGACTTCCGTGAATCATCATCAATACGTCAAGCCGATCTCTCAAGCGCACATTGGTACTAAATCTAGTTCACCAATTTCCATAGTCGGAGGTGGTGGCAACAATGTGACCAAAAATGCCAATGGTACCTCCACAGCAAATGCTGCCAATTCGGCAAGCAGCGAAGAAGCACGTCTTCCAGTCTTCAACAGGCTAAGCTCAACTTTAGATGCCTTTTCCAATTTAGCCCTCTAAGGCAACAACACGGCTTGCTTGAATCGAATGCACAATAGCGAACACAAAAAAGCATTAGCCATTTTAAATGTTATTATCAATTATTATCATTGGACTTTTAAAATAATCAATAATAATTGTTTCTTTTACGCTTTGGAATTACAAACACAAAAAAAAAAACAAAAATCGAACTGACCAAATCAATTAGATTGACGATAAATGCCGCAAGTGAACATATTAGTTTATATATCAACAAGTATATATATATTTTTAAATTATTTCTGTTCGTAATAATGTTCTATAATTATTATATATTTTTATTGAAATTTATTTTTGAAAGATAAATTAAATTTTCCGACGAAATACCTACACACATTATCTGTGTAAATGTACATAAAAAAGATAAAAAAAAAAATTAATCAAATCGAAAACAACAGCGTATTTTTTAATGCAAATTTGTTTGGTAGTGATATATAAATATACTAATAAATATTATGTATAGAAGAAGTCTTGTGTATGTGCAATTGCACAAATCAAATGTGAATGAAGATCCAATGTATCTCGATACACAAAAAGAGAATGTGAAATTTATCAATTTCTTGAAATGCAGCATAAATTTGAATTTTGATTTAGTTTGTTTTTTCTTAAATTTCGAACAGAAAAACTCCACTGTATAGAAATGTAGAAAAAAAAAACAAATGAGTCAATTGTTTTCTTTTTTTTCAAATTTAAAATAAACAATTAATTAGCGCAAGACACAAGATATTACAAATTATTATTCTCAAAGTGCCTTATATATTTTTTTTTTATTATTTTGTTTAATTTATTATTTAATTTAATGCGATTGTTACATAAGTCTTTTTCATATCGATTAGTAGTAGTCCAAGTGACATATTTTTTCTTAAATAAATGAAAAGAACACAAAACAAAACAAAAAATAACAAAACAAGTCAATACCCCGATGAAATGCTGTCTTCCGCAATGCATTAAATATATTTATTCACAAAAAACAAAAAAAAACATGCAAATGTGAAATAAACATTTAACGAGGCGAACGAAACATTCGAGAATATTCCAGAGCCGAGTATAGTTCCAAACATAAGCAGAAACGAAAATGTATTGCAAGTCAAAAAAGTTAAATTTAAAATGAAATTTCAATGCTATTACTACTAACTTTCGAGTTATCACTGGAAAACTATTTTTGAGTTTAGTAATTTCATATACAGCCTGGCAATATTCGTAGATGTACACAATAAATTCCCTCGTTCGTTTTTTTTTATCTAGTTATATAGCAATTAAAGTCATTTTGCAATTGAAAGAAAGCAAAAAAAACAATCATTTTTATTGATAATTTAATTACCAAGGAATCCATGGTATACCTTATTTATTTTTGTTCACTTTTTTTTCATTACAAAAGTATACATTTTAAAATCAAATTTTGCGTAACGACTTAAACAAAAACACAAAAAAAAACAAATCAGCTTTTTTGAATTTTAGCGAAAAAAGACATAATTTTGAATAAAACAATTTATATTTCTCAGAATATTTTCCATATTGTTAATGAATATTTAAATCATCGTCGCATTCTGCAAATATTAAAAAAAAAAACAAAACTTTCAATTTAATGTTAAGGTGAATTATTTATTGCAAATTCAAAAACAAAATGACATCCCATTGAATAAACGATGATAAACTAATATTTAAACTACATATATTTTTAAAAGACAAACAAAAAAATAAAATAAGTTAAAAAAAAAATCCTTAATTATTGGGCTTCCTAGTTGTAAAATGTTTTTTTTTTTTTTGGTTTCACTTAGAAATTTAATGTGAAACCAGATAAATTGTTTATATAACTAAAAATAAACATAATTATTTATATTTGTAGCTTTTTTTACATTGATTTTAGTTGATAAACAAACGTATTTAATTATTTTTTTTCTATTTATAAATATTATATATTTAAATTATTAAATGAATGAATATGCATAATGGAATGAAATATCAAAACAAAAAACAAAAAAAAAAAAAAACACTGAAATATTACAATTAATGTTCATTGTGTCAGGAATATATATAAATATATATCTAATTCATTAGTGCTGTGTGTAAAACTTCTTTTTTTTTTATGTTAAACATTTAAATTTAGTATATTTTATAAAATTGTTTTTGCATTTTACAGAGAAAAAAACATAAAAGTCAATTCTTCCACTAGTTATTAAGGGATACACTAATCATTACTTTTTTTTTTTTTAAATGAAATGCAACACTATCAGATATGAGTTATTTTTTCAAATTTTTTTTACGTTTTCCTCAAAACACAGAAGAAAAAAAATTAAAAAAGAAAAAAAAAACAGCTTCCAAAATTGAAATCTTAGCTTTAAAGAAAGATAAATGTACAGTGAACCTCGAATAGCGTCAACATTTGACCAGGATAACAAACTTAAACATATTCGGCGGTACTGTTCAGATTACTTTCCGAATAGATTCCGAAAACATATATTAAATTCATTTATTTGTAAACATTATTTAATAAATTATTTTTTTATACATATAGTTTTCTTATATAATTGCCTTAATACGTTATTAATTCTTCCAATATTATATTTTTGGTTTATTTTTTTTTTCACAACGCTTTTCTCTTTATATAACTTATTTTTTATCTATTTTATTATATATTTTTACATGAAGTAGTTATTTAATAATATTATTATTAATTTAAATAAAAAATTGTGAGTTTGATTGAATAAATAAATCATTAAATTGAGAAAAAAAAATATGGGTGTTTAATTCTGTACTCCAGTCTCTTTACAGAGTTGCTTTACATTTTAGCTATGCTTGTTCTAGTTGTCTAAAGCCTAGCGCAAGGACAGCTGCGATTGGTTCTTAAAATAAGGGCTCGATCTTCTTATCACCTTGAACTTAAAGCTTAAGAGTCATTGAGTCGACTGTTTTTTTTGCTCTTTGGATTTAATCTGTAACTTGAAATAATGCAATGGATTCGAAATATTGGAAAATACTTTTCTTTCTCGAAGGTTTTCTGCTTTCGTTCTCATCGTGGTTAAGTGAGGTTAATGTTTTATGGAGCACGAATTTGTAACTTTCGAATTATTAACTTTTGAACTCATTTGTTTCGGCAAACTGAAGTACGAGCGGACTTCTTCGGAATTGTACATTTTGTACTATTTGTTTTTGTCACTCGGGAGAGATCAGTCATGCTCAGACCACTTTGACTAGGGCAATAAATGGTTAGTCTCGACTTGAAAACTAAGTGAAGGTGTCAAGCAATTTCTTGAAAAGGGAAGGCAGTGAAAAATAGCTGGGTTTGAGAATCTGTGATTGGTGACGCAGTAGTAGTAGTAGCAGATACATGTATGCATTTACTCAGGCCATTACTGATGTGAAGTAATGTATCGAATGCCCTCAGAATGAACGCTTATCGAAGCATCGGGCTTATGTTGAAGAAGCAGAACATGTCCTTAAGACACGTGAGTGACTAGAAGGAGACGCTAGAAAAAGTGTTTGAGCAATTCTTGTGATAAACTTGTGTGGAAAAATCAACCAAGACCGAGCTAAATTTTTGGTTTCCGATATCAGTTTGAAGATAAACACTTAAATATGTATGTATAGGAGTCAACGTGGACTTAGGGGGACTGGGGGGCTTATTTATTGAATTATCAGATATGATTTTCTCAGTCACTTGCGGCCTTTCTGTAGTCTACAATACAGTTTGCCAGAAAGCCTTTGTGAATCCAATGCTGTCTGTCTTTCGTGGAACTATGGTTGAATCTTAGTGCGTCTTTCATCGATGCATACATTGTGAATTACTAAAATGAGGCCATAATTTACCGAGCCGATTTCAGCAATGTGTACCTAAAATCAAATAAAGTACTACCGACAAAAGGTATAAAAATGTACGATCCTTGTTGTTGTGCCAAACGAGATACTTTCTAACGTTTGAACCAAAGAAGGATGATATCGTGACGAGATGTTCTCTATTTAAACTTTAGCTGTGTGTGGAGTGAACGCGTCTTGCTTCAATTGCTTTCTGTTCTTAAATAGTGAAAACAGATGAAATATTTAAAAAAGCACATGGATTTTACTAGGTCTTATGTAGTTTATGAGCCTAGTTCAGTCCCAATTTGTCTGCATTGGTTGATGCAACGAATACTTGATGTACATCTGTATGCGTTCATGTGAGACCAAAAAATCCATAGAACCTACCTGCTCTGCGTTCGTTGGGCTATTTCAGACATTTATTTACATCGAAAAGTGATTCTCACGTATGGAAAGTTCCGAAATCTGCAATTTTTTTTGAGGCATCTAGGTGCTGACGACGACAATCATCGGTACGATCATGACTGAAAAGCTAAGAAATTGGAGCTGCACGTCAAATTTTAGGCAACGTAAATGAAGTATGACACGGGCTAAGACGAAGATGCTTCGCACGACAGTAGAAGCAAATAACCTCTTTCTCAAACAACCCATCTTGCTTAACGATGTAGACTTAAACTCACCTGGCCTCAGCGAAGAACTAGTCCGAAGCCAAGTAGTCTTTGACATTTTTTAGGGTCGACACAGCGACTCCCATGTGTCCAGGAGGCATGCTGTAGAGTACGAGCGAAATGATCCTTTAGTTGTGTTCATAGTCTCACCTTAAAGCAAGAACAGAAGCTGGTCGACTATAGACTGCAGAATACTTCAGATTATGAATTATTATAAAAATTTAAATAGGTATCCCATAGATATGTAGAGTTCGAATAGGGAAGCAGAATTCGCTTACGATGTATTTGCATTTGCTCCGAATTCGCAGTATTTTATTCGGCAGAAGTTCATGTACAAACTATTGCTGTTTTCTTTAGGTCTCGGGAGATCATGCCAGCACTCCGCAATCAGTGTGATCCCAGCAAAGCAGAGCCAACGACAGATTTTCTTGGCAGATCAATAAATTCCACCATGAAAAGTAATCAGCTATGCAACGCACTTAGTCGGACTTATCAATGCTTCATACTTGCAATGATGCCGTCCTCAACGTTGCAGTCGGTCGAGAGTGTTGTAGCTATAGTAACTGGCTTGCTTGCTCCCAAATTAGCGGTGAAACATGCCACAAAGCGAAATCAGTAAGTTGAACGAAACATTCGATAAACTAAGAAGTTCTCGTAAAGCACTTATTAAAAAACTTCCAAGACCACATAATTTAAAACCAAGGACAGTAGATGGCTTGAAAGCCAAGAATCGCTTCTATATACCAGAACAAGACTCTAGTTGCTCGAAAAAAGTGTTCGCTTGTTCAATTATGCTGTACTCTAATTTAAATTTCAATAAATTCAATGCTTCCAACTGAATGTAAATCCAATCGGGAGTGTTTCTAACCCGCATTTGTGCAGAAGACGCCGGTAGAAATTCCCAGAATCAATTTAACATTTTAACTACTCCATTAAATAATAATCCAACCGTTATGATCAAAACATGAAGGGATGGCATCCGTGAGGCTCGCGTCGCCCTTGCCCATGATTCTCGAATGTAGTCACCCTTAATTGTACTCAATTGCGTTCTGCATCACTGTCCATCTACACCCCATTTTTTGGTAGCTTAGGTACCCGTATCTCGCGGAATGTGTCCTTTGAAAACAATGATGTACATTGCGTGCTTGTGCGAAATTGATTCCAAGCATGGAAACTCTTCCCATTTCATTCCTGACAAAGCCATGAAAGTAGTTTACTTCAAATTGTAAACTGAACAGCATGAGGGCGAGGAACTGAGATAAGTTCTGTTCTAAAAAAACAAAATAGTTTCACATTGCATTGTACTCATAAGAACTCCCGATTCACATTTTCATTGGCTTTAGATAAGGGAAGCGAAATTGTGAGTATATCGTCAGAGGGGTCAATTGAATGACACAAGTTATCATCACTCAAATAATAAATAAATGCATGACGTATGGAGTCCCATTTTCTTGCGCATTTTAAAGATAGAAAAACAACTGCAAATTTATATTCGTAATAAATTTCAAAATTACAACAGCGACAGTATCTATTCCCGGTAAAGCTAGAGCTCAGTAAGAGAAAGAATTACAGTTTGAATTGTGGTGTAAAGAACTTAAGGTTTTGAATCTTGTAGACTGTTAACCTTGTTAAACTTTGTGAAGGAAAGAAGCCTTAGGGCAGATTAACTTTGTTCTAGTTGATTAGCAGCGAATCTTTATAATGACTTTAGAAAGCCAGACAAGTGTGAACGAGATAAGCGAAGTGGGATGGTTTGGAGACCTCTTAACACCGCAAATCAAAATAATATGATTGCCGGACGTCATAGGATTGCGTCCGCCTTCAGACGAGCATTTATGAAGATAGAGCAGAGATTCAAGAAAACATTTTTATCACACAAGATTGGAATCTTAATTTTGTATTTGTTTGTTTGAACTGTGTTTCTCGATCTGCTGTCAATTTCGATATATAGTATATAATATTTTAATGACAGATTGGTCTAAGGCTTCGATAAAGACAATGCTGTAGCCAGCTTGTTCTATAACCGGAATTTTTACTGACTAGTTGAAGCTGAAGCTGGTTGAGTCTCTCCCAAATTCTGTATACCCAAGGTTGTTTTTCTATAAAACTCAATAACCAGTATTATGGTTGGCTAGCTTTCAAGACAGTGCTTAAGCTAATTAACTCTACCTACCGGCATTAAGGCCGGTGCTGTGGTTGCCTAATAGTGCCATGTGTAGTTCACACTTTTTGCAATGATGAAGCTGGCTAACTCTGCACGCAAGCTTTTCTGCCTGAAGCCAGCGATCTGACTGGCTGACTTTTTAAGAGAGCTTTAGTTGTTATCCAACTGGTGTTGTTGTTGACTATCTCTATATCCTTACTGGCTCTTTAACCTATGCCCTGACTGACTGGTACTATAGACAGTGCTATAGCTTCAAAGTCAGATCTGAAATATTTTTATCCACAGTTGTAACTTGTGTCTTTTTTAAATGCAGTTGCTGCGAAAATCACGAAGGAAAGCTGGATTGTAACAATCTTGTTAAGCTATTTTATTACCCTAATACTACAGAATTTGTTAAGTCCGAATGTTGGCTTGCCCTTTTTTCAGCGGATTTTGTAAATGACTTTTCGAAGTTGGAATCTTTATTTCGATGAGTCTTAAATTTAATGGAATTATTAGTTAAAGAAATTTGTGTTCAGTAAGTGACGCTCATGACTAACAATATGATATAAATCGTCATTTGCGAATTCAGGAAAAAATTGCATTTTGAAACCATGGGGTATAGTCCAGCAGAATTAAGCAAAATAGCCTCGGATTTCAAACCTCTCTATTTTTGTCAATAAAAGGTTGTCACAGCTAAATTTTCTAAATTGTGCTCAGTACGTGATTCTTATGATTATCAATAACAAAGAAATCGGCATTTGCGAATTCAGGAAAAAAGTGCATTTTGAAACCATGGGCTATAGTCCAGCAGAATTAAGCAAAATAGCCTCGGATTTCAAATGTCTGTATTTTTGTGAATATTTGGTTCTCAGAGCTAAATTTTCTAATTTGTGCTCAGTAAGTGATACTCATGATTATCAATATCAAAGAAATCGTCTTTTGCGAATTCAGGAAAAAAGTGCATTTTGAAACCGTGGTTTATATTCCAGCAGAATTAAGCAAAATAGCCTCGGATTTCAAATGTCTGTATTTTTGTCAATAAAAGGTTCTTAGAGATTAATTTTCTAATTTGTGCTCAGTAAGTGATACTCATGATTATCAATATCATAGAAATCGTCATTTGCAAATTCAGGAAAAAAGTGCATTTTGAAACCATGGGCTATAGTCCAGCAGAATTAAGCAAAATAGCCTCGGATTTCAAATCTCTTTTTTTTTGTCAATAAAAGGTTCTTAGAGATTAATTTTCTAATTTGTGCTCATCATACTCATGATTATTAATATCAAAAAAATCGTCATTTGCGAATTCAGGAAAAAAGTGCATTTTGAAACCATGGGCTATAGTCCAGCAGAATTAAGCAAAATAGCTTCGGATTTCAAATGTCTGTATTTTTGTGAATATTTGGTTCTCAGAACTAAATTTTCTAATATGTGCTCAGTAAGTGATCTCATGATTATCGATATCAAAGAAATCGTCACTTGCGAATTCAGGAAAAAAGTGCATTTTGAAACCATGGGCTATAGTCCAGCAGAATTAAGCAAAATAGCCTCGGATTTCAAATGTCTATATTTTTGTGAATATTTGGTTCTCAGAGCTAAATTTTCTAATTTGTGCTCAGTAAGTGATACTCATGATTATCAATATCAAAGAAATCGTCTTTTGCGAATTCAGGAAAAAAGTGCATTTTGAAACCGTGGTTTATATTCCAGCAGAATTAAGCAAAATAGCCTCGGATTTCAAATGTCTGTATTTTTGTCAATAAAAGGTTCTTAGAGATTAATTTTCTAATTTGTGCTCAGTAAGTGATACTCATGATTATCAATATCAAAGAAATCGTCTTTTGCGAATTCAGGAAAAAAGTGAATTTTGAAACCGTGGTTTATATTCCAGCAGAATTAAGCAAAATAGCCTCGGATTTCAAATCTCTTTTTTTTTGTCAATAAAAGGTTCTTAGAGATTAATTTTCTAATTTGTGCTCATCATACTCATGATTATTAATATCAAAAAAATCGTCATTTGCGAATTCAGGAAAAAAGTGCATTTTGAAACCATGGGCTATAGTCCAGCAGAATTAAGCAAAATAGCTTCGGATTTCAAATGTCTGTATTTTTGTGAATATTTGGTTCTCAGAACTAAATTTTCTAATATGTGCTCAGTAAGTGATACTCATGATTATCGATATCAAAGAAATCGTCATTTGCGAATTCAGGAAAAAAGTGCATTTTGAAACCATGGGCTATAGTCCAGCAGAATTAAGCAAAATAGCCTCGGATTTCAAATGTCTGTATTTTTGTGAATATTTGGTTCTCAGAGCTAAATTTTCTAATTTGTGCTCAGTAAGTGATACTCATGATTATCAATATCAAAGAAATCGTCTTTTGCGAATTCAGGAAAAAAGTGCATTTTGAAACCGTGGTTTATATTCCAGCAGAATTAAGCAAAATAGCCTCGGATTTCAAATCTCTTTTTTTTTGTCAATAAAAGGTTCTTAGAGATTAATTTTCTAATTTGTGCTCAGTAAGTGATACTCATGATTATCAATATCATAGAAATCGTCATTTGCAAATTCAGGAAAAAAGTGCATTTTGAAACCATGGGCTATAGTCCAGCAGAATTAAGCAAAATAGCCTCGGATTTCAAATCTCTTTTTTTTTGTCAATAAAAGGTTCTTAGAGATTAATTTTCTAATTTGTGCTCATCATACTCATGATTATTAATATCAAAAAAATCGTCATTTGCGTATTCAGGAAAAAAGTGCATTTTGAAACCATGGGCTATAGTCCAGCAGAATTAAGCAAAATAGCTTCGGATTTCAAATGTCTGTATTTTTGTGAATATTTGGTTCTCAGAACTAAATTTTCTAATATGTGCTCAGTAAGTGATACTCATGATTATCGATATCAAAGAAATCGTCATTTGCGAATTCAGGAAAAAAGTGCATTTTGAAACCATGGGCTATAGTCCAGCAGAATTAAGCAAAATAGCCTCGGATTTCAAATGTCTGTATTTTTGTGAATATTTGGTTCTCAGAGCTAAATTTTCTAATTTGTGCTCAGTAAGTGATACTCATGATTATCAATATCAAAGAAATCGTCTTTTGCGAATTCAGGAAAAAAGTGAATTTTGAAACCGTGGTTTATATTCCAGCAGAATTAAGCAAAATAGCCTCGGATTTCAAATCTCTTTTTTTTTGTCAATAAAAGGTTCTTAGAGATTAATTTTCTAATTTGTGCTCATCATACTCATGATTATTAATATCAAAAAAATCGTCATTTGCGAATTCAAGAAAAAAGTGCATTTTGAAACCGTGGTTTATATTCCAGCAGAATTAAGCAAAATAGCCTCGGATTTCAAATGTCTGTATTTTTGTCAATAAAAGGTTCTTAGAGATTAATTTTCTAATTTGTGCTCAGTAAGTGATACTCATGATTATCAATATCAAAGAAATCGTCTTTTGCGAATTCAGGAAAAAAGTGCATTTTGAAACCGTGGTTTATATTCCAGCAGAATTAAGCAAAATAGCCTCGGATTTCAAATGTCTGTATTTTTGTCAATAAAAGGTTCTTAGAGATTAATTTTCTAATTTGTGCTCAGTAAGTGATACTCATGATTATCAATATCAAAGAAATCGTCTTTTGCGAATTCAGGAAAAAAGTGAATTTTGAAACCGTGGTTTATATTCCAGCAGAATTAAGCAAAATAGCCTCGGATTTCAAATCTCTTTTTTTTTGTCAATAAAAGGTTCTTAGAGATTAATTTTCTAATTTGTGCTCATCATACTCATGATTATTAATATCAAAAAAATCGTCATTTGCGAATTCAGGAAAAAAGTGCATTTTGAAACCATGGGCTATAGTCCAGCAGAATTAAGCAAAATAGCTTCGGATTTCAAATGTCTGTATTTTTGTGAATATTTGGTTCTCAGAACTAAATTTTCTAATATGTGCTCAGTAAGTGATACTCATGATTATCGATATCAAAGAAATCGTCATTTGCGAATTCAGGAAAAAAGTGCATTTTGAAACCATGGGCTATAGTCCAGCAGAATTAAGCAAAATAGCCTCGGATTTCAAATGTCTGTATTTTTGTGAATATTTGGTTCTCAGAGCTAAATTTTCTAATTTGTGCTCAGTAAGTGATACTCATGATTATCAATATCAAAGAAATCGTCTTTTGCGAATTCAGGAAAAAAGTGCATTTTGAAACCGTGGTTTATATTCCAGCAGAATTAAGCAAAATAGCCTCGGATTTCAAATCTCTTTTTTTTTGTCAATAAAAGGTTCTTAGAGATTAATTTTCTAATTTGTGCTCAGTAAGTGATACTCATGATTATCAATATCATAGAAATCGTCATTTGCAAATTCAGGAAAAAAGTGCATTTTGAAACCATGGGCTATAGTCCAGCAGAATTAAGCAAAATAGCCTCGGATTTCAAATCTCTTTTTTTTTGTCAATAAAAGGTTCTTAGAGATTAATTTTCTAATTTGTGCTCATCATACTCATGATTATTAATATCAAAAAAATCGTCATTTGCGAATTCAGGAAAAAAGTGCATTTTGAAACCATGGGCTATAGTCCAGCAGAATTAAGCAAAATAGCTTCGGATTTCAAATGTCTGTATTTTTGTGAATATTTGGTTCTCAGAACTAAATTTTCTAATATGTGCTCAGTAAGTGATACTCATGATTATCGATATCAAAGAAATCGTCATTTGCGAATTCAGGAAAAAAGTGCATTTTGAAACCATGGGCTATAGTCCAGCAGAATTAAGCAAAATAGCCTCGGATTTCAAATGTCTGTATTTTTGTGAATATTTGGTTCTCAGAGCTAAATTTTCTAATTTGTGCTCAGTAAGTGATACTCATGATTATCAATATCAAAGAAATCGTCTTTTGCGAATTCAGGAAAAAAGTGCATTTTGAAACCATGGGCTATAGTCCAGCAGAATTAAGCAAAATAGCCTCGGATTTCAAATGTCTGTATTTTTGTGAATATTTGGTTCTCAGAGCTTAATTTTCTAATTTGTGCTCAGTAAGTGATACTCATGATTATCAATATCAAAGAAATCGTCATTTGCGAATTCAGGAAAAAAGTGCATTTTGAAACCATGGGCTATAGTCCAGCAGAATTAAGCAAAATAGCCTCGGATTTCAAATCTCTCTATTTTTGTCAATAAAAGGTTCTTAGAGCTTAATTTTCTAATTTGTGCTCAGTAAGTGATACTCATGATTATCAATATCAAAGAAATCGTCATTTGCGAATTCAGGAAAAAAGTGCATTTTGAAACCATGGGCTATAGTCCAGCAGAATTAAGCAAAATAGCCTCGGATTTCAAATCTCTTTTTTTTTGTCAATAAAAGGTTCTTAGAGATTAATTTTCTAATTTGTGCTCATCATACTCATGATTATTAATATCAAAAAAATCGTCATTTGCGAATTCAGGAAAACAGTGCATTTTAAAACCATGGGCTATAGTCCAGCAGAATTAAGCAAAATAGCCTCGGATTTCAAATCTCTCTATTTTTGTCAATAAAAGGTTTTCAGAGCTAAATTTTGTAATTTGTGCTCAGTAAGTGATACTCATGATTATCAATATCAAAGAAATCGTCATATACGAATTCAGGAAAAAAGTGCATTTTGAAACCATGGGCTATAGTCCAGCAGAATTAAGCAAAATAGCCTCGGATTTCAAATCTCTCTATTTTTGTCAATAAAAGGTTTTCAGAGCTAAATTTTGTAATTTGTGCTCAGTAAGTGATACTCATGATTATCAATATCAAAGAAATCGTCATATACGAATTCAGGAAAAAAGTGCATTTTGAAACCATGAGCTATAGTCCAGCAGAATTAAGCAAAATAGCCTCGGATTTCATATCTCTGTATTTTTGTGAATAATTGGTTCTCAGAGCTAAATTTTCTAATATGTGCTCAGTGAGTGATACTCATGATTATCAATATCAAAGAAATCGTCTTTTGCGAATTCAGGAAAAAAGTGCATTTTGAAACCATGGGCTATAGTCCAGCAGAATTAAGCAAAATAGCCTCGGATTTCAAATGTCTGTATATTTGTCAATAAAAGGTTCTTAGAGATAAATTTTCTAATTTGTGCTCATCATACTCGTGATTATCAATATCAAAGAAATCGTCATATACGAATTCAGGAAAAAAGTGCATTTTGAAACCATGGGCTATAGTCCAGCAGAATTAAGCAAAATAGCCTCGGATTTCAAATGTCTGTATTTTTGTGAATATTTGGTTCTCAGAGCTAAATTTTCTAATTTGTGCTCAGTAAGTGATACTCATGATTATCAATATCAAAGAAATCGTCTTTTGCGAATTCAGGAAAAAAGTGCATTTTGAAACCGTGGTTTATATTCCAGCAGAATTAAGCAAAATAGCCTCGGATTTCAAATGTCTGTATTTTTGTCAATAAAAGGTTCTTAGAGATTAATTTTCTAATTTGTGCTCAGTAAGTGATACTCATGATTATCAATATCATAGAAATCGTCATTTGCAAATTCAGGAAAAAAGTGCATTTTGAAACCATGGGCTATAGTCCAGCAGAATTAAGCAAAATAGCCTCGGATTTCAAATCTCTTTTTTTTTGTCAATAAAAGGTTCTTAGAGATTAATTTTCTAATTTGTGCTCATCATACTCATGATTATTAATATCAAAAAAATCGTCATTTGCGAATTCAGGAAAAAAGTGCATTTTGAAACCATGGGCTATAGTCCAGCAGAATTAAGCAAAATAGCTTCGGATTTCAAATGTCTGTATTTTTGTGAATATTTGGTTCTCAGAACTAAATTTTCTAATATGTGCTCAGTAAGTGATACTCATGATTATCGATATCAAAGAAATCGTCACTTGCGAATTCAGGAAAAAAGTGCATTTTGAAACCATGGGCTATAGTCCAGCAGAATTAAGCAAAATAGCCTCGGATTTCAAATGTCTGTATTTTTGTCAATAAAAGGTTCTTAGAGATTAATTTTCTAATTTGTGCTCATCATACTCATGATTATTAATATCAAAAAAATCGTCATTTGCGAATTCAGGAAAAAAGTGCATTTTGAAACCATGGGCTATAGTCCAGCAGAATTAAGCAAAATAGCCTCGGATTTCAAATCTCTCTATTTTTGTCAATAAAAGGTTCTTAGAGCTTAATTTTCTAATTTGTGCTCAGTAAGTGATACTCATGATTATCAATATCAAAGAAATCGTCATTTGCGAATTCAGGAAAAAAGTGCATTTTGAAACCATGGGCTATAGTCCAGCAGAATTAAGCAAAATAGCTTCGGATTTCAAATGTCTGTATTTTTGTGAATATTTGGTTCTCAGTACTAAATTTTCTAATATGTGCTCAGTAAGTGATACTCATGATTATCGATATCAAAGAAATCGTCACTTGCGAATTCAGGAAAAAAGTGCATTTTGAAACCGTGGTTTATATTCCAGCAGAATTAAGCAAAATAGCCTCGGATTTCAAATGTCTGTATTTTTGTCAATAAAAGGTTCTTAGAGATTAATTTTCTAATTTGTGCTCAGTAAGTGATACTCATGATTATCAATATCAAAGAAATCGTCATTTGCGAATTCAGGAAAAAAGTGAATTTTGAAACCGTGGTTTATATTCCAGCAGAATTAAGCAAAATAGCCTCGGATTTCAAATCTCTTTTTTTTTGTCAATAAAAGGTTCTTAGAGATTAATTTTCTAATTTGTGCTCATCATACTCATGATTATTAATATCAAAAAAATCGTCATTTGCGAATTCAGGAAAAAAGTGCATTTTGAAACCATGGGCTATAGTCCAGCAGAATTAAGCAAAATAGCTTCGGATTTCAAATGTCTGTATTTTTGTGAATATTTGGTTCTCAGAGCTAAATTTTCTAATTTGTGCTCAGTAAGTGATACTCATGATTATCAATATCAAAGAAATCGTCTTTTGCGAATTCAGGAAAAAAGTGCATTTTGAAACCATGGGCTATAGTCCAGCAGAATTAAGCAAAATAGCCTCGGATTTCAAATGTCTGTATTTTTGTGAATATTTGGTTCTCAGAGCTTAATTTTCTAATTTGTGCTCAGTAAGTGATACTCATGATTATCAATATCAAAGAAATCGTCATTTGCGAATTCAGGAAAAAAGTGCATTTTGAAACCATGGGCTATAGTCCAGCAGAATTAAGCAAAATAGCCTCGGATTTCAAATCTCTCTATTTTTGTCAATAAAAGGTTCTTAGAGCTTAATTTTCTAATTTGTGCTCAGTAAGTGATACTCATGATTATCAATATCAAAGAAATCGTCATTTGCGAATTCAGGAAAAAAGTGCATTTTGAAACCATGGGCTATAGTTCAGCAGAATTAAGCAAAATAGCTTCGGATTTCAAATGTCTGTATTTTTGTGAATATTTGGTTCTCAGAACTAAATTTTCTAATATGTGCTCAGTAAGTGATACTCATGATTATCGATATCAAAGAAATCGTCACTTGCGAATTCAGGAAAAAAGTGCATTTTGAAACCGTGGTTTATATTCCAGCAGAATTAAGCAAAATAGCCTCGGATTTCAAATGTCTGTATTTTTGTCAATAAAAGGTTCTTAGAGATTAATTTTCTAATTTGTGCTCAGTAAGTGATACTCATGATTATCAATATCAAAGAAATCGTCATTTGCGAATTCAGGAAAAAAGTGAATTTTGAAACCGTGGTTTATATTCCAGCAGAATTAAGCAAAATAGCCTCGGATTTCAAATGTCTGTATTTTTGTGAATATTTGGTTCTCAGAGCTTAATTTTCTAATTTGTGCTCAGTAAGTGATACTCATGATTATCAATATCAAAGAAATCGTCATTTGCGAATTCAGGAAAAAAGTGCATTTTGAAACCATGGGCTATAGTCCAGCAGAATTAAGCAAAATAGCCTCGGATTTCAAATGTCTGTATTTTTGTGAATATTTGGTTCTCAGAGCTTAATTTTCTAATTTGTGCTCAGTAAGTGATACTCATGATTATCAATATCAAAGAAATCGTCATTTGCGAATTCAGGAAAAAAGTGCATTTTGAAACCATGGGCTATAGTCCAGCAGAATTAAGCAAAATAGCCTCGGATTTCAAATCTCTCTATTTTTGTCAATAAAAGGTTCTTAGAGCTTAATTTTCTAATTTGTGCTCAGTAAGTGATACTCATGATTATCAATATCAAAGAAATCGTCATTTGCGAATTCAGGAAAAAAGTGCATTTTGAAACCATGGGCTATAGTCCAGCAGAATTAAGCAAAATAGCCTCGGATTTCAAATGTCTGTATTTTTGTCAATAAAAGGTTCTTAGAGATAAATTTTCTAATTTGTGCTCATCATACTCATGATTATCAATATCAAAGAAATCGTCATTTGCGAATTCAGGAAAAAAGTGCATTTTGAAACCATGGGCTATAGTCCAGCAGAATTAAGCAAAATAGCCTCGGATTTCAAATGTCTGTATTTTTGTGAATATTTGGTTCTCAGAGCTTAATTTTCTAATTTGTGCTCAGTAAGTGATACTCATGATTATCAATATCAAAGAAATCGTCATTTGCGAATTCAGGAAAAAAGTGCATTTTGAAACCATGGGCTATAGTCCAGCAGAATTAAGCAAAATAGCCTCGGATTTCAAATCTCTTTTTTTTTGTCAATAAAAGGTTCTTAGAGATTAATTTTCTAATTTGTGCTCATCATACTCATGATTATTAATATCAAAAAAATCGTCATTTGCGAATTCAGGAAAACAGTGCATTTTAAAACCATGGGCTATAGTCCAGCAGAATTAAGCAAAATAGCCTCGGATTTCAAATCTCTCTATTTTTGTCAATAAAAGGTTCTTAGAGCTTAATTTTCTAATTTGTGCTCAGTAAGTGATACTCATGATTATCAATATCAAAGAAATCGTCATTTGCGAATTCAGGAAAAAAGTGCATTTTGAAACCATGGGCTATAGTCCAGCAGAATTAAGCAAAATAGCCTCGGATTTCAAATCTCTTTTTTTTTGTCAATAAAAGGTTCTTAGAGATTAATTTTCTAATTTGTGCTCATCATACTCATGATTATTAATATCAAAAAAATCGTCTTTTGCGAATTCAGGAAAAAAGTGCATTTTGAAACCGTGGTTTATATTCCAGCAGAATTAAGCAAAATAGCCTCGGATTTCAAATGTCTGTATTTTTGTCAATAAAAGGTTCTTAGAGATTAATTTTCTAATTTGTGCTCAGTAAGTGATACTCATGATTATCAATATCATAGAAATCGTCATTTGCAAATTCAGGAAAAAAGTGCATTTTGAAACCATGGGCTATAGTCCAGCAGAATTAAGCAAAATAGCCTCGGATTTCAAATCTCTTTTTTTTTGTCAATAAAAGGTTCTTAGAGATTAATTTTCTAATTTGTGCTCATCATACTCATGATTATTAATATCAAAAAAATCGTCATTTGCGAATTCAGGAAAAAAGTGCATTTTGAAACCATGGGCTATAGTCCAGCAGAATTAAGCAAAATAGCTTCGGATTTCAAATGTCTGTATTTTTGTGAATATTTGGTTCTCAGAACTAAATTTTCTAATATGTGCTCAGTAAGTGATACTCATGATTATCGATATCAAAGAAATCGTCATTTGCGAATTCAGGAAAAAAGTGCATTTTGAAACCATGGGCTATAGTCCAGCAGAATTAAGCAAAATAGCCTCGGATTTCAAATGTCTGTATTTTTGTGAATATTTGGTTCTCAGAGCTAAATTTTCTAATTTGTGCTCAGTAAGTGATACTCATGATTATCAATATCAAAGAAATCGTCTTTTGCGAATTCAGGAAAAAAGTGCATTTTGAAACCATGGGCTATAGTCCAGCAGAATTAAGCAAAATAGCCTCGGATTTCAAATGTCTGTATTTTTGTGAATATTTGGTTCTCAGAGCTAAATTTTCTAATTTGTGCTCAGTAAGTGATACTCATGATTATCAATATCAAAGAAATCGTCTTTTGCGAATTCAGGAAAAAAGTGCATTTTGAAACCATGGGCTATAGTCCAGCAGAATTAAGCAAAATAGCCTCGGATTTCAAATGTCTGTATTTTTGTGAATATTTGGTTCTCAGAGCTTAATTTTCTAATTTGTGCTCAGTAAGTGATACTCATGATTATCAATATCAAAGAAATCGTCATTTGCGAATTCAGGAAAAAAGTGCATTTTGAAACCATGGGCTATAGTCCAGCAGAATTAAGCAAAATAGCCTCGGATTTCAAATCTCTCTATTTTTGTCAATAAAAGGTTCTTAGAGCTTAATTTTCTAATTTGTGCTCAGTAAGTGATACTCATGATTATCAATATCAAAGAAATCGTCATTTGCGAATTCAGGAAAAAAGTGCATTTTGAAACCATGGGCTATAGTCCAGCAGAATTAAGCAAAATAGCCTCGGATTTCAAATGTCTGTATTTTTGTCAATAAAAGGTTCTTAGAGATAAATTTTCTAATTTGTGCTCATCATACTCATGATTATCAATATCAAAGAAATCGTCATTTGCGAATTCAGGAAAAAAGTGCATTTTGAAACCATGGGCTATAGTCCAGCAGAATTAAGCAAAATAGCCTCGGATTTCAAATGTCTGTATTTTTGTGAATATTTGGTTCTCAGAGCTTAATTTTCTAATTTGTGCTCAGTAAGTGATACTCATGATTATCAATATCAAAGAAATCGTCATTTGCGAATTCAGGAAAAAAGTGCATTTTGAAACCATGGGCTATAGTCCAGCAGAATTAAGCAAAATAGCCTCGGATTTCAAATCTCTCTATTTTTGTCAATAAAAGGTTCTTAGAGCTTAATTTTCTAATTTGTGCTCAGTAAGTGATACTCATGATTATCAATATCAAAGAAATCGTCATTTGCGAATTCAGGAAAAAAGTGCATTTTGAAACCATGGGCTATAGTCCAGCAGAATTAAGCAAAATAGCCTCGGATTTCAAATCTCTTTTTTTTTGTCAATAAAAGGTTCTTAGAGATTAATTTTCTAATTTGTGCTCATCATACTCATGATTATTAATATCAAAAAAATCGTCATTTGCGAATTCAGGAAAACAGTGCATTTTAAAACCATGGGCTATAGTCCAGCAGAATTAAGCAAAATAGCCTCGGATTTCAAATGTCTGTATTTTTGTCAATAAAAGGTTCTTAG
Organism: Orthonevra nobilis; assembly: GCA_963555765.1. Lineage (NCBI taxonomy): Eukaryota > Metazoa > Arthropoda > Insecta > Diptera > Syrphidae > Orthonevra > Orthonevra nobilis. Next base: position 67,832,908 of record OY743224.1, read on the forward strand.
AGATAAATTTTCTAATTTGTGCTCATCATACTCATGATTATCAATATCAAAGAAATCGTCATTTGCGAATTCAGGAAAAAAGTGCATTTTGAAACCATGGGCTATAGTCCAGCAGAATTAAGCAAAATAGCCTCGGATTTCAAATGTCTGTATTTTTGTGAATATTTGGTTCTCAGAGCTTAATTTTCTAATTTGTGCTCAGTAAGTGATACTCATGATTATCAATATCAAAGAAATCGTCATTTGCGAATTCAGGAAAAAAGTGCATTTTGAAACCATGGGCTATAGTCCAGCAGAATTAAGCAAAATAGCCTCGGATTTCAAATCTCTCTATTTTTGTCAATAAAAGGTTCTTAGAGCTTAATTTTCTAATTTGTGCTCAGTAAGTGATACTCATGATTATCAATATCAAAGAAATCGTCATTTGCGAATTCAGGAAAAAAGTGCATTTTGAAACCATGGGCTATAGTCCAGCAGAATTAAGCAAAATAGCCTCGGATTTCAAATCTCTTTTTTTTTGTCAATAAAAGGTTCTTAGAGATTAATTTTCTAATTTGTGCTCATCATACTCATGATTATTAATATCAAAAAAATCGTCATTTGCGAATTCAGGAAAACAGTGCATTTTAAAACCATGGGCTATAGTCCAGCAGAATTAAGCAAAATAGCCTCGGATTTCAAATCTCTCTATTTTTGTCAATAAAAGGTTCTTAGAGCTTAATTTTCTAATTTGTGCTCAGTAAGTGATACTCATGATTATCAATATCAAAGAAATCGTCATTTGCGAATTCAGGAAAAAAAGTGCATTTTGAAACCATGGGCTATAGTCCAGCAGAATTAAGCAAAATAGCCTCGGATTTCAAATCTCTTTTTTTTTGTCAATAAAAGGTTCTTAGAGATTAATTTTCTAATTTGTGCTCATCATACTCATGATTATTAATATCAAAAAAATCGTCTTTTGCGAATTCAGGAAAAAAGTGCATTTTGAAACCGTGGTTTATATTCCAGCAGAATTAAGCAAAATAGCCTCGGATTTCAAATGTCTGTATTTTTGTCAATAAAAGGTTCTTAGAGATTAATTTTCTAATTTGTGCTCAGTAAGTGATACTCATGATTATCAATATCATAGAAATCGTCATTTGCAAATTCAGGAAAAAAGTGCATTTTGAAACCATGGGCTATAGTCCAGCAGAATTAAGCAAAATAGCCTCGGATTTCAAATCTCTTTTTTTTTGTCAATAAAAGGTTCTTAGAGATTAATTTTCTAATTTGTGCTCATCATACTCATGATTATTAATATCAAAAAAATCGTCATTTGCGAATTCAGGAAAAAAGTGCATTTTGAAACCATGGGCTATAGTCCAGCAGAATTAAGCAAAATAGCTTCGGATTTCAAATGTCTGTATTTTTGTGAATATTTGGTTCTCAGAACTAAATTTTCTAATATGTGCTCAGTAAGTGATACTCATGATTATCGATATCAAAGAAATCGTCATTTGCGAATTCAGGAAAAAAGTGCATTTTGAAACCATGGGCTATAGTCCAGCAGAATTAAGCAAAATAGCCTCGGATTTCAAATGTCTGTATTTTTGTGAATATTTGGTTCTCAGAGCTAAATTTTCTAATTTGTGCTCAGTAAGTGATACTCATGATTATCAATATCAAAGAAATCGTCTTTTGCGAATTCAGGAAAAAAGTGCATTTTGAAACCATGGGCTATAGTCCAGCAGAATTAAGCAAAATAGCCTCGGATTTCAAATGTCTGTATTTTTGTGAATATTTGGTTCTCAGAGCTAAATTTTCTAATTTGTGCTCAGTAAGTGATACTCATGATTATCAATATCAAAGAAATCGTCTTTTGCGAATTCAGGAAAAAAGTGCATTTTGAAACCATGGGCTATAGTCCAGCAGAATTAAGCAAAATAGCCTCGGATTTCAAATGTCTGTATTTTTGTGAATATTTGGTTCTCAGAGCTTAATTTTCTAATTTGTGCTCAGTAAGTGATACTCATGATTATCAATATCAAAGAAATCGTCATTTGCGAATTCAGGAAAAAAGTGCATTTTGAAACCATGGGCTATAGTCCAGCAGAATTAAGCAAAATAGCCTCGGATTTCAAATCTCTCTATTTTTGTCAATAAAAGGTTCTTAGAGCTTAATTTTCTAATTTGTGCTCAGTAAGTGATACTCATGATTATCAATATCAAAGAAATCGTCATTTGCGAATTCAGGAAAAAAGTGCATTTTGAAACCATGGGCTATAGTCCAGCAGAATTAAGCAAAATAGCCTCGGATTTCAAATGTCTGTATTTTTGTCAATAAAAGGTTCTTAGAGATAAATTTTCTAATTTGTGCTCATCATACTCATGATTATCAATATCAAAGAAATCGTCATTTGCGAATTCAGGAAAAAAGTGCATTTTGAAACCATGGGCTATAGTCCAGCAGAATTAAGCAAAATAGCCTCGGATTTCAAATGTCTGTATTTTTGTGAATATTTGGTTCTCAGAGCTTAATTTTCTAATTTGTGCTCAGTAAGTGATACTCATGATTATCAATATCAAAGAAATCGTCATTTGCGAATTCAGGAAAAAAGTGCATTTTGAAACCATGGGCTATAGTCCAGCAGAATTAAGCAAAATAGCCTCGGATTTCAAATCTCTCTATTTTTGTCAATAAAAGGTTCTTAGAGCTTAATTTTCTAATTTGTGCTCAGTAAGTGATACTCATGATTATCAATATCAAAGAAATCGTCATTTGCGAATTCAGGAAAAAAGTGCATTTTGAAACCATGGGCTATAGTCCAGCAGAATTAAGCAAAATAGCCTCGGATTTCAAATCTCTTTTTTTTTGTCAATAAAAGGTTCTTAGAGATTAATTTTCTAATTTGTGCTCATCATACTCATGATTATTAATATCAAAAAAATCGTCATTTGCGAATTCAGGAAAACAGTGCATTTTAAAACCATGGGCTATAGTCCAGCAGAATTAAGCAAAATAGCCTCGGATTTCAAATCTCTCTATTTTTGTCAATAAAAGGTTTTCAGAGCTAAATTTTGTAATTTGTGCTCAGTAAGTGATACTCATGATTATCAATATCAAAGAAATCGTCATATACGAATTCAGGAAAAAAGTGCATTTTGAAACCATGGGCTATAGTCCAGCAGAATTAAGCAAAATAGCCTCGGATTTCAAATCTCTCTATTTTTGTCAATAAAAGGTTTTCAGAGCTAAATTTTGTAATTTGTGCTCAGTAAGTGATACTCATGATTATCAATATCAAAGAAATCGTCATATACGAATTCAGGAAAAAAGTGCATTTTGAAACCATGAGCTATAGTCCAGCAGAATTAAGCAAAATAGCCTCGGATTTCATATCTCTGTATTTTTGTGAATAATTGGTTCTCAGAGCTAAATTTTCTAATATGTGCTCAGTGAGTGATACTCATGATTATCAATATCAAAGAAATCGTCTTTTGCGAATTCAGGAAAAAAGTGCATTTTGAAACCATGGGCTATAGTCCAGCAGAATTAAGCAAAATAGCCCCGGATTTCAAATGTCTGTATATTTGTCAATAAAAGGTTCTTAGAGATAAATTTTCTAATTTGTGCTCATCATACTCGTGATTATCAATATCAAAGAAATCGTCATATACGAATTCAGGAAAAAAGTGCATTTTGAAACCATGGGCTATAGTCCAGCAGAATTAAGCAAAATAGCCTCGGATTTCAAATCTCTCTATTTTTGTCAATAAAAGGTTCTTAGAGCTTAATTTTCTAATTTGTGCTCAGTAAGTGATACTCATGATTATCAATATCAAAGAAATCGTCATTTGCGAATTCAGGAAAAAAGTGCATTTTGAAACCATGGGCTATAGTCCAGCAGAATTAAGCAAAGTAGCCTCGGATTTCAAATCTCTTTTTTTTTGTCAATAAAAGGTTCTTAGAGATTAATTTTCTAATTTGTGCTCATCATACTCATGATTATTAATATCAAAAAAATCGTCATTTGCGAATTCAGGAAAAAAGTGCATTTTGAAACCATGGGCTATAGTCCAGCAGAATTAAGCAAAATAGCCTCGGATTTCAAATCTCTTTTTTTTTTGTCAATAAAAGGTTCTTAGAGATTAATTTTCTAATTTGTGCTCATCATACTCATGATTATTAATATCAAAAAAATCGTCATTTGCGAATTCAGGAAAACAGTGCATTTTGAAACCATGGGCTATAGTCCAGCAGAATTAAGCAAAATAGCCTCGGATTTCAAATCTCTCTATTTTTGTCAATAAAAGGTTTTCAGAGCTAAATTTTGTAATTTGTGCTCAGTAAGTGATACTCATGATTATCAATATCAAAGAAATCGTCATATACGAATTCAGGAAAAAAGTGCATTTTGAAACCATGGGCTATAGTCCAGCAGAATTAAGCAAAATAGCCTCGGATTTCAAATCTCTCTATTTTTGTCAATAAAAGGTTTTCAGAGCTAAATTTTGTAATTTGTGCTCAGTAAGTGATACTCATGATTATCAATATCAAAGAAATCGTCATTTGCGAATTCAGGAAAAAAGTGCATTTTGAAACCATGGGCTATAGTCCAGCAGAATTAAGCAAAATAGCCTCGGATTTCAAATGTCTGTATTTTTGTGAATATTTCGTTCTCAGAGCTAAATTTTCTAATTTGTGCTCAGTAAGTGATACTCATGATTATCAATTTCAAAGAAATCGTCTTTTGCGAATTCAGAAAAAAAGTGCATTTTGAAACCATGGGCTATAGTCCAGCAGAATTAAGCAAAATAGCCTCGGATTTCAAATGTCTGTATTTTTGTGAATATTTCGTTCTCAGAGCTAAATTTTCTAATTTGTGCTCAGTAAGTGATACTCATGATTATCAATTTCAAAGAAATCGTCTTTTGCGAATTCAGAAAAAAAGTGCATTTTGAAACCATGGGCTATAGTCCAGCAGAATTAAGCAAAATAGCCTCGGATTTCAAATGTCTGTATTTTTGTCAATAAAAGGTTTTTAGAGATTAATTTTCTAATTTGTGCTCAGTAAGTGATACTCATGATTATCAATATCAAAGAAATCGTCATATACGAATTCAGGAAAAAAGTGCATTTTGAAACCATGAGCTATAGTCCAGCAGAATTAAGCAAAATAGCCTCGGATTTCATATCTCTGTATTTTTGTGAATAATTGGTTCTCAGAGCTAAATTTTCTAATATGTGCTCAGTGAGTGATACTCATGATTATCAATATCAAAGAAATCGTCTTTTGCGAATTCAGGAAAAAAGTGCATTTTGAAACCATGGGCTATAGTCCAGCAGAATTAAGCAAAATAGCCTCGGATTTCAAATGTCTGTATTTTTGTGAATATTTCGTTCTCAGAGCTAAATTTTCTAATTTGTGCTCAGTAAGTGATACTCATGATTATCAATTTCAAAGAAATCGTCTTTTGCGAATTCAGAAAAAAAGTGCATTTTGAAACCATGGGCTATAGTCCAGCAGAATTAAGCAAAATAGCCTCGGATTTCAAATGTCTGTATTTTTGTCAATAAAAGGTTCTTAGAGATTAATTTTCTAATTTGTGCTCATCATACTCATGATTATTAATATCAAAAAAATCGTCATTTGCGAATTCAGGAAAAAAGTGCATTTTGAAACCGTGGTTTATATTCCAGCAGAATTAAGCAAAATAGCCTCGGATTTCAAATGTCTGTATTTTTGTCAATAAAAGGTTCTTAGAGATTAATTTTCTAATTTGTGCTCAGTAAGTGATACTCATGATTATCAATATCAAAGAAATCGTCATTTGCGAATTCAGGAAAAAAGTGAATTTTGAAACCGTGGTTTATATTCCAGCAGAATTAAGCAAAATAGCCTCGGATTTCAAATGTCTGTATTTTTGTCAATAAAAGGTTCTTAGAGATTAATTTTCTAATTTGTGCTCAGTAAGTGATACTCATGATTATCAATATCATAGAAATCGTCATTTGCAAATTCAGGAAAAAAGTGCATTTTGAAACCGTGGTTTATATTCCAGCAGAATTAAGCAAAATAGCCTCGGATTTCAAATGTCTGTATTTTTGTCAATAAAAGGTTCTTAGAGATTAATTTTCTAATTTGTGCTCAGTAAGTGATACTCATGATTATCAATATCAAAGAAATCGTCATTTGCGAATTCAGGAAAAAAGTGAATTTTGAAACCGTGGTTTATATTCCAGCAGAATTAAGCAAAATAGCCTCGGATTTCAAATGTCTGTATTTTTGTCAATAAAAGGTTCTTAGAGATTAATTTTCTAATTTGTGCTCAGTAAGTGATACTCATGATTATCGATATCAAAGAAATCGTCATTTGCGAATTCAGGAAAAAAGTGCATTTTGAAACCATGGGCTATAGTCCAGCAGAATTAAGCAAAATAGCCTCGGATTTCAAATGTCTGTATTTTTGTCAATAAAAGGTTCTTAGAGATTAATTTTCTAATTTGTGCTCAGTAAGTGATACTCATGATTATCAATATCAAAGAAATCGTCATTTGCGAATTCAGGAAAAAAGTGAATTTTGAAACCGTGGTTTATATTTCAGCAGAATTAAGCAAAATAGCCTCGGATTTCAAATGTCTGTATTTTTGTCAATAAAAGGTTCTTAGAGATTAATTTTCTAATTTGTGCTCAGTAAGTGATACTCATGATTATCAATATCATAGAAATCGTCATTTGCAAATTCAGGAAAAAAGTGCATTTTGAAACCATGGGCTATAGTCCAGCAGAATTAAGCAAAATAGCCTCGGATTTCAAATGTCTGTATTTTTGTCAATAAAAGGTTCTTAGAGATTAATTTTCTAATTTGTGCTCAGTAAGTGATACTCATGATTATCAATATCATAGAAATCGTCATTTGCAAATTCAGGAAAAAAGTGCATTTTGAAACCATGGGCTATAGTCCAGCAGAATTAAGCAAAATAGCCTCGGATTTCAAATCTCTTTTTTTTTGTCAATAAAAGGTTCTTAGAGATTAATTTTCTAATTTGTGCTTATCATACTCATGATTATTAATATCAAAAAAATCGTCATTTGCGAATTCAGGAAAACAGTGCATTTTGAACCCATGGGCTATAGTCCAGCAGAATTAAGCAAAATAGCTTCGGATTTCAAATGTCTGTATTTTTGTGAATATTTGGTTCTCAGAACTAAATTTTCTAATATGTTCAGTAAGTGATACTCATGATTATCGATATCAAAGAAATCGTCATTTGCGAATTCAGGAAAAAAGTGCATTTTGAAACCATGGGCTATAGTCCAGCAGAATTAAGCAAAATAGCCTCGGATTTCAAATGTCTGTATTTTTGTCAATAAAAGGTTCTTAGAGATTAATTTTCTAATTTGTGCTCAGTAAGTGATACTCATGATTATCAATATCAAAGAAATCGTCATTTGCGAATTCAGGAAAAAAGTGAATTTTGAAACCGTGGTTTATATTCCAGCAGAATTAAGCAAAATAGCCTCGGATTTCAAATGTCTGTATTTTTGTCAATAAAAGGTTCTTAGAGATTAATTTTCTAATTTGTGCTCAGTAAGTGATACTCATGATTATCAATATCATAGAAATCGTCATTTGCAAATTCAGGAAAAAAGTGCATTTTGAAACCATGGGCTATAGTCCAGCAGAATTAAGCAAAATAGCCTCGGATTTCAAATGTCTGTATTTTTGTCAATAAAAGGTTCTTAGAGATTAATTTTCTAATTTGTGCTCAGTAAGTGATACTCATGATTATCAATATCATAGAAATCGTCATTTGCAAATTCAGGAAAAAAGTGCATTTTGAAACCATGGGCTATAGTCCAGCAGAATTAAGCAAAATAGCCTCGGATTTCAAATCTCTTTTTTTTTTGTCAATAAAAGGTTCTTAGAGATTAATTTTCTAATTTGTGCTCATCATACTCATGATTATTAATATCAAAAAAATCGTCATTTGCGAATTCAGGAAAAAAGTGCATTTTGAAACCATGGGCTATAGTCCAGCAGAATTAAGCAAAATAGCTTCGGATTTCAAATGTCTGTATTTTTGTGAATATTTGGTTCTCAGAACTAAATTTTCTAATATGTGCTCAGTAAGTGATACTCATGATTATCGATATCAAAGAAATCGTCATTTGCGAATTCAGGAAAAAAGTGCATTTTGAAACCATGGGCTATAGTCCAGCAGAATTAAGCAAAATAGCCTCGGATTTCAAATGTCTGTATTTTTGTGAATATTTGGTTCTCAGAGCTAAATTTTCTAATTTATGCTCAGTAAGTGATACTCATGATTATCAATATCAAAGAATTCGTCTTTTGCGAATTCAGGAAAAAAGTGCATTTTGAAACCAAGGGCTATAGTCCAGCAGAATTAAGCAAAATAGCCTCGGATTTCAAATCTCTCTATTTTTGTCAATAAAAGGTTCTTAGAGCTTAATTTTCTAATTTGTGCTCAGTAAGTGATACTCATGACTATCAATATAAAAGAAATCGTCATTTGCGAATTCAGGAAAAAAGTGCATTTTGAAACCATGGGCTATAGTCCAGCAGAATTAAGCAAAATAGCCTCGGATTTCAAATCTCTTTTTTTTGTCAATAAAAGGTTCTTAGAGATTAATTTTCTAATTTGTGCTCATCATACTCATGATTATTAATATCAAAAAAATCGTCATTTGCGAATTCAGGAAAACAGTGCATTTTGAAACCATGGGCTATAGTCCAGCAGAATTAAGCAAAATAGCCTCGGATTTCAAATGTTTGTATTTTTGTGAATATTTGGTTCTCAGAACTAAATTTTCTAATTTGTGCTCAGTAAGTGATACTCATGATTATCAATATCAAAGAAATCGTCTTTTGCGAATTCAGGAAAAAAGTGCATTTTGAAACCATGGGCTATAGTCCAGCAGAATTAAGCAAAATAGCCTCGGATTTCAAATCTCTTTTTTTTTTGTCAATAAAAGGTTCTTAGAGATTAATTTTCTAATTTGTGCTCAGTAAGTGATACTCATGATTATCAATATCAAAGAAATCGTCATTTGCGAATTCAGGAAAAAAGTGAATTTTGAAACCGTGGTTTATATTCCAGCAGAATTAAGCAAAATAGCCTCGGATTTCAAATGTCTGTATTTTTGTCAATAAAAGGTTCTTAGAGATTAATTTTCTAATTTGTGCTCAGTAAGTGATACTCATGATTATCAATATCATAGAAATCGTCATTTGCAAATTCAGGAAAAAAGTGCATTTTGAAACCATGGGCTATAGTCCAGCAGAATTAAGCAAAATAGCCTCGGATTTCAAATGTCTGTATTTTTGTCAATAAAAGGTTCTTAGAGATTAATTTTCTAATTTGTGCTCAGTAAGTGATACTCATGATTATCAATATCATAGAAATCGTCATTTGCAAATTCAGGAAAAAAGTGCATTTTGAAACCATGGGCTATAGTCCAGCAGAATTAAGCAAAATAGCCTCGGATTTCAAATCTCTTTTTTTTTTGTCAATAAAAGGTTCTTAGAGATTAATTTTCTAATTTGTGCTCATCATACTCATGATTATTAATATCAAAAAAATCGTCATTTGCGAATTCAGGAAAAAAGTGCATTTTGAAACCATGGGCTATAGTCCAGCAGAATTAAGCAAAATAGCTTCGGATTTCAAATGTCTGTATTTTTGTGAATATTTGGTTCTCAGAACTAAATTTTCTAATATGTGCTCAGTAAGTGATACTCATGATTATCGATATCAAAGAAATCGTCATTTGCGAATTCAGGAAAAAAGTGCATTTTGAAACCATGGGCTATAGTCCAGCAGAATTAAGCAAAATAGCCTCGGATTTCAAATGTCTGTATTTTTGTGAATATTTGGTTCTCAGAGCTAAATTTTCTAATTTGTGCTCAGTAAGTGATACTCATGATTATCAATATCAAAGAAATCGTCTTTTGCGAATTCAGGAAAAAAGTGCATTTTGAAACCAAGGGCTATAGTCCAGCAGAATTAAGCAAAATAGCCTCGGATTTCAAATCTCTCTATTTTTGTCAATAAAAGGTTCTTAGAGCTTAATTTTCTAATTTGTGCTCAGTAAGTGATACTCATGACTATCAATATAAAAGAAATCGTCATTTGCGAATTCAGGAAAAAAGTGCATTTTGAAACCATGGGCTATAGTCCAGCAGAATTAAGCAAAATAGCCTCGGATTTCAAATCTCTTTTTTTTGTCAATAAAAGGTTCTTAGAGATTAATTTTCTAATTTGTGCTCATCATACTCATGATTATTAATATCAAAAAAATCGTCATTTGCGAATTCAGGAAAACAGTGCATTTTGAAACCATGGGCTATAGTCCAGCAGAATTAAGCAAAATAGCCTCGGATTTCAAATGTTTGTATTTTTGTGAATATTTGGTTCTCAGAACTAAATTTTCTAATTTGTGCTCAGTAAGTGATACTCATGATTATCAATATCAAAGAAATCGTCTTTTGCGAATTCAGGAAAAAAGTGCATTTTGAAACCATGGGCTATAGTCCAGCAGAATTAAGCAAAATAGCCTCGGATTTCAAATGTCTGTATTTTTGTGAATATTTGGTTCTCAGAGCTTAATTTTCTAATTTGTGCTCAGTAAGTGATACTCATGATTATCAATATCAAAGAAATCGTCATTTGCGAATTCAGGAAAAAAGTGCATTTTGAAACCATGGGCTATAGTCCAGCAGAATTAAGCAAAATAGCCTCGGATTTCAAATGTCTGTATTTTTGTGAATATTTGGTTCTCAGAACTAAATTTTCTAATTTGTGCTCAGTAAGTGATACTCATGATTATCAATATCAAAGAAATCGTCTTTTGCGAATTCAGGAAAAAAGTGCATTTTGAAACCATGGGCTTTAGTCCAGCAGAATTAAGCAAAATAGCCTCGGATTTCAAATGTCTGTATTTTTGTGAATATTTGGTTCTCAGAGCTTAATTTTCTAATTTGTGCTCAGTAAGTGATACTCATGATTATCAATATCAAAGAAATCGTCATTTGCGAATTCAGGAAAAAAGTGCATTTTGAAACCATGGGCTATAGTCCAGCAGAATTAAGCAAAATAGCCTCGGATTTCAAATGTCTGTATTTTTGTGAATATTTGGTTCTCAGAACTAAATTTTCTAATTTGTGCTCAGTAAGTGATACTCATGATTATCAATATCAAAGAAACCGTCTTTTGCGAATTCAGGAAAAAAGTGCATTTTGAAACCATGGGCTATAGTCCAGCAGAATTAAGCAAAATAGCCTCGGATTTCAAATGTCTGTATTTTTGTCAATAAAAGGTTCTTAGAGATAAATTTTCTAATTTGTGCTCATCATACTCATGATTATCAATATCAAAGAAATCGTCATTTGCGAATTCAGGAAAAAAGTGCATTTTGAAACCATGGGCTATAGTCCAGCAGAATTAAGCAAAATAGCCTCGGATTTCAAATGTCTGTATTTTTGTGAATATTTGGTTCTCAGAACTAAATTTTCTAATTTGTGCTCAGTAAGTGATACTCATGATTATCAATATCAAAGAAATCGTCTTTTGCGAATTCAGGAAAAAAGTGCATTTTGAAACCATGGGCTATAGTCCAGCAGAATTAAGCAAAATAGCCTCGGATTTCAAATGTCTGTATTTTTGTGAATATTTGGTTCTCAGAGCTTAATTTTCTAATTTGTGCTCAGTAAGTGATACTCATGATTATCAATATCAAAGAAATCGTCATTTGCGAATTCAGGAAAAAAGTGCATTTTGAAACCATGGGCTATAGTCCAGCAGAATTAAGCAAAATAGCCTCGGATTTCAAATGTCTGTATTTTTGTGAATATTTGGTTCTCAGAACTAAATTTTCTAATTTGTGCTCAGTAAGTGATACTCATGATTATCAATATCAAAGAAATCGTCTTTTGCGAATTCAGGAAAAAAGTGCATTTTGAAACCATGGGCTATAGTCCAGCAGAATTAAGCAAAATAGCCTCGGATTTCAAATGTCTGTATTTTTGTCAATAAAAGGTTCCTAGAGATAAATTTTCTAATTTGTGCTCATCATACTCATGATTATCAATATCAAAGAAATCGTCATTTGCGAATTCAGGAAAAAAGTGCATTTTGAAACCATGGGCTATAGTCCAGCAGAATTAAGCAAAATAGCCTCGGATTTCAAATGTCTGTATTTTTGTGAATATTTGGTTCTCAGAACTAAATTTTCTAATTTGTGCTCAGTAAGTGATACTCATGATTATCAATATCAAAGAAATCGTCTTTTGCGAATTCAGGAAAAAAGTGCATTTTGAAACCATGGGCTATAGTCCAGCAGAATTAAGCAAAATAGCCTCGGATTTCAAATGTCTGTATTTTTGTGAATATTTGGTTCTCAGAGCTTAATTTTCTAATTTGTGCTCAGTAAGTGATACTCATGATTATCAATATCAAAGAAATCGTCATTTGCGAATTCAGGAAAAAAGTGCATTTTGAAACCATGGGCTATAGTCCAGCAGAATTAAGCAAAATAGCCTCGGATTTCAAATGTCTGTATTTTTGTGAATATTTGGTTCTCAGAGCTTAATTTTCTAATTTGTGCTCAGTAAGTGATACTCATGATTATCAATATCAAAGAAATCGTCATTTGCGAATTCAGGAAAAAAGTGCATTTTGAAACCATGGGCTATAGTCCAGCAGAATTAAGCAAAATAGCCTCGGATTTCAAATCTCTCTATTTTTGTCAATAAAAGGTTCTTAGAGCTTAATTTTCAAATTTGTGCTCAGTAAGTGATACTCATGATTATCAATATCAAAGAAATCGTCATTTGCGAATTCAGGAAAAAAGTGCATTTTGAAACCATGGGCTATAGTCCAGCAGAATTAAGCAAAATAGCCTCGGATTTCAAATGTCTGTATTTTTGTCAATAAAAGGTTCTTAGAGATAAATTTTCTAATTTGTGCTCATCATACTCATGATTATCAATATCAAAGAAATCGTCATTTGCGAATTCAGGAAAAAAGTGCATTTTGAAACCATGGGCTATAGTCCAGCAGAATTAAGCAAAATAGCCTCGGATTTCAAATGTCTGTATTTTTGTGAATATTTGGTTCTCAGAGCTTAATTTTCTAATTTGTGCTCAGTAAGTGATACTCATGATTATCAATATCAAAGAAATCGTCATTTGCGAATTCAGGAAAAAAGTGCATTTTGTAACCATGGGCTATAGTCCAGCAGAATTAAGCAAAATAGCCTCGGATTTCAAATCTCTCTATTTTTGTCAATAAAAGGTTCTTAGAGCTTAATTTTCTAATTTGTGCTCAGTAAGTGATACTCATGATTATCAATATCAAAGAAATCGTCATTTGCGAATTCAGGAAAAAAGTGCATTTTGAAACCATGGGCTATAGTCCAGCAGAATTAAGCAAAATAGCCTCGGATTTCAAATGTCTGTATTTTTGTGAATATTTGGTTCTCAGAGCTAAATTTTCTAATTTGTGCTCAGTAAGTGATACTCATGATTATCAATATCAAAGAAATCGTCATTTGCGAATTCAGGAAAAAAGTGAATTTTGAAACCGTGGTTTATATTCCAGCAGAATTAAGCAAAATAGCCTCGGATTTCAAATGTCTGTATTTTTGTCAATAAAAGGTTCTTAGAGATTAATTTTCTAATTTGTGCTCAGTAAGTGATACTCATGATTATCAATATCAAAGAAATCGTCATTTGCGAATTCAGGAAAAAAGTGAATTTTGAAACCGTGGTTTATATTCCAGCAGAATTAAGCAAAATAGCCTCGGATTTCAAATGTCTGTATTTTTGTCAATAAAAGGTTCTTAGAGATTAATTTTCTAATTTGTGCTCAGTAAGTGATACTCATGATTATCAATATCATAGAAATCGTCATTTGCAAATTCAGGAAAAAAGTGCATTTTGAAACCATGGGCTATAGTCCAGCAGAATTAAGCAAAATAGCCTCGGATTTCAAATGTCTGTATTTTTGTCAATAAAAGGTTCTTAGAGATTAATTTTCTAATTTGTGCTCAGTAAGTGATACTCATGATTATCAATATCAAAGAAATCGTCATTTGCGAATTCAGGAAAAAAGTGAATTTTGAAACCGTGGTTTATATTCCAGCAGAATTAAGCAAAATAGCCTCGGATTTCAAATGTCTGTATTTTTGTCAATAAAAGGTTCTTAGAGATTAATTTTCTAATTTGTGCTCAGTAAGTGATACTCATGATTATCAATATCATAGAAATCGTCATTTGCAAATTCAGGAAAAAAGTGCATTTTGAAACCATGGGCTATAGTCCAGCAGAATTAAGCAAAATAGCCTCGGATTTCAAATGTCTGTATTTTTGTCAATAAAAGGTTCTTAGAGATAAATTTTCTAATTTGTGCTCATCATACTCATGATTATCAATATCAAAGAAATCGTCTTTTGCGAATTCAGGAAAAAAGTGCATTTTGAAACCATGGGCTATAGTCCAGCAGAATTAAGCAAAATAGCCTCGGATTTCAAATGTCTGTATTTTTGTCAATAAAAGGTTCTTAGAGATAAATTTTCCAATTTGTGCTCATCATACTCATGATTATCAATATCAAAGAAATCGTCTTTTGCGAATTCAGGAAAAAAGTGCATTTTGAAACCATGGGCTATAGTCCAGCAGAATTAAGCAAAATAGCCTCGGATTTCATATCTCTGTATTTTTGTGAATAATTGGTTCTCAGAGCTAAATTTTCTAATATGTGCTCAGTGAGTGATACTCATGATTATCAATATCAAAGAAATCGTCTTTTGCGAATTCAGGAAAAAAGTGCATTTTGAAACCATGGGCTATAGTCCAGCAGAATTAAGCAAAATAGCCTCGGGATTCAAATGTCTGTATTTTTGTCAATAAAAGGTTCTTAGAGATAAATTTTCTAATTTGTGCTCATCATACTCATGATTATCAATATCAAAGAAATCGTCTTTTGCGAATTCAGGAAAAAAGTGCATTTTGAAACCATGGGCTATAGTCCAGCAGAATTAAGCAAAATAGCCTCGGATTTCAAATGTCTGTATTTTTGTCAATAAAAGGTTCTTAGAGATTAATTTTCTAATTTGTGCTCAGTAAGTGATACTCATGATTATCAATATCAAAGAAATCGTCATTTGCGAATTCAGGAAAAAAGTGAATTTTGAAACCGTGGTTTATATTCCAGCAGAATTAAGCAAAATAGCCTCGGATTTCAAATGTCTGTATTTTTGTCAATAAAAGGTTCTTAGAGATTAATTTTCTAATTTGTGCTCAGTAAGTGATACTCATGATTATCAATATCATAGAAATCGTCATTTGCAAATTCAGGAAAAAAGTGCATTTTGAAACCATGGGCTATAGTCCAGCAGAATTAAGCAAAATAGCCTCGGATTTCAAATCTCTTTTTTTTTGTCAATAAAAGGTTCTTAGAGATTAATTTTCTAATTTGTGCTCAGTAAGTGATACTCATGATTATCAATATCAAAGAAATCGTCTTTTGCGAATTCAGGAAAAAAGTGCATTTTGAAACCGTGGTTTATATTCCAGCAGAATTAAGCAAAATAGCCTCGGATTTCAAATGTATGTATTTTTGTCAATAAAAGGTTCTTAGAGATTAATTTTCTAATTTGTGCTCAGTAAGTGATACTCATGATTATCAATATCAAAGAAATCGTCATTTGCGAATTCAGGAAAAAAGTGAATTTTGAAACCGTGGTTTATATTCCAGCAGAATTAAGCAAAATAGCCTCGGATTTCAAATGTCTGTATTTTTGTCAATAAAAGGTTCTTAGAGATTAATTTTCTAATTTGTGCTCAGTAAGTGATACTCATGATTATCAATATCATAGAAATCGTCATTTGCAAATTCAGGAAAAAAGTGCATTTTGAAACCATGGGCTATAGTCCAGCAGAATTAAGCAAAATAGCCTCGGATTTCAAATGTCTGTAGTTTTGTGAATAATTGGTTCTCAGAGCTAAATTTTCTAATATGTGCTCAGTGAGTGATACTCATGATTATCAATATCAAAGAAATCGTCTTTTGCGAATTCAGGAAAAAAGTGCATTTTGAAACCATGGGCTATAGTCCAGCAGAATTAAGCAAAATAGCCTCGGATTTCATATCTCTGTATTTTTGTGAATAATTGGTTCTCAGAGCTAAATTTTCTAATATGTGCTCAGTGAGTGATACTCATGATTATCAATATCAAAGAAATCGTCTTTTGCGAATTCAGGAAAAAAGTGCTTTTTGAAACCATGGGCTATAGTCCAGCAGAATTAAGCAAAATAGCCTCGGATTTCAAATGTCTGTATTTTTGTCAATAAAAGGTTCTTAGAGATTAATTTTCTAATTTGTGCTCAGTAAGTGATACTCATGATTATCAATATCAAAGAAATCGTCATTTGCGAATTCAGGAAAAAAGTGAATTTTGAAACCGTGGTTTATATTCCAGCAGAATTAAGCAAAATAGCCTCGGATTTCAAATGTCTGTATTTTTGTCAATAAAAGGTTCTTAGAGATTAATTTTCTAATTTGTGCTCAGTAAGTGATACTCATGATTATCAATATCATAGAAATCGTCATTTGCAAATTCAGGAAAAAAGTGCATTTTGAAACCATGGGCTATAGTCCAGCAGAATTAAGCAAAATAGCCTCGGATTTCAAATCTCTTTTTTTTTGTCAATAAAAGGTTCTTAGAGATTAATTTTCTAATTTGTGCTCAGTAAGTGATACTCATGATTATCAATATCAAAGAAATCGTCTTTTGCGAATTCAGGAAAAAAGTGCATTTTGAAACCGTGGTTTATATTCCAGCAGAATTAAGCAAAATAGCCTCGGATTTCAAATGTATGTATTTTTGTCAATAAAAGGTTCTTAGAGATAAATTTTCTAATTTGTGCTCATCATACTCATGATTATCAATATCAAAGAAATCGTCTTTTGCGAATTCAGGAAAAAAGTGCATTTTGAAACCATGGGCTATAGTCCAGCAGAATTAAGCAAAATAGCCTCGGATTTCAAATGTCTGTATTTTTGTGAATATTTGGTTCTCAGAGCTAAATTTTCTAATTTGTGCTCAGTAAGAGATACTCATGATTATCAATATCAAAGAAATCGTCTTTTGCGAATTCAGGAAAAAAGTGCATTTTGAAACCGTGGTTTATATTCCAGCAGAATTAAGCAAAATAGCCTCGGATTTCAAATGTCTGTATTTTTGTCAATAAAAGGTTCTTAGAGATTAATTTTCTAATTTGTGCTCAGTAAGTGATACTCATGATTATCAATATCATAGAAATCGTCATTTGCAAATTCAGGAAAAAAGTGCATTTTGAAACCATGGGCTATAGTCCAGCAGAATTAAGCTAAATAGCCTCGGATTTCAAATGTCTGTATTTTTGTCAATAAAAGGTTCTTAGAGATTAATTTTCTAATTTGTGCTCAGTAAGTGATACTCATGATTATCAATATCAAAGAAATCGTCATTTGCGAATTCAGGAAAAAAGTGAATTTTGAAACCGTGGTTTATATCCCAGCAGAATTAAGCAAAATAGCCTCGGATTTCAAATGTCTGTATTTTTGTCAATAAAAGGTTCTTAGAGATTAATTTTCTAATTTGTGCTCAGTAAGTGATACTCATGATTATCAATATCATAGAAATCGTCATTTGCAAATTCAGGAAAAAAGTGCATTTTGAAACCATGGGCTATAGTCCAGCAGAATTAAGCAAAATAGCCTCGGATTTCAAATGTCTGTATTTTTGTCAATAAAAGGTTCTTAGAGATTCGTTTTCTAATTTGTGCTCAGTAAGTGATACTCATGATTATCAATATCATAGAAATCGTCATTTGCAAATTCAGGAAAAAAGTGCATTTTGAAACCATGGGCTATAGTCCAGCAGAATTAAGCAAAATAGCCTCGGATTTCAAATCTCTTTTTTTTTGTCAATAAAAGGTTCTTAGAGATTAATTTTCTAATTTGTGCTCATCATACTCATGATTATTAATATCAAAAAAATCGTCTTTTGCGAATTCAGGAAAAAAGTGCATTTTGAAACCAAGGGCTATAGTCCAGCAGAATTAAGCAAAATAGCCTCGGATTTCAAATCTCTCTATTTTTGTCAATAAAAGGTTCTTAGAGCTTAATTTTCTAATTTGTGCTCAGTAAGTGATACTCATGACTATCAATATAAAAGAAATCGTCATTTGCGAATTCAGGAAAAAAGTGCATTTTGAAACCATGGGCTATAGTCCAGCAGAATTAAGCAAAATAGCCTCGGATTTCAAATCTCTTTTTTTTTGTCGATAAAAGGTTCTTAGAGATTAATTTTCTAATTTGTGCTCATCATACTCATGATTATTAATATCAAAAAAATCGTCATTTGCGAATTCAGGAAAACAGTGCATTTTGAAACCATGGGCTATAGTCCAGCAGAATTAAGCAAAATAGCCTCGGATTTCAAATGTCTGTATTTTTGTCAATAAAAGGTTCTTAGAGATAAATTTTCTAATTTGTGCTCATCATACTCATGATTATCAATATCAAAGAAATCGTCATTTGCGAATTCAGGAAAAAAGTGCATTTGGAAACCATGGGCTATAGTCCAGCAGAATTAAGCAAAATAGCCTCGGATTTCAAATGTCTGTATTTTTGTGAATATTTGGTTCTCAGAGCTTAATTTTCTAATTTGTGCTCAGTAAGTGATACTCATGATTATCAATTTCAAAGAAATCGTCTTTTGCGAATTCAGAAAAAAAGTGCATTTTGAAACCATGGGCTATAGTCCAGCAGAATTAAGCAAAATAGCCTCGGATTTCAAATGTCTGTATTTTTGTCAATAAAAGGTTCTTAGAGATAAATTTTCTAATTTGTGCTCATCATACTCATGATTATCAATATCAAAGAAATCGTCTTTTGCGAATTCAGGAAAAAAGTGCATTTTGAAACCATGGGCTATAGTCCAGCAGAATTAAGCAAAATAGCCTCGGATTTCAAATGTCTGTATTTTTGTCAATAAAAGGTTCTTAGAGATAAATTTTCTAATTTGTGCTCATCATACTCATGATTATCAATATCAAAGAAATCGTCATTTGCGAATTCAGGAAAAAAGTGCATTTGGAAACCATGGGCTATAGTCCAGCAGAATTAAGCAAAATAGCCTCGGATTTCAAATCTCTCTATTTTTGTCAATAAAAGGTTCTTAGAGCTTAATTTTCTAATTTGTGCTCAGTAAGTGATACTCATGATTATCAATATCAAAGAAATCGTCATTTGCGAATTCAGGAAAAAAGTGCATTTTGAAACCATGGGCTATAGTCCAGCAGAATTAAGCAAAATAGCCTCGGATTTCAAATCTCTTTTTTTTGTCAATAAAAGGTTCTTAGAGATTAATTTTCTAATTTGTGCTCATCATACTCATGATTATTAATATCAAAAAAATCGTCATTTGCGAATTCAGGAAAACAGTGCATTTTGAAACCATGGGCTATAGTCCAGCAGAATTAAGCAAAATAGCCTCGGATTTCAAATGTTTGTATTTTTGTGAATATTTGGTTCTCAGAACTAAATTTTCTAATTTGTGCTCAGTAAGTGATACTCATGATTATCAATATCAAAGAAATCGTCTTTTGCGAATTCAGGAAAAAAGTGCATTTTGAAACCATGGGCTATAGTCCAGCAGAATTAAGCAAAATAGCCTCGGATTTCAAATGTCTGTATTTTTGTGAATATTTGGTTCTCAGAGCTTAATTTTCTAATTTGTGCTCAGTAAGTGATACTCATGATTATCAATTTCAAAGAAATCGTCTTTTGCGAATTCAGAAAAAAAGTGCATTTTGAAACCATGGGCTATAGTCCAGCAGAATTAAGCAAAATAGCCTCGGATTTCAAATGTCTGTATTTTTGTCAATAAAAGGTTCTTAGAGATTAATTTTCTAATTTGTGCTCAGTAAGTGATACTCATGATTATCAATATCAAAGAAATCGTCATTTGCGAATTCAGGAAAAAAGTGAATTTTGAAACCGTGGTTTATATTCCAGCAGAATTAAGCAAAATAGCCTCGGATTTCAAATGTCTGTATTTTTGTCAATAAAATGTTCTTAGAGATTAATTTTCTAATTTGTGCTCAGTAAGTGATACTCATGATTATCAATATCATAGAAATCGTCATTTGCAAATTCAGGAAAAAAGTGCATTTTGAAACCATGGGCTATAGTCCAGCAGAATTAAGCAAAATAGCCTCGGATTTCAAATCTCTCTATTTTTGTCAATAAAAGGTTCTTAGAGCTTAATTTTCTAATTTGTGCTCAGTAAGTGATACTCATGATTATCAATATCAAAGAAATCGTCATTTGCGAATTCAGGAAAAAAGTGCATTTTGAAACCATGGGCTATAGTCCAGCAGAATTAAGCAAAATAGCCTCGGATTTCAAATCTCTTTTTTTTTGTCAATAAAAGGTTCTTAGAGATTAATTTTCTAATTTGTGCTCATCATACTCATGATTATTAATATCAAAAAAATCGTCATTTGCGAATTCAGGAAAACAGTGCATTTTGAAACCATGGGCTATAGTCCAGCAGAATTAAGCAAAATAGCCTCGGATTTCAAATGTTTGTATTTTTGTGAATATTTGGTTCTTAGAGCTTAATTTTCTAATTTGTGCTCAGTAAGTGATACTCATGATTATCAATATCAAAGAAATCGTCATTTGCGAATTCAGGAAAAAAGTGCATTTTGAAACCATGGGCTATAGTCCAGCAGAATTAAGCAAAATAGCCTCGGATTTCAAATGTCTGTATTTTTGTCAATAAAAGGTTCTTAGAGATAAATTTTCTAATTTGTGCTCATCATACTCATGATTATCAATATCAAAGAAATCGTCATTTGCGAATTCAGGAAAAAAGTGCATTTTGAAACCATGGGCTATAGTCCAGCAGAATTAAGCAAAATAGCCTCGGATTTCAAATGTCTGTATTTTTGTGAATATTTGGTTCTCAGAGCTTAATTTTCTAATTTGTGCTCAGTAAGTGATACTCATGATTATCAATATCAAAGAAATTGTCATTTGCGAATTCAGGAAAAAAGTGCATTTTGAAACCATGGGCTATAGTCCAGCAGAATTAAGCAAAATAGCCTCGGATTTCAAATCTCTCTATTTTTGTCAATAAAAGGTTCTTAGAGCTTAATTTTCTAATTTGTGCTCAGTAAGTGATACTCATGATTATCAATATCAAAGAAATCGTCATTTGCGAATTCAGGAAAAAAGTGCATTTTGAAACCATGGGCTATAGTCCAGCAGAATTAAGCAAAATAGCCTCGGATTTCAAATCTCTTTTTTTTTGTCAATAAAAGGTTCTTAGAGATTAATTTTCTAATTTGTGCTCATCATACTCATGATTATTAATATCAAAAAAATCGTCATTTGCGAATTCAGGAAAACAGTGCATTTTGAAACCATGGGCTATAGTCCAGCAGAATTAAGCAAAATAGCCTCGGATTTCAAATGTTTGTATTTTTGTGAATATTTGGTTCTCAGAACTAAATTTTCTAATTTGTGCTCAGTAAGTGATACTCATGATTATCAATATCAAAGAAATCGTCTTTTGCGAATTCAGGAAAAAAGTGCATTTTGAAACCATGGGCTATAGTCCAGCAGAATTAAGCAAAATAGCCTCGGATTTCAAATGTCTGTATTTTTGTCAATAAAAGGTTCTTAGAGATAAATTTTTTAATTTGTGCTCAGTAAGTGATACTCATGACTATCAATATAAAAGAAATCGTCATTTGCGAATTCAGGAAAAAAGTGCATTTTGAAACCATGGGCTATAGTCCAGCAGAATTAAGCAAAATAGCCTCGGATTTCAAATGTCTGTATTTTTGTGAATATTTGGTTCTCAGAGCTTAATTTTCTAATTTGTGCTCAGTAAGTGATACTCATGATTATCAATATCAAAGAAATCGTCATTTGCGAATTCAGGAAAAAAGTGCATTTTGAAACCATGGGCTATAGTCCAGCAGAATTAAGCAAAATAGCCTCGGATTTCAAATCTCTTTTTTTTTGTCAATAAAAGGTTCTTAGAGATTAATTTTCTATTTTGTGCTCATCATACTCATGATTATTAATATCAAAAAAATCGTCATTTGCGAATTCAGGAAAAAAGTGCATTTTGAAACCATGGGCTATAGTCCAGCAGAATTAAGCAAAATAGCTTCGGATTTCAAATGTCTGTATTTTTGTCAATAAAAGGTTCTTAGAGATAAATTTTCTAATTTGTGCTCATCATACTCATGATTATCAATATCAAAGAAATCGTCATTTGCGAATTCAGGAAAAAAGTGCATTTTGAAACCATGGGCTATAGTCCAGCAGAATTAAGCAAAATAGCCTCGGATTTCAAATGTCTGTATTTTTGTGAATATTTGGTTCTCAGAGCTAAATTTTCTAATTTGTGCTCAGTAAGTGATACTCATGATTATCAATATCAAAGAAATCGTCTTTTGCGAATTCAGAAAAAAAGTGCATTTTGAAACCATGGGCTATAGTCCAGCAGAATTAAGCAAAATAGCCTCGGATTTCAAATGTCTGTATTTTTGTCAATAAAAGGTTCTTAGAGATTAATTTTCTAATTTGTGCTCAGTAAGTGATACTCATGATTATCAATATCAAAGAAATCGTCATTTGCGAATTCAGGAAAAAAGTGAATTTTGAAACCGTGGTTTATATTCCAGCAGAATTAAGCAAAATAGCCTCGGATTTCAAATCTCTCTATTTTTGTCAATAAAAGGTTCTTAGAGCTTAATTTTCTTATTTGTGCTCATCATACTCATGATTATCAATATCAAAAAAATCGTCATTTGCGAATTCA
This sequence comes from Orthonevra nobilis, assembly GCA_963555765.1. Taxonomy (NCBI): domain Eukaryota; kingdom Metazoa; phylum Arthropoda; class Insecta; order Diptera; family Syrphidae; genus Orthonevra; species Orthonevra nobilis. Next base: position 67,855,803 of record OY743224.1, read on the forward strand.
GGAAAAAAGTGCATTTTGAAACCATGGGCTATAGTCCAGCAGAATTAAGCAAAATTGCCTCGGATTTCAAATGTCTGTATTTTTGTGAATATTTGGTTCTCAGAGCTAAATTTTCTAATTTTTGCTCAGTAAGTGATACTCATGATTATCAATATCAAAGAAAACGTCATTTGCGAATTCAGGAAAAAAGTGCATTTTGAAACCATGGGCTATAGTCCAGCAGAATTAAGCAAAATAGCCTCGGATTTCAAATGTCTTTATTTTTGTCAATAAAAGGTTCTTAGAGATTAATTTTCTAATTTGTGCTCATCATACTCATGATTATCAATATCAAAAAAATCGTCATTTGCGAATTCAGGAAAAAAGTGCATTTTGAAACCATGGGCTATAGTCCAGCAGAATTAAGCAATTTTTGTGAATGTTTGGTTCTCAGAGCTAAATTTTCTAATTTGTGCTCAGTAAGTGATACTCATGATTATCAATATCAAAGAAATCGTCATTTGCGAATTCAGGAAAGAAGTGAATTTTGAAACCATGGGCTATAGTCCAGTAGAATAAAGCAAAATAGCCTCGGATTTCAAATGTCTGTATTTTTGTGAATATTTGGTTCTCTGAGCTAAATTTTCTAATTTGTGCTCAGTGAGTGATACTCATGATTATCAATATCAAAGAAATCGTCATTTGCGAATTCAGGAAAAAAGTGCATTTTGAAACCATGGGCTATAGTCCAGCAGAATTAAGCAAAATAGCCTCGGATTTCAAATGTCTGTATTTTTGTGAATATTTGGTTCTCAGAGCTAAATTTTCTAATTTGTGCTCAGTATGTGATACTTATGATAATCAATATCAAACAAATCGTCATTTGCGAATTCAGGAAGAAAGTGCATTTTGAAACCATGGGCTTTAGTCCAGCAGAATTAAGCAAAATAGCCACGGATTTCAAATGTCTGTATTTTTGTGAATAATTGGTTCTCAGAGCTAAATTTTCAAATTTGTGCTCAGTAAGTGATGCCCATGATTATCAATATAATAGAAATCGTCATTTGCGAATTCAGGAAAAAAGTGCATTTTGAAATCATGGACTATACTCCAGCAGAATTAAGCAAAATAGCCTCGGATTTCAAATGTCTGTATTTTTGTGAATAATTGGTTCTCAGAGCTAAATTTTCAAATTTGTGCTCAGTTATTGATGCCCATGATTATCAATATCAAAGAAATCGTCATTTGCGAATTCAGGAAAAAAGTGCATTTTGAAACCATGGGCTATAGTCCAGCAGAATTAAGCAAAATAGCCTCGGATTTCAAATGTCTCTATTTTTGTCAATAAAAGGTTCTCAGAGCTAAGTTTTCTAATTTGTGCTCAATAAGTGATACTCATGATTATCAATATCAAAGAAATCGTCATTTGCGAATTCAGGAAAAAAGTGCATTTTGAAACCATGGACTATACTCCAGCAGAATTAAGCAAAATAGCCTCGGATTTCAAATGTCTGTATTTTTGTGAATAATTGGTTCTCAGAGCTAAATTTTCAAATTTGTGCTCAGTAAGTGATGCCCATGATTATCAATATAATATAAATCGTCATTTGCGAATTCAGGAAAAAAGTGCATTTTGAAACCATGGGCTATAGTCCAGAAGAATTAAGCAAAATAGCCTCGGATTTCAAATCTCTCTATTTTTGTGAATATTTGGTTCTCAGAGCTAAATTTTCTAATTTGTGCTCAGTAAGTGATACTCATGATTATCAATATCAAAGAAATCGTCATTTGCGAATTCAGGAAAAAAGTGAATTTTGAAACCATGGGCTATAGTCCAGCAGAATTAAGCAAAATAGCCTCGGATTTCAAATCTCTATTTTTGTCAATAAAAGGTTCTCAGAGCTAAGTTTTCTAATTTGTGCTCAATAAGTGATACTCACGATTATCAATATCAAAGAAATCGTCATTTGCGAATTCAGGAAAAAAGTGCATTTTGAAACCATGGACTATACTCCAGCAGAATTAAGCAAAATAGCCTCGGATTTCAAATGTCTGTATTTTTGTGAATAATTGGTTCTCAGAGCTAAATTTTCAAATTTGTGCTCAGTAAGTGATGCCCATGATTATCAATATAATATAAATCGTCATTTGCGAATTCAGGAAAAAAGTGCATTTTGAAACCATGGGCTATAGTCCAGCAGAATTAAGCAAAATAGCCTCGGATTTCAAATGTCTGTATTTTTGTGAATATTTGGTTCTCAGAGCTTAATTTTCTAATTTGTGCTCAGTAAGTGATACTCATGATTATCAATATCAAAGAAATCGCCATTTGCGAATTCAGGAAAAAGTGAATTTTGAAACCATGGACTATACTCCAGCAGAATTAAGCAAAATAGCCTCGGAATTCAAATCTCCGTATTATTGTCAATAAAAGGTTCTCAGAGCTAAATTTCCAAATTTGTGCTCAGTAAGTGATGCCCATGATTATCAGAATAATAGAAATCGTCATTTGCGAATTTATGAAAAAAGTGAATTTTGAAACCATGGACTATACTCCAGCAGAATTAAGCAAAATAGCCTCGGATTTCAAATGTCTGTATTTTTGTGAATAATTGGTTCTCAGAGCTAAATTTTCAAATTTGTGCTCTGTAAGTGATGCCCATGATTATCAATATAATAGAAATCGTCATTTGCGAATTCAGGAAAAAAGTGCATTTTGAAACCATGGGCTTTAGTCCAGCAGAATTAAGCAAAATAGCCTCAGAATTCAAATCTCTGTATTTTTGTCAATAAAAGGTTCTCAGAGCTAAATTTTAAAATTTGTGCTCAGTTAGTGATGCCCATGATTATCTATATGATAGAAATCGTCATTTGCGAATTTATGAAAAAAGTGAATTTTGAAACCATGGACTATAGTCCAGCAGAATTAAGCAAAATAGCCTCGGATTTCAAATGTCTGTATTTTTGTGAATAATTGGTTCTCAGTGCTAAATTTTCAAATTTGTGCTCAGTAAGTGATGCCCATGATTATCAATATAATAGAAATCGTCATTTGCGAATTTATGAAAAAAGTGAATTTTGAAATCATGGACTATACTCCAGCAGAATTAAGCAAAATAGCCTCGGATTTCAAATGTCTGTATTTTTGTGAATAATTGGTTCTCAGAGCTAAATTTTCAAATTTGTGCTCAGTAAGTGATGCCCATGATTATCAATATAATAGAAATCGTCATTTGCGAATTCAGGAAAAAAGTGCATTTTGAAACCATGGGCTTTAGTCCAGCAGAATTAAGCAAAATAGCCTCAGAATTCAAATCTCTGTATTTTTGTCAATAAAAGGTTCTCAGAGCTAAATTTTAAAATTTGTGCTCAGTAAGTGATGCCCATGATTATCTATATGATAGAAATCGTCATTTGCGAATTTATGAAAAAAGTGAATTTTGAAACCATGGACTATAGTCCAGCAGAATTAAGCAAAATAGCCTCAGACTTCAAATGTCTGTATTTTTGTGAATAATTGGTTCTCAGAGCTAAATTTTAAAATTTGTGCTCAGTAAGTGATGCCCACGATTATCTATATGATAGAAATCGTCATTTGCGAATTGATGAAAAAAGTGAATTTTGAAACCATGGACTATAGTCCAGCAGAATTAAGCAAAATAGCCTCGGATTTCAAATGTCTGTATTTTTGTCAATAAAAGGTTCTTAGAGATTAATTTTCTATTTTGTGCTCATCATACTCATGATTATTAATATCAAAAAAATCGTCATTTGCGAATTCAGGAAAAAAGTGCATTTTGAAACCATGGGCTATAGTCCAGATGAATTAAGCAAAATAGCTTCGGATTTCATATGTCTGTATTTTTGTCAATAAAAGGTTCTTAGAGATAAATTTTCTAATTTGTGCTCATCATACTCATGATTATCAATATCAAAGAAATCGTCATTTGCGATTTCAGGAAAAAAGTGCATTTTGAAACCATGGGCTATAGTCCAGCAGAATTAAGCAAAATAGCCTCGGATTTCAAATGTCTGTATTTTTGTCAATAAAAGGTTCTTAGAGATTAATTTTCTATTTTGTGCTCATCATACTCATGATTATTAATATCAAAAAAATCGTCATTTGCGAATTCAGGAAAAAAGTGCATTTTGAAACCATGGGCTATAGTCCAGCAGAATTAAGCAAAATAGCTTCGGATTTCAAATGTCTGTATTTTTGTGAATATTTCTTTCACAGAACTAAATTTTCTAATATGTGCTCAGTAAGTGATACTCATGATTATCAATATCAAAGAAATCATCATTTGCGAATTCAGGAAAAAAGTGCATTTTGAAACCATGGGCTATAGTCCAGCAGAATTAAGCAAAATAGCCTCGGATTTCAAATGTCTGTATTTTTGTCAATAAAAGGTTCTTAGAGATTAATTTTCTAATTTGTGCTCAGTAAGTGATACTCATGATTATCAATATCAAAGAAATCGTCATTTGCGAATTCAGGAAAAAAGTGAATTTTGAAACCGTGGTTTATATTCCAGCAGAATTAAGCAAAATAGCCTCGGATTTCAAATCTCTCTATTTTTGTCAATAAAAGGTTCTTAGAGCTTAATTTTCTTATTTGTGCTCATCATACTCATGATTATCAATATCAAAAAAATCGTCATTTGCGAATTCAGGAAAAAAGTGCATTTTGAAACCATGGGCTATAGTCCAGCAGAATTAAGCAAAATTGCCTCGGATTTCAAATGTCTGTATTTTTGTGAATATTTGGTTCTCAGAGCTAAATTTTCTAATTTTTGCTCAGTAAGTGATAGTTATGATTATCAATATCAAAGAAAACGTCATTTGCGAATTCAGGAAAAAAGTGCATTTTGAAACCATGGGCTATAGTCCAGCAGAATTAAGCAAAATAGCCTCGGATTTCAAATGTCTTTATTTTTGTCAATAAAAGGTTCTCAGAGCTAAATTTTCTAATTTGTGCTCAGTAAGTGATACTCATGATTATCAATATCAAAGAAATCGTCATTTGCGAATTCAGGAAAGAAGTGAATTTTGAAACCATGGGCTATAGTCCAGTAGAATAAAGCAAAATAGCCTCGGATTTCAAATGTCTGTATTTTTGTGAATATTTGGTTCTCTGAGCTAAATTTTCTAATTTGTGCTCAGTGAGTGATACTCATGATTATCAATATCAAAGAAATCGTCATTTGCGAATTCAGGAAAAAAGTGCATTTTGAAACCATGGGCTATAGTCCAGCAGAATTAAGCAAAATAGCCTCGGATTTCAAATGTCTGTATTTTTGTGAATATTTGGTTCTCAGAGCTAAATTTTCTAATTTGTGCTCAGTATGTGATACTTATGATAATCAATATCAAACAAATCGTCATTTGCAAATTCAGGAAGAAAGTGCATTTTGAAACCATGGGCTTTAGTCCAGCAGAATTAAGCAAAATAGCCACGGATTTCAAATGTCTGTATTTTTGTGAATAATTGGTTCTCAGAGCTAAATTTTCAAATTTGTGCTCAGTAAGTGATGCCCATGATTATCAATATAATAGAAATCGTCATTTGCGAATTCAGGAAAAAAGTGCATTTTGAAACCATGGACTATACTCCAGCAGAATTAAGCAAAATAGCCTCGGATTTCAAATGTCTCTATTTTTGTCAATAAAAGGTTCTCAGAGCTAAGTTTTCTAATTTGTGCTCAATAAGTGATACTCATGATTATCAATATCAAAGAAATCGTCATTTGCGAATTCAGGAAAAAAGTGCATTTTGAAACCATGGACTATACTCCAGCAGAATTAAGCAAAATAGCCTCGGATTTCAAATGTCTGTATTTTTGTGAATAATTGGTTCTCAGAGCTAAATTTTCAAATTTGTGCTCAGTAAGTGATGCCCATGATTATCAATATAATATAAATCGTCATTTGCGAATTCAGGAAAAAAGTGCATTTTGAAACCATGGGCTATAGTCCAGCAGAATTAAGCAAAATAGCCTCGGATTTCAAATGTCTGTATTTTTGTGAATATTTGGTTCTCAGAGCTTAATTTTCTAATTTGTGCTCAGTAAGTGATACTCATGATTATCAATATCAAAGAAATCGCCATTTGCGAATTCAGGAAAAAGTGAATTTTGAAACCATGGACTATACTCCAGCAGAATTAAGCAAAATAGCCTCGGAATTCAAATCTCCGTATTATTGTCAATAAAAGGTTCTCAGAGCTACATTTCCAAATTTGTGCTCAGTAAGTGATGCCCATGATTATCAGTATAATAGAAATCGTCATTTGCGAATTTATGAAAAAAGTGAATTTTGAAACCATGGACTATACTCCAGCAGAATTAAGCAAAATAGCCTCGGATTTCAAATGTCTGTATTTTTGTGAATAATTGGTTCTCAGAGCTAAATTTTCAAATTTGTGCTCAGTAAGTGATGCCCATGATTATCAATATAATATAAATCGTCATTTGCGAATTCAGGAAAAAAGTGCATTTTGAAACCATGGGCTATAGTCCAGCAGAATTAAGCAAAATAGCCTCGGATTTCAAATGTCTGTATTTTTGTGAATATTTGGTTCTCAGAGCTAAATTTTCTAATTTTTGCTCAGTAAGTGATAGTTATGATTATCAATATCAAAGAAAACGTCATTTGCGAATTCAGGAAAAAAGTGCATTTTGAAACCATGGGCTATAGTCCAGCAGAATTAAGCAAAATAGCCTCGGATTTCAAATGTCTTTATTTTTGTCAATAAAAGGTTCTCAGAGCTAAATTTTCTAATTTGTGCTCAGTAAGTGATACTCATGATTATCAATATCAAAGAAATCGTCATTTGCGAATTCAGGAAAGAAGTGAATTTTGAAACCATGGGCTATAGTCCAGTAGAATAAAGCAAAATAGCCTCGGAATTCAAATCTCTCTATTTTTGTCAATAAAAGGTTCTTAGAGCTTAATTTTCTTATTTGTGCTCATCATACTCATGATTATCAATATCAAAAAAATCGTCATTTGCGAATTCAGGAAAAAAGTGCATTTTGAAACCATGGGCTATAGTCCAGCAGAATTAAGCAAAATTGCCTCGGATTTCAAATGTCTGTATTTTTGTGAATATTTGGTTCTCAGAGCTAAATTTTCTAATTTTTGCTCAGTAAGTGATAGTTATGATTATCAATATCAAAGAAAACGTCATTTGCGAATTCAGGAAAAAAGTGCATTTTGAAACCATGGGCTATAGTCCAGCAGAATTAAGCAAAATAGCCTCGGATTTCAAATGTCTTTATTTTTGTCAATAAAAGGTTCTCAGAGCTAAATTTTCTAATTTGTGCTCAGTAAGTGATACTCATGATTATCAATATCAAAGAAATCGTCATTTGCGAATTCAGGAAAGAAGTGAATTTTGAAACCATGGGCTATAGTCCAGTAGAATAAAGCAAAATAGCCTCGGATTTCAAATGTCTGTATTTTTGTGAATATTTGGTTCTCTGAGCTAAATTTTCTAATTTGTGCTCAGTGAGTGATACTCATGATTATCAATATCAAAGAAATCGTCATTTGCGAATTCAGGAAAAAAGTGCATTTTGAAACCATGGGCTATAGTCCAGCAGAATAAAGCAAAATAGCCTCGGATTTCAAATGTCTGTATTTTTGTGAATATTTGGTTCTCAGAGCTAAATTTTCTAATTTGTGCTCAGTATGTGATACTTATGATAATCAATATCAAACAAATCGTCATTTGCGAATTCAGGAAGAAAGTGCATTTTGAAACCATGGGCTTTAGTCCAGCAGAATTAAGCAAAATAGCCACGGATTTCAAATGTCTGTATTTTTGTGAATAATTGGTTCTCAGAGCTAAATTTTCAAATTTGTGCTCAGTAAGTGATGCCCATGATTATCAATATAATAGAAATCGTCATTTGCGAATTCAGGAAAAAAGTGCATTTTGAAACCATGGACTATACTCCAGCAGAATTAAGCAAAATAGCCTCGGATTTCAAATGTCTCTATTTTTGTCAATAAAAGGTTCTCAGAGCTAAGTTTTCTAATTTGTGCTCAATAAGTGATACTCATGATTATCAATATCAAAGAAATCGTCATTTGCGAATTCAGGAAAAAAGTGTATTTTGAAACCATGGACTATACTCCAGCAGAATTAAGCAAAATAGCCTCGGATTTCAAATGTCTGTATTTTTGTGAATAATTGGTTCTCAGAGCTAAATTTTCAAATTTGTGCTCAGTAAGTGATGCCCATGATTATCAATATAATATAAATCGTCATTTGCGAATTCAGGAAAAAAGTGCATTTTGAAACCATGGGCTATAGTCCAGCAGAATTAAGCAAAATAGCCTCGGATTTCAAATGTCTGTATTTTTGTGAATATTTGGTTCTCAGAGCTTAATTTTCTAATTTGTGCTCAGTAAGTGATACTCATGATTATCAATATCAAAGAAATCGCCATTTGCGAATTCAGGAAAAAGTGAATTTTGAAACCATGGACTATACTCCAGCAGAATTAAGCAAAATAGCCTCGGAATTCAAATCTCCGTATTATTGTCAATAAAAGGTTCTCAGAGCTAAATTTCCAAATTTGTGCTCAGTAAGTGATGCCCATGATTATCAGTATAATAGAAATCGTCATTTGCGAATTTATGAAAAAAGTGAATTTTGAAACCATGGACTATACTCCAGCAGAATTAAGCAAAATAGCCTCGGATTTCAAATGTCTGTATTTTTGTGAATAATTGGTTCTCAGAGCTAAATTTTCAAATTTGTTCTCAGTAAGTGATGCCCATGATTATCAATATAATAGAAATCGTCATTTGCGAATTCAGGAAAAAAGTGCATTTTGAAACCATGGGCTTTAGTCCAGCAGAATTAAGCAAAATAGCCTCGGATTTCAAATGTCTGTATTTTTGTGAATAATTGGTTCTCAGAGCTAAATTTTCAAATTTGTGCTCAGTAAGTGATACTCATGATTATCAATATCAAAGAAATCGTCTTTTGCGAATTCAGGAAAAAAGCGCATTTTGAAACAATGGTCTATAGTCCAGCAGAATAAAGCAAAATAGCCTCGGATTTCAAATGTCTGTATTTTTGTGAATAATTGGTTCTCAGTGCTAAATTTTCAAATTTGTGCTCAGTAAGTGATGCCCATGATTATCAATATAATAGAAATCGTCATTTGCGAATTTATGAAAAAAGTGAATTTTGAAATCATGGACTATACTCCAGCAGAATTAAGCAAAATAGCCTCGGATTTCAAATGTCTGTATTTTTGTGAATAATTGGTTCTCAGAGCTAAATTTTCAAATTTGTGCTCAGTAAGTGATGCCCATGATTATCAATATAATAGAAATCGTCATTTGCGAATTCAGGAAAAAAGTGCATTTTGAAACCATGGGCTTTAGTCCAGCAGAATTAAGCAAAATAGCCTCAGAATTCAAATCTCTGTATTTTTGTCAATAAAAGGTTCTCAGAGCTAAATTTTAAAATTTGTGCTCAGTAAGTGATGCCCATGATTATCAATATAATAGAAATCGTCATTTGCGAATTCAGGAAAAAAGTGCATTTTGAAACCATGGACTATACTCCAGCAGAATTAAGCAAAATAGCCTCGGATTTCAAATGTCTCTATTTTTGTCAATAAAAGGTTCTCAGAGCTAAGTTTTCTAATTTGTGCTCAATAAGTGATACTCATGATTATCAATATCAAAGAAATCGTCATTTGCGAATTCAGGAAAAAAGTGTATTTTGAAACCATGGACTATACTCCAGCAGAATTAAGCAAAATAGCCTCGGAATTCAAATGTCTGTATTTTTGTGAATAATTGGTTCTCAGAGCTAAATTTTCAAATTTGTGCTCAGTAAGTGATGCCCATGATTACCAATATAATAGAAATCGTCATTTGCGAATTCAGGAAAAAAGTGCATTTTGAAACCATGGGCTTTAGTCCAGCAGAATTAAGCAAAATAGCCTCGGATTTCAAATGTCTGTATTTTTGTGAATAATTGGTTCTCAGAGCTAAATTTTCAAATTTGTGCTCAGTAAGTGATGCCCATGATTATCAATATAATAGAAATCGTCATTTGCGAATTCAGGAAAAAAGTGCATTTTGAAACCATGGGCTTTAGTCCAGCAGAATTAAGCAAAATAGCCTCGGATTTCAAATGTCTGTATTTTTGTGAATAATTGGTTCTCAGAGCTAAATTTTCAAATTTGTGCTCAATAAGTGATACTCATGATTATCAATATCAAAGAAATCGTCATTTGCGAATTCAGGAAAAAAGTGTATTTTGAAACCATGGACTATACTCCAGCAGAATTAAGCAAAATAGCCTCGGAATTCAAATGTCTGTATTTTTGTGAATAATTGGTTCTCAGAGCTAAATTTTCAAATTTGTGCTCAGTAAGTGATGCCCATGATTATCAATATAATAGAAATCGTCATTTGCGAATTCAGGAAAAAAGTGCATTTTGAAACCATGGGCTTTAGTCCAGCAGAATTAAGCAAAATAGCCTCGGATTTCAAATGTCTGTATTTTTGTGAATAATTGGTTCTCAGAGCTAAATTTTCAAATTTGTGCTCAGTAAGTGATACTCATGATTATCAATATCAAAGAAATCGTCTTTTGCGAATTCAGGAAAAAAGCGCATTTTGAAACAATGGTCTATAGTCCAGCAGAATAAAGCAAAATAGCCTCGGATTTCAAATGTCTGTATTTTTGTGAATAATTGGTTCTCAGTGCTAAATTTTCAAATTTGTGCTCAGTAAGTGATGCCCATGATTATCAATATAATAGAAATCGTCATTTGCGAATTTATGAAAAAAGTGAATTTTGAAATCATGGACTATACTCCAGCAGAATTAAGCAAAATAGCCTCGGATTTCAAATGTCTGTATTTTTGTGAATAATTGGTTCTCAGAGCTAAATTTTCAAATTTGTGCTCAGTAAGTGATGCCCATGATTATCAATATAATAGAAATCGTCATTTGCGAATTCAGGAAAAAAGTGCATTTTGAAACCATGGGCTTTAGTCCAGCAGAATTAAGCAAAATAGCCTCAGAATTCAAATCTCTGTATTTTTGTCAATAAAAGGTTCTCAGAGCTAAATTTTCAAATTTGTGCTCAGTAAGTGATGCCCATGATTATCAATATAATAGAAATCGTCATTTGCGAATTCAGGAAAAAAGTGCATTTTGAAACCATGGACTATACTCCAGCAGAATTAAGCAAAATAGCCTCGGATTTCAAATGTCTCTATTTTTGTCAATAAAAGGTTCTCAGAGCTAAGTTTTCTAATTTGTGCTCAATAAGTGATACTCATGATTATCAATATCAAAGAAATCGTCATTTGCGAATTCAGGAAAAAAGTGTATTTTGAAACCATGGACTATACTCCAGCAGAATTAAGCAAAATAGCCTCGGATTTCAAATGTCTGTATTTTTGTGAATAATTGGTTCTCAGAGCTAAATTTTCAAATTTGTGCTCAGTAAGTGATGCCCATGATTATCAATATAATATAAATCGTCATTTGCGAATTCAGGAAAAAAGTGCATTTTGAAACCATGGGCTATAGTCCAGCAGAATTAAGCAAAATAGCCTCGGATTTCAAATGTCTGTATTTTTGTGAATATTTGGTTCTCAGAGCTTAATTTTCTAATTTGTGCTCAGTAAGTGATACTCATGATTATCAATATCAAAGAAATCGCCATTTGCGAATTCAGGAAAAAGTGAATTTTGAAACCATGGACTATACTCCAGCAGAATTAAGCAAAATAGCCTCGGAATTCAAATCTCGTATTATTGTCAATAAAAGGTTCTCAGAGCTAAATTTCCAAATTTGTGCTCAGTAAGTGATGCCCATGATTATCAGTATAATAGAAATCGTCATTTGCGAATTTATGAAAAAAGTGAATTTTGAAACCATGGACTATACTCCAGCAGAATTAAGCAAAATAGCCTCGGATTTCAAATGTCTGTATTTTTGTGAATAATTGGTTCTCAGAGCTAAATTTTCAAATTTGTGCTCAGTAAGTGATGCCCATGATTATCAATATAATATAAATCGTCATTTGCGAATTCAGGAAAAAAGTGCATTTTGAAACCATGGGCTATAGTCCAGCAGAATTAAGCAAAATAGCCTCGGATTTCAAATGTCTTTATTTTTGTCAATAAAAGGTTCTCAGAGCTAAATTTTCTAATTTGTGCTCAGTAAGTGATACTCATGATTATCAATATCAAAGAAATCGTCATTTGCGAATTCAGGAAAGAAGTGAATTTTGAAACCATGGGCTATAGTCCAGTAGAATAAAGCAAAATAGCCTCGGAATTCAAATCTCTCTATTTTTGTCAATAAAAGGTTCTTAGAGCTTAATTTTCTTATTTGTGCTCATCATACTCATGATTATCAATATCAAAAAAATCGTCATTTGCGAATTCAGGAAAAAAGTGCATTTTGAAACCATGGGCTATAGTCCAGCAGAATTAAGCAAAATTGCCTCGGATTTCAAATGTCTGTATTTTTGTGAATATTTGGTTCTCAGAGCTAAATTTTCTAATTTTTGCTCAGTAAGTGATAGTTATGATTATCAATATCAAAGAAAACGTCATTTGCGAATTCAGGAAAAAAGTGCATTTTGAAACCATGGGCTATAGTCCAGCAGAATTAAGCAAAATAGCCTCGGATTTCAAATGTCTGTATTTTTGTGAATATTTGGTTCTCAGAGCTAAATTTTCTAATTTGTGCTCAGTAAGTGATACTCATGATTATCAATATCAAAGAAATCGTCATTTGCGAATTCAGGAAAGAAGTGAATTTTGAAACCATGGGCTATAGTCCAGTAGAATAAAGCAAAATAGCCTCGGATTTCAAATGTCTGTATTTTTGTGAATATTTGGTTCTCTGAGCTAAATTTTCTAATTTGTGCTCAGTGAGTGATACTCATGATTATCAATATCAAAGAAATCGTCATTTGCGAATTCAGGAAAAAAGTGCATTTTGAAACCATGGGCTATAAGTCCAGCAGAATTAAGCAAAATAGCCTCGGATTTCAAATGTCTTTATTTTTGTCAATAAAAGGTTCTCAGAGCTAAATTTTCTAATTTGTGCTCAGTAAGTGATACTCATGATTATCAATATCAAAGAAATCGTCATTTGCGAATTCAGGAAAGAAGTGAATTTTGAAACCATGGGCTATAGTCCAGTAGAATAAAGCAAAATAGCCTCGGATTTCAAATGTCTGTATTTTTGTGAATATTTGGTTCTCTGAGCTAAATTTTCTAATTTGTGCTCAGTGAGTGATACTCATGATTATCAATATCAAAGAAATCGTCATTTGCGAATTCAGGAAAAAGTGCATTTTGAAACCATGGGCTATAGTCCAGCAGAATTAAGCAAAATAGCCTCGGATTTCAAATGTCTGTATTTTTGTGAATATTTGGTTCTCAGAGCTAAATTTTCTAATTTGTGCTCAGTATGTGATACTTATGATAATCAATATCAAACAAATCGTCATTTGCGAATTCAGGAAGAAAGTGCATTTTGAAACCATGGGCTTTAGTCCAGCAGAATTAAGCAAAATAGCCTCGGATTTCAAATGTCTGTATTTTTGTGAATATTTGGTTCTCAGAGCTAAATTTTCTAATTTTTGCTCAGTAAGTGATAGTTATGATTATCAATATCAAAGAAAACGTCATTTGCGAATTCAGGAAAAAAGTGCATTTTGAAACCATGGGCTATAGTCCAGCAGAATTAAGCAAAATAGCCTCGGATTTCAAATGTCTGTATTTTTGTGAATATTTGGTTCTCAGAGCTAAATTTTCTAATTTGTGCTCAGTATGTGATACTTATGATAATCAATATCAAACAAATCGTCATTTGCGAATTCAGGAAGAAAGTGCATTTTGAAACCATGGGCTTTAGTCCAGCAGAATTAAGCAAAATAGCCTCGGATTTCAAATGTCTGTATTTTTGTGAATATTTGGTTCTCAGAGCTAAATTTTCTAATTTGTGCTCAGTATGTGATACTTATGATAATCAATATCAAACAAATCGTCATTTGCGAATTCAGGAAGAAAGTGCATTTTGAAACCATGGGCTTTAGTCCAGCAGAATTAAGCAAAATAGCCTCGGATTTCAAATGTCTGTATTTTTGTGAATAATTGGTTCTCAGAGCTAAATTTTCAAATTTGTGCTCAGTAAGTGATGCCCATGATTATCAATATAATATAAATCGTCATTTGCGAATTCAGGAAAAAAGTGCATTTTGAAACCATGGGCTATAGTCCAGCAGAATTAAGCAAAATAGCCTCGGATTTCAAATGTCTTTATTTTTGTCAATAAAAGGTTCTCAGAGCTAAATTTTCTAATTTGTGCTCAGTAAGTGATACTCATGATTATCAATATCAAAGAAATCGTCATTTGCGAATTCAGGAAAGAAGTGAATTTTGAAACCATGGGCTATAGTCCAGTAGAATAAAGCAAAATAGCCTCGGATTTCAAATGTCTGTATTTTTGTGAATATTTGGTTCTCTGAGCTAAATTTTCTAATTTGTGCTCAGTGAGTGATACTCATGATTATCAATATCAAAGAAATCGTCATTTGCGAATTCAGGAAAAAAGTGCATTTTGAAACCATGGGCTATAGTCCAGCAGAATTAAGCAAAATAGCCTCGGATTTCAAATGTCTGTATTTTTGTGAATATTTGGTTCTCAGAGCTAAATTTTCTAATTTGTGCTCAGTATGTGATACTTATGATAATCAATATCAAACAAATCGTCATTTGCGAATTCAGGAAGAAAGTGCATTTTGAAACCATGGGCTTTAGTCCAGCAGAATTAAGCAAAATAGCCTCGGATTTCAAATGTCTGTATTTTTGTGAATATTTGGTTCTCAGAGCTAAATTTTCTAATTTTTGCTCAGTAAGTGATAGTTATGATTATCAATATCAAAGAAAACGTCATTTGCGAATTCAGGAAAAAAGTGCATTTTGAAACCATGGGCTATAGTCCAGCAGAATTAAGCAAAATAGCCTCGGATTTCAAATGTCTGTATTTTTGTGAATATTTGGTTCTCAGAGCTAAATTTTCTAATTTGTGCTCAGTATGTGATACTTATGATAATCAATATCAAACAAATCGTCATTTGCGAATTCAGGAAGAAAGTGCATTTTGAAACCATGGGCTTTAGTCCAGCAGAATTAAGCAAAATAGCCACGGATTTCAAATGTCTGTATTTTTGTGAATAATTGGTTCTCAGAGCTAAATTTTCAAATTTGTGCTCAGTAAGTGATGCCCATGATTATCAATATAATAGAAATCGTCATTTGCGAATTCAGGAAAAAAGTGCATTTTGAAACCATGGACTATACTCCAGCAGAATTAAGCAAAATAGCCTCGGATTTCAAATGTCTCTATTTTTGTCAATAAAAGGTTCTCAGAGCTAAGTTTTCTAATTTGTGCTCAATAAGTGATACTCATGATTATCAATATCAAAGAAATCGTCATTTGCGAATTCAGGAAAAAAGTGTATTTTGAAACCATGGACTATACTCCAGCAGAATTAAGCAAAATAGCCTCGGATTTCAAATGTCTGTATTTTTGTGAATAATTGGTTCTCAGAGCTAAATTTTCAAATTTGTGCTCAGTAAGTGATGCCCATGATTATCAATATAATATAAATCGTCATTTGCGAATTCAGGAAAAAAGTGCATTTTGAAACCATGGGCTATAGTCCAGCAGAATTAAGCAAAATAGCCTCGGATTTCAAATGTCTGTATTTTTGTGAATATTTGGTTCTCAGAGCTTAATTTTCTAATTTGTGCTCAGTAAGTGATACTCATGATTATCAATATCAAAGAAATCGCCATTTGCGAATTCAGGAAAAAGTGAATTTTGAAACCATGGACTATACTCCAGCAGAATTAAGCAAAATAGCCTCGGAATTCAAATCTCCGTATTATTGTCAATAAAAGGTTCTCAGAGCTAAATTTCCAAATTTGTGCTCAGTAAGTGATGCCCATGATTATCAGTATAATAGAAATCGTCATTTGCGAATTTATGAAAAAAGTGAATTTTGAAACCATGGACTATACTCCAGCAGAATTAAGCAAAATAGCCTCGGATTTCAAATGTCTGTATTTTTGTGAATAATTGGTTCTCAGAGCTAAATTTTCAAATTTGTTCTCAGTAAGTGATGCCCATGATTATCAATATAATAGAAATCGTCATTTGCGAATTCAGGAAAAAAGTGCATTTTGAAACCATGGGCTTTAGTCCAGCAGAATTAAGCAAAATAGCCTCGGATTTCAAATGTCTGTATTTTTGTGAATAATTGGTTCTCAGAGCTAAATTTTCAAATTTGTGCTCAGTAAGTGATACTCATGATTATCAATATCAAAGAAATCGTCTTTTGCGAATTCAGGAAAAAAGCGCATTTTGAAACAATGGTCTATAGTCCAGCAGAATAAAGCAAAATAGCCTCGGATTTCAAATGTCTGTATTTTTGTGAATAATTGGTTCTCAGTGCTAAATTTTCAAATTTGTGCTCAGTAAGTGATGCCCATGATTATCAATATAATAGAAATCGTCATTTGCGAATTTATGAAAAAAGTGAATTTTGAAATCATGGACTATACTCCAGCAGAATTAAGCAAAATAGCCTCGGATTTCAAATGTCTCTATTTTTGTCAATAAAAGGTTCTCAGAGCTAAGTTTTCTAATTTGTGCTCAATAAGTGATACTCATGATTATCAATATCAAAGAAATCGTCATTTGCGAATTCAGGAAAAAAGTGTATTTTGAAACCATGGACTATACTCCAGCAGAATTAAGCAAAATAGCCTCGGATTTCAAATGTCTGTATTTTTGTGAATAATTGGTTCTCAGAGCTAAATTTTCAAATTTGTGCTCAGTAAGTGATGCCCATGATTATCAATATAATATAAATCGTCATTTGCGAATTCAGGAAAAAAGTGCATTTTGAAACCATGGGCTATAGTCCAGCAGAATTAAGCAAAATAGCCTCGGATTTCAAATGTCTGTATTTTTGTGAATATTTGGTTCTCAGAGCTTAATTTTCTAATTTGTGCTCAGTAAGTGATACTCATGATTATCAATATCAAAGAAATCGCCATTTGCGAATTCAGGAAAAAGTGAATTTTGAAACCATGGACTATACTCCAGCAGAATTAAGCAAAATAGCCTCGGAATTCAAATCTCCGTATTATTGTCAATAAAAGGTTCTCAGAGCTAAATTTCCAAATTTGTGCTCAGTAAGTGATGCCCATGATTATCAGTATAAAAGAAATCGTCATTTGCGAATTTATGAAAAAAGTGAATTTTGAAACCATGGACTATACTCCAGCAGAATTAAGCAAAATAGCCTCGGATTTCAAATGTCTGTATTTTTGTGAATAATTGGTTCTCAGAGCTAAATTTTCAAATTTGTGCTCAGTAAGTGATGCCCATGATTATCAATATAATATAAATCGTCATTTGCGAATTCAGGAAAAAAGTGCATTTTGAAACCATGGGCTATAGTCCAGCAGAATTAAGCAAAATAGCCTCGGATTTCAAATGTCTGTATTTTTGTGAATATTTGGTTCTCAGAGCTTAATTTTCTAATTTGTGCTCAGTAAGTGATACTCATGATTATCAATATCAAAGAAATCGCCATTTGCGAATTCAGGAAAAAGTGAATTTTGAAACCATGGACTATACTCCAGCAGAATTAAGCAAAATAGCCTCGGAATTCAAATCTCCGTATTATTGTCAATAAAAGGTTCTCAGAGCTAAATTTCCAAATTTGTGCTCAGTAAGTGATGCCCATGATTATCAGCATAATAGAAATCGTCATTTGCGAATTTATGAAAAAAGTGAATTTTGAAACCATGGACTATACTCCAGCAGAATTAAGCAAAATAGCCTCGGATTTCAAATGTCTGTATTTTTGTGAATAATTGGTTCTCAGAGCTAAATTTTCAAATTTGTGCTCAGTAAGTGATGCCCATGATTATCAATATAATAGAAATCGTCATTTGCGAATTCAGGAAAAAAGTGCATTTTGAAACCATGGGCTTTAGTCCAGCAGAATTAAGCAAAATAGCCTCAGAATTCAAATCTCTGTATTTTTGTCAATAAAAGGTTCTCAGAGCTAAATTTTAAAATTTGTGCTCAGTAAGTGATGCCCATGATTATCAATATAATAGAAATCGTCATTTGCGAATTCAGGAAAAAAGTGCATTTTGAAACCATGGACTATACTCCAGCAGAATTAAGCAAAATAGCCTCGGATTTCAAATGTCTCTATTTTTGTCAATAAAAGGTTCTCAGAGCTAAGTTTTCTAATTTGTGCTCAATAAGTGATACTCATGATTATCAATATCAAAGAAATCGTCATTTGCGAATTCAGGAAAAAAGTGTATTTTGAAACCATGGACTATACTCCAGCAGAATTAAGCAAAATAGCCTCGGATTTCAAATGTCTGTATTTTTGTGAATAATTGGTTCTCAGAGCTAAATTTTCAAATTTGTGCTCAGTAAGTGATGCCCATGATTATCAATATAATATAAATCGTCATTTGCGAATTCAGGAAAAAAGTGCATTTTGAAACCATGGGCTATAGTCCAGCAGAATTAAGCAAAATAGCCTCGGATTTCAAATGTCTGTATTTTTGTGAATATTTGGTTCTCAGAGCTTAATTTTCTAATTTGTGCTCAGTAAGTGATACTCATGATTATCAATATCAAAGAAATCGCCATTTGCGAATTCAGGAAAAAGTGAATTTTGAAACCATGGACTATACTCCAGCAGAATTAAGCAAAATAGCCTCGGAATTCAAATCTCCGTATTATTGTCAATAAAAGGTTCTCAGAGCTAAATTTCCAAATTTGTGCTCAGTAAGTGATGCCCATGATTATCAGTATAATAGAAATCGTCATTTGCGAATTCAGGAAAAAAGTGCATTTTGAAACCATGGACTATACTCCAGCAGAATTAAGCAAAATAGCCTCGGATTTCAAATGTCTCTATTTTTGTCAATAAAAGGTTCTCAGAGCTAAGTTTTCTAATTTGTGCTCAATAAGTGATACTCATGATTATCAATATCAAAGAAATCGTCATTTGCGAATTCAGGAAAAAAGTGTATTTTGAAACCATGGACTATACTCCAGCAGAATTAAGCAAAATAGCCTCGGATTTCAAATGTCTGTATTTTTGTGAATAATTGGTTCTCAGAGCTAAATTTTCAAATTTGTGCTCAGTAAGTGATGCCCATGATTATCAATATAATATAAATCGTCATTTGCGAATTCAGGAAAAAAGTGCATTTTGAAACCATGGGCTATAGTCCAGCAGAATTAAGCAAAATAGCCTCGGATTTCAAATGTCTGTATTTTTGTGAATAATTGGTTCTCAGAGCTAAATTTTCAAATTTGTGCTCAGTAAGTGATGCCCATGATTATCAATATAATATAAATCGTCATTTGCGAATTCAGGAAAAAAGTGCATTTTGAAACCATGGGCTATAGTCCAGCAGAATTAAGCAAAATAGCCTCGGATTTCAAATGTCTGTATTTTTGTGAATATTTGGTTCTCAGAACTAAATTTTCTAATTTTTGCTCAGTAAGTGATAGTTATGATTATCAATATCAAAGAAAACGTCATTTGCGAATTCAGGAAAAAAGTGCATTTTGAAACCATGGGCTATAGTCCAGCAGAATTAAGCAAAATAGCCTCGGATTTCAAATGTCTTTATTTTTGTCAATAAAAGGTTCTCAGAGCTAAATTTTCTAATTTGTGCTCAGTAAGTGATACTCATGATTATCAATATCAAAGAAATCGTCATTTGCGAATTCAGGAAAGAAGTGAATTTTGAAACCATGGGCTATAGTCCAGTAGAATAAAGCAAAATAGCCTCGGATTTCAAATGTCTGTATTTTTGTGAATATTTGGTTCTCTGAGCTAAATTTTCTAATTTGTGCTCAGTGAGTGATACTCATGATTATCAATATCAAAGAAATCGTCATTTGCGAATTCAGGAAAAAAGTGCATTTTGAAACCATGGGCTATAGTCCAGCAGAATTAAGCAAAATAGCCTCGGATTTCAAATGTCTGTATTTTTGTGAATATTTGGTTCTCAGAGCTAAATTTTCTAATTTGTGCTCAGTATGTGATACTTATGATAATCAATATCAAACAAATCGTCATTTGCGAATTCAGGAAGAAAGTGCATTTTGAAACCATGGGCTTTAGTCCAGCAGAATTAAGCAAAATAGCCACGGATTTCAAATGTCTGTATTTTTGTGAATAATTGGTTCTCAGAGCTAAATTTTCAAATTTGTGCTCAGTAAGTGATGCCCATGATTATCAATATAATAGAAATCGTCATTTGCGAATTCAGGAAAAAAGTGCATTTTGAAACCATGGACTATACTCCAGCAGAATTAAGCAAAATAGCCTCGGATTTCAAATGTCTCTATTTTTGTCAATAAAAGGTTCTCAGAGCTAAGTTTTCTAATTTGTGCTCAATAAGTGATACTCATGATTATCAATATCAAAGAAATCGTCATTTGCGAATTCAGGAAAAAAGTGTATTTTGAAACCATGGACTATACTCCAGCAGAATTAAGCAAAATAGCCTCGGATTTCAAATGTCTGTATTTTTGTGAATAATTGGTTCTCAGAGCTAAATTTTCAAATTTGTGCTCAGTAAGTGATGCCCATGATTATCAATATAATATAAATCGTCATTTGCGAATTCAGGAAAAAAGTGCATTTTGAAACCATGGGCTATAGTCCAGCAGAATTAAGCAAAATAGCCTCGGATTTCAAATGTCTGTATTTTTGTGAATATTTGGTTCTCAGAGCTTAATTTTCTAATTTGTGCTCAGTAAGTGATACTCATGATTATCAATATCAAAGAAATCGCCATTTGCGAATTCAGGAAAAAGTGAATTTTGAAACCATGGACTATACTCCAGCAGAATTAAGCAAAATAGCCTCGGAATTCAAATCTCCGTATTATTGTCAATAAAAGGTTCTCAGAGCTAAATTTCCAAATTTGTGCTCAGTAAGTGATGCCCATGATTATCAGTATAATAGAAATCGTCATTTGCGAATTTATGAAAAAAGTGAATTTTGAAACCATGGACTATACTCCAGCAGAATTAAGCAAAATAGCCTCGGATTTCAAATGTCTGTATTTTTGTGAATAATTGGTTCTCAGAGCTAAATTTTCAAATTTGTTCTCAGTAAGTGATGCCCATGATTATCAATATAATAGAAATCGTCATTTGCGAATTCAGGAAAAAAGTGCATTTTGAAACCATGGGCTTTAGTCCAGCAGAATTAAGCAAAATAGCCTCGGATTTCAAATGTCTGTATTTTTGTGAATAATTGGTTCTCAGAGCTAAATTTTCAAATTTGTGCTCAGTAAGTGATACTCATGATTATCAATATCAAAGAAATCGTCTTTTGCGAATTCAGGAAAAAAGCGCATTTTGAAACAATGGTCTATAGTCCAGCAGAATAAAGCAAAATAGCCTCGGATTTCAAATGTCTGTATTTTTGTGAATAATTGGTTCTCAGTGCTAAATTTTCAAATTTGTGCTCAGTAAGTGATGCCCATGATTATCAATATAATAGAAATCGTCATTTGCGAATTTATGAAAAAAGTGAATTTTGAAATCATGGACTATACTCCAGCAGAATTAAGCAAAATAGCCTCGGATTTCAAATGTCTGTATTTTTGTGAATAATTGGTTCTCAGAGCTAAATTTTCAAATTTGTGCTCAGTAAGTGATGCCCATGATTATCAATATAATAGAAATCGTCATTTGCGAATTCAGGAAAAAAGTGCATTTTGAAACCATGGGCTTTAGTCCAGCAGAATTAAGCAAAATAGCCTCAGAATTCAAATCTCTGTATTTTTGTCAATAA
Source organism: Orthonevra nobilis (assembly GCA_963555765.1). Classification (NCBI taxonomy): domain Eukaryota; kingdom Metazoa; phylum Arthropoda; class Insecta; order Diptera; family Syrphidae; genus Orthonevra; species Orthonevra nobilis. Next base: position 67,877,722 of record OY743224.1, read on the forward strand.
AAGGTTCTCAGAGCTAAATTTTAAAATTTGTGCTCAGTAAGTGATGCCCATGATTATCTATATGATAGAAATCGTCATTTGCGAATTTATGAAAAAAGTGAATTTTGAAACCATGGACTATAGTCCAGCAGAATTAAGCAAAATAGCCTCAGACTTCAAATGTCTGTATTTTTGTGAATAATAGGTTCTCAGAGCTAAATTTTAAAATTTGTGCTCAGTAAGTGATGCCCACGATTATCTATATGATAGAAATCGTCATTTGCGAATTTATGAAAAAAGTGAATTTTGAAACCATGGACTATAGTCCAGCAGAATTAAGCAAAATAGCCTCGGATTTCAAATGTCTGTATTTTTGTGAATATTTGGTTCTCAGAGCTAAATTTTCAAATTTGTGCTCAGTAAGTGATTCCCATGATTATCAATATAATAGAAATCGTCATTTTCGAATTTATGAAAAAAGTGAATTTTGAAACCATGGACTATAGTCCAGCAGAATTAAGCAAAATAGCCTCGGAATTCAAATCTCTGTATTTTTGTCAATAAAAGGTTCTCAGAGCTAAATTTTCAAATTTCTGATCACTAAGTGATGCCCATGATTATCAATATAATAGAAATCGTCATTTGCGAATTTATGAAAAAATGAATTTTGAAACCATGGACTATAGTCCAGCAGAATTAAGCAAAATAGCCTCGGAATTCAAATCTCTGTATTTTTGTCAATAAAAGGTTCTCAGAGCTAAATTTTCAAATTTGTCCTCAGTAAGTGATACTCATGATTATCAATATCAAAGAAATCGTCATTTGCGAATTCAGGAAAAAAGTGCATTGTGAAACCATGGGCTATAGTCCAGCAGAATTAAGCAAAATAGCCTCGGAATTCAAATCTCCGTATTTTTGTCAATAAAAGGTTCTCAGAGCTAAATTTTCAAATTTGTGATCACTAAGTGATGCCCATGATTATCAATATAATAGAAATCGCCATTTTCGAATTTATGAAAAACGTGAATTTTGAAACCATGGACTATATACCAGCAGAATTAAGCAAAATAGCCTCAGAATTCAAATCTCTGTATTTTTGTCAATAAAAGGTTCTCAGAGCTAAATTTTAAAATTTGTGCTCAGTAAGTGATGCCCATGATTATCTTTATGATAGAAATCGTCATTTGCGAATTTATGAAAAAAGTGAATTTTGAAAACATGGACTATAGTCCAGCAGAATTAAGCAAAATAGCCTCGGAATTCAAATCTCCGTATTTTTGTCAATAAAAGGTTCTCAGAGCTAAATTTTAAAATTTGTGCTCAGTAAGTGATGCCCATGATTATCTATATGATAGAAATCGTCATTTGCGAATTTATGAAAAAAGTGAATTTTGAAACCATGGACCAGCAGAATTAAGCAAAATAGCCTCGGACTTCAAATGTCTGTATTTTTGTGAATAATTGGTTCTCAGAGCTAAATTTTAAAATTTGTGCTCAGTAAGTGATGCCCATGATATCTATATGATAGAAATCGTCATTTGCGAATTTATGAAAAAAGTGAATTTTGAAACCATGGACTATAGTCCAGCAGAATTAAGCAAAATAGCCTCGGAATTCAAATCTCCGTATTTTTGTCAATAAAAGGTTCTCAGAGCTAAATTTCCAAATTTGTGATCACTAAGTGATGCCCATGATTATCAATATAATAGAAATCGTCATTTGCGAATTTATGAAAAAAGTGAATTTTGAAACCATGGACTATAGTCCAGCAGAATTAAGCAAAATAGCCTCGGAATTCAAATCTCTGTATTTTTGTCAATAAAAGGTTCTCAGAGCTAAATTTTCAAATTTGTCCTCAGTAAGTGATACTCATGATTATCAATATCAAAGAAATCGTCATTTGCGAATTCAGGAAAAAAGTGCATTGTGAAACCATGGGCTATAGTCCAGCAGAATAAAGCAAAATAGCCTCGGAATTCAAATCTCCGTATTTTTGTCAATAAAAGGTTCTCAGAGCTAAATTTTCAAATTTGTGATCACTAAGTGATGCCCATGATTATCAATATAATAGAAATCGCTATTTTCGAATTTATGAAAAACGTGAATTTTGAAACCATGGACTATATACCAGCAGAATTAAGCAAAATAGCCTCAGAATTCAAATCTCTGTATTTTTGTCAATAAAAGGTTCTCAGAGCTAAATTTTAAAATTTGTGCTCAGTAAGTGATGCCCATGATTATCTATATGACAGAAATCGACATTTGCGAATTTATGAAAAAAGTGAATTTTGAAAACATGGACTATAGTCCAGCAGAATTAAGCAAAATAGCCTCGGAATTCAAATCTCCGTATTTTTGTCAATAAAAGGTTCTCAGAGCTAAATTTTAAAATTTGTGCTCAGTAAGTGATGCCCATGATTATCTATATGATAGAAATCGTCATTTGCGAATTTATGAAAAAAGTGAATTTTGAAACCATGGATCAGCAGAATTAAGCAAAATAGCCTCGGACTTCAAATGTCTGTATTTTTGTGAATAATTGGTTCTCAGAGCTAAATTTTAAAATTTGTGCTCAGTAAGTGATGCCCATGATATCTATATGATAGAAATCGTCATTTGCGAATTTATGAAAAAAGTGAATTTTGAAACCATGGACTATAGTCCAGCAGAATTAAGCAAAATAGCCTCGGAATTCAAATCTCCGTATTTTTGTCAATAAAAGGTTCTCAGAGCTAAATTTTAAAATTTGTGCTCAGTAAGTGATGCCCATGATTATCTATATGATAGAAATCGTCATTTCCGAATTTATGAAAAAAGTGAATTTTGAAACCATGGACCAGCAGAATTAAGCAAAATAGCCTCGGACTTCAAATGTCTGTATTTTTGTGAATAATTGGTTCTCAGAGCTAAATTTTAAAATTTGTGCTCAGTAAGTGATGCCCATGATATCTATATGATAGAAATCGTCATTTGCGAATTTATGAAAAAAGTGAATTTTGAAACCATGGACTATAGTCCAGCAGAATTAAGCAAAATAGCCTCGGAATTCAAATCTCCGTATTTTTGTCAATAAAAGGTTCTCAGAGCTAAATTTCCAAATTTGTGATCACTAAGTGATGCCCATGATTATCAATATAATAGAAATCGTCATTTGCGAATTTATGAAAAAAGTGAATTTTGAAATCATGGACTATAGTCCAGCAGAATAAAGCAAAATAGCCTCGGAATTCAAATCTCCGTATTTTTGTCAATAAAAGGTTCTCAGAGCTAAATTTTCAAATTTCTGATCACTAAGTGATGCCCATGATTATCAATATAATAGAAATCGTCATTTGCGAATTTATGAAAAAAGTGAATTTTGAAATCATGGACTATAGTCCAGCAGAATTAAGCAAAATAGCCTCGGAATTCAAATCTCCGTATTTTTGTCAATAAAAGGTTCTCAGAGCTAAATTTTAAAATTTGTGCTCAGTAAGTGATGCCCATGATTATCTATATGATAGAAATCGTCATTTGCGAATTTATGAAAAAAGTGAATTTTGAAACCATGGACCAGCAGAATTAAGCAAAATAGCCTCGGACTTCAAATGTCTGTATTTTTGTGAATAATTGGTTCTCAGAGCTAAATTTTAAAATTTGTGCTCAGTAAGTGATGCCCATGATATCTATATGATAGAAATCGTCATTTGCGAAATTATGAAAAAAGTGAATTTTGAAACCATGGACTATAGTCCAGCAGAATTAAGCAAAATAGCCTCGGAATTCAAATCTCCGTATTTTTGTCAATAAAAGGTTCTCAGAGCTAAATTTTCAAATTTCTGATCACTAAGTGATCCCCATGATTATCAATATAATAGAAATCGTCATTTGCGAATTTATGAAAAAAGTGAATTTTGAAACCATGGACTATAGTCCAGCAGAATTAAGCAAAATAGCCTCGGAATTCAAATCTCTGTATTTTTGTCAATAAAAGGTTCTCAGAGCTAAATTTTCAAATTTGTCCTCAGTAAGTGATACTCATGATTATCAATATCAAAGAAATCGTCATTTGCGAATTCAGGAAAAAAGTGCATTGTGAAACCATGGGCTATAGTCCAGCAGAATAAAGCAAAATAGCCTCGGAATTCAAATCTCCGTATTTTTGTCAATAAAAGGTTCTCAGAGCTAAATTTTCAAATTTCTGATCACTAAGTGATGCCCATGATTATCAATATAATAGAAATCGCTATTTTCGAATTTATGAAAAACGTGAATTTTGAAACCATGGACTATATACCAGCAGAATTAAGCAAAATAGCCTCAGAATTCAAATCTCTGTATTTTTGTCAATAAAAGGTTCTCAGAGCTAAATTTTAAAATTTGTGCTCAGTAAGTGATGCCCATGATTATCTATATGACAGAAATCGACATTTGCGAATTTATGAAAAAAGTGAATTTTGAAAACATGGACTATAGTCCAGCAGAATTAAGCAAAATAGCCTCGGAATTCAAATCTCCGTATTTTTGTCAATAAAAGGTTCTCAGAGCTAAATTTTAAAATTTGTGCTCAGTAAGTGATGCCCATGATTATCTATATGATAGAAATCGTCATTTGCGAATTTATGAAAAAAGTGAATTTTGAAACCATGGACCAGCAGAATTAAGCAAAATAGCCTCGGACTTCAAATGTCTGTATTTTTGTGAATAATTGGTTCTCAGAGCTAAATTTTAAAATTTGTGCTCAGTAAGTGATGCCCATGATATCTATATGATAGAAATCGTCATTTGCGAATTTATGAAAAAAGTGAATTTTGAAACCATGGACTATAGTCCAGCAGAATTAAGCAAAATAGCCTCGGAATTCAAATCTCCGTATTTTTGTCAATAAAAGGTTCTCAGAGCTAAATTTTAAAATTTGTGCTCAGTAAGTGATGCCCATGATTATCTATATGATAGAAATCGTCATTTGCGAATTTATGAAAAAAGTGAATTTTGAAACCATGGACCAGCAGAATTAAGCAAAATAGCCTCGGACTTCAAATGTCTGTATTTTTGTGAATAATTGGTTCTCAGAGCTAAATTTTAAAATTTGTGCTCAGTAAGTGATGCCCATGATATCTATATGATAGAAATCGTCATTTGCGAATTTATGAAAAAAGTGAATTTTGAAACCATGGACTATAGTCCAGCAGAATTAAGCAAAATAGCCTCGGAATTCAAATCTCCGTATTTTTGTCAATAAAAGGTTCTCAGAGCTAAATTTCCAAATTTGTGATCACTAAGTGATGCCCATGATTATCAATATAATATAAATCGTCATTTGCGAATTTATGAAAAAAGTGAATTTTGAAATCATGGACTATAGTCCAGCAGAATAAAGCAAAATAGCCTCGGAATTCAAATCTCCGTATTTTTGTCAATAAAAGGTTCTCAGAGCTAAATTTTCAAATTTCTGATCACTAAGTGATGCCCATGATTATCAATATAATAGAAATCGTCATTTGCGAATTTATGAAAAAAGTGAATTTTGAAATCATGGACTATAGTCCAGCAGAATAAAGCAAAATAGCCTCGGAATTCAAATCTCCGTATTTTTGTCAATAAAAGGTTCTCAGAGCTAAATTTTCAAATTTCTGATCACTAAGTGATGCCCATGATTATCAATATAATAGAAATCGTCATTTGCGAATTTATGAAAAAAGTGAATTTTGAAATCATGGACTATAGTCCAGCAGAATTAAGCAAAATAGCCTCGGAATTCAAATCTCCGTATTTTTGTCAATAAAAGGTTCTCAGAGCTAAATTTTAAAATTTGTGCTCAGTAAGTGATGCCCATGATTATCTATATGATAGAAATCGTCATTTGCGAATTTATGAAAAAAGTGAATTTTGAAACCATGGACCAGCAGAATTAAGCAAAATAGCCTCGGACTTCAAATGTCTGTATTTTTGTGAATAATTGGTTCTCAGAGCTAAATTTTAAAATTTGTGCTCAGTAAGTGATGCCCATGATATCTATATGATAGAAATCGTCATTTGCGAAATTATGAAAAAAGTGAATTTTGAAACCATGGACTATAGTCCAGCAGAATTAAGCAAAATAGCCTCGGAATTCAAATCTCCGTATTTTTGTCAATAAAAGGTTCTCAGAGCTAAATTTTCAAATTTCTGATCACTAAGTGATGCCCATGATTATCAATATAATAGAAATCGTCATTTGCGAATTTATGAAAAAATGAATTTTGAAACCATGGACTATAGTCCAGCAGAATTAAGCAAAATAGCCTCGGAATTCAAATCTCTGTATTTTTGTCAATAAAAGGTTCTCAGAGCTAAATTTTCAAATTTGTCCTCAGTAAGTGATACTCATGATTATCAATATCAAAGAAATCGTCATTTGCGAATTCAGGAAAAAAGTGCATTGTGAAACCATGGGCTATAGTCCAGCAGAATTAAGCAAAATAGCCTCGGAATTCAAATCTCCGTATTTTTGTCAATAAAAGGTTCTCAGAGCTAAATTTTCAAATTTGTGATCACTAAGTGATGCCCATGATTATCAATTTAATAGAAATCGCCATTTTCGAATTTATGAAAAACGTGAATTTTGAAACCATGGACTATATACCAGCAGAATTAAGCAAAATAGCCTCAGAATTCAAATCTCTGTATTTTTGTCAATAAAAGGTTCTCAGAGCTAAATTTTAAAATTTGTGCTCAGTAAGTGATGCCCATGATTATCTATATGATAGAAATCGTCATTTGCGAATTTATGAAAAAAGTGAATTTTGAAACCATGGACCAGCAGAATTAAGCAAAATAGCCTCGGACTTCAAATGTCTGTATTTTTGTGAATAATTGGTTCTCAGAGCTAAATTTTAAAATTTGTGCTCAGTAAGTGATGCTCATGATATCTATATGATAGAAATCGTCATTTGCGAATTTATGAAAAAAGTGAATTTTGAAACCATGGACTATAGTCCAGCAGAATTAAGCAAAATAGCCTCGGAATTCAAATCTCCGTATTTTTGTCAATAAAAGGTTCTCAGAGCTAAATTTCCAAATTTGTGATCACTAAGTGATGCCCATGATTATCAATATAATAGAAATCGTCATTTGCGAATTTATGAAAAAAGTGAATTTTGAAACCATGGACTATAGTCCAGCAGAATTAAGCAAAATAGCCTCGGAATTCAAATCTCTGTATTTTTGTCAATAAAAGGTTCTCAGAGCTAAATTTTCAAATTTGTCCTCAGTAAGTGATACTCATGATTATCAATATCAAAGAAATCGTCATTTGCGAATTCAGGAAAAAAGTGCATTGTGAAACCATGGGCTATAGTCCAGCAGAATTAAGCAAAATAGCCTCGGAATTCAAATCTCCGTATTTTTGTCAATAAAAGGTTCTCAGAGCTAAATTTTCAAATTTGTGATCACTAAGTGATGCCCATGATTATCAATATAATAGAAATCGCCATTTTCGAATTTATGAAAAACGTGAATTTTGAAACCATGGACTATATACCAGCAGAATTAAGCAAAATAGCCTCAGAATTCAAATCTCTGTATTTTTGTCAATAAAAGGTTCTCAGAGCTAAATTTTAAAATTTGTGCTCAGTAAGTGATGCCCATGATTATCTATATGATAGAAATCGTCATTTGCGAATTTATGAAAAAAGTGAATTTTGAAAACATGGACTATAGTCCAGCAGAATTATGCAAAATAGCCTCGGAATTCAAATCTCCGTATTTTTGTCAATAAAAGGTTCTCAGAGCTAAATTTTAAAATTTGTGCTCAGTAAGTGATGCCCATGATTATCTATATGATAGAAATCGTCATTTGCGAATTTATGAAAAAAGTGAATTTTGAAACCATGGACCAGCAGAATTAAGCAAAATAGCCTCGGACTTCAAATGTCTGTATTTTTGTGAATAATTGGTTCTCAGAGCTAAATTTTAAAATTTGTGCTCAGTAAGTGATGCCCATGATATCTATATGATAGAAATCGTCATTTGCGAATTTATGAAAAAAGTGAATTTTGAAACCATGGACTATAGTCCAGCAGAATTAAGCAAAATAGCCTCGGAATTCAAATCTCCGTATTTTTGTCAATAAAAGGTTCTCAGAGCTAAATTTTAAAATTTGTGCTCAGTAAGTGATGCCCATGATTATCTATATGATAGAAATCGTCATTTGCGAATTTATGAAAAAAGTGAATTTTGAAACCATGGTCCAGCAGAATAAAGCAAAATAGCCTCGGATTTCAAATGTCTGTATTTTTGTGAATATTTGGTTCTCAGAGCTAAATTTTAAAATTTGTGCTCAGTAAGTGATGCCCATGATATCTATATGATAGAAATCGTCATTTGCGAATTTATGAAAAAAGTGAATTTTGAAACCATGGACTATAGTCCAGCAGAATTAAGCAAAATAGCCTCGGAATTCAAATCTCCGTATTTTTGTCAATAAAAGGTTCTCAGAGCTAAATTTCCAAATTTGTGATCACTAAGTGATGCCCATGATTATCAATGTAATATAAATCGTCATTTGCGAATTTATGAAAAAAGTGAATTTTGAAACCATGGACTAAAGTCCAGCAGAATTAAGCAAAATAGCCTCGGATTTCAAATGTCTGTGTTTTTGTGAATATTTGGTTCTCAGAGCTAAATTTTCAAATTTGTGCTCAGTAAGTGATGCCCATGATTATCAATATAATAGAAATCGTCAATTTAGAATTTATTAAAAAAGTGAATTTTGAAACCATGGACTATAGTCCAGCAGAATTAAGCAAAATAGCCTCGGAATTCAAATCTCTGTATTTTTGTCAATAAAAGGTTCTCAGAGCTAAATTTTCAAATTTGTGCTCAGTAAGTGATTATAAATATAATGGAAATCGCCATTTTCGGATTTATGAAAAACGTGAATTTTGAAACCATGGACTATAGTCCAGCAGAATTAAGCAAAATAGCCTCGGAATTCAAATCTCTGTATTTTTGTCAATAAAAGGTTCTCAGAGCTAAATTTTAAAATTTGTGCTCAGTAAGTGATGCCCATGATTATCTATATGATAGAAATCGTCATTTGCGAATTTATGAAAAAAGTGAATTTTGAAACCATGGACTATAGTCCAGCAGAATTAAGCAAAATAGCCTCGGATTTCAAATGTCTGTATTTTTGTGAATAATTGGTTCTCAGAGCTAAATTTTAAAATTTGTGCTCAGTAAGTGATGCCCATGATTATCTTTATGATAGAAATCGTCATTTGCGAATTTATGAAAAAAGTGAATTTTGAAACCATGGACTATAGTCCAGCAGAATTAAGCAAAATAGCCTCGGAATTCAAATCTCCGTATTTTTGTCAATAAAAGGTTCTCAGAGCTAAATTTCCAAATTTGTGATCACTAAGTGATGCCCATGATTATCAATATAATAGAAATCGTCATATGCGAATTTATGAAAAAAGTGAATTTTGAAACCATGGACTATAGTCCAGCAGAATTAAGCAAAATAGCCTCGGAATTCAAATCTCTGTTTTTTTGTCAATAAAAGGTTCTCAGAGCTAAATTTTCAAATTTGTGATCACTTAGCGATGCCCATGATTATCAATATAATAGAAATCGTCATTTGCGAATTTATGAAAAAAGTGAATTTTGAAACCATGGACTATAGTCCAGCAGAATTAAGCAAAATAGCCTCGGATTTCAAATGTCTGTATTTTTGTGAATAATTGGTTCTCAGAGCTAAATTTTCAAATTTGTGCTCAGTTAGTGATGCCCATGATTATCAATATCAAAGAAATCGTCATTTGCGAATTCAGGAAAAAAGTGCATTTTGAAACCATCTCAGAGCTAAATTTTCAAATTTGTGCTCAGTTAGTGATGTCCATGATTATCAATATCAAAGAAATCGTCATTTGCGAATTCAGGAAAAAAGTGCATTTTGAAACCATGGGCTATAGTCCAGAAGAATTAATCAAAATAGCCTCGGATTTCAAATGTCTGTATTTTTGTGAATAATTGGTTCTCAGAGCTAAATTTTCAAATTTGTGCTCAGTAAGTGATGCCCATGATTATCTATATGATAGAAATCGTCATTTGCGAATTTATGAAAAAAGTGAATTTTGAAACCATAGTCCAGCAGAATTAAGCAAAATAGCCTCGGATTTCAAATGTCTCTATTTTTGTCAATAAAAGGTTCTCAGAGCTAAGTTTTCTAATTTGTGCTCAGTAAGTGATACTCATGATTATCAATATCAAAGAAATCGTCATTTGCGAATCTATGAAAAAAGTGAATTTTGAAACCATGGACTATACTCCAGCAGAATTAAGCAAAATAGCCTCGGAATTCAAATCTCCGTATTATTGTCAATAAAAGGTTCTCAGAGCTTAATTTCCAAATTTGTGATCACTAAGTGATGCCCATGATTATCAATATAATAGAAATCGTCATTTGCGAATTTATGAAAAAAGTGAATTTTGAAACCATGGACTATAGTCCAGCAGAATTAAGCAAAATAGCCTCGGATTTCAAATCTTTGTATTTTTGTCAATAAAAGGTTCTCAGAGCTAAATTTTCAAATTTCTGATCACTAAGTGATGCCCATGATTATCAATATAATAGTAATCGTCATTTGCGAATTTATGAAAAAAGTAAATTTTGAAACCATGGACTATACTCCAGCAGAATTAAGCAAAATAGCCTCGGATTTCAAATCTCTGTATTTTTGTCAATAAAAGGTTCTCAGAGCTAAATTTTCAAATTTGTGCTCAGTAAGTGATACTCATGATTATCAATATCAAAGAAATCGTCATTTGCGAATTCAGGAAAAAGGTGCATTTTGAAACCATGGGCTATAGTCCAGAAGAATTAAGCAAAATAGCCTCGGATTTCAAATCTCTCTATTTTTGTGAATAATTGGTTCTCAGAGCTAAATTTTCAAATTTGTGCTCAGTTAGTGATGCCCATGATTATCAATATCAAAGAAATCGTCATTTGCGAATTCAGGAAAAAGGTGCATTTTGAAACCATGGTCCAGAAGAATTAAGCAAAATAGCCTCGGATTTCAAATCTCTCTATTTTTGTGAATAATTGGTTCTCAGAGCTAAATTTTCAAATTTGTGCTCAGTAAGTGATGCCCATGATTATCTATATGATAGAAATCGTCATTTGCGAATTTATGAAAAAAGTGAATTTTGAAACCATAGTCCAGCAGAATTAAGCAAAATAGCCTCGGATTTCAAATGTCTCTATTTTTGTCAATAAAAGGTTCTCAGAGCTAAGTTTTCTAATTTGTGCTCAGTAAGTGATGCTCATGATTATCAATATCAAAGAAATCGTCATTTGCGAATCTATGAAAAAAGTGAATTTTGAAACCATGGACTATACTCCAGCAGAATTAAGCAAAATAGCCTCGGAATTCAAATCTCCGTATTATTTTCAATAAAAGGTTCTCAGAGCTAAATTTCCAAATTTGTGATCACAAAGTGATGCCCATGATTATCAATATAATAGAAATCGTCATTTGCGAATTTATGAAAAAAGTGAATTTTGAAACCATGGACTATACTCCAGCAGAATTAAGCAAAATAGCCTCGGATTTCAAATAAAAGGTTCTCAGAGCTAAGTTTTCTAATTTGTGATCACTAAGTGATGCCCATGATTATCAATATAATAGAAATTGTCATTTGCGAATTTATGAAAAAAGTGAATTTTGGAACCATGGACTATACTCCAGCAGAATTAAGCAAAATAGCCTCGGATTTCAAATCTCTCTATTTTTGTCAATAAAAGGTTCTCAGAGCTAAGTTTTCTAATTTGTGCTCAGTAAGTGATGCCCATGATTATCAATATAATAGAAATCGTCATTTTCGAATTTATGAAAAAAGTGAATTTTGAAACCATGGACTATAGTCCAGCAGAATTAAGCAAAATAGCCTCGGATTTCAAATGTCTGTATTTTTGTGAATATTTGGTTCTCAGAGCTAAATTTTCAAATTTGTGCTCAGTAAGTGATGCCCATGATTATCAATATAATAGAAATCGTCATTTGCGAATTTATGAAAAAAGTGAATTTTGAAACCATGGACTATACTCCAGCAGAATTAAGCAAAATAGCCTCGGATTTCAAATCTCTCTCTTTTTGTCAATAAAAGGTTCTCAGAGCTAAGTTTTCTAATTTGTGCTCAGTAAGTGATGCCCATGATTATCAATATAATAGAAATCGTCATTTTCGAATTTATGAAAAAAGTGAATTTTGAAACCATGGACTATAGTCCAGCAGAATTAAGCAAAATAGCCTCGGATTTCAAATCTCTCTATTTTTGTCAATAAAAGGTTCTCAGAGCTAAGTTTTCTAATTTGTGCTCAGTAAGTGATGCCCATGATTATCTATATGATAGAAATCGTCATTTGCGAATTTATGAAAAAAGTGAATTTTGAAACCATAGTCCAGCAGAATTAAGCAAAATAGCCTCGGATTTCAAATCTCTCTATTTTTGTCAATAAAAGGTTCTCAGAGCTAAGTTTTCTAATTTGTGCTCAGTAAGTGATGCCCATGATTATCAATATAATAGAAATCGTCATTTGCGAATTTATGAAAAAAGTGAATTTTGAAACCATGGACTATACTCCAGCAGAATTAAGCAAAATAGCCTCGGATTTCAAATCTCTCTATTTTTGTCAATAAAAGGTTCTCAGAGCTAAGTTTTCTAATTTGTGCTCAGTAAGTGATGCCCATGATTATCAATATAATAGAAATCGTCATTTTCGAATTTATGAAAAAAGTGAATTTTGAAACCATGGACTATAGTCCAGCAGAATTAAGCAAAATAGCCTCGGATTTCAAATCTCTCTATTTTTGTCAATAAAAGGTTCTCAGAGCTAAGTTTTCTAATTTGTGCTCAGTAAGTGATGCCCATGATTATCAATATAATAGAAATCGTCATTTGCGAATTTATGAAAAAAGTAAATTTTGAAACCATGGACTATACTCCAGCAGAATTAAGCAAAATAGCCTCGGATTTCAAATCTCTGTATTTTTGTCAATAAAAGGTTCTCAGAGCTAAATTTTCAAATTTGTGCTCAGTAAGTGATACTCATGATTATCAATATCAAAGAAATCGTCATTTGCGAATTCAGGAAAAAGGTGCATTTTGAAACCATGGGCTATAGTCCAGAAGAATTAAGCAAAATAGCCTCGGATTTCAAATCTCTCTATTTTTGTGAATAATTGGTTCTCAGAGCTAAGTTTTCAAATTTGTGCTCAGTTAGTGATGCCCATGATTATCTATATGATAGAAATCGTCATTTGCGAATTTATGAAAAAAGTGAATTTTGAAACCATAGTCCAGCAGAATTAAGCAAAATAGCCTCGGATTTCAAATGTCTCTATTTTTGTCAATAAAAGGTTCTCAGAGCTAAGTTTTCTAATTTGTGCTCAGTAAGTGATGCTCATGATTATCAATATCAAAGAAATCGTCATTTGCGAATTTATGAAAAAAGTGGATTTTGAAACCATGGACTATACTCCAGCAGAATTAAGCAAAATAGCCTCGGATTTCAAATAAAAGGTTCTCAGAGCTAAGTTTTCTAATTTGTGATCACTAAGTGATGCCCATGATTATCAATATAATAGAAATCGTCATTTGCGAATTTATGAAAAAAGTGAATTTTGGAACCATGGACTATACTCCAGCAGAATTAAGCAAAATAGCCTCGGATTTCAAATCTCTCTATTTTTGTCAATAAAAGGTTCTCAGAGCTAAGTTTTCTAATTTGTGCTCAGTAAGTGATGCCCATGATTATCAATATAATAGAAATCGTCATTTTCGAAATTATGAAAAAAGTGAATTTTGAAACCATGGACTATAGTCCAGCAGAATTAAGCAAAATAGCCTCGGATTTCAAATCTCTCTATTTTTGTCAATAAAAGGTTCTCAGAGCTAAGTTTTCTAATTTGTGCTCAGTAAGTGATGCCCATGATTATCAATATAATAGAAATCGTCATTTGCGAATTTATGAAAAAAGTGAATTTTGAAACCATGGACTATACTCCAGCAGAATTAAGCAAAATAGCCTCGGATTTCAAATCTCTCTATTTTTGTCAATAAAAGGTTCTTAGAGCTAAGTTTTCTAATTTGTGCTCAGTAAGTGATGCCCATGATTATCAATATAATAGAAATCGTCATTTGCGAATTTATGAAAAAAGTGAATTTTGAAACCATGGACTATACTCCAGCAGAATTAAGCAAAATAGCCTCGGATTTCAAATCTCTCTATTTTTGTCAATAAAAGGTTCTCAGAGCTAAGTTTTCTAATTTGTGCTCAGTAAGTGATGCCCATGATTATCAATATAATAGAAATCGTCATTTGCGAATTTATGAAAAAAGTGAATTTTGAAACCATGGACTATACTCCAGCAGAATTAAGCAAAATAGCCTCGGATTTCAAATCTCTCTATTTTTGTCAATCAAAGGTTCTCAGAGCTAAGTTTTCTAATTTGTGCTCAGTAAGTGATGCCCATGATTATCAATATAATAGAAATCGTCATTTTCGAATTTATGAAAAAAGTGAATTTTGAAACCATGGACTATAGTCCAGCAGAATTAAGCAAAATAGCCTCGGATTTCAAATCTCTCTATTTTTGTCAATAAAAGGTTCTCAGAGCTAAGTTTTCTAATTTGTGCTCAGTAAGTGATGCCCATGATTATCAATATAATAGAAATCGTCATTTGCGAATTTATGAAAAAAGTGAATTTTGAAACCATGGACTATACTCCAGCAGAATTAAGCAAAATAGCCTCGGATTTCAAATCTCTCTATTTTTGTCAATAAAAGGTTCTCAGAGCTAAGTTTTCAAATTTGTGCTCAGTTAGTGATGCTCATGATTATCAATATCAAAGAAATCGTCATTTGCGAATTCAGGAAAAAAGTGAATTTTGAAACCATGGACTATACTCCAGCAGAATTAAGCAAAATAGCCTCGGAATTCAAATCTCTCTATTTTTGTCAATAAAAGGTTCTCAGAGCTAAGTTTTCTAATTTGTGCTCAGTAAGTGATGCCCATGATTATCAATATCAAAGAAATTGCCATTTGCGAATTCAGGAAAAAGGTGCATTTTGAAACCATGGGCTATAGTCCAGAAGAATTAAGCAAAATAGCCTCGGATTTCAAATCTCTCTATTTTTGTGAATAATTGGTTCTCAGAGCAAAATTTTCAAATTTGTGCTCAGTTAGTGATGCCCATGATTATCAATATCAAAGAAATCGTCATTTGCGAATTCAGGAAAAAAGTGCATTTTGAAACCATGGACTATACTCCAGCAGAATTAAGCAAAATAGCCTCGGATTTCAAATCTCTCTATTTTTGTCAATAAAAGGTTCTCAGAGCTAAGTTTTCTAATTTGTGCTCAGTAAGTGATGCCCATGATTATCAATATAATAGAAATCGTCATTTTCGAATTTATGAAAAAAGTGAATTTTGAAACCATGGACTATAGTCCAGCAGAATTAAACATAATAGCCTCGGATTTCAAATGTCTGTATTTTTGTGAATATTTGGTTCTCAGAGCTAAATTTTCAAATTTGTGCTCAGTTAGTGATGCTCATGATTATCAATATCAAAGAAATCGTCATTTGCGAATTCAGGAAAAAAGTGAATTTTGAAACCATGGACTATACTCCAGCAGAATTAAGCAAAATAGCCTCGGATTTCAAATGTCTGTATTTTTGTGAATATTTGGTTCTCAGAGCTAAATTTTCAAATTTGTGCTCAGTAAGTGATGCCCATGATTATCAATATCAAAGAAATTGCCATTTGCGAATTCAGGAAAAAAGTGAATTTTGAAACCATGGACTATACTCCAGCAGAATTAAGCAAAATAGCCTCGGAATTCAAATCTCTCTATTTTTGTCAATAAAAGGTTCTCAGAGCTAAGTTTTCTAATTTGTGCTCAGTAAGTGATGCCCATGATTATCAATATAATAGAAATCGTCATTTTCGAATTTATGAAAAAAGTGAATTTTGAAACCATGGACTATAGTCCAGCAGAATTAAACATAATAGCCTCGGATTTCAAATGTCTGTATTTTTGTGAATATTTGGTTCTCAGAGCTAAATTTTCAAATTTGTGCTCAGTTAGTGATGCTCATGATTATCAATATCAAAGAAATCGTCATTTGCGAATTCAGGAAAAAAGTGAATTTTGAAACCATGGACTATACTCCAGCAGAATTAAGCAAAATAGCCTCGGAATTCAAATCTCTCTATTTTTGTCAATAAAAGGTTCTCAGAGCTAAGTTTTCTAATTTGTGCTCAGTAAGTGATGCCCATGATTATCAATATCAAAGAAATTGCCATTTGCGAATTCAGGAAAAAGGTGCATTTTGAAACCATGGGCTATAGTCCAGAAGAATTAAGCAAAATAGCCTCGGATTTCAAATCTCTATATTTTTGTGAATAATTGGTTCTCAGAGCAAAATTTTCAAATTTGTGCTCAGTTAGTGATGCCCATGATTATCAATATAATAGAAATCGTCATTTGCGAATTTATGAAAAAAGTGAATTTTGAAACCATGGACTATACTCCAGCAGAATTAAGCAAAATAGCCTCGGAATTCAAATCTCTCTATTTTTGTCAATAAAAGGTTCTCAGAGCTAAGTTTTCAAATTTGTGCTCAGTTAGTGATGCTCATGATTATCAATATCAAAGAAATCGTCATTTGCGAATTCAGGAAAAAAGTGAATTTTGAAACCATGGACTATACTCCAGCAGAATTAAGCAAAATAGCCTCGGATTTCAAATGTCTGTATTTTTGTGAATATTTGGTTCTCAGAGCTAAATTTTCAAATTTGTGCTCAGTAAGTGATGCCCATGATTATCAATATAATAGAAATCGTCATTTGCGAATTTATGAAAAAAGTGAATTTTGAAACCATGGACTATACTCCAGCAGAATTAAGCAAAATAGCCTCGGATTTCAAATCTCTCTATTTTTGTCAATAAAAGGTTCTCAGAGCTAAATTTTCTAATTTGTGCTCAGTAAGTGATGCCCATGATTATCAATATTATAGAAATCGTCATTTTCGAATTTATGAAAAAAGTGAATTTTGAAACCATGGACTATACTCCAGCAGAATTAAGCAAAATAGCCTCGGAATTCAAATCTCTCTATTTTTGTGAATAATTGATTCTCAGAGCAAAATTTTCAAATTTGTGCTCAGTTAGTGATGCCCATGATTATCAATATCAAAGAAATCTTCATTTGCGAATTCAGGAAAAAAGTGCATTTTGAAACCATGGGCTATAGTCCAGAAGAATTAAGCAAAATAGCCTCGGATTTCAAATCTCTCTATTTTTGTCAATAAAAGGTTCTCAGAGCTAAGTTTTCTAATTTGTGCTCAGTAAGTGATGTCCATGATTATCAATATCAAAGAAATTGCCATTTGCGAATTCAGGAAAAAGGTGCATTTTGAAACCATGGGCTATAGTCCAGAAGAATTAAGCAAAATAGCCTCGGATTTCAAATCTCTCTATTTTTGTGAATAATTGGTTCTCAGAGCAAAATTTTCAAATTTGTGCTCAGTTAGTGATGCCCATGATTATCAATATCAAAGAAATCGTCATTTGCGAATTCAGGAAAAAAGTGCATTTTGAAACCATGGACTATACTCCAGCAGAATTAAGCAAAATAGCCTCGGATTTCAAATCTCTCTATTTTTGTCAATAAAAGGTTCTCAGAGCTAAGTTTTCTTATTTGTGCTCAGTAAGTGATGCCCATGATTATCAATATAATAGAAATCGTCATTTTCGAATTTATGAAAAAAGTGAATTTTGAAACCATGGACTATAGTCCAGCAGAATTAAGCAAAATAGCCTCGGATTTCAAATGTCTGTATTTTTGTGAATATTTGGTTCTCAGAGCTAAATTTTCAAATTTGTGCTCAGTTAGTGATGCTCATGATTATCAATATCAAAGAAATCGTCATTTGCGAATTCAGGAAAAAAGTGAATTTTGAAACCATGGACTATACTCCAGCAGAATTAAGCAAAATAGCCTCGGATTTCAAATCTCTCTATTTTTGTGAATAATTGGTTCTCAGAGCAAAATTTTCAAATTTGTGCTCAGTTAGTGATGCCCATGATTATCAATATCAAAGAAATCGTCATTTGCGAATTCAGGAAAAAAGTGCATTTTGAAACCATGGACTATACTCCAGCAGAATTAAGCAAAATAGCCTCGGATTTCAAATCTCTCTATTTTTGTCAATAAAAGGTTCTCAGAGCTAAGTTTTCTTATTTGTGCTCAGTAAGTGATGCCCATGATTATCAATATAATAGAAATCGTCATTTTCGAATTTATGAAAAAAGTGAATTTTGAAACCATGGACTATAGTCCAGCAGAATTAAGCAAAATAGCCTCGGATTTCAAATGTCTGTATTTTTGTGAATATTTGGTTCTCAGAGCTAAATTTTCAAATTTGTGCTCAGTTAGTGATGCTCATGATTATCAATATCAAAGAAATCGTCATTTGCGAATTCAGGAAAAAAGTGAATTTTGAAACCATGGACTATACTCCAGCAGAATTAAGCAAAATAGCCTCGGATTTCAAATGTCTGTATTTTTGTGAATATTTGGTTCTCAGAGCTAAATTTTCAAATTTGTGCTCAGTAAGTGATGCCCATGATTATCAATATAATAGAAATCGTCATTTGCGAATTTATGAAAAAAGTGAATTTTGAAACCATGGACTATACTCCAGCAGAATTAAGCAAAATAGCCTCGGATTTCAAATCTCTCTATTTTTGTCAATAAAAGGTTCTCAGAGCTAAGTTTTCTAATTTGTGCTCAGTAAGTGATGCCCATGATTATCAATATAATAGAAATCGTCATTTTCGAATTTATGAAAAAAGTGAATTTTGAAACCATGGACTATAGTCCAGCAGAATTAAGCAAAATAGCCTCGGTTTTCAAATCTCTCTATTTTTGTCAATAAAAGGTTCTCAGAGCTAAGTTTTCTAATTTGTGCTCAGTAAGTGATGCCCATGATTATCAATATAATAGAAATCGTCATTTGCGAATTTATGAAAAAAGTGAATTTTGAAACCATGGACTATACTCCAGCAGAATTAAGCAAAATAGCCTCGGATTTCAAATCTCTCTATTTTTGTCAGTAAAAGGTTCTCAGAGCTAAGTTTTCTAATTTGTGCTCAGTAAGTGATGCCCATGATTATCAATATAATAGAAATCGTCATTTGCGAATTTATGAAAAAAGTGAATTTTGAAACCATGGACTATACTCCAGCAGAATTAAGCAAAATAGCCTCGGATTTCAAATCTCTCTATTTTTGTCAATAAAAGGTTCTCAGAGCTAAGTTTTCAAATTTGTGCTCAGTTAGTGATGCTCATGATTATCAATATCAAAGAAATCATCATTTGCGAATTCAGGAAAAAAGTGAATTTTGAAACCATGGACTATACTCCAGCAGAATTAAGCAAAATAGCCTCGGATTTCAAATGTCTGTATTTTTGTGAATATTTGGTTCTCAGAGCTAAATTTTCAAATTTGTGCTCAGTAAGTAATGCCCATGATTATCAATATAATAGAAATCGTCATTTGCGAATTTATGAAAAAAGTGAATTTTGAAACCATGGACTATACTCCAGCAGAATTAAGCAAAATAGCCTCGGATTTCAAATCTCTCTATTTTTGTCAATAAAAGGTTCTCAGAGCTAAGTTTTCTAATTTGTGCTCAGTAAGTGATGCCCATGATTATCAATATAATAGAAATCGTCATTTTCGAATTTATGAAAAAAGTGAATTTTGAAACCATGGACTATAGTCCAGCAGAATTAAGCAAAATAGCCTCGGAATTCAAATCTCTCTATTTTTGTCAATAAAAGGTTCTCAGAGCTAAGTTTTCTAATTTGTGCTCAGTAAGTGATGCCCATGATTATCAATATCAAAGAAATTGCCATTTGCGAATTCAGGAAAAAGGTGCATTTTGAAACCATGGGCTATAGTCCAGAAGAATTAAGCAAAATAGCCTCGGATTTCAAATCTCTCTATTTTTGTGAATAATTGGTTCTCAGAGCAAAATTTTCAAATTTGTGCTCAGTTAGTGATGCCCATGATTATCAATATCAAAGAAATCGTCATTTGCGAATTCAGGAAAAAAGTGCATTTTGAAACCATGGACTATACTCCAGCAGAATTAAGCAAAATAGCCTCGGATTTCAAATCTCTCTATTTTTGTCAATAAAAGGTTCTCAGAGCTAAGTTTTCTAATTTGTGCTCAGTAAGTGATGCCCATGATTAACAATATAATAGAAATCGTCATTTTCGAATTTATGAAAAAAGTGAATTTTGAAACCATGGACTATAGTCCAGCAGAATTAAGCAAAATAGCCTCGGATTTCAAATGTCTGTATTTTTGTGAATATTTGGTTCTCAGAGCTAAATTTTCAAATTTGTGCTCAGTTAGTGATGCTCATGATTATCAATATCAAAGAAATCGTCATTTGCGAATTCAGGAAAAAAGTGAATTTTGAAACCATGGACTATACTCCAGCAGAATTAAGCAAAATAGCCTCGGATTTCAAATGTCTGTATTTTTGTGAATATTTGGTTCTCAGAGCTAAATTTTCAAATTTGTGCTCAGTAAGTGATGCCCATGATTATCAATATAATAGAAATCGTCATTTGCGAATTTATGAAAAAAGTGAATTTTGAAACCATGGACTATACTTCAGCAGAATTAAGCAAAATAGCCTCGGATTTCAAATCTCTCTATTTTTGTCAATAAAAGGTTCTCAGAGCTAAGTTTTCTAATTTGTGCTCAGTAAGTGATGCCCATGATTATCAATATAATAGAAATCGTCATTTTCGAATTTATGAAAAAAGTGAATTTTGAAACCATGGACTATAGTCCAGCAGAATTAAGCAAAATAGCCTCGGAATTCAAATCTCTCTATTTTTGTCAATAAAAGGTTCTCAGAGCTAAGTTTTCTAATTTGTGCTCAGTAAGTGATGCCCATGATTATCAATATCAAAGAAATTGCTATTTGCGAATTCAGGAAAAAGGTGCATTGTGAAACCATGGGCTATAGTCCAGAAGAATTAAGCAAAATAGCCTCGGATTTCAAATCTCTCTATTTTTGTGAATAATTGGTTCTCAGAGCAAAATTTTCAAATTTGTGCTCAGTTAGTGATGCCCATGATTATCAATATAATAGAAATCGTCATTTGCGAATTTATGAAAAAAGTGAATTTTGAATCCATGGACTATACTCCAGCAGAATTAAGCAAAATAGCCTCGGATTTCAAATCTCTCTATTTTTGTCAATAAAAGGTTCTCAGAGCTAAGTTTTCTAATTTGTGCTCAGTAAGTGATGCCCATGATTATCAATATAATAGAAATCGTCATTTTCGAATTTATGAAAAAAGTGAATTTTGAAACCATGGACTATAGTCCAGCAGAATTAAGCAAAATAGCCTCGGAATTCAAATCTCTCTATTTTTGTCAATAAAAGGTTCTCAGAGCTAAGTTTTCTAATTTGTGCTCAGTAAGTGATGCCCATGATTATCAATATCAAAGAAATTGCTATTTGCGAATTCAGGAAAAAGGTGCATTGTGAAACCATGGGCTATAGTCCAGAAGAATTAAGCAAAATAGCCTCGGATTTCAAATGTCTGTATTTTTGTGAATAATTGGTTCTCAGAGCTAAATTTTCAAATTTGTGCTCAGTAAGTGATGCCCATGATTATCTATATGATAGAAATCGTCATTTGCGAATTTATGAAAAAAGTGAATTTTGAAACCATGGACTATAGTCCAGCAGAATTAAGCAAAATAGCCTCGGAATTCAAATCTCTGTATTTTTGTCAATAAAAGGTTCTCAGAGCTAAATTTTCAAATTTTTGCTCAGTAAGTGATACTCATGATTATCAATATCAAAGAAATCGTCATTTGCGAATTCAGGAAAAAAGTGCATTTTGAAACCATGGGCTATAGTCCAGAAGAATTTAGCAAAATAGCCTCGGATTTCAAATGTCTGTATTTTTGTGAATAATTGGTTCTCAGAGCTAAATTTTCAAATTTGTGCTCAGTAAGTGATGCCCATGATTATCTATATGATAGAAATCGTCATTTGCGAATTTATGAAAAAAGTGAATTTTGAAACCATGGACTATAGTCCAGCAGAATTAAGCAAAATAGCCTCGGAATTCAAATCTCTGTATTTTTGTCAATAAAAGGTTCTCAGAGCTAAATTTTCAAATTTTTGCTCAGTAAGTGATACTCATGATTATCAATATCAAAGAAATCGTCATTTGCGAATTCAGGAAAAAAGCGCATTTTGAAACAATGGGCTATAGTCCAGCAGAATAAAGCAAAATAGCCTCGGATTTCAAATGTCTGTATTTTTGTGAATATTTGGTTCTCAGAGCTAAATTTTCTAATTTGTGCTCAGTATGTGATACTCATGATTATCAATATCAGAGAAATCGTCATTTGCGAATTCAGGAAAAAGGTGCATTTTGAAATCATGGGCTATAGTCCAGCAGAATTAAGCAAAATAGCCTCGGATTTCAAATCTCTCTATTTTTGTCAATAAAAGGTTCTCAGAGCTAAGTTTTCTAATTTGTGCTCAGTAAGTGATGCCCATGATTATCAATATAATAGAAATCGTCATTTTCGAATTTATGAAAAAAGTGAATTTTGAAACCATGGACTATAGTCCAGCAGAATTAAGCAAAATAGCCTCGGATTTCAAATCTCTCTATTTTTGTCAATAAAAGGTTCTCAGAGCTAAGTTTTCTAATTTGTGCTCAGTAAGTGATGCCCATGATTATCAATATAATAGAAATCGTCATTTGCGAATTTATGAAAAAAGTGAATTTTGAAACCATGGACTATACTCCAGCAGAATTAAGCAAAATAGCCTCGGATTTCAAATCTCTCTATTTTTGTCAATAAAAGGTTCTCAGAGCTAAGTTTTCAAATTTGTGCTCAGTTAGTGATGCTCATGATTATCAATATCAAAGAAATCGTCATTTGCGAATTCAGGAAAAAAGTGAATTTTGAAACCATGGACTATACTCCAGCAGAATTAAGCAAAATAGCCTCGGATTTCAAATGTCTGTATTTTTGTGAATATTTGGTTCTCAGAGCTAAATTTTCAAATTTGTGCTCAGTAAGTGATGCCCATGATTATCAATATAATAGAAATCGTCATTTGCGAATTTATGAAAAAAGTGAATTTTGAAACCATGGACTATACTCCAGCAGAATTAAGCAAAATAGCCTCGGATTTCAAATCTCTCTATTTTTGTCAATAAAAGGTTCTCAGAGCTAAGTTTTCTAATTTGTGCTCAGTAAGTGATGCCCATGATTATCAATATAATAGAAATCGTCATTTTCGAATTTATGAAAAAAGTTAATTTTGAAACCATGGACTATAGTCCAGCAGAATTAAGCAAAATAGCCTCGGAATTCAAATGTCTCTATTTTTGTCAATAAAAGGTTCTCAGAGCTAAGTTTTCTAATTTGTGCTCAGTAAGTGATGCCCATGATTATCAATATCAAAGAAATTGCCATTTGCGAATTCAGGAAAAAGGTGCATTTTGAAACCATGGGCTATAGTCCAGAAGAATTAAGCAAAATAGCCTCGGATTTCAAATCTCTCTATTTTTGTGAATAATTGGTTCTCAGAGCAAAATTTTCAAATTTGTGCTCAGTTAGTGATGCCCATGATTATCAATATAATAAAAATCGTCATTTGCGAATTTATGAAAAAAGTGAATTTTGAAACCATGGACTATACTCCAGCAGAATTAAGCAAAATAGCCTCGGATTTCAAATCTCTCTATTTTTGTCAATAAAAGGTTCTCAGAGCTAAGTTTTCAAATTTGTGCTCAGTTAGTGATGCTCATGACTTTCAATATCAAAGAAATCGTCATTTGCGAATTCAGGAAAAAAGTGAATTTTGAAACCATGGACTATACTCCAGCAGAATTAAGCAAAATAGCCTCGGATTTCAAATGTCTGTATTTTTGTGAATATTTGGTTCTCAGAGCCAAATTTTCAAATTTGTGCTCAGTAAGTGATGCCCATGATTATCAATATAATAGAAATCGTCATTTGCGAATTTATGAAAAAAGTGAATTTTGAAACCATGGACTATACTCCAGCAGAATTAAGCAAAATAGCCTCGGATTTCAAATCTCTCTATTTTTGTCAATAAAAGGTTCTCAGAGCTAAGTTTTCTAATTTGTGCTCAGTAAGTGATGCCCATGATTATCAATATAATAGAAATCGTCATTTTCGAATTTATGAAAAAAGTGAATTTTGAAACCATGGACTATAGTCCAGCAGAATTAAGCAAAATAGCCTCGGAATTCAAATCTCTCTATTTTTGTCAATAAAAGGTTCTCAGAGCTAAGTTTTCTAATTTGTGCTCAGTAAGTGATGCCCATGATTATCAATATCAAAGAAATTGCCATTTGCGAATTCAGGAAAAAGGTGCATTTTGAAACCATGGGCTATAGTCCAGAAGAATTAAGCAAAATAGCCTCGGATTTCAAATCTCTCTATTTTTGTGAATAATTGGTTCTCAGAGCAAAATTTTCAAATTTGTGCTCAGTTAGTGATGCCCATGATTATCAATATCAAAGAAATCGTCATTTGCGAATTCAGGAAAAAAGTGAATTTTGAAACCATGGACTATACTCCAGCAGAATTAAGCAAAATAGCCTCGGATTTCAAATCTCTCTATTTTTGTCAATAAAAGGTTCTCAGAGCTAAGTTTTCTAATTTGTGCTCAGTAAGTGATGCCCATGATTATCAATATAATAGAAATCGTCATTTTCGAATTTATGAAAAAAGTGAATTTTGAAACCATGGACTATAGTCCAGCAGAATTAAGCAAAATAGCCTCGGATTTCAAATGTCTGTATTTTTGTGAATATTTGGCTCTCAGAGCTAAATTTTCAAATTTGTGCTCAGTTAGTGATGCTCATGATTATCAATATCAAAGAAATCGTCATTTGCGAATTCAGGAAAAAAGTGAATTTTGAAACCATGGACTATACTCCAGCAGAATTAAGCAAAATAGCCTCGGATTTCAAATGTCTGTATTTTTGTGAATATTTGGTTCTCAGAGCTAAATTTTCAAATTTGTGCTCAGTAAGTGATGCCCATGATTATCAATATAATAGAAATCGTCATTTGCGAATTTATGAAAAAAGTGAATTTTGAAACCATGGACTATACTCCAGCAGAATTAAGCAAAATAGCCTCGGATTTCAAATCTCTCTATTTTTGTCAATAAAAGGTTCTCAGAGCTAAGTTTTCTAATTTGTGCTCAGTAAGTGATGCCCATGATTATCAATATAATAGAAATCGTCATTTGCGAATTCAGGAAAAAAGTGCATTTTGAAACCATGGACTATACTCCAGCAGAATTAAGCAAAATAGCCTCGGATTTCAAATCTCTCTATTTTTGTCAATAAAAGGTTCTCAGAGCTAAGTTTTCTAATTTGTGCTCAGTAAGTGATGCCCATGATTATCAATATAATAGAAATCGTCATTTTCGAATTTATGAAAAAAGTGAATTTTGAAACCATGGACTATAGTCCAGCAGAATTAAGCAAAATAGCCTCGGATTTCAAATATCTGTATTTTTGTGAATATTTGGTTCTCAGAGCTAAATTTTCAAATTTGTGCTCAGTTAGTGATGCTCATGATTATCATTATCAAAGAAATCGTCATTTGCGAATTCAGGAAAAAAGTGAATTTTGAAACCATGGACTATACTCCAGCAGAATTAAGCAAAATAGCCTCGGATTTCAAATGTCTGTATTTTTGTGAATATTTGGTTCTCAGAGCTAAATTTTCAAATTTGTGCTCAGTAAGTGATGCCCATGATTATCAATATAATAGAAATCGTCATTTGCGAATTTATGAAAAAAGTGAATTTTGAAACCATGGACTATACTCCAGCAGAATTAAGCAAAATAGCCTCGGATTTCAAATCTCTCTATTTTTGTCAATAAAAGGTTCTCAGAGCTAAGTTTTCTAATTTGTGCTCAGTAAGTGATGCCCATGATTATCAATATAATAGAAATCGTCATTTTCGAATTTATGAAAAAAGTGAATTTTGAAACCATGGACTATAGTCCAGCAGAATTAAGCAAAATAGCCTCGGAATTCAAATCTCTCTATTTTTGTCAATAAAAGGTTCTCAGAGCTAAGTTTTCTAATTTGTGCTCAGTAAGTGATGCCCATGATTATCAATATCAAAGAAATTGCCATTTGCGAATTCAGGAAAAAGGTGCATTTTGAAACCATGGGCTATAGTCCAGAAGAATTAAGCAAAATAGCCTCGGATTTCAAATCTCTCTATTTTTGTGAATAATTGGTTCTCAGAGCAAAATTTTCAAATTTGTGCTCAGTTAGTGATGCCCATGATTATCAATATCAAAGAAATCGTCATTTGCGAATTCAGGAAAAAAGTGCATTTTGAAACCATGGGCTATAGTCCAGAAGAATTAAGCAAAATAGCCTCGGATTTCAAATGTCTGTATTTTTGTGAATAATTGGTTCTCAGAGCTAAATTTTCAAATTTGTGCTCAGTAAGTGATGCCCATGATTATCTATATGATAGAAATCGTCATTTGCGAATTTATGAAAAAAGTGAATTTTGAAACCATGGACTATAGTCCAGCAGAATTAAGCAAAATAGCCTCGGAATTCAAATCTCTGTATTTTTGTCAATAAAAGGTTCTCAGAGCTAAATTTTCAAATTTGTGCTCAGTAAGTGATACTCATGATAATCAATATCAAAGAAATCGTCATTTGCGAATTCAGGAAAAAAGCGCATTGTGAAACAATGGGCTATAGTTCAGCAGAATAAAGCAAAATAGCCTCGGATTTCAAATGTCTGTATTTTTGTGAATATTTGGTTCTCAGAGCTAAATTTTCTAATTTGTGCTCAGTATGTGATACTCATGATTATCAATATCAAAGAAATCGTCATTTGCGAATTCAGGAAAAAGGTGCATTTTGAAATCATGGGCTATAGTCCAGCAGAATTAAGCAAAATAGCCTCGGATTTCAAATCTCTCTATTTTTGTGAATAATTGGTTCTCAGAGCAAAATTTTCAAATTTGTGCTCAGTTAGTGATGCCCATGATTATCAATATCAAAGAAATCGTCATTTGCGAATTGAGGAAAAAAGTGCATTTTGAAACCATGGGCTATAGTCCAGAAGAATTTAGCAAAATAGCCTCGGATTTCAAATGTCTGTATTTTTGTGAATAATTGGTTCTCAGAGCTAAATTTTCAAATTTGTGCTCAGTAAGTGATGCCCATGATTATCTATATGATAGAAATCGTCATTTGCGAATTTATGAAAAAAGTGAATTTTGAAACCATGGACTATAGTCCAGCAGAATTAAGCAAAATAGCCTCGGAATTCAAATCTCTGTATTTTTGTCAATAAAAGGTTCTCAGAGCTAAATTTTCAAATTTTTGCTCAGTAAGTGATACTCATGATTATCAATATCAAAGAAATCGTCATTTGCGAATTCAGGAAAAAGCGCATTTTGAAACAATGGGCTATAGTCCAGCAGAATAAAGCAAAATAGCCTCGGATTTCAAATGTCTGTATTTTTGTGAATATTTGGTTCTCAGAGCTAAATTTTCTAATTTGTGCTCAGTATGTGATACTCATGATTATCAATATCAGAGAAATCGTCATTTGCGAATTCAGGAAAAAGGTGCATTTTGAAATCATGGGCTAAAGTCCAGCAGAATTAAGCAAAATAGCCTCGGATTTCAAATG
This sequence comes from Orthonevra nobilis, assembly GCA_963555765.1. Classification (NCBI taxonomy): domain Eukaryota; kingdom Metazoa; phylum Arthropoda; class Insecta; order Diptera; family Syrphidae; genus Orthonevra; species Orthonevra nobilis. Next base: position 67,905,522 of record OY743224.1, read on the forward strand.
TCTGTATTTTTGTGAATAATTGGTTCTCAGAGCTAAATTTTCAAATTTGTGCTCAGTAAGTGATGCCCATGATTATCAATATAATAGAAATCGTCATTTGCGAATTTATGAAAAAAGTGAATTTTGAAACCATGGACTATAGTCCAGCAGAATTAAGCAAAATAGCCTCGGAATTCAAATCTCTGTATTTTTGTCAATAAAAGGTTCTCAGAGCTAAATTTTCAAATTTGTGCTCAGTAAGTGATACTCATGATTATCAATATCAAAGAAATCGTCATTTGCGAATTCAGGAAAAAAGCGCATTTTGAAACAATGGGCTATAGTCCAGCAGAATTAAGCAAAATAGCCTAAGATTTCAAATCTCTTTATTTTTGTCAATAAATGATTCTCAGAGCTATGTTTTCTAATTTGTGCTCAGTATGTGATACTCATGATTATCAATATCAAAGAAATCGTCATTTGCGAATTCAGGAAAAAGGTGCATTTTGAAATCATGGGCTATAGTCCAGCAGAATTAAGCAAAATAGCCTCGGATTTCAAATCTCTCTATTTTTGTGAATAATTGGTTCTCAGAGCAAAATTTTCAAATTTGTGCTCAGTTAGTGATGCCCATGATTATCAATATCAAAGAAATCGTCATTTGCGAATTGAGGAAAAAAGTGAATTTTGAAACCATGGACTATAGTCCAGCAGAATTAAGCAAAATAGCCTCGGAATTCAAATCTCTCTATTTTTGTCAATAAAAGGTTCTCAGAGCTAAGTTTTCTAATTTGTGCTCAGTAAGTGATGCCCATGATTATCAATATAATAGAAATCGTCATTTTCGAATTTATGAAAAAAGTGAATTTTGAAACCATGGACTATAGTCCAGCAGAATTAAGCAAAATAGCCTCGGAATTCAAATCTCTCTATTTTTGTCAATAAAAGGTTCTCAGAGCTAAGTTTTCTAATTTGTGCTCAGTAAGTGATGCCCATGATTATCAATATCAAAGAAATTGCCATTTGCGAATTCAGGAAAAAGGTGCATTTTGAAACCATGGGCTATAGTCCAGAAGAATTAAGCAAAATAGCCTCGGATTTCAAATCTCTCTATTTTTGTGAATAATTGGTTCTCAGAGCAAAATTTTCAAATTTGTGCTCAGTTAGTGATGCCCATGATTATCAATATCAAAGAAATCGTCATTTGCGAATTCAGGAAAAAAGTGCATTTTGAAACCATGGGCTATAGTCCAGAAGAATTAAGCAAAATAGCCTCGGATTTCAAATGTCTGTATTTTTGTGAATAATTGGTTCTCAGAGCTAAATTTTCAAATTTGTGCTCAGTAAGTGATGCCCATGATTATCTATATGATAGAAATCGTCATTTGCGAATTTATGAAAAAAGTGAATTTTGAAACCATGGACTATAGTCCAGCAGAATTAAGCAAAATAGCCTCGGAATTCAAATCTCTGTATTTTTGTCAATAAAAGGTTCTCAGAGCTAAATTTTCAAATTTGTGCTCAGTAAGTGATACTCATGATAATCAATATCAAAGAAATCGTCATTTGCGAATTCAGGAAAAAAGCGCATTTTGAAACAATGGGCTATAGTCCAGCAGAATAAAGCAAAATAGCCTCGGATTTCAAATGTCTGTATTTTTGTGAATATTTGGTTCTCAGAGCTAAATTTTCTAATTTGTGCTCAGTATGTGATACTCATGATTATCAATATCAAAGAAATCGTCATTTGCGAATTCAGGAAAAAGGTGCATTTTGAAATCATGGGCTATAGTCCAGCAGAATTAAGCAAAATAGCCTCGGATTTCAAATCTCTTTATTTTTGTGAATAATTGGTTCTCAGAGCAAAATTTTCAAATTTGTGCTCAGTTAGTGATGCCCATGATTATCAATATCAAAGAAATCGTCATTTGCGAATTGAGGAAAAAAGTGCATTTTGAAACCATGGGCTATAGTCCAGAAGAATTTAGCAAAATAGCCTCGGATTTCAAATGTCTGTATTTTTGTGAATAATTGGTTCTCAGAGCTAAATTTTCAAATTTGTGCTCAGTAAGTGATGCCCATGATTATCTATATGATAGAAATCGTCATTTGCGAATTTATGAAAAAAGTGAATTTTGAAACCATGGACTATAGTCCAGCAGAATTAAGCAAAATAGCCTCGGAATTCAAATCTCTGTATTTTTGTCAATAAAAGGTTCTCAGAGCTAAATTTTCAAATTTTTGCTCAGTAAGTGATACTCATGATTATCAATATCAAAGAAATCGTCATTTGCGAACTCAGGAAAAAAGCGCATTTTGAAACAATGGGCTATAGTCCAGCAGAATAAAGCAAAATAGCCTCGGATTTCAAATGTCTGTATTTTTGTGAATATTTGGTTCTCAGAGCTAAATTTTCTAATTTGTGATCAGTATGTGATACTCATGATTATCAATATCAGAGAAATCGTCATTTGCGAATTCAGGAAAAAGGTGCATTTTGAAATCATGGGCTATAGTCCAGCAGAATTAAGCAAAATAGCCTCGGATTTCAAATGTCTGTATTATTGTGAATAATTGGTTCTCAGAGCTAAATTTTCAAATTTGTGCTCAGTAAGTGATGCCCATGATTATCAATATAATACAAATCGTCATTTGCGAATTTATGAAAAAAGTGAATTTTGAAACCATGGACTATAGTCCAGCAGAATTAAGCAAAATAGCCTCGGAATTCAAATCTCTGTATTTTTGTCAATAAAAGGTTCTCAGAGCTAAATTTTCAAATTTGTGCTCAGTAAGTGATACTCATGATTATCAATATCAAAGAAATCGTCATTTGCGAATTCAGGAAAAAAGCGCATTTTGAAACAATGGGCTATAGTCCAGCAGAATTAAGCAAAATAGCCTCGGATTTCAAATCTCTTTATTTTTGTCAATAAATGATTCTCAGAGCTATGTTTTCTAATTTGTGCTCAGTATGTGATACTCATGATTATCAATATCAAAGAAATCGTCATTTGCGAATTCAGGAAAAAGGTGCATTTTGAAATCATGGGCTATAGTCCAGCAGAATTAAGCAAAATAGCCTCGGAATTCAAATCTCTCTATTTTTGTGAATAATTGGTTCTCAGAGCAAAATTTTCAAATTTGTGCTCAGTTAGTGATGCCCATGATTATCAATATCAAAGAAATCGTCATTTGCGAATTCAGGAAAAAAGTGCATTTTGAAACCATGGGCTTTAGTCCAGCAGAATTAAGCAAAATAGCCTCGGATTTCAAATGTCTGTATTTTTGTGAATATTTGGTTCTCAGAGCTAAATTTTCTAATTTGTGCTCAGTAAGTGATACTCATGATTATCAATATCAAAGAAATCGTCATTTGCGAATTCAGGAAAAAAGTGAATTTTGAAACCATGGACTATACTCCAGCAGAATTAAGCAAAATAGCCTCGGAATTCAAATCTCCGTATTATTGTCAATAAAAGGTTCTCAGAGCTAAATTTCCAAATTTGTGATCACTAAGTGATGCCCATGATTATCAATATAATAGAAATCGTCATTTGCGAATTTATGAAAAAAGTAAATTTTGAAACCATGGACTATACTCCAGCAGAATTAAGCAAAATAGCCTCGGAATTCAAATCTCCGTATTATTGTCAATAAAAGGTTCTCAGAGCTAAATTTCCAAATTTGTGATCACTAAGTGATGCCCATGATTATCAATATCAAAGAAATCGTCATTTGCGAATTCAGGAAAAAGGTGCATTTTGAAATCATGGGCTATAGTCCAGCAGAATTAAGCAAAATAGCCTCGGATTTCAAATGTCTGTATTTTTGTGAATAATTGGTTCTCAGAGCTAAATTTTCAAATTTGTGCTCAGTAAGTGATGCCCATGATTATCAATATAATAGAAATCGTCATATGCGAATTTATGAGAAAAGTGAATTTTGAAACCATGGACTATACTCCAGCAGAATTAAGCAAAATAGCCTCGGAATTCAAATCTCTGTATTTTTGTCAATAAAAGGTTCTCAGAGCTAAATTTTCAAATTTGTGCTCAGTAAGTGATACTCATGATTATCAATATCAAAGAAATCGCCATTTGCGAATTCAGGAAAAAGGTGCATTTTGAAACCATGGGCTATAGTCCAGCAGAATTAAGCAAAATAGCCTCGGATTTCAAATCTCTCTATTTTTGTGAATATTTGGTTCTCAGAGCTAAATTTTCAAATTTGTGCTCAGTAAGTGATGCCCATGATTATCAATATAATAGAAATCGTCATTTGCGAATTTATGAAAAAAGCGCATTTTGAAACAATGGGCTATAGTCCAGCAGAATAAAGCAAAATAGCCTCGGATTTCAAATGTCTGTATTTTTGTGAATATTTGGTTCTCAGAGCTAAATTTTCAAATTTGTGCTCAGTAAGTGATGCCCATGATTATCAATATCAAAGAAATCGTCATTTGCGAATTCAGGAAAAAAGTGCATTTTGAAACCATGGGCTTTAGTCCAGCAGAATTAAGCAAAATAGCCTCGGATTTCAAATGTCTGTATTTTTGTGAATATTTGGTTCTCAGAGCTAAGTTTTCTAATTTGTGCTCAGTAAGTGATACTCATGATTATCAATATCAAAGAAATCGTCATTTGCGATTTCAGGAAAAAAGTGAATTTTGAAACCATGGACTATACTCCAGCAGAATAAAGCAAAATAGCCTCGGATTTCAAATGTCTGTATTTTTGTGAATATTTGGTTCTCAGAGCTAAGTTTTCTAATTTGTGCTCAGTAAGTGATACTCATGATTATCAATATCAAAGAAATCGTCATTTGCGATTTCAGGAAAAAAGTGAATTTTGAAACCATGGACTATACTCCAGCAGAATTAAGCAAAATAGCCTCGGAATTCAAATCTCCGTATTATTGTCAATAAAAGGTTCTCAGAGCTAAATTTCCAAATTTGTGATCACTAAGTGATGCCCATGATTTTCAATATAATAGAAATCGTCATTTGCGAATTTATGAACAAAGTGAATTTTGAAACCATGGACTATACTCCAGCAGAATTAAGCAAAATAGCCTCGGAATTCAAATCTCCGTATTATTGTCAATAAAAGGTTCTCAGAGCTAAATTTCCAAATTTGTGATCACTTAGTGATGCCCATGATTATCAATATCAAAGAAATCGTCATTTGCGAATTCAGGAAAAAGGTGCATTTTGAAATCATGGGCTATAGTCCAGCAGAATTAAGCAAAATAGCCTCGGATTTCAAATGTCTGTATTTTTGTGAATAATTGGTTCTCAGAGCTAAATTTTCAAATTTGTGCTCAGTTAGTGATGCCCATGATTATCAATATCAAAGAAATCGTCATTTGCGAATTCAGGAAAAAAGTGCATTTTGAAACCATGGGCTTTAGTCCAGCAGAATTAAGCAAAATAGCCTCGGATTTCAAATGTCTGTATTTTTGTGAATATTTGGTTCTCAGAGCTAAGTTTTCTAATTTGTGCTCAGTAAGTGATACTCATGATTATCAATATCAAAGAAATCGTCATTTGCGATTTCAGGAAAAAAGTGAATTTTGAAACCATGGACTATACTCCAGCAGAATTAAGCAAAATAGCCTCGGAATTCAAATCTCCGTATTATTGTCAATAAAAGGTTCTCAGAGCTAAATTTCCAAATTTGTGATCACTAAGTGATGCCCATGATTTTCAATATAATAGAAATCGTCATTTGCGAATTTATGAAAAAAGTGAATTTTGAAACCATGGACTATACTCCAGCAGAATTAAGCAAAATAGCCTCGGAATTCAAATCTCCGTATTATTGTCAATAAAAGGTTCTCAGAGCTAAATTTCCAAATTTGTGATCACTTAGTGATGCCCATGATTATCAATATCAAAGAAATCGTCATTTGCGAATTCAGGAAAAAGGTGCATTTTGAAATCATGGGCTATAGTCCAGCAGAATTAAGCAAAATAGCCTCGGATTTCAAATGTCTGTATTTTTGTGAATAATTGGTTCTCAGTGCTAAATTTTCAAATTTGTGCTCAGTAAGTGATGCCCATGATTATCAATATAATAGAAATCGTCATTTGCGAATTTATGAAAAAAGTGAATTTTGAAACCATGGACTATACTCCAGCAGAATTAAGCAAAATAGCCTCGGATTTCAAATGTCTGTATTTTTGTGAATATTTGGTTCTCAGAGCTAAATTTTCAAATTTGTGCTTAGTAAGTGATGCCCATGATTATCAATATAATAGAAATCGTCATTTGCGAATTTATGAAAAAAGTGAATTTTGAAACCATGGACTATAGTCCAGCAGAATTAAGCAAAATAGCCTCGGAATTCAAATCTCTGTATTTTTGTCAATAAAAGGTTCTCAGAGCTAAATTTTCAAATTTGTGCTCAGTAAGTGATACTCATGATTATCAATATCAAAGAAATCGTCATTTGCGAATTCAGGAAAAAAGCGCATTTTGAAACAATGGGCTATAGTCCAGCAGAATTAAGCAAAATAGCCTCGGATTTCAAATCTCTCTATTTTTGTCAATAAAAGGTTCTCAGAGCTATGTTTTCTAATTTGTGCTCAGTAAGTGATACTCATGATTATCAATATCAAAGAAATCGCCATTTGCGAATTCAGGAAAAAGGTGCATTTTGAAACCATGGGCTATAGTCCAGAAGAATTAAGCAAAATAGCCTCGGATTTCAAATCTCTCTATTTTTGTGAATATTTGGTTCTCAGAGCTAAATTTTCTAATTTGTGCTCAGTAAGTGATACTCATGATTATCAATATCAAAGAAATCGTCATTTGCGAATTCAGGAAAAAAGTGCATTTTGAAACCATGGGCTATAGTCCAGCAGAATTAAGCAAAATAGCCTCGGATTTCAAATGTCTGTATTTTTGTGAATATTTGGTTCTCAGAGCTAAGTTTTCTAATTTGTGCTCAGTAAGTGATACTCATGATTATCAATATCAAAGAAATCGTCATTTGCGAATTTATGAAAAAAGTGAATTTTGAAACCATGGACTATACTCCAGCAGAATTAAGCAAAATAGCCTCGGAATTCAAATCTCCGTATTATTGTCAATAAAAGGTTCTCAGAGCTAAATTTCCAAATTTGTGCTCAGTAACTGATGCCCATGATTATCAATATAATAGAAATCGTCATTTGCGAATTTATGAAAAAAGCGCATTTTGAAACAATGGGTTATAGTCCAGCAGAATAAAGCAAAATAGCCTCGGATTTCAAATGTCTGTATTTTTGTGAATATTTGGTTCTCAGAGCTAAATTTTCTAATTTGTGCTCAGTTAGTGATACTCATGATTATCAATATCAAAGAAATCGTCATTTGCGAATTTATGAAAAAAGCGCATTTTGAAACCATGGACTATACTCCAGCAGAATTAAGCAAAATAGCCTCGGATTTCAAATGTCTGTATTTTTGTGAATATTTGGTTCTCAGAGCTAAATTTTCAAATTTGTGCTCAGTAAGTGATGCCCATGATTATCAATATAATAGAAATCGTCATTTGCGAATTTATGAAAAAAGCGCATTTTGAAACCATGGACTATACTCCAGCAGAATTAAGCAAAATAGCCTCGGATTTCAAATGTCTGTATTTTTGTGAATATTTGGTTCTCAGAGCTAAATTTTCAAATTTGTGCTCAGTAAGTGATGCCCATGATTATCTATATGAAAGAAATCGTCATTTGCGAATTTACGAAAAAGGTGAATTTTGAAACCATGGACTATAGTCCAGCAGAATTAAGCAAAATAGCCTCGGAATTCAAATGTCTGTATTTTTGTCAATAAAAGGTTCTCAAAGCTAAATTTTCAAATTTGTCCTCAGTAAGTGATACTCATGATTATCAATATCAAAGAAATCGTCATTTGCGAATTTATGAAAAAAGTGAATTTTGAAACCATGGACTATACTCCAGCAGAATTAAGCAAAATAGCCTCGGAATTCAAATCTCCTTATTATTGTCAATAAAAGGTTCTCAGAGCTAAATTTCCAAATTTGTGATCACTAAGTGATGCCCATGATTATCAATATAATAGAAATCGTCATTTGCGAATTTATGAAAAAAGTGAATTTTGAAACCATGGCCTATACTCCAGCAGAATTAAGCAAAATAGCCTCGGATTTCAAATGTCTGTATTTTTGTGAATAATTGGTTCTCAGAGCTAAATTTTCAAATTTGTGCTCAGTTAGTGATGCCCATGATTATCAATATCAAAGAAATCGTCATTTGCGAATTCAGGAAAAAAGTGCATTTTGAAACCATGGGCTTTAGTCCAGCAGAATTAAGCAAAATAGCCTCGGATTTCAAATGTCTGTATTTTTGTGAATATTTGGTTCTCAGAGCTAAGTTTTCTAATTTGTGCTCAGTAAGTTATACTCATGATTTTCAATATCAAAGAAATCGTCATTTGCGAATTCAGGAAAAAAGTGAATTTTGAAACCATGGATATACTCCAGCAGAATTAAGCAAAATAGCCTCGGAATTCAAATCTCCGTATTATTGTCAATAAAAGGTTCTCAGAGCTAAATTTCCAAATTTGTGATCACTAAGTGATGCCCATGATTTTCAACATAATAGAAATCGTCATTTGCGAATTTATGAAAAAAGTGAATTTTGAAACCATGGACTATACTCCAGCAGAATTAAGCAAAATAGCCTCGGAATTCAAATCTCCGTATTATTGTCAATAAAAGGTTCTCAGAGCTAAATTTCCAAATTTGTGATCACTAAGTGATGCCCATGATTATCAATATCAAAGAAATCGTCATTTGCGAATTCAGGAAAAAGGTGCATTTTGAAATCATGGGCTATAGTCCAGCAGAATTAAGCAAAATAGCCTCGGATTTCAAATGTCTGTATTTTTGTGAATAATTGGTTCTCAGAGCTAAATTTTCAAATTTGTGCTCAGTAAGTGATGCCCATGATTATCTATATGATAGAAATCGTCATTTGCGAATTTATGAAAAAAGTGAATTTTGAAACCATGGACCATTCCAGCAGAATTAAGCAAAATAGCCTCGGAATTCAAATGTCTGTATTTTTGTCAATAAAAGGTTCTCAAAGCTAAATTTTCAAATTTGTCCTCAGTAAAAGATACTCATGATTATCAATATCAAGGAAATCGTCATTTGCGGATTTATGAAAAAAGTGAATTTTGAAACCATGGACTATACTCCAGCAGAATTAAGCAAAATAGCCTCGGAATTCAAATCTCCGTATTATTGTCAATAAAAGGTTCTCAGAGCTAAATTTCCAAATTTGTGATCACTAAGTGATGCCCATGATTATCAACATAATAGAAATCATCATTTGCGAATTTATGAAGAAAGTGAATTTTGAAACCATGGACTATACTCCAGCAGAATTAAGCAAAATAGCCTCGGATTTCAAATGTCTGTATTTTTGTGAATAATTGGTTGTCAAAGCTAAATTTTCAAATTTGTGCTCAGTTAGTGATGCCCATGATTATCAATATCAAAGAAATCGTCATTTGCGAACTTATGAAAAAAGTGAATTTTGAAACCATGGACTATAGTCCAGCAGAATTAAGCAAAATAGCCTCGGATTTCAAATGTCTGTATTTTTGTGAATATTTGGTTCTCAGAGCTAAATTTTCAAATTTGTGCTCAGTAAGTGATGCCCATGATTATCAATATAATAGAAATCGTCATTTTCGAATTTATGAAAAAAGTGAATTTTGAAACCGTGGACTATAGTCCAGCAGAATTAAGCAAAATAGCCTCGGATTTCAAATCTCTGTATTTTTGTCAATAAAAGGTTCTCAGAGCTAAATTTTCAAATTTCTGATCACTAAGTGATGCCCATGATTATCAATATAATAGAAATCGTCATTTGCGAATTTATGAAAAAAGTGAATTTTGAAACCATGGACTATACTCCAGCAGAATTAAGCAAAATAGCCTCGGAATTCAAATCTCCGTATTATTGTCAATAAAAGGTTCTCAGAGCTAAATTTTCAAATTTGTGCTCAGTTAGTGATGCCCATGATTATCAATATCAAAGAAATCGTCATTTGCGAATTCAGGAAGAAAGTGCATTGTGAAATCATGGGCTATAGTCCAGCAGAATTAAGCAAAATAGCCTCGGATTTCAAATGTCTCTATTTTTGTGAATAATTGGTTCTCAGAGGTAAATTTACAAATTTATGATAGAAATCGTCATTTGCGAATTTATGAAAAAAGTGAATTTTGAAACCATGGACTATAGTCCAGCAGAATTAAGCAAAATAGCCTCGGAATTCAAATCTCTGTATTTTTGTCAATAAAAGGTTCTCAGAGCTAAATTTTCAAATTTGTGATCACTAAGTGATGCCCATGATTATCAATATAATAGAAATCGTCATTTGCGAATTTATGAAAAAAGTGAATTTTGAAACCATGGACTATAGTCCAGCAAAATTAAGCAAAATAGCCTCGGATTTCAAATCTCTGTATTTTTGTCAATTAAAGGTTCTCAGAGCTAAATTTTCAAATTTGTGCTCAGTAAGTGATACTCATGATTATCAATATCAAAGAAATCGTCACTTGCGTATTCAGGAAAAAAGTGCATTTTGAAACCATGGGCTATAGTCCAGCAGAATTAAGCAAAATAGCCTCGGATTTCAAATCTCTGTATTTTTGTCAATAAAAGGTTCTCAGAGCTAAATTTTAAAATTTATGCTCAGTAAGTGATACTCACGATTATCAATACCAAAGAAATCGTCATTTGCGAATTCAGGAAAAAAGTGCATTGTGAAACCATGGGCTATAGTCCAGCAGAATTAAGCAAAATAGCCTCGGATTTCAAATGTCTCTATTTTTGTGAATAATTGGTTCTCAGAGCTAAATTTTCAAATTTATGATAGAAATCGTCATTTGCGAATTTATGAAAAAAGTGAATTTTGAAACCATGGACTACAGTCCAGCAGAATTAAGCAAAATAGCCTCGGAATTCAAATCTCTGTATTTTTGTCAATAAAAGGTTCTCAGAGCTAAATTTTCAAATTTGTGATCACTAAGTGATGCCCATGATTATCAATATAATAGAAATCGTCATTTGCGAATTTATGAAAAAAGTGAATTTTGAAACCATGGACTACAGTCCAGCAGAATTCAGCAAAATAGCCTGGGAATTCAAATCTCTGTATTTTTGTCAATAAAAGGTTCTCAGAGCTAAATTTTCAAATTTGTGCTCAGTAAGTGATACTCATGATTATCAATATCAAAGAAATCGTCATTTGCGAATTCAGGAAAAAAAGTGCATTGTGAAACCATGGGCTATAGTCCAGCAGAATTAAGCAAAATAGCCTCGGATTTCAAATGTCTCTATTTTTGTGAATAATTGGTTCTGAGAGCTAAATTTTCAAATTTGTGCTCAGTAAGTGATGCCCATGATTATCTATATGATAGAAATCGTCATTTGCGAATTAATGAAAAAAGTGAATTTTGAAACCGTGGACTACAGTCCAGCAGAATTAAGCAAAATAGCCTCGGATTTCAAATGTCTCTATTTTTTGAATAATTGGTTCTCAGAGCTAAATTTTCAAATTTGTGCTCAGTAAGAGATACTCATGATTATCAATACCAAAGAAATCGTCATTTGCGAATTTATGAAAAAAGTGAATTTTGAAACCATGGACTATAGTCCAGCAGAATTAAGCAAAATAGCCTCGGAATTCAAATCTCTGTATTTTTGTCAATAAAAGGTTCTCAGAGCTAAATTTTCAAATTTGTGCTCAGTAAGTGATACTCACGATTATCAATACCAAAGAAATCGTCATTTGCGAATTTATGAAAAAAGTGAATTTTGAAACCCTGGACTACAGTCCAGCAGAATTAAGCAAAATAGCCTCGGAATTCAAATCTCTGTATTTTTGTCAATTAAAGGTTCTCAGAGCTAAATTTTCAAATTTGTGATCACTAAGTGATGCCCATGATTATCAATATAATAGAAATCGTCATTTGCGAATTTATGAAGCCTCGGAATTCAATTCTCTGTATTTTTGTCAATAAAAGGTTCTCAGAGCTTAATTTTCAAATTTGTGCTCAGTAAGTGATACTCATGATTATCAATATCAAAGAAATCGTCATTTGCGAATTCAGGAAAAAAAGTGCATTGTGAAACCATGGGCTATAGTCCAGCAGAATTAAGCAAAATAGCCTCGGAATTCAAATCTCTGTATTTTTGTCAATAAAAGGTTCTCAGAGCTAAATTTTCAAATTTGTGCTCAGTAAGTGATACTCATGATTATCAATATCAAAGAAATCGTCATTTGCGAATTCAGGAAAAAAAGTGCATTGTGAAACCATGGGCTATAGTCCAGCAGAATTAAGCAAAATAGCCTCGGATTTCAAATCTCTGTATTTTTGTCAATAAAAGGTTCTCAGAGCTAAATTTTAAAATTTGTGCTCAGTAAGTGATACTCACGATTATCAATACCAAAGAAATCGTCATTTGCGAATTCAGGAAAAAAGTGCATTGTGAAACCATGGGCTATAGTCCAGCAGAATAAAGCAAAATAGCCTCGGATTTCAAATGTCTCTATTTTTGTGAATAATTGGTTCTCAGAGCTAAATCTTCAAATTTATGATAGAAATCGTCATTTGCGAATTTATGAAAAAAGTGAATTTTGAAACCATGGACTATAGTCCAGCAGAATTAAGCAAAATAGCCTCGGAATTCAAATCTCTGTATTTTTGTCAATAAAAGGTTCTCAGAGCTAAATTTTCAAATTTGTGATCACTAAGTCATGCCTATGATTATCAATATAATAGAAATCGTCATTGCGAATTTATGAAAAAAGTGAATTTTGAAACCATGGACTACAGTCCAGCAGAATTAAGCAAAATAGCCTCGGAATTCAAATCTCTGTATTTTTGTCAATAAAAGGTTCTCAGAGCTAAATTTTAAAATTTGTGCTCAGTAAGTGATACTCACGATTATCAATACCAAAGAAATCGTCATTTGCGAATTCAGGAAAAAAGTGCATTGTGAAACCATGGGCTATAGTCCAGCAGAATAAAGCAAAATAGCCTCGGATTTCAAATGTCTCTATTTTTGTGAATAATTGGTTCTCAGAGCTAAATTTTCAAATTTGTGCTCAGTAAGTGATGCCCATGATTATCTATATGATAGAAATCGTCATTTGCGAATTAATGTAAAAAGTGAATTTTGAAACCGTGGACTACAGTCCAGCAGAATTAAGCAAAATAGCCTCGGATTTCAAATGTCTCTATTTTTTGAATAATTGGTTCTCAGAGCTAAATTTTCAAATTTGTGCTCAGTAAGAGATACTCATGATTATCAATACCAAAGAAATCGTCATTTGCGAATTTATGAAAAAAGTGAATTTTGAAACCATGGACTATAGTCCAGCAGAATTAAGCAAAATAGCCTCGGAACTCAAATCTCTGTATTTTTGTCAATAAAAGGTTCTCAGAGCTAAATTTTCAAATTTGTGCTCAGTAAGTGATACTCACGATTATCAATACCAAAGAAATCGTCATTTGCGAATTTATGAAAAAAGTGAATTTTGAAACCATGGACTACAGTCCAGCAGAATTAAGCAAAATAGCCTCGGAATTCAAATCTCTGTATTTTTGTCAATAAAAGGTTCTCAGAGCTAAATTTTCAAATTTGTGCTCAGTAAGTGATACTCATGATTATCAATATCAAAGAAATCGTCATTTGCGAATTCAGGAAAAAAAGTGCATTGTGAAACCATATGCTATAGTCCAGCAGAATTAAGCAAAATAGCCTCGGATTTCAAATGTCTCTATTTTTGTGAATAATTGGTTCCCAGAGCTAAATTTTCAAATTTGTGCTCAGTAAGTGATGCCCATGATTATCTATATGATAGAAATCGTCATTTGCGAATTAATGAAAAAAGTGAATTTTGAAACCGTGGACTACAGTCCAGCAGAATTAAGCCAAATAGCCTCGGATTTCAAATGTCTCTATTTTTTGAATAATTGGTTCTCAGAGCTAAATTTTCAAATTTGTGCTCAGTAAGAGATACTCATGATTATCAATACCAAAGAAATCGTCATTTGCGAATTTATGAAAAAAGTGAATTTTGAAACCATGGACTATAGTCCAGCAGAATTAAGCAAAATAGCCTCGGAACTCAAATCTCTGTATTTTTGTCAATAAAAGGTTCTCAGAGCTAAATTTTCAAATTTGTGATCACTAAGTGATGCCTATGATTATCAATATAATAGAAATCGTCATTTGCGAATTTATGAAAAAAGTGAATTTTGAAACCATGGACTACAGTCCAGCAGAATTAAGCAAAATAGCCTCGGAATTCAAATCTCTGTATTTTTGTCAATAAAAGGTTCTCAGAGCTAAATTTTCAAATTTGTGCTCAGTAAGTGATACTCATGATTATCAATATCAAAGAAATCGTCATTCAGGAAAAAAAGTGCATTGTGAAACCATGGGCTATAGTCCAGCAGAATTAAGCAAAATAGCCTCGGATTTCAAATGTCTCTATTTTTGTGAATAATTGGTTCTCAGAGCTAAATTTTAAAATTTGTGCTCAGTAAGTGATACTCACGATTATCAATACCAAAGAAATCGTCATTTGCGAATTCAGGAAAAAAGTGCATTGTGAAACCTTGGGCTATAGTCCAGCAGAATTAAGCAAAATAGCCTCGGATTTCAAATGTCTCTATTTTTGTGAATAATTGGTTCTCAGAGCTAAATTTTCAAATTTGTGCTCAGTAAGTGATGCCCATGATTATCTATATGATAGAAATCGTCATTTGCGAATTAATGAAAAAAGTGAATTTTGAAACCGTGGACTACAGTCCAGCAGAATTAAGCAAAATAGCCTCGGATTTCAAATGTCTCTATTTTTTGAATAATTGGTTCTCAGAGCTAAATTTTCAAATTTGTGCTCAGTAAGAGATACTCATGATTATCAATACCAAAGAAATCGTCATTTGCGAATTTATGAAAAAAGTGAATTTTGAAACCATGGACTATAGTCCAGCAGAATTAAGCAAAATAGCCTCGGAACTCAAATCTCTGTATTTTTGTCAATAAAAGGTTCTCAGAGCTAAATTTTCAAATTTGTGCTCAGTAAGTGATACTCACGATTATCAATACCAAAGAAATCGTCATTTGCGAATTTATGAAAAAAGTGAATTTTGAAACCATGGACTACAGTCCAGCAGAATTAAGCAAAATAGCCTCGGAATTCAAATCTCTGTATTTTTGTCAATAAAAGGTTCTCAGAGCTAAATTTTCAAATTTGTGATCACTAAGTGATGCCCATGATTATCAATATAATAGAAATCGTCATTTGCGAATTCAGGAAAAAAAGTGCATTGTGAAACCATATGCTATAGTCCAGCAGAATTAAGCAAAATAGCCTCGGATTTCAAATGTCTCTATTTTTTGAATAATTGGTTCTCAGAGCTAAATTTTCAAATTTGTGCTCAGTAAGAGATACTCATGATTATCAATACCAAAGAAATCGTCATTTGCGAATTTATGAAAAAAAGTGCATTGTGAAACCATATGCTATAGTCCAGCAGAATTAAGCAAAATAGCCTCGGATTTCAAATGTCTCTATTTTTTGAATAATTGGTTCTCAGAGCTAAATTTTCAAATTTGTACTCAGTAAGAGATACTCATGATTATCAATACCAAAGAAATCGTCATTTGCGAATTTATGAAAAAAGTGAATTTTGAAACCATGGACTATAGTCCAGCAGAATTAAGCAAAATAGCCTCGGAATTCAAATCTCTGTATTTTTGTCAATAAAAGGTTCTCAGAGCTAAATTTTCAAATTTGTGCTCAGTAAGTGATACTCATGATTATCAATATCAAAGAAATCGTCATTTGCGAATTCAGGAAAAAAAGTGCATTGTGAAACCATGGGCTATAGTCCAGCAGAATTAAGCAAAATAGCCTCGGATTTCAAATGTCTCTATTTTTGTGAATAATTAGTTCTCAGAGCTAAATTTTCAAATTTATGATAGAAATCGTCATTTGCGAATTTATGAAAAAAGTGAATTTTGAAACCATGGACTATAGTCCAGCAGAATTAAGCAAAATAGCCTCGGAATTCAAATCTCTGTATTTTTGTCAATAAAAGGTTCTCAGAGCTAAATTTTCAAATTTGTGATCACTAAGTGATGCCCATGTTTATCAATATAATAGAAATCGTCATTTGCGAATTCAGGAAAAAAGTGAATTTTGAAACCATGGACTATAGTCCAGCAAAATTAAGCAAAATAGCCTCGGAATTCGAATCTCTGTATTTTTGTCAATAAAAGGTTCTCAGAGCTAAATTTTCAAATTTGTGATCACTAAGTGATGCCCATGTTTATCAATATAATAGAAATCGTCATTTGCGAATTCAGGAAAAAAGTGAATTTTGAAACCATGGACTATAGTCCAGCAAAATTAAGCAAAATAGCCTCGGAATTCAAATCTCTGTATTTTAGTCAATAAAAGGGTCTCAGAGCTAAATTTTCAAATTTGTGATCACTAAGTGATGCCCATGATTATCAATATAATAGAAATCGTCATTTGCGAATTTATGAAAAAAGTGAATTTTGAAACCATGGACTATAGTCCAGCAGAATTAAGCAAAATAGCCTCGGAATTCAAATCTCTGTATTTTTGTCAATAAAAGGTTCTCAGAGCTAAATTTTCAAATTTGTGATCACTAAGTGATGCCCATGTTTATCAATATAATAGAAATCGTCATTTGCGAATTCAGGAAAAAAGTGAATTTTGAAACCATGGACTATAGTCCAGCAAAATTAAGCAAAATAGCCTCGGAATTCGAATCTCTGTATTTTTGTCAATAAAAGGTTCTCAGAGCTAAATTTTCAAATTTGTGATCACTAAGTGATGCCCATGATTATCAATATAATAGAAATCGTCATTTGCGAATTTATGAAAAAAGTGAATTTTGAAACCATGGACTACAGTCCAGCAGAATTAAGCAAAATAGCCTCGGAATTCAAATCTCTGTATTTTTGTCAATAAAAGGTTCTCAGAGCTAAATTTTCAAATTTGTGCTCAGTAAGTGATACTCATGATTATCAATATCAAAGAAATCGTCATTTGCGAATTCAGGAAAAAAAGTGCATTGTGAAACCATGGGCTATGGTCCAGCAGAATTAAGCAAAATAGCCTCGGATTTCAAATGTCTCTATTTTTGTGAATAATTGGTTCTCAGAGCTAAATTTTAAAATTTGTGCTCAGTAAGTGATACTCACGATTATCAATACCAAAGAAATCGTCATTTGCGAATTCAGGAAAAAAGTGCATTGTGAAACCATGGGCTATAGTCCAGCAGAATTAAGCAAAATAGCCTCGGATTTCAAATGTCTCTATTTTTGTGAATAATTGGTTCTCAGAGCTAAATTTTCAAATTTGTGCTCAGTAAGTGATGCCCATGATTATCTATATGATAGAAATCGTCATTTGCGAATTAATGAAAAAAGTGAATTTTGAAACCGTGGACTACAGTCCAGCAGAATTAAGCAAAATAGCATCGGATTTCAAATGTCTCTATTTTTTGAATAATTGGTTCTCAGAGCTAAATTTTCAAATTTGTGCTCAGTAAGAGATACTCATGATTATCAATACCAAAGAAATCGTCATTTGCGAATTTATGAAAAAAGTGAATTTTGAAACCATGGACTATAGTCCAGCAGAATTAAGATAAATAGCCTCGGAACTCAAATCTCTGTATTTTTGTCAATAAAAGGTTCTCAGAGCTAAATTTTCAAATTTGTGCTCAGTAAGTGATACTCACGATTATCAATACCAAAGAAATCGTCATTTGCGAATTTATGAAAAAAGTGAATTTTGAAACCATAGACTACAGTCCAGCAGAATTAAGCAAAATAGCCTCGGAATTCAAATCTCTGTATTTTTGTCAATAAAAGGTTCTCAGAGCTAAATTTTCAAATTTGTGCTCAGTAAGTGATACTCATGATTATCAATATCAAAGAAATCGTCATTTGCGAATTCAGGAAAAAAAGTGCATTGTGAAACCATATGCTATAGTCCAGCAGAATTAAGCAAAATAGCCTCGGATTTCAAATGTCTCTATTTTTGTGAATAATTGGTTCTCAGAGCTAAATTTTCAAATTTATGATAGAAATCGTCATTTATGATAGAAACCATGGACTATAGTCCAGCAGAATTAAGCAAAATAGCCTCGGAATTCAAATCTCTGTATTTTTGTCAATAAAAGGTTCTCAGAGCTAAATTTTCAAATTTGTGATCACTAAGTGATGCCCATGTTTATCAATATAATAGAAATCGTCATTTGCGAATTCAGGAAAAAAGTGAATTTTGAAACCATGGACTATAGTCCAGCAAAATTAAGCAAAATAGCCTCGGAATTCGAATCTCTGTATTTTTGTCAATAAAAGGTTCTCAGAGCTAAATTTTCAAATTTGTGATCACTAAGTGATGCCCATGATTATCAATATAATAGAAATCGTCATTTGCGAATTTATGAAAAAAGTGAATTTTGAAACCATGGACTACAGTCCAGCAGAATTAAGCAAAATAGCCTCGGAATTCAAATCTCTGTATTTTTGTCAATAAAAGGTTCTCAGAGCTAAATTTTCAAATTTGTGCTCAGTAAGTGATACTCATGATTATCAATATCAAAGAAATCGTCATTTGCGAATTCAGGAAAAAAAGTGCATTGTGAAACCATGGGCTATGGTCCAGCAGAATTAAGCAAAATAGCCTCGGATTTCAAATGTCTCTATTTTTGTGAATAATTGGTTCTCAGAGCTAAATTTTAAAATTTGTGCTCAGTAAGTGATACTCACGATTATCAATACCAAAGAAATCGTCATTTGCGAATTCAGGAAAAAAGTGCATTGTGAAACCATGGGCTATAGTCCAGCAGAATTAAGCAAAATAGCCTCGGATTTCAAATGTCTCTATTTTTGTGAATAATTGGTTCTCAGAGCTAAATTTTCAAATTTGTGCTCAGTAAGTGATGCCCATGATTATCTATATGATAGAAATCGTCATTTGCGAATTAATGAAAAAAGTGAATTTTGAAACCGTGGACTACAGTCCAGCAGAATTAAGCAAAATAGCATCGGATTTCAAATGTCTCTATTTTTTGAATAATTGGTTCTCAGAGCTAAATTTTCAAATTTGTGCTCAGTAAGAGATACTCATGATTATCAATACCAAAGAAATCGTCATTTGCGAATTTATGAAAAAAGTGAATTTTGAAACCATGGACTATAGTCCAGCAGAATTAAGATAAATAGCCTCGGAACTCAAATCTCTGTATTTTTGTCAATAAAAGGTTCTCAGAGCTAAATTTTCAAATTTGTGCTCAGTAAGTGATACTCACGATTATCAATACCAAAGAAATCGTCATTTGCGAATTTATGAAAAAAGTGAATTTTGAAACCATAGACTACAGTCCAGCAGAATTAAGCAAAATAGCCTCGGAATTCAAATCTCTGTATTTTTGTCAATAAAAGGTTCTCAGAGCTAAATTTTCAAATTTGTGCTCAGTAAGTGATACTCATGATTATCAATATCAAA
This sequence comes from Orthonevra nobilis, assembly GCA_963555765.1. Lineage (NCBI taxonomy): Eukaryota > Metazoa > Arthropoda > Insecta > Diptera > Syrphidae > Orthonevra > Orthonevra nobilis. Next base: position 67,925,096 of record OY743224.1, read on the forward strand.
GAAATCGTCATTTGCGAATTCAGGAAAAAAAGTGCATTGTGAAACCATATGCTATAGTCCAGCAGAATTAAGCAAAATAGCCTCGGATTTCAAATGTCTCTATTTTTGTGAATAATTGGTTCTCAGAGCTAAATTTTCAAATTTGTGCTCAGTAAGTGATGCCCATGATTATCTATATGATAGAAATCGTCATTTGCGAATTAATGAAAAAAGTGAATTTTGAAACCGTGGACTACAGTCCAGCAGAATTAAGCAAAATAGCCTCGGATTTCAAATGTCTCTATTTTTTGAATAATTGGTTCTCAGAGCTAAATTTTCAAATTTGTGCTCAGTAAGAGATACTCATGATTATCAATACCAAAGAAATCGTCATTTGCGAATTTATGAAAAAAGTGAATTTTGAAACCATGGACTATAGTCCAGCAGAATTAAGATAAATAGCCTCGGAACTCAAATCTCTGTATTTTTGTCAATAAAAGGTTCTCAGAGCTAAATTTTCAAATTTGTGCTCAGTAAGTGATACTCACGATTATCAATACCAAAGAAATCGTCATTTGCGAATTTATGAAAAAAGTGAATTTTGAAACCATGGACTACAGTCCAGCAGAATTAAGCAAAATAGCCTCGGAATTCAAATCTCTGTATTTTTGTCAATAAAAGGTTCTCAGAGCTAAATTTTCAAATTTGTGCTCAGTAAGTGATACTCATGATTATCAATATCAAAGAAATCGTCATTTGCGAATTCAGGAAAAAAAGTGCATTGTGAAACCATATGCTATAGTCCAGCAGAATTAAGCAAAATAGCCTCGGATTTCAAATGTCTCTATTTTTGTGAATAATTGGTTCTCAGAGCTAAATTTTCAAATTTGTGCTCAGTAAGTGATGCCCATGATTATCTATATGATAGAAATCGTCATTTGCGAATTAATGAAAAAAGTGAATTTTGAAACCGTGGACTACAGTCCAGCAGAATTAAGCAAAATAGCCTCGGATTTCAAATGTCTCTATTTTTTGAATAATTGGTTCTCAGAGCTAAATTTTCAAATTTGTGCTCAGTAAGAGATACTCATGATTATCAATACCAAAGAAATCGTCATTTGCGAATTTATGAAAAAAGTGAATTTTGAAACCATGGACTATAGTCCAGCAGAATTAAGCAAAATAGCCTCGGAATTCAAATCTCTGTATTTTTGTCAATAAAAGGTTCTCAGAGCTAAATTTTCAAATTTGTGCTCAGTAAGTGATACTCATGATTATCAATATCAAAGAAATCGTCATTTGCGAATTCAGGAAAAAAAGTGCATTGTGAAACCATGGGCTATAGTCCAGCAGAATTAAGCAAAATAGCCTCGGATTTCAAACGTCTCTATTTTTGTGGATTTCAAATGTCTCTATTTTTGTGAATAATTAGTTCTCAGAGCTAAATTTTCAAATTTATGATAGAAATCGTCATTTGCGAATTTATGAAAAAAGTGAATTTTGAAACCATGGACTATAGTCCAGCAGAATTAAGCAAAATAGCCTCGGAATTCAAATCTCTGTATTTTTGTCAATAAAAGGTTCTCAGAGCTAAATTTTCAAATTTGTGATCACTAAGTGATGCCCATGATTATCAATATCAAAGAAATCGTCACTTGCGTATTCAGGAAAAAAGTGCATTTTGAAACCATGGGCTATAGTCCAGCAGAATTAAGCAAAATAGCCTCGGATTTCAAATCTCTGTATTTTTGTCAATAAAAGGTTCTCAGAGCTAAATTTTCAAATTTGTGCTCAGTAAGTGATACTCATGATTATCAATACCAAAGAAATCGTCATTTGCGAATTCAGGAAAAAAGTGCATTGTGAAACCATGGGCTATAGTCCAGCAGAATTAAGCAAAATAGCCTCGGAATTCAAATGTCTCTATTTTTGTGAAAAATTGGTTCTCAGAGCTAAATTTTCAAATTTATGATAGAAATCGTCATTTGCGAATTTATGAAAAAAGTGAATTTTGAAACCATGGACTATAGTCCAGCAGAATTAAGCAAAATAGCCTCGGAATTCGAATCTCTGTATTTTTGTCAATAAAAGGTTCTCAGAGCTAAATTTTCAAATTTGTGCTCAGTAGGTGATGCTCATGATTATCAATATCAAAGAAATCGTCACTTGCGTATTCAGGAAAAAAGTGCATTTTGAAACCATGGGCTATAGTCCAGCAGAATTAAGCAAAATAGCCTCGGATTTCAAATCTCTGTATTTTTGTCAATAAAAGGTTCTCAGAGCTAAATTTTCAAATTTGTGCTCAGTAAGTGATACTCATGATTATCAATACCAAAGAAATCGTCATTTGCGAATTCAGGAAAAAAGTGCATTGTGAAACCATGGGCTATAGTCCAGCAGAATTAAGCAAAATAGCCTCGGAATTCAAATGTCTCTATTTTTGTGAAAAATTGGTTCTCAGAGCTAAATTTTCAAATTTATGATAGAAATCGTCATTTGCGAATTTATGAAAAAAGTGAATTTTGAAACCATGGACTATAGTCCAGCAGAATTAAGCAAAATAGCCTCGGAATTCAAATCTCTGTATTTTTGTCAATAAAAGGTTCTCAGAGCTAAATTTTCAAATTTTTGCTCAGTAAGTGATACTCATGATTATCAATACCAAAGAAATCGTCATTTGCGAATTCAGGAAAAAAGTGCATTGTGAAACCATGGGCTATAGTCCAGCAGAATTAAGCAAAATAGCCTCGGAATTCAAATGTCTCTATTTTTGTGAAAAATTGGTTCTCAGAACTAAATTTTCAAATTTATGATAGAAATCGTCATTTGCGAATTTATGAAAAAAGTGAATTTTGAAACCATGGACTATAGTCCAGCAGAATTAAGCAAAATAGCCTCGGAATTCAAATGTTTCTATTTTTGTGAATAATTGGTTCTCAGAGCTAAATTTTCAAATTTATGATAGAAATCGTCATTTGCGAATTTATGAAAAAAGCGAATTTTGAAACCATGAACTATAGTCCAGCAGAATTAAGCAAAATAGCCTCGGAATTCAAATCTCTGTATTTTTGTCAATAAAAGGTTCTCAGAGCTAAATTTTCAAATCTGTGCTCAGTAAGTGATACTCATGATTATCAATACCAAAGAAATCGTCATTTGCGAATTCAGGAAAAAAGTGCATTTTGAAACCATGGGCTATAGTCCAGCAGAATTAAGCAAAATAGCCTCGGATTTCAAATCTCTGTATTTTTGTCAATAAAAGGTTCTCAGAGCTAAATTTTCAAATTTGTGCTCAGTAAGTGATACTCATGATTATCAATACCAAAGAAATCGTCATTTGCGAATTCAGGAAAAAAGTGCATTGTGAAACCATGGGCTATAGTCCAGCAGAATTAAGCAAAATAGCCTCGGAATTCAAATGTCTCTATTTTTGTGAAAAATTGGTTCTCAGAGCTAAATTTTCAAATTTATGATAGAAATCGTCATTTGCGAATTTATGAAAAAAGTGAATTTTGAAACCATGGACTATAGTCCAGCAGAATTAAGCAAAATAGCCTCGGAATTCGAATCTCTGTATTTTTGTCAATAAAAGGTTCTCAGAGCTAAATTTTCAAATTTGTGCTCAGTAGGTGATGCTCATGATTATCAATATCAAAGAAATCGTCACTTGCGTATTCAGGAAAAAAGTGCATTTTGAAACCATGGGCTATAGTCCAGCAGAATTAAGCAAAATAGCCTCGGATTTCAAATCTCTGTATTTTTGTCAATAAAAGGTTCTCAGAGCTAAATTTTCAAATTTGTGCTCAGTAAGTGATACTCATGATTATCAATACCAAAGAAATCGTCATTTGCGAATTCAGGAAAAAAGTGCATTGTGAAACCATGGGCTATAGTCCAGCAGAATTAAGCAAAATAGCCTCGGAATTCAAATGTCTCTATTTTTGTGAAAAATTGGTTCTCAGAGCTAAATTTTCAAATTTATGATAGAAATCGTCATTTGCGAATTTATGAAAAAAGTGAATTTTGAAACCATGGACTATAGTCCAGCAGAATTAAGCAAAATAGCCTCGGAATTCAAATCTCTGTATTTTTGTCAATAAAAGGTTCTCAGAGCTAAATTTTCAAATTTTTGCTCAGTAAGTGATACTCATGATTATCAATACCAAAGAAATCGTCATTTGCGAATTCAGGAAAAAAGTGCATTGTGAAACCATGGGCTATAGTCCAGCAGAATTAAGCAAAATAGCCTCGGAATTCAAATGTCTCTATTTTTGTGAAAAATTGGTTCTCAGAACTAAATTTTCAAATTTATGATAGAAATCGTCATTTGCGAATTTATGAAAAAAGTGAATTTTGAAACCATGGACTATAGTCCAGCAGAATTAAGCAAAATAGCCTCGGAATTCAAATGTTTCTATTTTTGTGAATAATTGGTTCTCAGAGCTAAATTTTCAAATTTATGATAGAAATCGTCATTTGCGAATTTATGAAAAAAGCGAATTTTGAAACCATGAACTATAGTCCAGCAGAATTAAGCAAAATAGCCTCGGAATTCAAATCTCTGTATTTTTGTCAATAAAAGGTTCTCAGAGCTAAATTTTCAAATCTGTGCTCAGTAAGTGATACTCATGATTATCAATACCAAAGAAATCGTCATTTGCGAATTCAGGAAAAAAGTGCATTGTGAAAATATGGGAAATAGTCCAGCAGAATTAAGCAAAATAGCCTCGGAATTCAAATGTTTCTATTTTTGTGAATAATTGGTTCTCAGAGCTAAATTTTCAAATTTATGATAGAAATCGTAATTTGCGAATTTATGAAAAAAGTGAATTTTGAAACCATGAACTATAGTCCAGCAGAATTAAGCAAAATAGCCTCGGAATTCAAATCTCTGTATTTTTGTCAATAAAAGGTTCTCAGAGCTAAATTTTCAAATTTGTGATCACTAAGTGATGCCCATGATTATCAATATAATAGAAATCGTCATTTGCGAATTTATGAAAAAAGTGAATTTTGAAACCATGGACTATAGTCCACCAGAATTAAGCAAAATAGCCTCGGAATTCAAATCTCTGCATTTTTGTCAATAAAAGGTTCTCAGAGCTAAATTTTCAAATTTGTGCTCAGTAAGTTATACTCATGATTATCAATACCAAAGAAATCGTCATTTGCGAATTCAGGAAAAAAGTGCATTGTGAAACCATGGGCTATAGTCCAGCAGAATTAAGCAAAATAGCCTCGGAATTCAAATGTCTCTATTTTTGTGAATAATTGGTTCTCAGAGCTAAATTTTCAAATTTATGATAGAAATCGTCATTTGCGAATTTATGAAAAAAGTGAATTTTGAAACCATGGACTACAGTCCAGCAGAATTAAGCAAAATAGCCTCGGAATTCAAATCTCTGTATTTTTGTCAATAAAAGGTTCTCAGAGCTAAATTTTCAAATTTGTGATCACTAAGTGATGCCCATGATTATCAATATAATAGAAATCCTCATTTGCGAATTTATGAAAAAAGTGAATTTTGAAACCATGGACTATAGTCCAGCAGAATTAAGCAAAATAGCCTCGGATTTCAAATCTCTGTATTTTTGTCAATAAAAGGTTCTCAGAGCTAAATTTTCAAATTAGTGCTCAGTAAGTGATACTCATGATTATCAATATCAAAGAAATCGTCACTTGCGTATTCAGGAAAAAAGTGCATTTTGAAACCATGGGCTATAGTCCAGCAGAATTAAGCAAAATAGCCTCGGATTTCAAATCTCTGTATTTTTGTCAATAAAAGGTTCTCAGAGCTAAATTTTCAAATTTGTGCTCAGTAAGTGATACTCATGATTATCAATATCAAAGAAATCGTCACTTGCGTATTCAGGAAAAAAGTGCATTTTGAAACCATGGGCTATAGTCCAGCAGAATTAAGCAAAATAGCCTCGGATTTCAAATCTCTGTATTTTTGTCAATAAAAGGTTCTCAGAGCTAAATTTTCAAATTTGTGCTCAGTAAGTGATACTCATGATTATCAATACCAAAGAAATCGTCATTTGCGAATTCAGGAAAAAAGTGCATTGTGAAACCATGGGCTATAGTCCAGCAGAATTAAGCAAAATAGCCTCGGATTTCAAATGTCTCTATTTTTGTGAATAATTGGTTCTCAGAGCTAAATTTTCAAATTTATGATAGAAATCGTCATTTGCGAATTTATGAAAAAAGTGAATTTTGAAACCATGGACTATAGTCCAGTAGATTTAAGCAAAATAGCCTCGGATTTCAAATCTCTGTATTTTTGTCAATAAAAGGTTCTCAGAGCTAAATTTTCAAATTTGTGCTCAGTAGGTGATACTCATGATTATCAATATCAAAGAAATCGTCATTTGCGAATTTATGAAAAAAGTGAATTTTGAAACCATGGACTATAGTCCAGCAGAATTAAGCAAAATAGCCTCGGATTTCAAATCTCTGTATTTTTGTCAATAAAAGGTTCTCAGAGCTAAATTTTCAAATTTGTGATCACTAAGTGATGCCCATGATTATCAATATAATATAAATCGTCATTTGCGAATTTATGAAAAAAGTGAATTTTGAAACCATGGACTATAGTCCAGCAGAATTAAGCAAAATAGCCTCGGATTTCAAATCTCTGTATTTTTGTCAATAAAAGGTTCTCAGAGCTAAATTTTCAAATTTGTGCTCAGTAGGTGATACTCATGATTATCAATATCAAAGAAATCGTCATTTGCGAATTTATGAAAAAAGTGAATTTTGAAACCATGGACTATAGTCCAGCAGAATTAAGCAAAATAGCCTCGGATTTCAAATCTCTGTATTTTTGTCAATAAAAGGTTCTCAGAGCTAAATTTTCAAATTTGTGATCACTAAGTGATGCCCGTGATTATCAATATAATAGAAATCGTCATTTGCGAATTTATGAAAAAAGTGAATTTTGAAACCATGGGCTATAGTCCAGCAGAATTAAGCAAAATAGCCTCGGATTTCAAATGTCTCTATTTTTGTGAATAATTGGTTCTCAGAGCTAAATTTTCAAATTAATGATAGAAATCGTCATTTGCGAATTTATGAAAAAAGTGAATTTTGAAACCATGGACTATAGTCCAGCAGAATTAAGCAAAATAGCCTCGGATTTCAAATCTCTGTATTTTTGTCAATAAAAGGTTCTCAGAGCTAAATTTTCAAATTTGTGATCAGTAAGTGATACTCATGATTATCAATATCAAAGAAATCGTCACTTGCGTATTCAGGAAAAAAGTGCATTTTGAAACCATGGACTATAGTCCAGCAGAATTAAGCAAAATAGCCTCGGAATTCAAATCTCTGTATTTTTGTCAATAAAAGGTTCTCAGAGCTAAATTTTCAAATTTGTGATCACTAAGTGATGCCCATGATTATCAATATAATAGAAATCGTCATTTGCGAATTTATGAAAAAAGTGAATTTTGAAACCATGGACTATAGTCCAGCAGAATTAAGCAAAATAGCCTCGGATTTCAAATCTCTGTATTTTTGTCAATAAAAGGTTCTCAGAGCTAAATTTTCAAATTTGTGCTCAGTAAGTGATACTCATGATTATCAATATCAAAGAAATCGTCACTTGCGTATTCAGGAAAAAAGTGCATTTTGAAACCATGGGCTATAGTCCAGCAGAATTAAGCAAAATAGCCTCGGATTTCAAATCTCTGTATTTTTGTCAATAAAAGGTTCTCAGAGCTAAATTTTCAAATTTGTGATCACTAAGTGATGCCCATGATTATCAATATAATAGAAATCGTCATTTGCGAATTTATGAAAAAAGTGAATTTTGAAACCATGGACTATAGTCCAGCAGAATTAAGCAAAATAGCCTCGGATTTCAAATCTCTGTATTTTTTTCAATAAAAGGTTCTCAGAGCTAAATTTTCAAATTTGTGCTCAGTAGGTGATACTCATGATTATCAATATCAAAGAAATCGTCATTTGCGAATTTATGAAAAAAGTGAATTTTGAAACCATGGACCATCATCCAGCAGAATTAAGCAAAATAGCCTCGGATTTCAAGTCTCTGTATTTTTGTCAATAAAAGATTCTCAGAGCTAAATTTTCAAATTTGTGATCACTAAGTGATGCCCATGATTATCAATATAATAGAAATCGTCATTTGCGAATTTATGAAAAAAGTGCATTTTGAAACCATGGGCTATAGTCCAGCAGAATTAAGCAAAATAGCCTCGGATTTCAAATGTCTCTATTTTTGTGAATAATTGGTTCTCAGAGCTAAATTTTCAAATTTGTGCTCAGTAAGTGATACCCATGATTATCTATATGATAGAAATCGTCATTTGCGAATTTATGAAAAAAGTGCATTTTGAAACCATGGGCTATAGTCCAGCAGAATTAAGCAAAATAGCCTCGGATTTCAAATGTCTCTATTTTTGTGAATAATTGGTTCTCAGAGCTAAATTTTCAAATTTATGATAGAAATCGTCATTTGCGAATTTATGAAAAAAGTGAATTTTGAAACCATGGACTATAGTCCAGCAGAATTAAGCAAAATAGCCTCGGATTTCAAATGTCTCTATTTTTGTGAATAATTGGTTCTCAGAGCTAAATTTTCAAATTTGTGCTCAGTAAGTGATACTCATGATTATCAATATCAAAGAAATCGTCACTTGCGTATTCAGGAAAAAAGTGCATTTTGAAACCATGGGCTATAGTCCAGCAGAATTAAGCAAAATAGCCTCGGATTTCAAATTTCTGTATTTTTGTCAATAAAAGGTTCTCAGAGCTAAATTTTCAAATTTGTGATCACTAAGTGATGCCCATGATTATCAATATAATAGAAATCGTCATTTGCGAATTTATGAAAAAAGTGAATTTTGAAACCATGGACTACAGTCCAGCAAAATTAAGCAAAATAGCCTCGGAATTCAAATCTCTGTATTTTTGTCAATAAAAGGTTCTCAGAGCTAAATTTTCAAATTTGTGCTCAGTAAGTGATACTCATGATTATCAATATCAAAGAAATCGTCATTTACGAATTCAAGAAAAAAAGTGCATTGTGAAACCATGGGCTATAGTCCAGCAGAATTAAGCAAAATAGCCTCGGATTTCAAATGTCTCTATTTTTGTGAATAATTGGTTCTCAGAGCTAAATTTTCAAATTTGTGCTCAGTAAGTGATACCCATGATTATCTATATGATAGAAATCGTCATTTGCGAATTTATGAAAAAAGTGCATTTTGAAACCATGGGCTATAGTCCAGCAGAATTAAGCAAAATAGCCTCGGATTTCAAATGTCTCTATTTTTGTGAATAATTGGTTCTCAGAGCTAAATTTTCAAATTTGTGCTCAGTAAGTGATACCCATGATTATCTATATGATAGAAATCGTCATTTGCGAATTTATGAAAAAAGTGCATTTTGAAACCATGGGCTATAGTCCAGCAGAATTAAGCAAAATAGCCTCGGATTTCAAATGTCTCTATTTTTGTGAATAATTGGTTCTCAGAGCTAAATTTTCAAATTTATGATAGAAATCGTCATTTGCGAATTTATGAAAAAAGTGAATTTTGAAACCATGGACTATAGTCCAGCAGAATTAAGCAAAATAGCCTCGGATTTCAAATGTCTCTATTTTTGTGAATAATTGGTTCTCAGAGCTAAATTTTCAAATTTGTGCTCAGTAAGTGATACTCATGATTATCAATATCAAAGAAATCGTCACTTGCGTATTCAGGAAAAAAGTGCATTTTGAAACCATGGGCTATAGTCCAGCAGAATTAAGCAAAATAGCCTCGGATTTCAAATTTCTGTATTTTTGTCAATAAAAGGTTCTCAGAGCTAAATTTTCAAATTTGTGATCACTAAGTGATGCCCATGATTATCAATATAATAGAAATCGTCATTTGCGAATTTATGAAAAAAGTGAATTTTGAAACCATGGACTACAGTCCAGCAAAATTAAGCAAAATAGCCTCGGAATTCAAATCTCTGTATTTTTGTCAATAAAAGGTTCTCAGAGCTAAATTTTCAAATTTGTGCTCAGTAAGTGATACTCATGATTATCAATATCAAAGAAATCGTCATTTACGAATTCAAGAAAAAAAGTGCATTGTGAAACCATGGGCTATAGTCCAGCAGAATTAAGCAAAATAGCCTCGGATTTCAAATGTCTCTATTTTTGTGAATAATTGGTTCTCAGAGCTAAATTTTCAAATTTGTGCTCAGTAAGTGATACCCATGATTATCTATATGATAGAAATCGTCATTTGCGAATTTATGAAAAAAGTGCATTTTGAAACCATGGGCTATAGTCCAGCAGAATTAAGCAAAATAGCCTCGGATTTCAAATGTCTCTATTTTTGTGAATAATTGGTTCTCAGAGCTAAATTTTCAAATTTATGATAGAAATCGTCATTTGCGAATTTATGAAAAAAGTGAATTTTGAAACCATGGACTATAGTCCAGCAGAATTAAGCAAAATAGCCTCGGATTTCAAATGTCTCTATTTTTGTGAATAATTGGTTCTCCGAGCTAAATTTTCAAATTTGTGCTCAGTAAGTGATACTCATGATTATCAATATCAAAGAAATCGTCACTTGCGTATTCAGGAAAAAAGTGCATTTTGAAACCATGGGCTATAGTCCAGCAGAATTAAGCAAAATAGCCTCGGATTTCAAATTTCTGTATTTTTGTCAATAAAAGGTTCTCAGAGCTAAATTTTCAAATTTGTGCTCAGTAGGTGATACTCATGATTATCAATATCAAAGAAATCGTCACTTGCGTATTCAGGAAAAAAGTGCATTTTGAAACCATGGGCTATAGTCCAGCAGAATTAAGCAAAATAGCCTCGGATTTCAAATGTCTCTATTTTTGTGAATAATTGGTTCTCAGAGCTAAATTTTCAAATTTGTGCTCAGTAAGTGATGCCCATGATTATCTATATGATAGAAATCGTCATTTGCGAATTTATGAAAAAAGTGAATTTTGAAACCATGGACTACAGTCCAGCAGAATTAAGCAAAATAGCCTCGGAATTCAAATCTCTGTATTTTTGTCAATAAAAGGTTCTCAGAGCTAAATTTTCAAATTTGTGATCGCTAAGTGATGCCCATGATTATCAATATAATAGAAATCGTCATTTGCGAATTTATGAAAAAAGTGAATTTTGAAACCATGGACTACAGTCCAGCAGAATTAAGCAAAATAGCCTCGGAATTCAAATCTCTGTATTTTTGTCAATAAAAGGTTCTCAGAGCTAAATTTTCTAATTTGTGCTCAGTAAGTGATACTCATGATTATCAATATCAAAGAAATCGTCATTTGCGAGTTCAGGAAAAAAGTGCATTTTGAAACCATGGGCTATAGTCCAGTAGAATTAAGCAAAATAGCCTCGGATTTCAAATCTCTGTATTTTTGTCAATAAAAGGTTCTCAGAGCTAAATTTTCAAATTTGTGATCACTAAGTGATGCCCATGATTATCAATATAATAGAAATCGTCATTTGCGAATTCAGGAAAAAAGTGCATTTTGAAACCATGGGCTATAGTGCAGTAGAATTAAGCAAAATAGCCTCGGATTTCAAATCTCTGTATTTTTGTCAATAAAAGGTTCTCAGAGCTAAATTTTCAAATTTGTGATCACTAAGTGAGGCCCATGATTATCAATATAATAGAAATCGTCATTTGCGAATTTATGAAAAAAGTGAATTTTGAAACCATGGACTACAGTCCAGCAGAATTAAGCAAAATAGCCTCGGAATTCGAATCTCTGTATTTTTGTCAATAAAAGGTTCTCAGAGCTAAATTTTCAAATTTGTGATAACTAATTGATGCCCATGATTATCAATATAATAGAAATCGTCATTTGCGAATTTATGAAAAAAGTGAATTTTGAGACCATGGACTATAGTCCAGCAGAATTAAGCAAAATAGCCTCGGATTTCAAATCTCTGTATTTTTGTCAATAAAAGGTTCTCAGAGCTAAATTTTCAAATGTGTGCTCAGTAGGTGATGCTCATGATTATCAATATCAAAGAAATCGTCACTTGCGTATTCAGGAAAAAAGTGCATTTTGAAACCATGGGCTATAGTCCAGCAGAATTAAGCAAAATAGCCTCGGATTTCAAATGTCTGTATTTTTGTCAATAAAAGGTTCTCAGAGCTAAATTTTCAAATTTGTGCTCAGTAAGTGATACTCATGATTATCAATACCAAAGAAATCGTCATTTGCGAATTCAGGAAAAAAGTGCATTGTGAAACCATGGGCTATAGTCCAGCAGAATTAAGCAAAATAGCCTCGGAATTCAAATGTCTCTATTTTTGTGAAAAATTGGTTCTCAGAGCTAAATTTTCAAATTTATGATAGAAATCGTCATTTGCGAATTTATGAAAAAAGTGAATTTTGAAACCATGGACTATAGTCCAGCAGAATTAAGCAAAATAGCCTCGGAATTCAAATCTCTGTATTTTTGTCAATAAAAGGTTCTCAGAGCTAAATTTTCAAATTTGTGCTCAGTAAGTGAAACTCATGATTATCAATACCAAAGAAATCGTCATTTGCGAATTCAGGAAAAAAGTGCATTGTGAAACCATGGGCTATAGTCCAGCAGAATTAAGCAAAATAGCCTCGGATTTCAAATGTCTCTATTTTTGTGAATAATTGGTTCTCAGAGCTAAATTTTCAAATTTGTGCTCAGTAAGTGATGCCCATGATTATCTATATGATAGAAATCGTCATTTGCGAATTTATGAAAAAAGTGAATTTTGAAACCATGGACTATAGTCCAGCAGAATTAAGCAAAATAGCCTCGGAATTCAAATCGCTGTATTTTTGTCAATAAAAGGTTCTCAGAGCTAAATTTTCAAATTTGTGATCACTAAGTGATGCCCATGATTATCAATATAATAGAAATCGTCATTTGCGAATTTATGAAAAAAGTGAATTTTGAAACCATGGACTATAGTCCAGCAGAATTAAGCAAAATAGCCTCGGACTTCAAATGTCTGTATTTTTGTGGATATTTGGTTCTCAGAGCTAAATTTTCTAATTTGTGCTCAGTAAGTGATACTCATGATTATCAATATCAAAGAAATCGTCACTTGCGTATTCAGGAAAAAAGTGCATTTTGAAACCATGGGCTATAGTCCAGCAGAATTAAGCAAAATAGCCTCGGATTTCAAATCTCTGTATTTTTGTCAATAAAAGGTTCTCAGAGCTAAATTTTCAAATTTGTCCACAGTAAGTGATACTCATGATTATCAATATCAAAGAAATCGTCATTTGCGAATTCAGGAAAAAAGTGCATTGTGAAACCATGGGCTATAGTCCAGCAGAATTAAGCAAAATAGCCTCGGATTTCAAATCTCTGTATTTTTGTCAATAAAAGGTTCTCAGAGCTAAATTTTCAAATTTGTCCACAGTAAGTGATACTCATGATTATCAATATCAAAGAAATCGTCATTTGCGAATTCAGGAAAAAAGTGCATTGTGAAACCATGGGCTATAATCCAGCAGAATTAAGCAAAATAGCCTCGGATTTCAAATGTCTCTATTTTTGTGAATAATTGGTTCTCAGAGCTAAATTTTCAAATTTGTGATCACTAGGTGATGCCCATGATTATCAATATAATAGAAATCGTCATTTGCGAATTTATGAAAAAAGTGAATTTTGAAACCATGGACTATAGTCCAGCAGAATTAAGCAAAATAGCCTCGGATTTCAAATGTCTGTATTTTTGTGGATATTTGGTTCTCAGAGCTAAATTTTCTAATTTGTGCTCAGTAAGTGATACTCATGATTATCAATATCAAAGAAATCGTCACTTGCGTATTCAGGAAAAAAGTGCATTTTGAAACCATGGGCTATAGTCCAGCAGAATTAAGCAAAATAGCCTCGGATTTCAAATCTCTGTATTTTTGTCAATAAAAGGTTCTCAGAGCTAAATTTTCAAATTTGTGATCACTAAGTGATGCCCATGATTATCAATATAATAGAAATCGTCATTTGCGAATTCAGGAAAAAAGTGAATTTTGAAACCATGGACTATAGTCCAGCAAAATTAAGCAAAATAGCCTCGGAATTCGAATCTCTGTATTTTTGTCAATAAAAGGTTCTCAGAGCTAAATTTTCAAATTTGTGATCACTAAGTGATGCCCATGATTATCAATATAATAGAAATCGTCATTTGCGAATTTATGAAAAAAGTGAATTTTGAAACCATGGACTATAGTCCAGCAGAATTAAGCAAAATAGCCTCGGAATTCAAATGTCTCTATTTTTGTGAAAAATTGGTTCTCAGAGCTAAATTTTCAAATTTATGATAGAAATCGTCATTTGCGAATTTATGAAAAAAGTGAATTTTGAAACCATGGACTATAGTCCAGCAGAATTAAGCAAAATAGCCTCGGATTTCAAATCTCTGTATTTTTGTCAATAAAAGGTTCTCAGAGCTAAATTTTCAAATTTGTGCTCAGTAGGTGATTCTCATGATTATCAATATCAAAGAAATCGTCACTTGCGTATTCAGGAAAAAAGTGCATTTTGAAACCATGGGCTATAGTCCAGCAGAATTAAGCAAAATAGCCTCGGATTTCAAATTTCTGTATTTTTGTCAATAAAAGGTTCTCAGAGCTAAATTTTCAAATTTGTGATCACTAAGTGATGCCCATGATTATCAATATAATAGAAATCGTCATTTGCGAATTCAGGAAAAAAGTGAATTTTGAAACCATGGACTATAGTCCAGCAAAATTAAGCAAAATAGCCTCGGAATTCGAATCTCTGTATTTTTGTCAATAAAAGGTTCTCAGAGCTAAATTTTCAAATTTGTGATCACTAAGTGATGCCCATGATTATCAATATAATAGAAATCGTCATTTGCGAGTTTATGAAAAAAGTGAATTTTGAAACCATGGACTATAGTCCAGCAGAATTAAGCAAAATAGCCTCGGAATTCAAATGTCTCTATTTTTGTGAAAAATTGGTTCTCAGAGCTAAATTTTCAAATTTATGATAGAAATCGTCATTTGCGAATTTATGAAAAAAGTGAATTTTGAAACCATGGACTATAGTCCAGCAGAATTAAGCAAAATAGCCTCGGATTTCAAATCTCTGTATTTTTGTCAATAAAAGGTTCTCAGAGCTAAATTTTCAAATTTGTGCTCAGTAGGTGATTCTCATGATTATCAATATCAAAGAAATCGTCACTTGCGTATTCAGGAAAAAAGTGCATTTTGAAACCATGGGCTATAGTCCAGCAGAATTAAGCAAAATAGCCTCGGATTTCAAATTTCTGTATTTTTGTCAATAAAAGGTTCTCAGAGCTAAATTTTCAAATTTGTGATCACTAAGTGATGCCCATGATTATCAATATAATAGAAATCGTCATTTGCGAATTTATGAAAAAAGTGAATTTTTAAACCATGGACTATAGTCCAGCAGAATTAAGCAAAATAGCCTCGGATTTCAAATGTCTCTATTTTTGTGAATAATTGGTTCTCAGAGCTAAATTTTCAAATTTGTGCTCAGTAAGTGATACTCATGATTATCAATATCAAAGAAATCGTCACTTGCGTATTCAGGAAAAAAGTGCATTTTGAAACCATGGGCTATAGTCCAGCAGAATTAAGCAAATAGCCTCGGATTTCAAATTTCTGTATTTTTGTCAATAAAAGGTTCTCAGAGCTAAATTTTCAAATTTGTGCTCAGTAGGTGATACTCATGATTATCAATATCAAAGAAATCGTCACTTGCGTATTCAGGAAAAAAGTGCATTTTGAAACCATGGGCTATAGTCCAGCAGAATTAAGCAAAATAGCCTCGGAATTCAAATGTCTCTATTTTTGTGAAAAATTGGTTCTCAGAGCTTAATTTTCAAATTTATGATAGAAATCGTCATTTGCGAATTTATGAAAAAAGTGAATTTTGAAACCATGGACTATAGTCCAGCAGAATTAAGCAAAATAGCCTCGGAATTCGAATCTCTGTATTTTTGTCAATAAAAGGTTCTCAGAGCTAAATTTTCAAATTTGTGATCACTAAGTGATGCCCATGATTATCAATATAATAGAAATCGTCATTTGCGAATTTATGAAAAAAGTGAATTTTGAGACCATGGACTATAGTCCAGCAGAATTAAGCAAAATAGCCTCGGATTTCAAATCTCTGTATTTTTGTCAATAAAAGGTTCTCAGAGCTAAATTTTCAAATGTGTGCTCAGTAGGTGATGCTCATGATTATCAATATCAAAGAAATCGTCACTTGCGTATTCAGGAAAAAAGTGCATTTTGAAACCATGGGCTATAGTCCAGCAGAATTAAGCAAAATAGCCTCGGATTTCAAATGTCTGTATTTTTGTCAATAAAAGGTTCTCAGAGCTAAATTTTCAAATTTGTGCTCAGTAAGTGATACTCATGATTATCAATACCAAAGAAATCGTCATTTGCGAATTCAGGAAAAAAGTGCATTGTGAAACCATGGGCTATAGTCCAGCAGAATTAAGCAAAATAGCCTCGGAATTCAAATGTCTCTATTTTTGTGAAAAATTGGTTCTCAGAGCTAAATTTTCAAATTTATGATAGAAATCGTCATTTGCGAATTTATGAAAAAAGTGAATTTTGAAACCATGGACTATAGTCCAGCAGAATTAAGCAAAATAGCCTCGGAATTCGAATCTCTGTATTTTTGTCAATAAAAGGTTCTCAGAGCTAAATTTTCAAATTTGTGATCACTAAGTGATGCCCATGATTATCAATATAATAGAAATCGTCATTTGCGAATTTATGAAAAAAGTGAATTTTGAAACCATGGACTATAGCCCAGCAGAATTAAGCAAAATAGCCTCGGATTTCAAATCTCTGTATTTTTGTCAATAAAAGGTTCTCAGAGCTAAATTTTCAAATTTGTGCTCAGTAGGTGATGCTCATGATTATCAATATCAAAGAAATCGTCACTTGCGTATTCAGGAAAAAAGTGCATTTTGAAACCATGGGCTATAGTCCAGCAGAATTAAGCAAAATAGCCTCGGATTTCAAATCTCTGTATTTTTGTCAATAAAAGGTTCTCAGAGCTAAATTTTCAAATTTGTGCTCAGTAAGTGATACCCATGATTATCAATACCAAAGAAATCGTCATTTGCGAATTCAGGAAAAAAGTGCATTGTGAAACCATGGGCTATAGTCCAGCAGAATTAAGCAAAATAGCCTCGGAATTCAAATGTCTCTATTTTTGTGAAAAATTGGTTCTCAGAGCTAAATTTTCAAATTTATGATAGAAATCGTCATTTGCGAATTTATGAAAAAAGTGAATTTTGAAACCATGGACTATAGTCCAGCAGAATTAAGCAAAATAGCCTCGGAATTCAAATCTCTGTATTTTTGTCAATAAAAGGTTCTCAGAGCTAAATTTTCAAATTTGTGCTCAGTAAGTGATACTCATGATTATCAATACCAAAGAAATCGTCATTTGCGAATTCAGGAAAAAAGTGCATTGTGAAACCATGGGCTATAGTCCAGCAGAATTAAGCAAAATAGCCTCGGAATTCAAATGTCTCTATTTTTGTGAAAAATTGGTTCTCAGAGCTAAATTTTCAAATTTATGATAGAAATCGTCATTTGCGAATTTATGAAAAAAGTGAATTTTGAAACCATGGACTATAGTCCAGCAGAATTAAGCAAAATAGCCTCGGATTTCAAACGTCTGTATTTTTGTGGATATTTGGTTCTCAGAGCTAAATTTTCTAATTTGTGCTCAGTAAGTGATACTCATGATTATCAATATCAAAGAAATCGTCATTTGCGAGTTCAGGAAAAAAGTGCATTTTGAAACCATGGGCTATAGTCCAGTAGAATTAAGCAAAATAGCCTCGGATTTCAAATCTCTGTATTTTTGTCAATAAAAGGTTCTCAGAGCTAAATTTTCAAATTTGTGATGACTAAGTGAGGCCCATGATTATCAATATAATAGAAATCGTCATTTGCGAATTTATGAAAAAAGTGAATTTTGAAACCATGGACTACAGTCCAGCAGAATTAAGCAAAATAGCCTCGGAATTCAAATCTCTGTATTTTTGTCAATAAAAGGTTCTCAGAGCTAAATTTTCAAATTTGTCCACAGTAAGTGATACTCATGATTATCAATATCAAAGAAATCGTCATTTGCGAATTCAGGAAAAAAGTGCATTGTGAAACCATGGGCTATAGTCCAGCAGAATTAAGCAAAATAGCCTCGGATTTCAAATGTCTCTATTTTTGTGAATAATTGGTTCTCAGAGCTAAATTTTCAAATTTGTGCTCAGTAAGTGATGCCCATGATTATCTATATGATAGAAATCGTCATTTGCGAATTTATGAAAAAAGTGAATTTTGAAACCATGGACTATAGTCCAGCAGAATTAAGCAAAATAGCCTCGGAATTCAAATCTCTGTATTTTTGTCAATAAAAGGTTCTCAGAGCTAAATTTTCAAATTTGTGATCACTAAGTGATGCCCATGATTATCAATATAATAGAAATCGTCATTTGCGAATTTATGAAAAAAGTGAATTTCGAAACCATGGACTATAGTCCAGCAGAATTAAGCAAAATAGCCTCGGATTTCAAATGTCTGTATTTTTGTGGATATTTGGTTCTCAGAGCTAAATTTTCAAATTTGTCCACAGTATTCAGGAAAAAAGTGCATTGTGAAACCATGGGCTATAGTCCAGCAGAATTAAGCAAAATAGCCTCGGATTTCAAATGTCTCTATTTTTGTGAATAATTGGTTCTCAGAGCTAAATTTTCAAATTTGTGCTCAGTAAGTGATGCCCATGATTATCTATATGATAGAAATCATCATTTGCGAATTTATGAAAAAAGTGAATTTTGAAACCATGGACTATAGTCCAGCAGAATTAAGCAAAATAGCCTCGGAATTCAAATCTCTGTATTTTTGTCAATAAAAGGTTCTCAGAGCTAAATTTTCAAATTTGTGATCACTAAGTGATGCCCATGATTATCAATATAATAGAAATCGTCATTTGCGAACTTATGAAAAAAGTGAATTTTGAAACCATGGACTATAGTCCAGCAGAATTAAGCAAAATAGCCTCGGATTTCAAATGTCTGTATTTTTGTGGATATTTGGTTCCCAGAGCTAAATTTTCTAATTTGTGCTCAGTAAGTGATACTCATGATTATCAATATCAAAGAAATCGTCACTTGCGTATTCAGGAAAAAAGTGCATTTTGAAACCATGGGCTATAGTCCAGCAGAATTAAGCAAAATAGCCTCGGATTTCAAATCTCTGTATTTTTGTCAATAAAAGGTTCTCAGAGCTAAATTTTCAAATTTGTGATCACTAAGTGATGCCCATGATTATCAATATAATAGAAATCGTCATTTGCGAATTCAGGAAAAAAGTGAATTTTGAAACCATGGACTATAGTCCAGCAAAATTAAGCAAAATAGCCTCGGAATTCGAATCTCTGTATTTTTGTCAATAAAAGGTTCTCAGAGCTAAATTTTCAAATTTGTGATCACTAAGTGATGCCCATGATTATCAATATAATAGAAATCGTCATTTGCGAATTTATGAAAAAAGTGAATTTTGAAACCATGGACTATAGTCCAGCAGAATTAAGCAAAATAGCCTCGGAATTCAAATGTCTCTATTTTTGTGAAAAATTGGTTCTCAGAGCTAAATTTTCAAATTTATGATAGAAATCGTCATTTGCGAATTTATGAAAAAAGTGAATTTTGAAACCATGGACTATAGTCCAGCAGAATTAAGCAAAATAGCCTCGGATTTCAAATCTCTGTATTTTTGTCAATAAAAGGTTCTCAGAGCTAAATTTTCAAATTTGTGCTCATTAGGTGATTCTAATGATTATCAATATCAAAGAAATCGTCACTTGCGTATTCAGGAAAAAAGTGCATTTTGAAACCATGGGCTATAGTCCAGCAGAATTAAGCAAAATAGCCTCGGATTTCAAATTTCTGTTTTTTTGTCAATAAAAGGTTCTCAGAGCTAAATTTTCAAATTTGTGATCACTAAGTGATGCCCATGATTATCAATATAATAGAAATCGTCATTTGCGAATTTATGAAAAAAGTGAATTTTTAAACCATGGACTATAGTCCAGCAGAATTAAGCAAAATAGCCTCGGATTTCAAATGTCTCTATTTTTGTGAATAATTGGTTCTCAGAGCTAAATTTTCAAATTTGTGCTCAGTAAGTGATACTCATGATTATCAATATCAAAGAAATCGTCACTTGCGTATTCAGGAAAAAAGTGCATTTTGAAACCATGGGCTATAGTCCAGCAGAATTAAGCAAAATAGCCTCGGAATTCAAATGTCTCTATTTTTGTGAAAAATTGGTTCTCAGAGCTTAATTTTCAAATTTATGATAGAAATCGTCATTAGCGAATTTATGAAAAAAGTGAATTTTGAAACCATGGACTATAGTCCAGCAGAATTAAGCAAAATAGCCTCGGAATTCGAATCTCTGTATTTTTGTCAATAAAAGGTTCTCAGAGCTAAATTTTCAAATTTGTGATCACTAATTGATGCCCATGATTATCAATATAATAGAAATCGTCATTTGCGAATTTATGAAAAAAGTGAATTTTGAGACCATGGACTATAGTCCAGCAGAATTAAGCAAAATAGCCTCGGATTTCAAATCTCTGTATTTTTGTCAATAAAAGGTTCTCAGAGCTAAATTTTCAAATGTGTGCTCAGTAGGTGATGCTCATGATTATCAATATCAAAGAAATCGTCACTTGCGTATTCAGGAAAAAAGTGCATTTTGAAACCATGGGCTATAGTCCAGCAGAATTAAGCAAAATAGCCTCGGATTTCAAATGTCTGTATTTTTGTCAATAAAAGGTTCTCAGAGCTAAATTTTCAAATTTGTGCTCAGTAAGTGATACTCATGATTATCAATACCAAAGAAATCGTCATTTGCGAATTCAGGAAAAAAGTGCATTGTGAAACCATGGGCTATAGTCCAGCAGAATTAAGCAAAATAGCCTCGGAATTCAAATGTCTCTATTTTTGTGAAAAATTGGTTCTCAGAGCTAAATTTTCAAATTTATGATAGAAATCGTCATTTGCGAATTTATGAAAAAAGTGAATTTTGAAACCATGGACTATAGTCCAGCAGAATTAAGCAAAATAGCCTCGGAATTCAAATCTCTGTATTTTTGTCAATAAAAGGTTCTCAGAGCTAAATTTTCAAATTTGTGCTCAGTAAGTGAAACTCATGATTATCAATACCAAAGAAATCGTCATTTGCGAATTCAGGAAAAAAGTGCATTGTGAAACCATGGGCTATAGTCCAGCAGAATTAAGCAAAATAGCCTCGGATTTCAAATGTCTCTATTTTTGTGAATAATTGGTTCTCAGAGCTAAATTTTCAAATTTGTGCTCAGTAAGTGATGCCCATGATTATCTATATGATAGAAATCGTCATTTGCGAATTTATGAAAAAAGTGAATTTTGAAACCATGGACTATAGTCCAGCAGAATTAAGCAAAATAGCCTCGGAATTCAAATCTCTGTATTTTTGTCAATAAAAGGTTCTCAGAGCTAAATTTTCAAATTTGTGATCACTAAGTGATGCCCATGATTATCAATATAATAGAAATCGTCATTTGCGAATTTATGAAAAAAGTGAATTTTGAAACCATGGACTATAGTCCAGCAGAATTAAGCAAAATAGCCTCGGACTTCAAATGTCTGTATTTTTGTGGATATTTGGTTCTCAGAGCTAAATTTTCTAATTTGTGCTCAGTAAGTGATACTCATGATTATCAATATCAAAGAAATCGTCACTTGCGTATTCAGGAAAAAAGTGCATTTTGAAACCATGGGCTATAGTCCAGCAGAATTAAGCAAAATAGCCTCGGATTTCAAATCTCTGTATTTTTGTCAATAAAAGGTTCTCAGAGCTAAATTTTCAAATCTGTCCACAGTAAGTGATACTCATGATTATCAATATCAAAGAAATCGTCATTTGCGAATTCAGGAAAAAAGTGCATTGTGAAACCATGGGCTATAGTCCAGCAGAATTAAGCAAAATAGCCTCGGATTTCAAATCTCTGTATTTTTGTCAATAAAAGGTTCTCAGAGCTAAATTTTCAAATTTGTCCACAGTAAGTGATACTCATGATTATCAATATCAAAGAAATCGTCATTTGCGAATTCAGGAAAAAAGTGCATTGTGAAACCATGGGCTATAATCCAGCAGAATTAAGCAAAATAGCCTCGGATTTCAAATGTCTCTATTTTTGTGAATAATTGGTTCTCAGAGCTAAATTTTCAAATTTGTGCTCAGTAAGTGATGCCCATGATTATCTATATGATAGAAATCGTCATTTGCGAATTTATGAAAAAAGTGAATTTTGAAACCATGGACTATAGTCCAGCAGAATTAAGCAAAATAGCCTCGGAATTCAAATCTCTGTATTTTTGTCAATAAAAGGTTCTCAGAGCTAAATTTTCAAATTTGTGATCACTAAGTGATGCCCATGATTATCAATATAATAGAAATCGTCATTTGCGAATTTATGAAAAAAGTGAATTTTGAAACCATGGACTATAGTCCAGCAGAATTAAGCAAAATAGCCTCGGATTTCAAATGTCTGTATTTTTGTGGATATTTGGTTCTCAGAGCTAAATTTTCTAATTTGTGCTCAGTAAGTGATACTCATGATTATCAATATCAAAGAAATCGTCACTTGCGTATTCAGGAAAAAAGTGCATTTTGAAACCATGGGCTATAGTCCAGCAGAATTAAGCAAAATAGCCTCGGATTTCAAATCTCTGTATTTTTGTCAATAAAAGGTTCTCAGAGCTAAATTTTCAAATTTGTGATCACTAAGTGATGCCCATGATTATCAATATAATAGAAATCGTCATTTGCGAATTCAGGAAAAAAGTGAATTTTGAAACCATTGACTATAGTCCAGCAAAATTAAGCAAAATAGCCTCGGAATTCGAATCTCTGTATTTTTGTCAATAAAAGGTTCTCAGAGCTAAATTTTCAAATTTGTGATCACTAAGTGATGCCCATGATTATCAATATAATAGAAATCGTCATTTGCGAATTTATGAAAAAAGTGAATTTTGAAACCATGGACTATAGTCCAGCAGAATTAAGCAAAATAGCCTCGGAATTCAAATGTCTCTATTTTTGTGAAAAATTGGTTCTCAGAGCTAAATTTTCAAATTTATGATAGAAATCGTCATTTGCGAATTTATGAAAAAAGTGAATTTTGAAACCATGGACTATAGTCCAGCAGAATTAAGCAAAATAGCCTCGGATTTCAAATCTCTGTATTTTTGTCAATAAAAGGTTCTCAGAGCTAAATTTTCAAATTTGTGCTCAGTAGGTGATTCTCATGATTATCAATATCAAAGAAATCGTCACTTGCGTATTCAGGAAAAAAGTGCATTTTGAAACCATGGGCTATAGTCCAGCAGAATTAAGCAAAATAGCCTCGGATTTCAAATTTCTGTATTTTTGTCAATAAAAGGTTCTCAGAGCTAAATTTTCAAATTTGTGATCACTAAGTGATGCCCATGATTATCAATATAATAGAAATCGTCATTTGCGAATTTATGAAAAAAGTGAATTTTTAAACCATGGACTATAGTCCAGCAGAATTAAGCAAAATAGCCTCGGACTTCAAATGTCTCTATTTTTGTGAATAATTGGTTCTCAGAGCTAAATTTTCAAATTTGTGCTCAGTAAGTGATACTCATGATTATCAATATCAAAGAAATCGTCACTTGCGTATTCAGGAAAAAAGTGCATTTTGAAACCATGGGCTATAGTCCAGCAGAATTAAGCAAATAGCCTCGGATTTCAAATTTCTGTATTTTTGTCAATAAAAGGTTCTCAGAGCTAAATTTTCAAATTTGTGCTCAGTAGGTGATACTCATGATTATCAATATCAAAGAAATCGTCACTTGCGTATTCAGGAAAAAAGTGCATTTTGAAACCATGGGCTATAGTCCAGCAGAATTAAGCAAAATAGCCTCGGAATTCAAATGTCTCTATTTTTGTGAAAAATTGGTTCTCAGAGCTTAATTTTCAAATTTATGATAGAAATCGTCATTTGCGAATTTATGAAAAAAGTGAATTTTGAAACCATGGACTATAGTCCAGCAGAATTAAGCAAAATAGCCTCGGAATTCGAATCTCTGTATTTTTGTCAATAAAAGGTTCTCAGAGCTAAATTTTCAAATGTGTGCTCAGTAGGTGATGCTCATGATTATCAATATCAAAGAAATCGTCACTTGCGTATTCAGGAAAAAAGTGCATTTTGAAACCATGGGCTATAGTCCAGCAGAATTAAGCAAAATAGCCTCGGATTTCAAATGTCTGTATTTTTGTCAATAAAAGGTTCTCAGAGCTAAATTTTCAAATTTGTGCTCAGTAAGTGATACTCATGATTATCAATACCAAAGAAATCGTCATTTGCGAATTCAGGAAAAAAGTGCATTGTGAAACCATGGGCTATAGTCCAGCAGAATTAAGCAAAATAGCCTCGGAATTCAAATGTCTCTATTTTTGTGAAAAATTGGTTCTCAGAGCTAAATTTTCAAATTTATGATAGAAATCGTCATTTGCGAATTTATGAAAAAAGTGAATTTTGAAACCATGGACTATAGTCCAGCAGAATTAAGCAAAATAGCCTCGGAATTCGAATCTCTGTATTTTTGTCAATAAAAGGTTCTCAGAGCTAAATTTTCAAATTTGTGATCACTAAGTGATGCCCATGATTATCAATATAATAGAAATCGTCATTTGCGAATTTATGAAAAAAGTGAATTTTGAAACCATGGACTATAGTCCAGCAGAATTAAGCAAAATAGCCTCGGATTTCAAATCTCTGTATTTTTGTCAATAAAAGGTTCTCAGAGCTAAATTTTCAAATTTGTGCTCAGTAGGTGATGCTCATGATTATCAATATCAAAGAAATCGTCACTTGCGTATTCAGGAAAAAAGTGCATTTTGAAACCATGGGCTATAGTCCAGCAGAATTAAGCAAAATAGCCTCGGATTTCAAATCTCTGTATTTTTGTCAATAAAAGGTTCTCAGAGCTAAATTTTCAAATTTGTGCTCAGTAAGTGATACCCATGATAATCAATACCAAAGAAATCGTCATTTGCGAATTCAGGAAAAAAGTGCATTGTGAAACCATGGGCTATAGTCCAGCAGAATTAAGCAAAATAGCCTCGGAATTCAAATGTCTCTATTTTTGTGAAAAATTGGTTCTCAGAGCTAAATTTTCAAATTTATGATAGAAATCGTCATTTGCGAATTTATGAAAAAAGTGAATTTTGAAACCATGGACTATAGTCCAGCAGAATTAAGCAAAATAGCCTCGGAATTCAAATCTCTGTATTTTTGTCAATAAAAGGTTCTCAGAGCTAAATTTTCAAATTTGTGCTCAGTAAGTGAAACTCATGATTATCAATACCAAAGAAATCGTCATTTGCGAATTCAGGAAAAAAGTGCATTGTGAAACCATGGGCTATAGTCCAGCAGAATTAAGCAAAATAGCCTCGGAATTCAAATGTCTCTATTTTTGTGAAAAATTGGTTCTCAGAGCTAAATTTTCAAATTTATGATAGAAATCGTCATTTGCGAATTTATGAAAAAAGTGAATTTTGAAACCATGGACTATAGTCCAGCAGAATTAAGCAAAATAGCCTCGGAATTCAAATCTCTGTATTTTTGTCAATAAAAGGTTCTCAGAGCTAAATTTTCAAATTTGTGATCACTAAGTGATGCCCATGATTATCAATATAATAGAAATCGTCATTTGCGAATTTATGAAAAAAGTGAATTTTGAAACCATGGACTATAGTCCAGCAGAATTAAGCAAAATAGCCTCGGAATTAAAATCTCTGTATTTTTGTCAATAAAAGGTTCTCAGAGCTAAATTTTCAAATCTGTGCTCAGTAAGTGATACTCATGATTATCAATACCAAAGAAATCGTCATTTGCGAATTCAGGAAAAAAGTGCATTGTGAAACCATGGGCAATAGTCCAGCAGAATTAAGCAAAATAGCCTCGGAATTCAAATGTTTCTATTTTTGTGAATAATTGGTTCTCAGAGCTAAATTTTCAAATTTATGATAGAAATCGTCATTTGCGAATTTATGAAAAAAGTGAATTTTGAAACCATGGACTATAGTCCAGCAGAATTAAGCAAAATAGCCTCGGAATTCAAATCTCTGTATTTTTGTCAATAAAAGGTTCTCAGAGCTAAATTTTCAAATTTGTGATCACTAAGTGATGCCCATGATTATCAATATAATAGAAATCGTCATTTGCGAATTTATGAAAAAAGTGAATTTTGAAACCATGGACTATAGTCCAGCAGAATTAAGCAAAATAGCCTCGGAATTCAAATCTCTGTATTTTTGTCAATAAAAGGTTCTCAGAGCTAAATTTTCAAATTTGTGCTCAGTAAGTTATACTCATGATTATCAATACCAAAGAAATCGTCATTTGCGAATTCAGGAAAAAAGTGCATTGTGAAACCATGGGCTATAGTCCAGCAGAATTAAGCAAAATAGCCTCGGAATTCAAATGTCTCTATTTTTGTGAATAATTGGTTCTCAGAGCTAAATTTTCAAATTTATGATAGAAATCGTCATTTGCGAATTTATGAAAAAAGTGAATTTTGAAACCATGGACTACAGTCCAGCAGAATTAAGCAAAATAGCCTCGGAATTCAAATCTCTGTATTTTTGTCAATAAAAGGTTCTCAGAGCTAAATTTTCAAATTTGTGATCACTAAGTGATGCCCATGATTATCAATATAATAGAAATCGTCATTTGCGAATTTATGAAAAAAGTGAATTTTGAAACCATGGACTATAGTCCAGCAGAATTAAGCAAAATAGCCTCGGATTTCAAATCTCTGTATTTTTGTCAATAAAAGGTTCTCAGAGCTAAATTTTCAAATTTGTGCTCAGTAAGTGATACTCATGATTATCAATATCAAAGAAATCGTCACTTGCGTATTCAGGAAAAAAGTGCATTTTGAAACCATGGACTATAGTCCAGCAGAATTAAGCAAAATAGCCTCGGATTTCAAATCTCTGTATTTTTGTCAATAAAAGGTTCTCAGAGCTAAATTTTCAAATTTGTGCTCAGTAAGTGATACTCATGATTATCAATACCAAAGAAATCGTCATTTGCGAATTCAGGAAAAAAGTGCATTGTGAAACCATGGGCTATAGTCCAGCAGAATTAAGCAAAATAGCCTCGGATTTCAAATGTCTCTATTTTTGTGAATAATTGGTTCTCAGAGCTAAATTTTCAAATTTATGATAGAAATCGTCATTTGCGAATTTATGAAAAAAGTGAATTTTGAAACCATGGACTACAGTCCAGCAGAATTAAGCAAAATAGCCTCGGAATTCAAATCTCTGTATTTTTGTCAATAAAAGGTTCTCAGAGCTAAATTTTCAAATTTGTGCTCAGTAAGTGATACTCATGATTATCAATACCAAAGAAATCGTCATTTGCGAATTCAGGAAAAAAGTGCATTGTGAAACCATGGGCTATAGTCCAGCAGAATTAAGCAAAATAGCCTCGGATTTCAAATGTCTCTATTTTTGTGAATAATTGGTTCTCAGAGCTAAATTTTCAAATTTATGATAGAAATCGTCATTTGCGAATTTATGAAAAAAGTGAATTTTGAAACCATGGACTACAGTCCAGCAGAATTAAGCAAAATAGCCTCGGAATTCAAATCTCTGTATTTTTGACAATAAAAGGTTCTCAGAGCTAAATTTTCAAATTTGTTCTCAGTAAGTGATACACATGATTATCAATATCAAAGAAATCGTCATTCGAGAATTCAGGAAAAAAAGTGCCTTGTGAAACCATGGGCTATAGTCCAGCAGAATTAAGCAAAATAGCCTCGGATTTCAAATGTCTCTATTTTTGTGAATAATTGGTTCTCAGAGCTAAATTTTCAAATTTGTGCTCAGTAAGTGATGCCCATGATTATCTATATGATAGAAATCGTCATTTGCGAATTTATGAAAAAAGTGCATTTTGAAACCATGGGCTATAGTCCAGCAGAATTAAGCAAAATAGCCTCGGATTTCAAATGTCTCTATTTTTGTGAATAATTGGTTCTCAGAGCTAAATTTTCAAATTTATGATAGAAATCGTCATTTGCGAATTTATGAAAAAAGTGAATTTTGAAACCATGGACTATAGTCCAGCAGAATTAAGCAAAATAGCCTCGGAATTCAAATCTCTGTATTTTTGTCAATAAAAGGTTCTCAGAGCTAAATTTTCAAATTTGTGATCACTAAGTGATGCCCATGATTATCTATATGATAGAAATCGTCATTTGCGAATTTATGAAAAAAGTGCATTTTGAAACCATGGGCTATAGTCCAGCAGAATTAAGCAAAATAGCCTCGGATTTCAAATGTCTCTATTTTTGTGAATAATTGGTTCTCAGAGCTAAATTTTCAAATTTATGATAGAAATCGTCATTTGCGAATTTATGAAAAAAGTGAATTTTGAAACCATGGACTATAGTCCAGCAGAATTAAGCAAAATAGCCTCGGATTTCAAATCTCTGTATTTTTGTCAATAAAAGGTTCTCAGAGCTAAATTTTCAAATTTGTGCTCAGTAAGTGATAATCATGATTATCAATATCAAAGAAATCGTCACTTGCGTATTCAGGAAAAAAGTGCATTTTGAAACCATGGGCTATAGTCCAGCAGAATTAAGCAAAATAGCCTCGGATTTCAAATCTCTGTATTTTTGTCAATAAAAGGTTCTCAGAGCTAAATTTTCAAATTTGTGATCACTAAGTGATGCCCATGATTATCAATATAATAGAAATCGTCATTTGCGAATTTATGAAAAAAGTGAATTTTGAAACCATGACCTACAGTCCAGCAGAATTAAGCAAAATAGCCTCGGAATTCAAATCTCTGTATTTTTGTCAATAAAAGGTTCTCAGAGCTAAATTTTCAAATTTGTGCTCAGTAAGTGATACACATGATTATCAATATCAAAGAAATCGTCATTTGAGAATTCAGGAAAAAAAGTGCCTTGTGAAACCATGGGCTATAGTCCAGCAGAATTAAGCAAAATAGCCTCGGATTTCAAATGTCTCTATTTTTGTGAATAATTGGTTCTCAGAGCTAAATTTTCAAATTTGTGCTCAGTAAGTGATGCCCATGATTATCTATATGATAGAAATCGTCATTTGCGAATTTATGAAAAAAGTGCATTTTGAAACCATGGGCTATAGTCCAGCAGAATTAAGCAAAATAGCCTCGGATTTCAAATGTCTCTATTTTTGTGAATAATTGGTTCTCAGAGCTAAATTTTCAAATTTATGATAGAAATCGTCATTTGCGAATTTATGAAAAAAGTGAATTTTGAAACCATGGACTATAGTCCAGCAGAATTAAGCAAAATAGCCTCGGAATTCAAATCTCTGTATTTTTGTCAATAAAAGGTTCTCAGAGCTAAATTTTCAAATTTGTGATCACTAAGTGATGCCCATGATTATCAATATAATAGAAATCGTCATTTGCGAATTTATGAAAAAAGTGAATTTTGAAACCATGGACTATAGTCCAGCAGAATTAAGCAAAATAGCCTCGGATTTCAAATCTCTGTATTTTTGTCAATAAAAGTTTCTCAGAGCTAAATTTTCAAATTTGTGCTCAGTAAGTGATACTCATGATTATCAATAGCAAAGAAATCGTCACTTGCGTATTCAGGAAAAAAGTGCATTTTGAAACCATGGGCTATAGTCCAGCAGAATTAAGCAAAATAGCCTAGGATTTCAAATCTCTGTATTTTTGTCAATAAAAGGTTCTCAGAGCTAAATTTTCAAATTTGTGATCACTAAGTGATGCCCATGATTATCAATATAATAGAAATCGTCATTTGCGAATTTATGAAAAAAGGGAATTTTGAAACCATGGACTATAGTCCAGCAGAATTAAGCAAAATAGCCTCGGATTTCAAATTTCTGTATTTTTTTCAATAAAAGGTTCTCAGAGCTAAATTTTCAAATTTGTGCTCAGTAGGTGATACTCATGATTATCAATATCAAAGAAATCGTCATTTGCGAATTTATGAAAAAAGTGAATTTTGAAACCATGGACCATCATCCAGCAGAATTAAGCAAAATAGCCTCGGATTTCAAATCTCTGTATTTTTGTCAATAAAAGATTCTCAGAGCTAAATTTTCAAATTTGTGATCACTAAGTGATGCCCATGATTATCAATATAATAGAAATCGTCATTTGCGAATTTATGAAAAAAGTGAATTTTGAAACCATGGACTACAGTCCAGCAAAATTAAGCAAAATAGCCTCGGAATTCAAATCTCTGTATTTTTGTCAATAAAAGGTTCTCAGAGCTAAATTTTCAAATTTGTGCTCAGTAAGTGATACTCATGATTATCAATATCAAAGAAATCGTCATTTGCGAATTCAAGAAAAAAAGTGCATTGTGAAACCATGGGCTATAGTCCAGCAGAATTAAGCAAAATAGCCTCGGATTTCAAATGTCTCTATTTTTGTGAATAATTGGTTCTCAGAGCTAAATTTTCAAATTTGTGCTCAGTAAGTGATACCCATGATTATCTATATGATAGAAATCGTCATTTGCGAATTTATGAAAAAAGTGCATTTTGAAACCATGGGCTATAGTCCAGCAGAATTAAGCAAAATAGCCTCGGATTTCAAATGTCTCTATTTTTGTGAATAATTGGTTCTCAGAGCTAAATTTTCAAATTTATGATAGAAATCGTCATTTGCGAATTTATGAAAAAAGTGAATTTTGAAACCATGGACTATAGTCCAGCAGAATTAAGCAAAATAGCCTCGGAATTCAAATCTCTGTATTTTTGTCAATAAAAGGTTCTCAGAGCTAAATTTTCAAATTTGTGATCACTAAGTGATGCCCATGATTATCAATATAATAGAAATCGTCATTTGCGAATTTATGAAAAAAGTGAATTTTTAAACCATGGACTATAGTCCAGCAGAATTAAGCAAAATAGCCTCGGATTTCAAATGTCTCTATTTTTGTGAATAATTGGTTCTCAGAGCTAACTTTTCAAATTTGTGCTCAGTAAGTGATACTCATGATTATCAATATCAAAGAAATCGTCACTTGCGTATTCAGGAAAAAAGTGCATTTTGAAACCATGGGCTATAGTCCAGCAGA
Source organism: Orthonevra nobilis (assembly GCA_963555765.1). Taxonomy (NCBI): domain Eukaryota; kingdom Metazoa; phylum Arthropoda; class Insecta; order Diptera; family Syrphidae; genus Orthonevra; species Orthonevra nobilis. The sequence continues at coordinate 67,956,295 of OY743224.1, forward strand.
ATTAAGCAAAATAGCCTCGGATTTCAAATGTCTCTATTTTTGTGAATAATTTATGATAGAAATCGTCATTTGCGAATTTATGAAAAAAGTGAATTTTGAAACCATGGACTATAGTCCAGCAGAATTAAGCAAAATAGCCTCGGATTTCAAATCTCTGTATTTTTGTCAATAAAAGGTTCTCAGAGCTAAATTTTCAAATTTGTGCTCAGTAGGTGATTCTCATGATTATCAATATCAAAGAAATCGTCACTTGCGTATTCAGGAAAAAAGTGCATTTTGAAACCATGGGCTATAGTCCAGCAGAATTAAGCAAAATAGCCTCGGATTTCAAATTTCTGTATTTTTGTCAATAAAAGGTTCTCAGAGCTAAATTTTCAAATTTGTGATCACTAAGTGATGCCCATGATTATCAATATAATAGAAATCGTCATTTGCGAATTTATGAAAAAAGTGAATTTTTAAACCATGGACTATAGTCCAGCAGAATTAAGCAAAATAGCCTCGGATTTCAAATGTCTCTATTTTTGTGAATAATTGGTTCTCAGAGCTAAATTTTCAAATTTGTGCTCAGTAAGTGATACTCATGATTATCAATATCAAAGAAATCGTCACTTGCGTATTCAGGAAAAAAGTGCATTTTGAAACCATGGGCTATAGTCCAGCAGAATTAAGCAAAATAGCCTCGGATTTCAAATTTCTGTATTTTTGTCAATAAAAGGTTCTCAGAGCTAAATTTTCAAA